>JAREYC010000007.1:15000-615000 GCA_030015325.1 Cryptoblepharus egeriae
CGGCGGCGGCGGAGGTGGCAGAACAGCAACAGCAACAGGCCACAAAAAACATGACCACACTGGTCGCGAGGCGGTCTCGGTGCACGCCGGCACCCTGCCCCCAGAAGGAGGCAGGAGCGGAGCTGGTCGGGGATAAATCCCCGGCGGGCGTAGGTAGCCATGTCGGCGTGGCAGCAGAGACGGCCAGTGAGCAGGAGGCCTCACCAACAATAACAGGGCAAACAGGAACACCTGCCACGCTGCAGCGGGCCGCCGCAGAGGCGGTGGCTGCAGATGGTGGCACCAAAACACAGACACAAAAAACGGCCACGCAGAGGGCGGATACTCACCAGGTGCAGATCCAGTTGGCGGCCTTTAGAGAACAACGTGAGTACCATCAGGCGGAGATGCAGAGCCTTAGAGTGCACCTTCGAAAATTCGAAGAGGGAGTGCCCAGGGCAGACTGGGAGAGGGTCCTCAAAGACCTAGAAGAACACAAGGAGGCGGTAGTCAGCCTCAACCGGAGGATCTCGGAGTGGGAGAAGGCGAGGGGGAAGGTCAGGAGCGAAGGCCGAAGCATAACACCTGCGGAGCATGCTCCTGGCCCGACCCTGGAGCCGACTCCTCCTCCCCACCCTCTGGAGGAGCTCCAAGCTCCGATCCCCGATCCCTCTTTCCCGGCCCCAGACCCCCAAGCACCGTCACATCCCGATTATTCTCCTTTGCGCCCCATCCCTGCCCAGCCCAAAGCGTCCCCAGCCCCTGTCACCGGCCCACACTTTCCACCCCTCCTTACCTGTGCGAACAGCCCACCTATCCCAAAACCAGCAGATGCCCTGCCTGAGGAGGAACCGGAGAGGCAGGTGATCTCTCCCACAGGGAATCCTCAGGTGGTGGTGGAGGAGCAGCCTCCAACAAAGGCGGTACCACCACCTGAAGAAGCAGAAGCAGAAGCAGAGCTCAGCAGCAGCAGCGAAGAGGAGGAGCCACGCAGCAGCAGCAGCGTCAGTGGCTCCTTCTCTGACCTGAGTGGCAGAACAATGCAGCCGTGAGCTGTTTCATTGGGCAAATCCAGAAATTAAATAGGCACATGGCTTCCTTTTGTCTATCCCGTGATGTTCCAACCTTGGTGTGTACTCACCTGAATGAGAGTGATTGTGTCTGTGTTGGTGTTCTAGTCTTCGTCTTCGTTTTTCTCCTCGTTCTTATCTGTGTTTTGGTCTTGGTTTTTGTCTTTGTGTCTTGGTCTGTGTTTTTGTCCTCGTCCTTGTCCTCGTCCTTGTCCTCGTCCTCGTCTTCGTCCTCGTCCTTGTCCTCGTCTTTGTCCTTGTCCTTGTCCTTGTCCTTGTCTTTGTCCGGGTCCGTGTCCTCGTACAGGTCTTCGTTCAGTGTTGTCGTGCTCGAATCCATGGGGCCTCTCTGTGGAGGGGGCGGTGGCGGAGGGGGCGGTGGCGGAGGCGCAGAGGTATGACCAGCAACGGTCCTCGTTCTGCTCCTCATGCTGCTCCTTCTCATCGTACCCCCCCGAGAGAGCCAGTCCCATGGTGGGCGTCCATCGCGTCCCTCTGCTTGTCCCTGGCAACAACATCAAGCGGGAGGACGGCTGAGGGATGGCGGTGACTCTCGACCCCCGGTCCCGCAAGGGGCGGGGGGCACGCAGGCAGGGGCCCGGCCACAAACCCCGGAGGTACGCCGATGGCCACGCCGATGGTTGATGGGTAACTCTTGGAGCCTCCGACAGGAGACCCCCGTGCCTTAAGACACCACGAGACACGTGGCTGAGTCGATGATGATGAGCACGAGTACGAGCAACGTCAACTCGATGAGTGTCAGCGGACGACACGATGTCTTGACGCATGAGCTGAGGCTCGCCACATGGAACATGCAGGGTCTCGATCTTCGCCTCGCTGCAGTGGCTCGCCTTCGACATCGTCGTGCTCCAGGAGACCCACTTCCAAGACGCGACCGACGTGGCGAAGGCCCAGCGGGATTGGCCGCAGGGCCGGTCCCTCTGGAGCTCAAGCCCTGACAGCCTCGGGGGGGTCGGGGTCCTGTTCCGCTGGGAGAGCGAGGTGCACCTGGACGCGTGGGCGAACCTGTGGCCCGAACGCCTCCTCTATGTGGACTTCACTCTGCATCCGGGCCACCGAAGCCCCAAGGCGCGAACCAGCCGTGCACCTGCTGCCGCCTGCTCGCCATCAACGCGCCTGCCAGGGAGGCGGAGAGGGGGCCGCTGTGGGCAAGGATCCGTGACTTCCTCAGCAATACGGGAAGGACTGTCCTGCTGGCCAGCGACTTCAACAACCACGCTGTGCCAGAGGACAGGACTGGTTGGTTGCCAAGGGGACACCTGGACGAGGAGATGTTGTTGACCATTGGGCCTCCGGCTCTTGCGCCGGCATCCAAGCCGCAGACGGCCAAGGAAAGGCAGCTGCAAAGCTGCCTGGAGGCAGGCAGGCTTGTGGACGTGAGCCTGGACATGCCCAATCTCCTCCGTTTCCATCCTACCCACAGTGTGGACGTCTACCGGGCCAACCACGTCCGTGAGTACGCGGAGCGGGGCTACACCTTCTACCACCTGCGCGGCGCCAGCTGCATCGACCGTGTGTACGTGCAGGGGAGGAGGTGGAGGCCCGAGAGGGTGCAACTCGTGCTCACCTTGTGGTGAGACCACGTGCTCTGTGCATGCATGCGGTCGGTGCCGGCACTGCCGCCGCTGTCAACTGCCATGACATCTCCAGCCCCGCAAAGGGGAGGCGCATAGGAGGCCGGACAACAACAACAACAGAGCCAGAGAGGCTATGACACCAGCGGCGGCGGAGGCCTCCGGCTCCCTAAGGGGTGGAGGCTGCGCAACGAGCTCCTCCGCCAGCGCGAGTGCTTCGAGCGCCTCGAGTTCTTCCTCGTGGTCCGCTGGATCCGCGGGGGAGGCTTGGGCACATGCACACTGGCGGAGAACCCAGCCCAGTGGTGGGAGAAGCTGAAGGCAGCCGTCGGCAGGTTCTGCTGGTGGGAGGCCGCCCGCTATTACAACCGACAGCTCCGAGACTACCACCGGGACCTGCCGGGCTTCTTGCGCACACACACCCACACAAACAGCGGTCTCCCTGTGGACGGCAACACGCTGTGAGGCGAGGCCGGCATGCAGGCCTACCTCTCGAAACAGCAAGAGGACCAGCGTCGGGCGGAGCGAGCCCGCACGCGCGGCCCCATCCTCAGTCAGCGGGACTGGCGGAAGGCATGTCTGGGCACGGCCAGACCCTGGACGTTGGACAGGCTCCGGCGACACCCGCAGAACAACAACGGCAACGCCGGCGCTCCCGGCACCAAGGAGGAGCTCAAGAGGACGGCGGAGCACTACCATCATCGGCGGGCTCTACCGACGCCTGTTCGCCGGCTCGGAGGTGTCAGAGGAGCGCATCCGGAGCTACCTGGAGGGCATCCGGCCTCGCCTGGTCCCTGATGAGGAAGAGCATGACTTGACGATGCCCATCACGCCGCAGGAGGTGGCGAGGGTGATTGGCCAGGGTCGCAAGGCCTCGGCGCTGGGCCCCGACAGCCTCGGATATGGCTGGTACAAGGCCTACTTCCGGCCGCTGTCGGAGGTCCTTGCCGGGGTCTTTACCGAGTATCCCGAGGGCCGGACGGACTTCTTCGGGGGAGTCCTCCACCTCATTTACAAGGACGTAGGCAACCCGGCGCTGCTGGAGAACTGGCGCCCGATCAACATCAGCAACGTCAATTACCGCTTGTTGACCCGTGTGCTGTCGAACAGGCTCGCCAACAGAGCGCAGGTACTGCTCGTGGCCGCTCAGTCTTCGGTGGTGCCCGGCCAGCGCATGACCCACAGCCTGCACATCGTGCACAAGGTCTTCAACGCGGTGCAGGCGGGAGAGTGGGGCGGTGTGTTGGTGGCGATGGACCAGTCGAAGGCGTTCGACAGGGTCCATCGCCCCTACCTCTGGAGGGTGTTGGAGCGCAAGGGCGTGTCCGAGCGCTTCATCCACTATCTCCGGAGGGTGTACCAGCTTGCTCACATTCGCCCGTGCATCAAGGGCCTCCTCGGGCCGCCCGTCTGGCAGCTCCAGGGCTTGAGGCAGGGCTGTCCTCTGAGCCCCTTCTTGTACATGCTGGCTCTGGATCCTTTCCTGGAGAGGGTCCAGGCAGAAAAGAGCATGAGGGGCGTTCCCTTGGGCGTGCACGGCAGCATGGGAAAGGCGGACTGCGAGAGAGTGGTGTTGCTGGCTCACGCCGATGACGCCACCTTCTTCGTCAGCGATCGTGGCGGCGGTAGTCTGGAGATGGAGCGGCGGCATGCGCACATGCATGAGTATGGCAAAGTCTCAGGCGCCACGGTCAATCAGGACAAGTCTGCCATGTACCTGTTGCCCCGAGGGGGTAGCCACCCGGAAATGGTCACCACCACGCTGCAGCGGGCAGGGACCTCCTTCATGGCAAGCGGGGGGGTAGGCGCGGGCCGGGCCGGGCAGGGCGTCGAGGACCAAAGGGAGACTGCGTGGCACGTGTGCGTCCTCGGCGTCTGGTTCGGCACGCACCCCCGCGCCTGGCGGTTCAACTGGGAACTGTGGAAGGACAAGCCATGGAAGGAGCGCGCCAGCACTGGGAGACGGTCGTGTCCGGCCTCAGGCCTCAGCGGGGCAACGCCAAGGTCGACGCTTCGGTCCTCGTGCCTAGCAGGACAGGGCAGGCGACGGTGCCTTGGTCCGTCGTCCGCCTCATCAACCTCGCAGTCATCGGTGTGCTCGGGCTACAGCGAGCCCGAGAGCAAGAAGACCGGAGCAGAGCGGCCGCGCCCACGCAGGGAGGCCAACAACAACGGAAGCGTGCCGTCCCGCCCGCAGCAGCTGCTGCACGGCCGCTCGGGGCACCGCACAGCCTGCACCAGTGGGCGGCAGACGCAGCGCAGAAACGCGTCATCGAAGCCGCCTTCTGGGAACGGCGCAGGCACGCGGGAAACGACGTCCTGAGCAGCCAGGCATGGAAGGCCAAGTGGGGCTGGCTCTTCGACACCCCCATCACCTAATGTCCAGCCGGAGGGGTGGTGGCGGGCGCACGAGCGAGACAGCAGCAAGCAGGCAGGAAACACCAGAGCTGGAGCACCGCGGAGAGCAGAGGGCACGAGGCACGTGACCACATCTGTCAACGCACAGCGTGCACTCTGCTATCCAAGGGACGAGTGAAAACAACGCAGGGACCACCACCAACGCCAACGCCGGAACGCCACCGCCATCGCTCCAGACGCGGAGAGGCTCCAATGGAGCGGGAAAAGTCTCGGGCAGTGTTTGTCAGTGTTTGTCAGTGTGAATGGTGCCCCACCCTCAGAAACAAATAAAAAGTCCTGAGTGAATGGGGTGAGTCCTTCCCGTCTTGTCCTCATGTCCTGCCCCTCTGTGTGCTCCACACAGGGGAACAGCACTCCACACAGGGAATCAGCACAGGGGAACAGCAGATGAAACCGTCGGGAGAACGACAAGTGTGCACAGAAGCCGTCATGGTGACACGAGTGGGTCCAATGTCGGCGCACAAAGTACCCCCAAGTGACGTACACAAAGCACTTCTACACCAACCCTTCCCTACCCTACCCTACCCTAATCCTAATCCAAATCCAAATCCAATCCAAATCCAAATCCAAATCCAAAATCCAAAATCCAAAATCCAAATGCAATCGGATCCAAATCCAAATCCAATCAGATCCAAATCCAAATCCAAATCCAAATCCAAATCCAAATCCAAATCCAAATCCAAAATCCAATCCAGTCCATTCCAGTCCAGTCCAGTTCAATCCAATCCAATCCATGCCAAGCCTCCAAGGAGTGAGGAGGTGTTTGGGAAGAGCTCCTATTGAAGAATTACTTTAGATAGTTTTTCTTTTGTTTTTGTCTAAAGAAAAAATTTTTTTTATAGTTTTCTAAAAGAAAAATAAAAGGGGCAGTTTTGGGGGCAACTCCCAGCCTCTTAGAGGTGTGGGAGTCCCCAACAAATTTTCAAAAAAAGTCTAGGGGCTGCAGAGCCTTTGAATGATAATCAGCAGTATTTCTAAGTCTTGGTGGAAAAACCTATTTTTGTTGGACATTTTTGGATTTCATTTTTGGATTTATCTTTCTTGGAAATACAGTCTGCAACAGCTGGATGAGGTGATCAATCATAGTATGTAAAGAAATAAAGACTTTGGTTTTGGGGAAAGTGTTGGTTGAAAAAAGAAAAATGGAAGAGGCAAGAAAAGGAAGGAAAATGAAAATGCCACAGTCTCAGGAGACTGAAGATACTTCAGGAAAGAGTGAGGATCAGAAAAGGGCTGGAACCTCCTCTTCCTCTAGTGGAAGTGAGTTCTCAGATACTCCTGCAGAAGATGATGAGATGGGTACTTTTGAAAGTGGACTTTGGCTGTAATCCTAAACACACTTTCCTGGGAGTAATACCCATTGAACACAATGGGGCTTACTTCTGAGTAGACATGGTTAGGATTGCACCATAAAGGAAGATAATATGCTTCAAGAGGTGAAAGAAAAGGCTGCAGAAGCTCCAATACAGCTGTCAGAAAGAAAAATCAACATTTTGAAAGTCAAGCCTCAAAAGGGGCTTGTTGCTTTCAGAGTGCAGCAGGACTCTGAGGAGCAGTTGGTTGATAGAGAAGGTATTTCTGAGGCGGCACGAGAAGGTACGGACCGGCACACCAAACAGGACGATGCCCAGAGACCAGAGACTTCAAAAGAGACTTCAAAATTGTTGTTAACGACCGTAGAAGTCCACCAGCAGAAAGAAAAACAAGAATTCTCAATAGCGACAATGAGAACAGTGACTAAGCTAGGACGGAACCCCAACAGTGAAAAAGCCCAAAAACGTAAAAAGGTCAGAAAAGACGTCGATGATATCGTTCAGGAAATAGAAGGAGAGTCTGAGGACCAAGGGGGGGTGCAACCATCAGAAGAAGAAGAAGAAGAAGAAGAAGAAGAAGAAGAAGAAGAAGAAGAAGAAGAAGAAGAGAGTGAAACAACTTACGAGACAATCCACGAGATGACATACGGAGAGTGATGAAGAAATATGCTGACAGACAGGAGAAGGGAGAGGAGCACATGACATATCACCATCACAGACCCTGTCGTTACAGAACCCATCAATGCAAACTCCCACCATGGCTCATAAAAGAAAAAGAACACAATGAAAAGAGCCAGAACAAGTAATGGAACAAGTATTGGAACAGGAAGCATGGAAGGAGGCCTTGAGACACCTTTCTAAAGTAATCAATAAGAATTTGTGGGAAAAAACAAAAAGGAAGATACCCTTGTTGGTATAGCAGCAGTTGATGGAGGCTTCACTGGCGTCGTTTCAAAACGTAGAGTCTAGTCATGAAGCGGATCAGGCAGAGCAGACGACAATTCCAGGGGAAGAGGGCAAAGAAGAGGAGGAGTCCACTTCTTCGCACTATGAATCTCAAGTGAAAAGTCAAGTTCATAGTCCTGAAAGAAATGACAATCAGACGCTACGTGGCATGTTCAAGAAAAAGAAAAAGAAAACAAGAAATGAAAAAGAAAACATTAGAGATGGTTTGGGCTGTAGAAGAGCAGAGCTGTCAGGAGTTGGAAGTAAGAAGGCAGCTAGAAAGAGCAGTGGAAGCGATAGCAGACCAGCCTACAAAAACAAATCAGTCAGTCCAAGCGGACCAACAAGAACAATTAGAGGAGTCGAGTCCACAGGTGGTAGATGTGGAGTGGACACCTATAGAAATGCAACAGCTGGTAGGCATGGAAGGGCTGGAGATGATTCTACCGCTTCAAGTGGCCTTGTCTACGCAACAGATGGAACAACAACAAGATAATTTACCAGAGAGAGAGAGACTTGCATCGCTTCCGAAGTGTTGGAAGGAGATACTTTGGGACGTGGAATTCAAAAACACAGGTCCCAGGGATGTGGTCACATTATGGAAACATATAGTGACTGCGTTGGAAGACAGTGAAGAAGAAGATACTTCTGAAGAGAAGGAACGAGAAAAAGAAAAAGAAAAAATAAATAAGGCAACAAAGAGCCTCAGTCAAAAACAGACTCTTGACCAGATGACGACAGCTAGGGGACTGATCTTGGAAGCTCTGAGAGGCGAAATCCAACCCGAAGATCGGAGAAAGGTCTTAACTGCATGTAAGAGGACACAGTCGCTGGCTGATAGAGTGTTACGTTTTAAAGAGTTTAAAGATCGTATGCCAGTGGAGTGGCCTCAGTGGACAAAGTCAAAATTGGAAGCTTTTTTAGAAAATCTGGCAGCCCACTGGGAGGCAAGATGGAAGGATTATGAAGACAGGATGACGGCGGCAATAGCAATGGGAGAGAGAGAAAATTTTCAAGAGTTACCAAAAGCCCCAGTAGGTTGTCTGGGAGAAAAACGGCAACAACAGGCGAGACAAAAATTGTCAATGAAGGAATGGATACAATGGTTGAGAAGTGCAAAAGATACCCTGTCCCGGAAGCAGAAAGAACAGAGTAGACGGGAGAAAGAAGAGGAAACGATAGTTGCGGCAGAGCAGCTCCAGAGGGAACGCAGAAGCCGCAGTAGCCCTCCAGTGGCAGTACTAGAGACGAGATCTTCGCTCAGTGAAAGAACTAGATCGCCGTCACCTATGCCTTTCGATCTGGACATTTTGTATGATGTCGGGGGAGAAGAGAGAAGTAGAAAGGCCAGTGGAGCCAGTGAAACTGGCAGTGTACAAAGCTTCGCAGGAAGGGAGACGTGAAGTGCCAGCGCAAATACATACCAGCAGTTTCGAAAAGAAACAAGCAGAAAGGAATACAAAAAGGACCTGAGGAGAGACAAAGAAAAAGAACGAGAGGCCGAACAAAAAATAGAAAGAGCGAGGCCAGAGTCCTTCTTAACAGGGAAACCACAGAGAAGGCAGTGACCAAAATGACAGAAGGAATGGTAGTCGAAGCAGTAGTTGAAGAACAGAGACAGATGCCACCTCCAATGACCACTCAAATAGTACTTACCAGCAGGAGAAGGTCGGTAGGGTCTAAGTCTCCAGAGCCATCAACATCTTATGCAGAGTCCTCGACGTTCACGTTACGTAGGAGTGAATCAGATACGCAGATAGCAGTAGGAAAGAGACTTAGGAAAGAAACAACCGCGGACCAGCTTAGTAAATGGGAAGAGGCCAAACCAAGGGCATCAAGAGACCTGCAGAGAGCCTTGGAAAGAGACAGAGAAAGGAGAAGCCAGGTTCAAAGAATGACAGAGGAAGAAAATGGGACATCAATACAAGCTCGAACTTCCATCACCCATCAATCTCTATCCCAGTCAAAGAAGAAGAACCAAAAACAAAAAGAAAATGACTTACCAATTTCGGAGTCAAGCGTAAAGAAATGCCACCAACCTATGTCGGAGTCAGGACCTGAAAAAGAAAAAGAAACATTGGATCAACAGGAGGAAATGGAAGTCGTAGAGGTGGTAGAAAAATATAACAATTCCAGTATCGATTGTACCAACAGTTTCTGTAATGGAACCACCATCAGCTCTGCAGTCGCCTCAGTTGTCCTCTGGGGATGGGGAAGAGTCGTCCCAAAGGTCTGTGACTACACCACCGCCATCAGAGGAATCAACATCGGCCTCTGAAAAAAGCAAAACACCAGTAATGATAGAGTC
The DNA here is from genome assembly GCA_030015325.1 of Cryptoblepharus egeriae. Lineage (NCBI taxonomy): Eukaryota > Metazoa > Chordata > Lepidosauria > Squamata > Scincidae > Cryptoblepharus > Cryptoblepharus egeriae. The sequence continues at coordinate 24,629 of JAREYC010000007.1, forward strand.
AAAAGAACAGAGACCGCTACATCAAAGATGGAGAATGGTCGGTCAACAGATGATGAGGGGGCAGCAGGAAGATTGAACAACACCAGAGGGAGCGGGTCCCTCAAATAGTAGCTCTAGAGAACCATCTAGAAGTCCCTTGAGGAAGCAACAGATAGAAATGCTGGGAAGGCAAGAGGAAGACAGTCAAATAGAGCAGCAGAGACCATCCAAACAGTCTCAGCAGAAGCGAACGTATGCAGCAGCTATAAGAGTGGGTAAGCGAGATAGAGAAGGAGATATAGAAGAACAACAAAGAGAGACTCGAGAAGAAAGGAGGGGGACAGCGAGGCCGATAAACGCTCAGGACAGAGAAAGACTGCAAAGAGAGTTGGACGTCATGGAGGATGACGCATTCCTCCAAGCATTCTTTAGAGAAGGAGGAGGGAATGAGGACCCATGGCAACGTTTTGTGGTCAGACTCAAGTACCGAGGACTGAAACCAGATACATTTGACAGAGAGCGGGTCGAAGACTATCTGGAAAAAGGTTTAGGTCTCACTGCCCAAGAAGTTCTGGCTATAGCGTCTCCATTGGGAATTAAGGAAATTGACCTTGATTTTCCCTCAGAATCAATGTACTTCAATTTTTGGGAAATCTGTAAAGAAAGAGTGGAAGAAGACAAAAGCCTTCTCGATGACATCGTGATGGTCCCACTTTTCCCAATGGTCCCGTATCACTTATACGAAAGTGATAAACATCTCCTTCAGATCTACGAGAATCCCTCCGGAAGATACTGACTATTGGCTAAGTAGGTACAGCATGCTGCTATTAGGAACTGAAAGGAAGGTGGACGCTCGTGGCTATGCCAGCGCAGATTATCGAGCGATAATTAAATTGCAAAGGAATGAAAGGACCGGCAGATACAACCATATCCCCAAATATTTCTTTTTAGGAGGGGACAGAGGTTCGACCAGATACAGTGGACAACCTCCAGCCTGTTTCAGCTGTGGCGCTTGGGATCACAAAAGGGTCAAGTGTGTAGCGGAATTATGCAGCCGATGTGGAATCCAGGGACACCGCACAGCGGCATGCGACAAGCCAGTCACGTGTAGTCTGTGCAGTAGTTACGAACATAAGATGTGCCCGGAGGCATATTTAAATAGAGCTTACCCAGAATATTACGTCGAAGCTTTGAGAAAGGCAAAGGAGGCACAAGAAGAAAGGGAGAGACAGATAGCAGAGAAAGATAAGGAATTGAGGCAGAGAAGAGAGGAAGAACAGCGAAGGGAGAATGGTACAATGTGGATAACACAGGGAGGGAAAAGGAAGAGAAAGACGGTGGTGAGAGGACACCCGCCTGTGTCTGGAAATGATGGGTGGGACTGGGATACTGAGACACAGAAACAAGGGTCCCAGGAAAGGACAGAGTCAGTAAATTTGTCAGATGTGAGTGAAGGGGAACAAAGACAGAAAGAAGAAGAAGTACAAATTAACCTCAACAGTAAACAGAGGAGGAAGGAAAAGAGGAGATTGGAGAGAAAGGAGCAAAGGGCAAAAAAACAAGTTGTCGTAGAAGAAGAGGCAAAAGTAATAGCCAGTACGGAGGCTATAGAGGAAATTACAGGGGAGGAAGTCCCAACACAGGGAACTGCACCAGTCCATAAAGATGCGTTAGATCCTGAAGTACAGGAAGAAGTACAATCTATACAAGAGAAAAGAACGACTAGGGAGATTATAGTAGTGGACCTATCAGCCTCTCAGAAGAGAAAGACATCTTCGAGAAAGCAACCAGCTCCATGTCCGAGGCATGATGAGTCAAGTGACTCAGAGGAAGGCCACCAAGAGGGATGGGGACACCTCAGAAGTTAAGGAAAAGTAAAAGAAAAAGAAAAAACAATCAAGTGCAAATGACATTTGCTCAAAAACAGCAAAAACAAAAGAGAAAGGAGAAAAGGAGGAAAAAACTTGTAGCGTACCTGGCAAAGATCCAACAGTGGCAAAACAAGGAAAGAGAAGAAAAAGAACAGAAGACGGATACAGACGGAGAAGATGGTGAGGAAGGAGAGGAAGGTGAGGAAGAGGAAGAAGTTTACCAAGAAGAAAGGCAAAAAGAGCAAGATAAACTAAGTGAGATGGAGCAGCAGGGATGGTCTGAAGAGAAGAGAGGGAAAGAGAAGGAAAAAAGAAAAACAGAGAGAATTCAAAAAGTGTTGACGTATTTGTTGAAACATGGAGGTTATTACGAACAACAAGCTAACGAGGTATGCACATACATAGAAGAATTTCCAGAAGGAGGTAATGTTAGAGTGGAAGATGGCATTTAACGAGTTGAAACAATGGAAAAATGCATTGAAAGAAACTGATGAAAGAATAAAAAGTCTCAGAGAAGGAAAAGAAATCTCAGAAACATCAGAGGAAGAACAATTGCCAGTGAACAAAGAAAAATGCACAATCTCTCAGAGGCATACAGAATCTCAGTCTCAGGAGACAGAAGGGCCATTGGTGCCAGAAACTCTTTCTGAGGATATGCCACAGTATACAAACCTGACCACCCGGGAAGGCGCCGAATTGTTGGAAGCCATAACTCCCAGCTCGGAACAGGCAGACATTCATACACTTCCCAGGGACCAAAGCCCTCAGGCCCATATCCCTCAAGTTCCATCAAACCCTGGGAAAGATCCCTTACCTCCAAACAAAGGTGCAAAAGGACAATCAATTCAAAAAAGTACAGCCGCACTAGGAGAGTCTTTAGGCCTCCAAGGGGTGGACAAAAATCGATTATTTAGGGGGGAGGAAGAAAGAAGGAAATTTTAAGAGGAGAGCTAAAAAGCTCTTTTTCTTGACATTCTCAAGACTTAATAAAGTTGATGGGTTTTCTCCACGAAGGTGGTGTTTTTCCTGAAAATGAAAATAGAAAAATAGAATAAAAGGAAAGGAAGTTCCTTTAGTCTCCTCACAATGGGTGAAGGGTGATAAGAAACACACATTTTGGAGAACCCTGGGCCCCTTGAACCTAATCAAATTTACCAATTGTATTGTCATATGTGGTATGTTTCCTGGTATGAATGGAGTGTAGGGGTTGGGCCTGTGTATTCAGTTTGTCCATTTTGTCAAACTTGTCATGTTTGTCAAGTTTGTCTAGTATGTTATCCCAGTTGAAGTGTTGGTGGTGGGTGTCTATGTCAAGGTATAGTGAGAGTCAAAGGTGGTGGGAACTCCCACTGGTTTTCTGTACATCCCTAAAAAATGGGATGTCCTCTCCGAAAAGGTCCTGGAGAGCAGGACGGCGGGGAGAATATGGTGACACATTGCTCCCAAGGGGGGGAGAGACAGAGGACGTCCTCAAAACTCCGTGGTCGTTGGTCCGTGATGAAAGACCGGGAGTGGGGGATGGAGGACGTACTATGTCTGTGGGTCTCAATGAACGTTCCAAAGTAATATGATCATAACAGAAAAAAAATGGCGCAGTCAATGATGATACAAACAAGTTCAATCACTCATGAGCTGAGGCTCGCCACATGGAACGTGAGAGGCCTTAGGCAGCTGGAGAGACGGAGGGATATCTTCTGTTTTCTAGGAAGGCTGGCCTGTGACATAGTGGTTATTCAAGAAACCCACTTCCGGGATGAACGGGATGGACGGGAAGCCCAGAGGGACTGGACTTGGGGCCGTTCCCTCTGGAGCTCAAGTCCAGATGGCCAGGGAGGAGTAGGGGTCCTATGTAGGTGGGAGAGTGAAGTCCGGCTAGACAGCTGGGTGGAGATTGAGCCAAGGCGATTATTGTATGTAGAATTTACTTTGCGACCAGGTAGGGGAGGAGGAGGCTCTGGTCCGCCAACCCCAAATTTAAAACATCAACAGAGCACACGTTGTAGACTCCTTGCAGTCTATGCTCTGGTAAGAGAAGCAGAGAGGAGGCGCCTGTGGGCCAGCTTAACACACCCCGTCTGGCGCATGTGGGCCAGCTTGTGGTAACACACCCCGCACTGTCCTCCTGGCAGGCGATTTTAATAATTGAGCCAGGCCGGAGGATAGGGAGGGGAAGTGGCCGGGGAGGCCAAGGGAGGCAGACGGTGGCACGAGCCAGTCAACGCAACAGCAACAACAACGATCATTCCAGCAGGCGAGCCAACCGCATACCGCAGTTCCATTGAGGACCGAGGAAAAACAGCTGAAAAGCTGCTTGGAGGTAAGAGGACTGCGGGATGCGGCGTTAGAGGCGTCCAATACTCTCCTCTTTTATCCAACCCATAGTGTGAGGATGTATAGTGCCACTCATGTCAGGGAGAAGGCAGAGAGGGGCTATACATATTATCATCCATTCGGCGCGAGCCGTATAGACCGTGTGTACGCGGAGGGGAGGAAGTAGCAGACGGAGGGTTGCGACATAGTCGTGACCCACTGGTCTGACCACGGACTCCTCTCCGTGCGCTTACGGTCGACGGAGATTCCACAGCAAGTGCCGAGGATGCCGGGTCAATCGTTGCCTAATAAGTATCAACATCGCCCACGTTGGAGGTTGAGCAATGCGCTGTTAAGACAGCAGGAGTACTGTGACCGCCTTGAGATACTTCTCCTCAACCAGCGGGACGGAAAACCAGGTCAGCAATTCCGCAGGGAAGATCCGGCCAGGTGGTGGGAGAATTTAAAGAAAGACATAGGCAGGCTATGTTGTAGTCTGACGTCTTTCTATTATAAGAAAGAGATACTCGACTACCACCGAGCACTGGCCGGGTTCCTGAGACAGCACAGCCGACGAAATAGAGGACTCCCGATAGATGGAGAACAGTTGATGAGGTGTGAGCTGGAGATGCAGGCTTTTCTGCAGAGGCGTAGACAGGAACGCCGTCAGACAGAGCTAGGTAGGACTAGGGGGCCTATTCTAGGGCCGGATGACTGGCAGTGGGCGCGCCTGGGAGTGGCGAGGCCCAGACAGCTGGATGGGTTGCGTCGTTCTGGGGCAGAGGAGCCTGACCGGACAGCGGAGGGAATGCTCGCCATAATTGATGGGCATTTCCGACAGCTGTTCGGGGGCTCCGAGGTACCAGAGGAGCGCATCCGGGCCTATGTAGGGGGCATCCGTAGGCGGCTCCATCGCCTGACGCCCCAGCAGGAGCTGGATTTGATGGGGCCCGTCACGCTGGGGGAGATCAACACGGCGATTGGCCAGGGTCGCAACGCCTCGGCGCCGGACCCAGACGGCCTAGGCTACGGGTTCTACCGTAGGTTCCAAGGACAGTTGTCTGGGGTCCTAGCCGAGGTCTTCACCGCATTCTTGGTGGGGCAGACGGACTTCTCTGAAGATTTCTTCAGGGGGGTCCTCCACCTCACCTACAAGGACGTGGGCGACCCGGTGTGGCTGGAGAACTGGTGGCCGATAAATATCAGCAATGTTGATTACCGCCTGCTGGCTAGAGTGCTGAGTAACAGACTCACCAGCAAGGCAGCGGACTTGCTGGTGGCCGCCCAGTCTTTGGCCGTGCCGGGCCGTCGCATGACCGACTCCCTCCATGTAGTACGAGAGGTGTTCAACGCCGCCGTGGCCGGCAAGTGGGGTGGTAGATTGGTAGCGATGGACCAGTCAAAGGCATTTGACAGGGTCCATCGCCCCTACCTCTGGGCCGTCCTGCGATGCAAGGGCATGCCTGAGCGTTTTGTGGGATGGCTCCAGAGGCTATACCGCCACGCGTACGTCCGCCCGGCGGCTGAGACCCTCCTCGGGCCTCCCATCCCACAGCTCCAGGGGCTCAGGCAAGGATGCCCCCTCAGCCCCCTCTTGTACGTGTTGGCCCTGGACCCTTTCCTGGAGAGGGTCCAGGCCGACACTAGTGGCATGAGGGGGATACCCCTGGGTGACGGGACAAAGGAGGGTGACCAGCAAGTGGTGATGGTGGCCCATGCGGACAATGCAACGTTCTTCGTCGGAGAGGGCGGAGACGAGGTGGAGGCGCTGCGGGAGCATATGTGCCAGTATGCCGCCGTCTCGGGGGCTGCCATCAACCACCAAAAGTCATCCGTCTATCTGTTGCCCAGGGAGGCTGAGGCCCGGAGATGGCCACCACAACTCTGCAACGAGCAGAGACGCCCGCGGAGGCAGAGGACCAGGCCAACCCGGATGTCCAGAGCACCCATGTGAGGGTCCTGGGGATCTGGTTTGGTCCGCACCCTCGTGCCTGGAGGCGGAACTGGGAGCTCTGGAAACAGGTGACCATATTCCATCTCCGCTGCTGGGCGTCCTGGTGACTTGATGTTCACCAGCAGGCAAGGTACGTGAACAGTTACTGCGTGCCGGCGGCCAATTTTTTGGCCGCAGTGTACCCTCCGCCCACGGACCTCGTCTCAAAAATAGAGACAGAGGTCTGGAGGTTTGTCCTGCGCACAATCCACTTTCTGCTCCACCGCATCGAGACCCATCAGCGACTAGAGGATGGCGGATTAGAGCTGAAAGCTATGTTGAAATGGTTACTGGCAGTATATCTGACGGAAAACATGGCTGCCTGGGGGCATTGGGTGGGTTCTCAAACGGCCATGAAAAGTGGACAGGAAACGGTGGAGGGGAGTAGTGAAGAGGATGAGTGTGTAACAGAGGACGAACCGAGCTGGGATGATGATATTGAGGGGGACGGGAGGGGTGCAGGGCATAAACAGCTGCCCGGCCCCTCCACGCAGTCGTTCCAGATGCCCAAACATCCGCCGTTGCAGAGTCACGGACACCGAACATGGGCCGCATGGGCCGCATATGGTGTCCGTTGGGCCAATTCAGCCTGGGCCCAAAAATGGTGGTGGCCAGCGCAGCACCCGGATCGGCCGGCATGACCATTTCACTTAACACCCAGGACTCTGGCCAGCCTGCCAGATCACCTGCAGGAGCTGGCAAGAGCCGTGCAGATGACGGGCACGTCGGCAGCACCCTGTAAAGAGATCAGGGAGCTGTCAGATCGATCCGAGTCCGAGGTAGAGAGGAGAAGGAGAGAGGCAATTTCGAAATAACATCTATGTACAGGCACTGGAGTGGATGGCGAGGCAGGCGGAAGAGTCTCGAGAGCGGAGGAGGGGAAGAGGCCGAGTAGGCGGAGGAAAGGGTCAGCCTAAGCAACAAGCGATGGCTGACCAATCAGTTCCAACAGTGCAGTCAGCTTCGGCAATACCCACCGAAGATAACTCAGGGACTCTGACACCAGCTGAGTCACCGCTAGAGCCTGAGGTTGCCGGACCCGCTGTACGAAATGTGTCACCGGTGCAGTTGGCAGCTCAGAGTTACCAACAGGGCGAGGGAGTGGTGCAAAATGCACAGGAGGCTTTTGGGAAAAGCCTCCATCAAGTGCCGTATACCGTTTGGGAAGCCCGCTGGAGGGCATACCATCAAGTCCTCCAGGTAGGAGCTGCCTACCCCTGGCGTAATCAAGACGAACAGGTCTGCCCTTATTGCAGAGATACCCAGCAATATCTTCAGGGTCAAACACTACCAAGAGATACAATGGCCCATTTTGTTAGTGCCCGGCTGCAAGAGCATATTGGGATGCCCTCTCAAAAAGACTCCGCTGGCCAGAACTAGCGAGGCAGAGTTGGGAGACAGTGGTTTTGGGACTCAGACCAAAACAGGGGGATGGTAAAGTAGATGCCTCCCTTAGACCACCTTCTGCAGGGCAGACGACATTCTTGTTGGAGAGTAGAAAGCAATCAGTATCTGTTAAGTGGGACATGGTCAGACTGGTCAACCTTGCAGCCCTTGAAGCTTTAGGGCTTAAGAGAGCCCATGAGGCGGAAGAGCGGCGAAGTTTGGACCATCAGACCAAAAGACATGCGGGGTCATCGACCCAAGTACAAGAAGCAAGTCTGGTAACCCGGGGAAGAACGGCAGGGCGAGCAAGAGGAAATCAATGCACCGCAGGAACAGTGTCAAATCCTCCAGGGTGAGATACTGGACAACAACCCAGTGGAGGAACTCGGCGGAACAGCTGAACAGGACAGCCCCCTCTGGTGGATCCCTGGGTAGAAGTGACGCTCAGGAGATTGACCGCCACAGCACTGTGGGAGAAGGGAATCAGGAGAGGGAAAGGTCGTCTCAGTAGGTTCGGATGGCAGGCTAAATGGGCTTGGCTGGGTCCACCTCCAATTACGTAGGTCCTAGTCGCTCACACAAGGCCGAAAGGAGCCAGTGGTGAGTCTGTGTTTTGACTAAGGAGTCCTTGTTTTGGTATTCTTTGTGTATGGTGAGTTCTTTACATGTAAGTGTATGTGTATGTGTAAGAGTAAGTAAGTCTGAATGAAAGGATGAAGGCAAGAATGAAAGAGTCTTTAACTATGATACTTAACTGTTGGGTACTAACCTTATGTGTACTAACCTGGGTCCCTCTTTTACGAAAGTATTAAAGAATAGTTAAGCAGACAGTAACAAAAGAATGTGACAGTTCTGTAAAAATAGATACTGTCTACAGATGGTAGAATGGTTGTAAGCACAAGCACAAGTTCCCCAATCCACAAGTTCCCCAAATCCAAATCCAATCCAAATCTCATCCCTCTGGATCCGGGCACCCCATTGCACCTGATCCCTCCTATGATCGACCCTCCGTACCTCCAAAGTCCCCAGCCCTGGTCGACGCCTTCTCCGGAAAACCCTCAAATTCCGGAGAAGCCGACCCCTGTCACTCCCCTTCCAGCCCAGCCCATTCCCAACAGGGATCCCTGTCCAAATCCAGCACAACCTATCCAGAACCCAAAGACTTTTCCCGATCAACCCAACCCCATCCCTAATCCACCCATCCCGGTTCAGCACATCTCTGTCCCTTCCCTTCCAGTTCTAACCATCCCTGACCCAGCACAACCCACCCAGGGAAACCCTCTCACAGTCCCTCCCGTCCCAGCTCAAACCGTAGCTTCCACTGGGGTCAAACCAGTCCCTTCAGTTCAAATGCAGCCAGGTAGGACCACACCAGGAGCCCAACACAGAACCCCGGGGATGGAGGATAATCAGACAGGGCTAGAATCCCACCGGAGGCTGATCCCTCCAGAGGAACTGGAGCAGGGGGCCCAAAGGGTCGGCGACAGCACTTCAATGCTGGGAACCCGGGAGGGGAGGAGGAGGAGGGGGAAGACGCGTCGCCGGAAGGGAAGGTCAGCTCCCCAAAAGGCGACTCTGGCAACTGCTCAGATTTCTCACAGGGCGCTTCAGACTCGGACAACGCAGAAAGGTCGGGCTTCGGGTCCTCCTATTCCTCTCCTTCCTCGCAGGAGGGGGGGAGGAGGTGGAGGGCCAAGAAGGGGCTGGGGAAGCCTATGAGACTACGATGACCCTCAAGGACCATGAACAAGATCTCAAAATGGTGGACCAACCCATGATGAGAACCAGTGGAGAGGTGCCCGGACCCCAGGTCGCCAAGGCGATGGAAGCGGTGTTACCAAGAGAGTAGCAAAAATAGGGGAATTAGCTTGTGCTTCTCTTTGGTTACTATCCAGGACCTGGGCAGGACTCAGAACGGCGTCATGCAGAGCGGATGCCCCTATTAGAAAGAGAACCATTCAGGAAAACTTGTCCCAAAGATGCAGATTTTATTGTCATAAAGCATAAACTAAATTACATACATTCAATAGCATGACAGTGAAGTGTACCTGTTTCTTGCATAGTGTGTACCAAGGAGAAGGGGAGGCAAAGGAAGGGGAAGAGAGGGAGCTAGGAAAGAAAAATGGAGGAAGCAATATCTACCTTCTTCAGGCCATGCCAGGATCCAGGTGGGAGAGGAAAAAGAGAGAGGGTCCAAGCAAAAAGAGAGAACAATAGGATTCAGGGTTTTTTATACCTTAGGTCCAGGAAGGACATGACCATCTAGATGTGGTCACCTAGGAAAAGGGCAAGCCTGGGGAGGGGCTGTTTACTTTACAGGAAGGGGAAGGCTGGAAGACCACTACCTGAGGACCATCACCCAATGCGGACCAAAACAAAGAAGAACACACCCAGCTAGGTTTGAAAAGGGAAAGAATGGGGAAGGGGCTATGTGACTGATATAGACTTGGCAACGGAGGATAGTAAAAGACCATGCTTAACACTGACTTCCACATTAGCATATAAATGGCAGGATGCAGAGTAGATGACAAAGGAGAAAGGATTACAGGAAGAGTTGCTTGTAAGCCCCAAAGGTTGTTTTTAGAAGTGAGAGGGGGAAGGGAGATGAGAGACTTTGAGCAACACATTTATAATATTAAATTAATAAAATGTATAACATTGTAAGAGAGCAATTCTTGTAACAGCGGTCGAGGGCATCACCCACACTCTGAAGTTGGCCACCTGGAACGTGAAAGGGCTCAGGCAGCCGGAGAGGTGGAAGATCTTCTGCGCTCTGGGAAGGCTGGCCTGGGACATCGTGGTCTTGCAGGAGACCCACCTCTGTGACCAGACGGAGGCCCAACAGATCCAGAGGGAATGGCCCGCCGGCTGCTCCTTCTGGAGCTGGAGTCCGGATGGCCTGGGGGGAGTGGGAGTCCTCTTCCGGGAGAACAGCGAGGTGCGCATGGACCACTGGGCCAATTTGGAACCCGGCTACCTGCTGTACGTGGATTTCACCCTCCGACTGGGAAGGGGAGGGGGAGGGTCTGGCCCACCCTCCCCTCTCAGAGCCAACCAGCTGTGTACCCACTGTTGCCTCCTGGCGCTCTACGCTCCCCCGAAAGGCGGGGAGATGCCGGACGTAGGAGGGCCTGCCTGTGGGATCGGGTGAGGGACTTCTCGGGCGACACCAACCGCATGGTCCTCCTGGCGGGTGACTTTAACAGCTGCGCCAGGCTGGAGGACTGCATGAGCAGGCTCGGGCAAAGGGGCAAAACCGCCTGGCCAGACCAATCCGAGGTGTCATCTGGGGCGCTGGGGATTCCGTTTGCGAAAGGAACATCAGGCCCGAAGCCGACGGCGCCCTTGATGGCCGAGGAGAGGAGGCTGAACGGCATCCTGGAGGCCGCGGGGTTGCAGGACGCCGCCCTGCAGGTGGAGAACCGGCTTGCCTTTCACCTGACCCACTGCACCGAAGTCTATCGAACCAACTATAGAGCAGAGGCAGCAGAGAAAGGGTACACGTATTACCACCCAGGCTGCGCCAGCCGACTCGACTAAGTGTACATGGAGGGGAGGGTCTGGCGGACCACCCGCTGTGAGATCATCCTCACCCAGTGGTCCGACCACGGCATCCTCTCTATGGAAGCGCGGTCAGAAGAACATGGCGCATGAGGCCCGGGGGTCCCCCTTCCCGGAAGAATGGCCTAGGGCCTACCCCTCCTCATTTAACAACACTGGACCAGGTCCTGGAGAAGCGGCCGTGCTGGCGTTTCCGAGCCGTCCTGCTGAGGCAGCAGGAGTACTACGAGCACGTGGATCTCCTGCTGCTCAGAGAGAGGGATGGCGAGGAAGGTCACCAAAAGAGGGCCCTGGAGCAGACGCGATGGTGGAAGGAACTCAAAATCCGGAGGCTGTGTTGCAGCCTCACGGGAGTTTACTATTGTAAAGACTTGAGGGACTGTATTGGTGCTCTCCGGGGCTTCCTCAGGCAGCACAGCCACAAGAACCGGGGCCTGCCGGTCGAGGAGGGGACGCTCCACAGCTGCGAGAGGGTCAGGCAGGCCTTCCTCGACAAGCGGAGGAGCGAGAGGTGACGGAGGGAGGCCGGCAGAGCCCACGGACCGGTGCTGGCCGAGGAGGATTGGCAGAAGACACGGCTGGGAAAGGCGCGTCCCCGCACTCTTGATGGCCTCCGAAGCTCCGGGGACGATGCTCCGGACCGGATGGCAGAAGGGATGCTGGGTATCATCACCTGGCATTTCCGGAAGCTGTTCGGCGAGGAGCCGGTGCCCCGGGAGCGCATCTGGGTTTATGTGAGGGGTATCCGCAAGAGCATCGTCGTCTGGTCCCCACAGGAGAGGGAGGCCCTGGTGGGCCCCATGCTGGTGGGCCCTGGTGGGCCCTGGTTGCCCCGCCTCAGTGCCGGGCCCCAACAGACTCAGCTATGCCCTCTATCGAGCTTACCGTAAGCAGCTGTTGGGGCCGCTGGCCAAGGTGTTCAATGCCTGGTTGGAGGGGGTGGCAGACTTCTCCGAGGACTTTTTCAGGGGGGTCCTCCACCTCATCTACAAAGATGTGGGCGACCCCACGAGGCTGGAGAACTGGCGGCCAATCATCATCTCGGGGGTCGACTACCGCCTGCTGGCCAGAGTCTTGCACAACCGCCTGGCCGGCAGAGCGGCCGACCTCCTGACAGCCGCCCAGTCTTTGGCCATGCCTGGCAGATGTTTGACACGCTCCGGGTGGTGCAGGCCCTCTTTGAGGCAGTGGCGGCCACGGAGTGGTGGGGTAGTCTGGTGGCGATGGACCAGTACAAGGCTTTCGACAGGGTAAATCACCCCTACCTCTGGAGCGTCTTGCGCAGGAAGGGCGTGCCCAAGACGTTCGTGTGCTGGCTCCAGAGGCTCTACCTCCACGCTCACGTGCGCCCTGCCGTCTCGGGAACGCTGGGGCCGAGGATCTCTCAGGAGCGGGGACTGCAGCAAGGATGCCCCTCAGCCCGCTCCTCTACAAGCTCGCACTGGATCCTTTCCTCGAGAGGGTCCAGGCCAACGTGGAATGGATGCGAGGCACCCCCCTGGGAGATGGTGACGAGCAAGACAAGCGCCCACGTGGATGACGCCACCTTCCTGGTGGGCGACGGTGAGAGGGCTGACGCAGAGATGTGCGCCCTCTGAGCCCACATGGAGGCGTACGCGTCGGTCTCCGAGGCGGCCATCAACCGAGACAAGTCAGCCATTTACATCCTCCCCAGGAAGAGCAGGAGCCCAGATATGGAGGTCATCACACTGCAGGAAGCCTTGCAGGAACAAGAGCCGGGGACATCCCGTCAACAACAACAGGTATCAATCCAGGCGGCCGGGGACTGTGCCAGAACAGAGGGCGCCCAGCAGCAACAGTGGCAGCAGTGACTCCATAGCAGCAGCAAACGGGAGTCGCACATCCGTGTGCTGGGCATCTGGTTCGGCAAGCACCCCAGCGCCTGGAGGCAAAACTGGCAGCTCTGGAGGGACAAGTGCCTCCAGAAGCTCCAGTTGTGGCACCCCTGGAAGCTCGGCCTCTACCAGCAGGTGGCCTATGTCAACCAGTACCTTGTGCGGGAAGCCATGTTCCTGGCGTGAGTGTACACGCCACCCGCCGACATCATCCACAAGGTTGAGCAGGTGGTGCAAGCCTTCATCCTGAGCACCCCTCACTTCCCCATCAACTCTGTGGAGACCCACTGGTCAACAGAAGGCAGTGGTCTGGGCTTGAAGGCCCTGGGCCCCTGGCTGCTGGAGACTTACCTGGCTTCCAACTTACATCCTTGGTGGAGCCAGGTGGGAAGCCACATGCTGGAGTAGCAGGAGGAAGTCAGGGGTCCGAAGCCAGGGGACAGGGGTAAGGAGGGGGAGCAGCAGCAGGACGAAGAGTCCCAGTCACGTCTTCCCAGCCAACAGCCACAGCCAGTCCTTTTCTGCACACAGCATGGTCCGAGGGCAGGCAATAACACCAATGCCCCTGCCACCATCACAGCAGCAGGTAGCCAACAACAACAAAAGCAGCACTGGGAGGAAGGGTCCAAAAGTGGTCCGCGTGTCGTCGCAGCTGACTTTCCAATGGCTCCAACTCCTCCTTATCATCCTCCTCTGGAGCAGCACCGGAGGAGGACAAGGGCCTCATGGGCGGCTTTCGGCATCCGATGGGCCAACAGCCGCTTGGCGAGGAAGTGGTGGTGGCCGGCGGTCTACCCGGACAGGCCAACGCCACCCTTCCGCCTCTCAGCAGACCTCAAAGCCCAGCTCCCAGACGCCTACGCGGAATTGGCCATGGCTGTGAGGAACACCGGCGCCACGGCCGAGCTCTGCAAGGGCGATCCAGAAGAGCTCCCCACTCCCCAGGAAGGGAAGCCCGTCCACTCACAACCACAACAGCCACAACAACCAATTCCCAGCAGCAGCATAGAGAGGAGGGTCCGGCAGGCTCTCTACGAGCAAGCTCTCCAGAGGATGGACTTAGAGGCGTGTCAAGCGCGCCTGGCCAGGTGGGCAAGGCCCGAACACCTGACAGTCTCCGCCTACCTCCAAAGGGGCAGGCCAGCGGCCCAGGAGGCTTTCAAGCCCGCGAAAGGCGGCAAAGACAGGGTGCCCTATGAGGCGAGAGAGACCAGATGGAGGGCTTTTCACCAGGTCCTCCAGACAGGAGACTCCTGCTGCTAGAGGCCCCGAGAAGGAAGAGTCTGCCCTCATTGTAGATACTACACGCCCCCGGGAGAGCGGTGCCGCTTGAGACGCAGGAACACTTTGTCACGGGTTCCCTGGCCGCCAGGGCTCTCTGGGACGCCATCTCCCTGGCGCTGGCCTGGCTCCGGCAACAGCACTGGGAGACGGTGGTCTTGGGACTAAGGCCCAGGCCCGGAGAGCCCACACTCCAACACCAACAGCAGGCACAAGGGGAGAAGGCTGTCGACACGGCCCAACAGCTGCCGCTTACCCAACAAGCAGGAAAGCCTTTGCCCTGGAGGGTGGTCCAGATGACTAACTTAGCAGTGTTGAGAACCCTGGGGCTGCTAAGGGCCAGAGAGCTAGAAGAGCAGGAGTGCCAGTCCAGGGCCATGTATAGAGCCACGCCGGCTAACAGGTCACCAAGGGGAACCTCCACCTCGCCCCCACTCCACGCTCCCAGCAGGGTGGCCTTGAAACATCCCAGGGTCAGACAGTTGCAGGAGGGAGCCCGAGGTGAAGCCATCCATAGGCCCCTGGACCCAGTGAGATTGGCACCCAGAGTCGTAGAAGACTTGCGTCATTATAGTCAGGCGGAGTTTATTTGCAAACCCACCAGGCTGGCCGTCTGGCAGCCCGAGTGGACTCTCCACTGGGGATGGTTCCGGCAGCTCTGGCCATCTTGAACAACACCACTTAGTAACTTAGAAACATTAAGCAAGTGTACAAGAGATAACCAAGAAACAGGAAAGAGAGTAACAGGAACCCAAAGTGCGTAAGTCCAGACCGACCCGCATGGCAGGCACCAAGGTGGAGGCAGCAGCAGTAAAATCGCTGCGCTCGTCGCCGCCACCACAAGGGACAGTCCGTAGGTAAGTGCCACAAGTCAGAACGTAACACCACAGACCGTATCATCTGGGCGAAGCACAAATCCCAACTCCCAACACCTTCTCCATATCCATATCCATGTCTAAATCCAAATCCAAATCCATATCAATATCCAAATACATATCCATATCTGTATCCTATCCAATACATATCTATGTCCAAATCCATATCCAAATCCATGTCCAAAAATGCGCAGAATGTATCAGTGAAACCATCTCACAAGGTAAAATCAGAAGCACGTTAATATATCACACTGAATTTGTTTGTACTTGTACTGTAAGTCAGTGCATACATCAGAATGTCTCCTACTCAGTGTGTACATATCAGAACAAAACTACATGCTACCAACCTCAGTACAATGCAGTGAAAGCCAAAGTAAACATATATGCATATCATAAAAAAATAAGAAATAAAGCCTATACAAATTCAAAATATTTAACAGCCACAAATGTAACCACACAGCCCAAAGAAGGAATATTGATTTGTTTTGACATTTGCAAAGTAATAGAAAGAGGAACTGGAAACAAAGCGGAGCGTGGAGGATTGGAGTGAGAAAAGTCATATGCCAAAAAAAATATAAATGTGGTTTGCCTTAACTAACCAATACTAGTATACGTGTCACACTGATCTAGTTCATGAGCCCACTCAGTGGTTCCAGATAAGAGCAGGACACAGAAACACAGACTGCAACCTAAACACTTGCACCCAGCTATGCCTTCAATTTGCAGCAGTGGTGGAAGGACACAAAACCTTCCTATATAAAATAGGCATAGATGGGAGGAGCAAAGACCCCTTTGGGGAAGTAGTGATGGAATACATCTCCTATCACCCAAGTCCCATCCCCAATGCAGCACACCACACCTTTTGGATGGAAATGGGAAAATCCATAAAAATAGCACCAATCACTAAAAATCTTTTCATAAACTTAGCAAAAGGAATAGCCAAAGAGCTAAGGGTTTAAAACTGCTCTGTGTGAGGTGGTACAAACATGGAAAAGAATGGCCCTAAAAAGCAAAAAAATTAGACCTCACAAACATCTCAAAAAATCCCAACATCACAAGGCACACCCAAAACAGACCAACACGCAGGCTCTTAAAAAGCACAATAGTAGGAGAAATGTGTTTTATCAGAATGGGCAATTATGCCACACCAGTAGGTGATTTACTATGCAAATCTGGCATATTGTGCAACAGAACAAAAACATGGTACCCAAAGGGTTATTACAGACCAAACCCCTTCAGCCCAATCACACAGAAACACCTACACAGCATATGGAACAGGCCATGCAATCCCTTATCAAAATAAAAAGATCCAGATCACCTGTACTGGATTTGTAAGAGCATACACAAAGTTGCTTAAGAACGAAAAAGGCAGCTGTGTTCTGGGTTCAGTCAGACCCAGCTTCTTCCTGCTGCCTATCACTGCTGAAGAAAAATTGGGCGTCCCCATATATAAAGAAGTGAACAGAGCAAAACAGTCTGTTAAGATTGGGGACTAGAAAAATAATGCATGGCCCCCCAAAAGAATCATTCAAGTGTATGGCCCAGCAACATGGGCAGAGGATGGAAGTTATGGGTATCACACACGCATTTACACGATCAATAAAATTATCAGATTACAGGCAGTTTTTAAAATTATAACGAACAAAACATCGTTAGTTTTAGCTATTCCAGCACGAACTAACACGCAGCTCAGAACAGCAATACATCAAAATAGATTAGCCCTTAATTGTCTCCTTGCAGCTGAAGGAGGTGTGTGTGGTAAATTCAATCTCACTAACAGATTCACTTACAGATTGATAACAATAGCAAGGCAATAAAGCAAATAACAAAAAGAATAAGAAAGTTGGCGCATGTTCCAGTGCAAACATGGACAGGAGTCCTAAACACGAATAAATGGTTTAGAAGTATGTTTGGGGATTGGAAGCGAATTCTGTTCATGATATCACTAACTTTTGGAAGGCTTATGCTTCTTCCGTGCCTCATACCCTTGACTCGTTCATCAGTAAAATCGGCCATAGAAGTAATCAAGCCCCCAGAAAGGGTCATGTCAGCTAATGAAATAACTCCAACCTCCAGAAACCCCATGTACGCCAAGTTTGAACATGCCAAACGGATCACTAAGCTAATCAATAGTGCAAATAATTAGAAATCTAATTAATTTGCAAAGGGGGGAATTGTGGGACGCTTATGCTGCAAACATTTGCAAACATTCCTTAGAGCATAGCAAGACAGCTCCCAGAGACATAACTGAGCTAATCGAATGTCCATGCTAACAAATAGCTACATGGGGCAGAGATGAGCCTGGGACACTATTTCTAGAACACTTGCCAAAAGATAACCCCCCAGAACAAAGGAGGTCTGAAAGAACATTCAGAGAGAATGGAAATGTACCCAGCGCTTACTGAGCATGCTTACTCGTAAGCCATTAAATTATATGTAAAGATCATATTGTAGGAAATAGCCTTTTGAATGAGAATATGTGCCTTCTTCTCGCTTCCGTACCTTGCCTGCACTATAAAACCTTAAGGCTAGAAGCCATCTGGGTTGCCTTCTGATTTGGACTTGAGTGCCAGCAGGTGGCCCAATAATTATCGAATAAAAGATCCCAATTCTGATATCTGGTTGCCTGCCTTACTGAACACAACGCACTGCAGAACCCCCCCCCCCTCCCAGATGCAACCGAGAGGCGGGGGAAAGCAGGCAAGCTGATGGCTCCCGCTCTGAGCACTGGCTGGCTGCCAGCCAGTGTTCGTTACCTGAAGCAACTTTCGTTACTGGAGACAAGGGGCCCTGCAGCTGCCATTTCGCTACCTGAAACTTTCGTTACTGGGGGCTTTCGTTACCCAAAAGAGGTACCACTGTATATACATATAGTTACATGTACTTGTATACACATATGTATATATTTATATAGCTGGGGGCAGTTAGAGGCAGCAGTGCTGGCCAGCAGCCCTTTTAAAGAGCCTCCATGCTGAGCGTAGGGCTGCAAACCACGCATGCCCATAGCGTTCTTGCTTGTTAAGTGAAGCAGAACTTGTAATGTGAAACAAGATTTCTTGGGAATTTTTGCTTGTTATGTGAAACGCTTGTTAAGCGAGGCACCACTGCAACGACTGGGGAATCAGCTTTCCCTGAAGACCTTGAGTGCAGGAGCAGCCCAGTTTCCTCCCCTGCAGGAAAGCCTGTAGTTGTTGCAAAGGCTGCTTTCTGAGCCTGTTGCTTCCTTTGCAGCCTCCTCTCCAGGTCCTGCAGCAGGTGAGCCCTCCAGGGAGAGCTCTTGGGAGAACTGCTCATGGCTGCCCTCTGGTGGCCACATGCAGACCTCTAGGAGCTGAGAGATAGGGCGCTAGGTTTGCTGGGTAATGTAGTCCTGAGCATCTTGCATAAGTGCCTGTTCTGCCTTCCCCAAGTGCATGCTGGGTGATGCAGTCCTGAGCCTCTTCTGGGCAAGCGCACTGAATATTTCAGTTTGGACCACCTTTTCTGCTTCAGGCCGGCACACGTGCAGAATGATCTTGTTTGTTGGCATGCTGGGTAATGTAGTCCTGAGCCTGTTTTCCCCAAGGACGTAAATAGAAGGCAATGGACACTTGGGATTCTGGGTAATGTAGTTGGTATTGCAATTTAGACTAGGGATTCCTGCCCCCTCGTGGTCAAGCAGAGGAACTGCAGAGAGGCTGCTCAATGCTCTCATAGAGACAGTGGAGAAGTGGGACACCTGCCCCCCAGTGGCCAAACCAGGGAACTGCAGATGATGCCAAATAGTGCCAGTGGTACGCCCAGCCACAAGCCCACCTTCTGGAGTCTCCCCCTTGTGGCCATCAGGACTCCTGCAGAGTGAGTTCTGGAGTCTTCCTCTGGCTCTGCAGGTGAAGAAGCAGCAGGGCCTGCAAAGCATCTCCTGCTTTTCTCCCTCACCAAAAAGGCTCTGGAGGCAGCCGACAAAATTAAACAAACACCATAAAACATAAAACTTCCAGGATCTTCACAATTTAAAAAGTTGTGTCTAAGTATTAAAAACATACATTTTTACCTTTTGAATTTTCCAGGAGCTGCAGCTGTTCCTGCTCTTCTCGAAGCAGCTCCGGCCCAGACCTCGATCAGAGTCCTGCTCACCTGGAGGGAGGTGCCGGTCCTGATCCCAGCCAAAAAGAAAAGCAGGCCTCCCTCAATCTTCAGACTATCAGATCGTGCTGGGCGCTGCACACACTGCTTGAAGCATGAGAGCCTGGGTTGGACTGTTATGGAGGATAGGCTGTTACCCAAGCAGCAAATGCCCCTCTCCACGCCACTGAATTAGACCAATGGAAAGGCAGAGCCAATACGATTGGATCCAGCTGCGTCGCAGAGCTGGGCTAAGGACAGGAGCTCACCCTGTCTTGTGGGGCTGACCTGGGAATCGAACCCTGGCCTGCTGGTTAACAAGCACAGTGTCTTAGCCACTTGCGCCACTCACAGCCATCACACTTGCAGCCAAACACCAATGTAATATTTGACTGGGTATTTGCTTCTTTGCCCCAGAAGAGAAATGCTGAGTAGGTTGATCAACACAGCAAAGCAATAGTACATTTATTTATCTTGCATCCATTTATCTTGCTATTGCTTGTGTGGCCGGCCTATGGATACCAAAGAATCTTTCAGGATTGACACAGCACGTTTGCTTCTCTAGTTATGCCAAGCAGTGAAGGGCGAGCAGTTTGAAGGGCTTTTGCTCTGCCTTTGTGCCCCTCTGGACAGTGTGCAGATGTGTGAGCACATGCTTTGTTGTAGCCTTTACTAGATAGTTGTTCTTCCTTGGCCAGCATCACCTGAGAGCACAAAGACTTCAAATACTGAACTTTAATTCTCCCTGTAGCTCTGCAGCTGGATTGGGTTCTAGTTCTGGGGCTCCTACCCTGAATGGGGGCTACCCTGGACAGACTACCCTACCCTACCCTGGGGCTCCTACCCTTGTGAGACCATTTAAAACCAACCTTTCTCAGGCCAGCATCTCCTTTGCACAGGGTGACCATATACCATAACCAAAAAAGAGGACAAGGCCCCCCAAAATGTAGGACAACAAAATAAAAGCTGAAAGCACTCAAATGCTGCCTTGTGGAGCATTTGCTGAGTTCCAAGTGCACAGGATCAGGACCGTTCTGGAAGCGCTCTTCAGGACCATTCTTCCACACCTGCCAAGGCATGCTTACTTCTTGCAAGTAAAAGTGGATGTGCAGTTTCACAGGTCCCTCTCCTACCCTTTTTAAAGACTGATGTGATATTTGCTGCCTTCCAGTCATCTGGCTCCATGGCTGTTCTTAGGGTCAAGTGGCATATTTTAGTCAGCAGATCAACCACTTTATTCCCTTCTAACTCTCAGGTGAAGCTGTCTGGCCTGGTGACTTCCTGACCTTTAATTGTCAGTTAAAGCTGCTACATCTCCTCTTGTAGCCCCTCTTACTTCTTTGGTTGGCAGGGGTTGTTTGGGTTGCAGTGTCTGTCC
The DNA here is from genome assembly GCA_030015325.1 of Cryptoblepharus egeriae. Classification (NCBI taxonomy): domain Eukaryota; kingdom Metazoa; phylum Chordata; class Lepidosauria; order Squamata; family Scincidae; genus Cryptoblepharus; species Cryptoblepharus egeriae. The sequence continues at coordinate 45,223 of JAREYC010000007.1, forward strand.
AGGTCCTTTTCCACTAGGAAAAGGAGGAGAATGAACATTTATTCCCCGGGACACAAGGCTAAAAAACAGGAGATGCCCTGGAGAAAACCTTCAGAGAGTTCCGCAGAAGGAGGCAACTGCCCTCCCTTGACCACAAGACTGTGCCAGGGAGCCTGGGCCCCACAGTGTGCCACAAAAAGAGGACAAAATGCAGGGCACCCAAGAACAATGGAGGACATGACCAAACAAAAGCTAAAAATAGATACATTACTTTTGTGTGGTTCAGTTAACTTTTTACTTTTGTGTGGTTCAGTAAACACTGTATTACTTATTAAATTTAAAACTATTACATCTAATTTATAAATTCCAAGAAGGCTGCCTGACAGTAGTGGGGGGAGGAGACAGATGGGCAGGAGAGGGAGCGGGTCTGGCTCAGGGTCAGAGTTAGAGGGAGGTGGAGCAGCCGGAGGGAGGCTTCCTTGTGAGTAACTCTCCCTCTGAGGAAGCAGAGCCAGGGGGAATGTATCCTCTATTCCCAGGACATGTCCTCTTTTTTGAGACGTTTGTCCTGGAAGGTCTTCTCCTCCATGTCCTTGTCAGTGGGGAAAGTGTTTCGTACTTGTGTCTGCTGTGCTGGTCTCCTCAGGCAGAGGGGCCTCTACACAGACAGACACACCTCCCTCCCTCCCTCCTCCCTGTGCTGGTCCTTCAGGCAGAGGCTGATGCCATCAGGCATCATGTGGCTAGGAGTTCCACAGGCTCACTGAGCCAGACTGAGGGGGTCATGTGGTGCAGCCTGGCTCCCTTACCCAGCCTGGACGTCAGCACTCTGGGAGGAGCCTCACCCCTGTGGAGCCACTACAGGTGGGAGGGAAGGGCTGGGCTCTGAAGGGTGAGGCTGCCCCTCCAGCTGTGCCACTGGATTCCTAGCCTTTCAGCTCTACACCGAGCAGCCTCTCTTCTCCTCTTGCGGCCCGAGAGAAACAACCCACAGACGAGGGGATCCCCAGCAACCCCCATTGCTGCCTGGCACAGCAGAGGCACCTCTGAGCATGTGGCAAGGCAGCCATGGTGTCCATTTGGACAGGCCAGGTTTCCACGTAGAGAGGGGACAGGTGTCCATGTGGGCTGTCCACACTTCCTCTGTCCACATCAACTGTCCAGTTATTCACAGTACATAAAATGATCCCGAGTCTTGTTATCTGGCCAGGAAGATATTCTGAGCAGAGCAGAACAAGCAGGGGGAAGCTTTGCTTTTACAGGTGTTGGGCTCCGCTTCACCACACTTCACATCCTTGTGTCACTCATTCCAGGAGGCATCGAAAGGAGAGCAAGTCAATGTCCAGGAGAGACTTTGATCCCCAGGGAAAGCTCTCCTCCCCAACCCAAGAGCATGTTTCTTCTCCAGTGAGTTACAGAGAAGAAGGGAAAGATATCTGCAAAGCCATGGCTGAGGGCAGTGGAATAAAGGAAGGATGACTCTCAGGAAACCCCCACACTGCACATACCTGGAAACCATGTTATTCAAGGGACTTGTACATGCCTGGACCCTGTGGTGGCCACAGCAGAGGTTGGAGGAAAGGCCTGGGGAGATGGGCAGTCCTTGCTCAATGGACTGCATCAATGGAAGTTTTGTGCTAGAGCAACTGACATGTCCAACGATACTAAGTTGTGCTATTAAATAGTTAGTAGAAACACTTGTAAATTACACACTTTTATATTTAATATAGTGCAACAAAAATAGTTAAGAATGCAAGAACTTTTACAGATTAAAAAAATAGTTTTTTAAACCATCTGATCTTAAAAATAGACAAGAGTAGTGAACTTTAAAATACAACTGCGAGTCTCATAGTCTTGTGCTGCTTGCCGGGGGTCTAGAGGGGTGACTGCAGAAACCCCTCGCCTTGTAGGGCGGGAGTTGCGTTGGAAGGAGCGGCCCTTTCGCATGCCAGATCGACCACCGTTCTGCCTCTTGTGGGAGCCCCTGAGCATTCCTGATGTGGCCCCTCAGCCAGTTTGGGGCTAGAATGAGCCATGGAGCCGCTCCGGCTTCCGTTGGTCTGAGAACAAACGTTGTTCACTTGTTCGCTGTGGTTGTTTTTGTGATGGTTGCTGTAAACCTTGTACTTCATCAGGAGAATGAAGATGAAAACAAGGACAGAAGCCACAATGATGCCTCCGATGATGATGATCATCGTCCCACCAAGGAATTGCGTGTGGAGGGACCGGCACTGTCTGTATTCCTCCTCCGTGGTGAACTGCACACACCCGACCACCATGGTTGCCGTCAGCGAAGTCACACCATCGTCGTAAACCGCCAGAACGCAGAGATCATAATCACGGCCGGCGACCAGGTCGGTCAGGAAGAAGGACTTGCTGGCGGCTGGAATCATCCTGCAAAGGGAGTCAGAGTCAGACTGCGGCAGAAGACGCACAAGGCTGAGAAAGCGCAGGAGAGCAAAGGCCCACCACTGCCGGGTGACCCCAAGACAAATGGCACCCTTGAGGATCCTTTCCAGTTCTCTCTGCTTGCTAAAACAAGGTGGGCTTCTTGGCACATTTGCCTTTATTGCTTTTCTAATGCAATAAAATGCAATAAGACAATAAATTTTGTGCAGTAAGACAAAAAATTTTAATTTAGCAGCCATTTCCATGAAAGATCTCTTGTATTAGAGCAGAGAACTCCAAGCACTTTGGCCAAAAGGCCACATCAAATATCTGGAATATTGTTGGGGGCCAAAGTGTATCTGCCGAACATACTCAAGTATAAGCCGACCCCAGTACAAGCCGAGGCAATAATTTTACCATGAAAAACTGGGAAAATTTATTGACTCGAGTATAAGCCTAGGGTGGGAAATGCAGCAGCAAATACTGGTCCTTTTCCTTGTAGCCTTCTTGGAACTCATAGGCTGCAATCCTAAGCACACTTTCCTGGGAGTAGGCCTCATTGAACTTAGTGGGGCTTAGTTCAGAGTAGACAGACACGGGACAGGGTGACCAGATGCCAAACCAAAATTCCTACCTGCTTTAAAAATGGCCCAAAAATGTATTTTTATTTTTATAGTTTTTTTGTTTTTTGGCCATAATTTTTGATAGGAAGGAGATACCTCAAAACTGATTTTTGCATTGGATTCTGCTCCTCAATACGAATCCAACAGTATATAACATGATGGGGTTTGATCCCACCACTTTTCAGTTCACCCGAGTATAAGCTGAGGGGGCTTTTGGGGCCCATTTTTTATGCCCAAAAACTCGGCTTCTACTTGAGTATATACAGTATATCTATATCTATATATAAAATTGAAAATTCACTGACTGACTGACACTGACTGACACTCATCAACACCCAGCCAAAACTTAGACCTAGAAGAGGGGTCTCTAAACTTTAGGGCTGCAGGACCTTTAACAATTGTGCAGAGAAGGAAACTTCAGCAGGTGCAGCTTCTCACCTCCCAGATCACAAGCTCCACCTGCTGAAATTCCCTCTATCCAATTGTTAAAGGTCCTGCAGCCCTGAAATTGAAAGTTTGGAGCCCCCTGACCCAGAAGAATGAAACTTGGGGAGGGGGTTCCTTCTGTGATGGGATCACCTGCTAAGAACCAATTTGGAGCAATTCAAACGGAGGGGGATGTAAAGGGGCACAGGGTGTTTTTTCCCCTGTGCTTAACATTGAAGAATCCCTGACTTATCAACACCCAGCCCCAAAACCCAGACCTAGAAGCACGAAGTTGGGAGGGGGTTATTCCTTTCATGAGATGAGCATCCAATAAGAATCCAGTTTTAGAAATTTAGCTGCTAAGGGGGTGAAAACACACAAATGCAACGTGTTCCTGTCCCTGATTATAACACTAAGACCGACTGATCTTTGGAGACTGGCAGGAGGTCTGGTCTGCAGGATGGAGCTGCCCTGCACAAAGCTAATTCATCTGAAGGTTGCCTCTCTGGCTCTGGAGTAGCCACCTGACAAGCTGAGCTGAGACCTTGAGGTGACAGCCAGAAGGAGCCAGCTGTGAAGCCTTCTCTGTGGGAGTGGAGGAGCCAGAATGAGTGGCCAGCCATGGCGAGATCCACCTGGAAGGTTCTTGTTGTTGAAAGATACTACTCTGTTGCTTGTAAAACTCTCTGAGGTTTAGCATGAATAAAGCCAAAGGAGCAATCCAAGACCAGAAAAGGAGGTGTGTGTGTGTGTATATGTATGATCCAACACCCAGCCCCAACCCATGGACCTAGAAGAAGGACATTTTGTGTACACCTTTCATGATGTACAGACCCTCTAAGAACTGATTTGCTGCCAGGTGGTGCCCAGTACCTGCTGGTGCCTGTATCTGATATTGCCCACTGGTGCCTGATGCCCTGTAGTGCTCAGTGCCTGGTGCTCAGCAGGGATTTCTGGTGCTCACTGCCTGCTGCCTGCTGGTGACCACTGCTTGTGCTTAGTGCTGCCTGCTGGTGCATAGTAGTGCCTGGTTGTGCCTAGTGGTGCCCACTGCACAGTGGTGCCTGTGTTGCCCAATGCTCAATAGTGCCCAGTAAGGTTGCCCAGTGTCTACTGGTGCCCAATCTGGCCGGCTGCTTAGTGGTGCCCATTGTCCACTACCTGATGGTGTCCAGTGGTGCTCACTGCCCAGTGGTACCCAGTGCTTGATAGGGTGCTTGTTGCTGCCTGCCACTGTTCCCTGGTACCTTCCTGTGCCTGGTGCCTGTCGGTTAGGAGTGGCTGCCTAACCCACCAGTGCCCAGCATGCCCAGGACCCACATTCTTGAAATTTTATTCCTGCAATGGGTTATTTCTGCTAGTCTATATATAAAATTTAAAGGTCACTGATTCCGACTCACTCATCAATACCCAGCCAAAACCGCTGGACCTAGAAGAGTGAAATTGCGAGAGGGTATTCCTTCTTAATCCCACTAAGAACTGGTTTTCAGAAATTCAGACCAGAAGGTATTACATGGTTGGACCTGTATGTCATTCTGTTCTGAATTTTTAAGTTTCTGTAAACTATAGGTCAAGGTTTTCGGACCAACATATTGGGAGAGACCATAAATATTTGTAAAGAAAATAGATCTTTGATAAAGACTGAAGGGTTAATCAGCTATTTGACAGTGAAGCTCTGAAATGCCATTTCATTCACCTAACTGCACCATAGAATCCTAGAATCCTAGGGTTGGAAGGGACCCAGGAGGTCATCTAGTCCAACTGTCTATATTAGGAAATCCTCCTAGAGCAGTGGTTCTTAACCTTGTTGGAGGTACTAAACCCCCACAAGTTTCATACATGCATTCACCGAACCCTTCATAGTTGGAAAAATAGGATATTTTGTTAGTCATAACAAAAGTATATTAATGCACCTGGAAACCCTGGCGAACAGAATGGACACACACCTCCACTAAACCCCTGATATGGACTCACCAAACCCCTCGGGACGGGTTCAACTGAACCCAAGTTAAGAACCACTGTCCTAGAGCATCTCTGACAGGTGCTGGTGGAGCCTCTCTTGAAGATCCCCAGCAAGGGAAAGTCCACCGCAGGAATCTGTTCCACTGTTTCCTATTAACGTTACAGTTGTTGACAGACCTGCAGAGGACCAGCCCATCCCAAAGTCTTTGTCCAACAAGAAGTTGGACATTACGGCTTCTCTTAGCTTCAGTCATTATTGGTCAGCATCAGCATCTGACTGGCTTTTATTTACCTCCATATACATTACAGAGTTGCTCTTTGGAAAATCAGGTACCTCCAGCTCCCCCGAAAGCAGGTGAACTAGGAGAAGAGAGCAGTGCTTTCCCCACTGGATGGAAAAATACAAGGTCCTTGGACTGCAAGGTTTTCCACACACAGCAGACCCACCATGTGGCTGGTGTTATGTGCACCGGAGGTTTGGCAGTTTGGATGTGCTGCAACCTTCCTGAGTAGTTCCTGCAGGGCATGAATACTTCTGCAGCTACTTATCTGGGTCAGGACTGCAGCTGAGGCTTCATTGCATGGGATAAATCAGTGGCTTTTTCTATCAAGATAACTGATACTCAGTTGTTTTTTTCCCAGCAGCAACCAGCAAATCTGAAAAGCCTCCGGCCCTTTCCCAGAGGACTTTCCTTTGGCAGATGAAGAAAGCCTGGATCCCAAAGGCAAATAAAGATGGGGTTGTTTGGGATTTCTGTGTCCACACAGCCTTCCTGCATGCCAGAGGAAAGATGGGTCTCAAGGCTGCACTCCGTCCACCTCTACTCCTGCCTGCTCAGCTTACAGTTGGAGTCAGATGACGGCGCTGCAGGATGAGTCCCTGGAGGAGCAAGGCCGTCTGCCAAAGGCCCCCATCTCTGCACGAGGACAACTCTGGGTATGGAGGAGACCTGAAGCAAAAGGTGCTGCAGTAATTGTGTCTCTTCCTTGGAGAACTGCTCCAGCACAACACCCTGACTAAGCCGAACGAGAGACTGCAGGTTGAAGGCACCAACAAGCAGCCCATCCTGGCCAGGGCACTCTGTGTACGAGAGCTTTCATGCTAGTGCCCAAAACCTCCAAGCAACTGGAATGTTTGGGGGGCACAAAAAATACTGATATGGTGGACATAATGACACTTGGAGGAAGGCAGAGAATCAGTGGGATACTGCAATGCCAGGCTATAAATTCTAGGGGGGGGACATGTTGGAGTTGGGGTGGCCACGGTACTAAAAAAGGGGTGGAAGGTTGAAACTGGGTCCGACTCCCCCATAGAATCTCCATGGGTTAAATAGTCAGGCCTGAGGAGTGATATAATTAATACTTGGGGTGCCATCACCCTCTGGACCAAAAAACCTGAAGGGGCCCTTGAAGTGAGGCACTGGGGTTGCAATAACTGCATTACTGGATGCAATAACGGGCACTTCAATGATCTTCACTTTGACTGGGTCTGGTTAGAGATGTTGTGTTACTGAGCTGTTGGGGAACAGTATGTATCTGGGGGGAAGAGTGCCAAACCATTTCATGCTTCCAGGTCCAGGGGTTGGGGCAGGGTGTTGATCAGTCTGCAATTTCTCAATGTAAAGTATAGGGAAGAAAATGCGTTGTGCCCCTTTTCACCCCCTTCAGGTTGGAATTTCCAAAACCAGTTCTTAACAGGTGCCTCCATCACAAAAGGAACACCCAGCCCAAGTTTCAAGCTTTTAGGTTTGGGGGTTTTGGCTGGGCTTTGATCACTCAGTCAGTCATTTTTCAGTTTTACATATAGTATATAGTTATGGAAATAAGAACAGACTTATATTAAAACCTTAATAGTTCCATATTGTTTCATAATTACATCTTCTTGGCTCTCAGAGCATTTCGTTTCTTGGGTCAGTTTTGAGTTAAGAAAATCTACTTTTTGTGCCATCGACAGTTGCGTTTTCCTTCACTGGTTAATTGACTGTAATGTTTGACAGACTCAGATGGTTTAATTGCATTTTTCACTAAATTACCTTTCCAGTGATATATAACGTTAGGATATTATTCTTCATACGTACCATTTTCACAGTTTTAGCTAGTAGCGTCAAGCTCAGCTTCTTGCTCGCCTCTCGCTTGCTCCCCAGAGCAATTGCTACCCCTGTACCCTTTAGCTAGTCTCCAGTTCTGTTAACCACATATCAGCTCACATATTAAGCCCATGACACACAACTTTAGGTGGGTGTAGGGTTAGCATATGTCCCCCCAAACCAAGGACAGTCCTGATTTCAAGTGTGACGGAGAGTCCTGTCCCAATTTTGCAGAAGAGAATTATGGCCACCCTGGGTGCGTGGAGAGTGGGAGGCCACCCCTGCCCTCCATGCTGACAAAATCAGACAAGGCCAAGAATAACTGATGCCAGGAGGCTCAGTGTCCTCAGAGCCACAGACCCAGGTGTGCCATGATAGAAAGCAGGTCACTGCCCACCTGCTCTCTGCCTAACCCTTCCAGTGGCATAGCAAAGGCATCTCTCTGCCTCCTGGGCTCAAAGAGGTTTTAACAGGAAAGGCCACATAGGACATCTTTCTCATCCACAAACCGCCTGAGGTGAAGGGGCTGAGGGTGCCTTACCTGTACACCAGGATGTCATCTGCAGAGCTGTTGTACTGGATCTGCAGCATCCGGATCCCTGGGACGTAGTGCTGGGAAGGCCAACGGATGAGAGCAGAGGACGAGGTCAGCTCCACCACCGCCACCTTCCTCTCTGGACGGGGTTTGGTTTCATTGGGGAAGCCAGACTTGGCAGAAGTGAGGATGTCGGAGGGGCCTGGCTCAGCCTCCTTGTCACAGCTTGTGCTGTTGGCAAGGTGAGGGTAGGGGTTCACTACCAGTTCAACAGGTGCCGTGGACTCTCCTGCCGCGTTGGAGGCTATGCAAGTGAATGTGCCTTTGTCGTCCGCTGAGGTTGCCAAGATATCCAGGGTGCCGTTCTCATAGGAAATGGTTCGGGAGGTGTTGGAGACCAGTTTTCCCTTGGGTGAGATCCAGCGGACGTATGGCTCAGGATCGCCCACCGCTTTGCACTTCAGAGAGACACTCTGACCTTCCAGAACCACCTGCTTTGGAGTCCTGTGAGTGATCATTGGAGGCTCACAGACAAACTCCTCCTCCCGGATGGACCAGAAATACTTGCCCATCAGCTCCAGAGGGGAAGCGCAGGTCTCCAGGTCGTCTTCTCGAGTGAGACGCCTCAACCACACCAGCTCACAGTTACAGTGCAGGGGGTTCCCCCCAAAGCTCAACACCAGGGAGGATAAGGGAGACCCTTTTGGCTTGGCGTACACAGGAATGCGCGAGAAGAGAGGGTCGGGGGGGATCTTTTTCAGTTTGTTGGAGGTCATGTCCAGCCGAGCCAGTTTGTGAAGGTTTGAGAAGATGCCTTCAGGAACAAACTCAATGAGGTTATGATCCAGGCTGAGGGTGTTGGCGTTGGAGAGCCTCCCTATCGTTTCCCAAGGAACATTGACGAGGTTGTTATAGGACAGATCCAGATCCTCGACGATGTCAATGAAGTCATCCAAAGACCCGGGAGAAATATAGTTCAACTGGTTGTTGCTGAGAATTAAGTGGCGAAGGTTGATCAAGCCTCTGAAGTGATCCTCGTTGATGGAGGTGAGTCTGTTGCTGTCCAGGTGTAAGGCGTGGAGGCCTTTAAGGTCAAAAAACGCATAAGGCATAATCTGACTGATGGTGTTTCGGGAAAGGGTCAAGTGAATCAGGCTGGTCATGTTGGCAAAATCCTTCCTCCGGAGGGTGGTGATGAAGTTATCCATCAGCCGGAGCTCTGCTGTGCGCCGGTCAATGCTGGGGGGGACAAAGAGGAGGCCAGTCTTGGTGCAGAGGATGGTGAAGGACGGTGCGAGGCTCTGGCACAGGCAGCGTGTGGGGCACGTCATCAGGGCCTTTGCAGCTGAGCTTATGAAGAAGAGGAACAGAACCAGCCTTTCCATGGTCAGGTCAGTGGGGCACCTGGAGGACGGGGGAAAAGGCATCGCATGACCTACCAAGAACAACACACTCTCCAAGGCATAACGCGGTGAGTCTGAGTGGGAGAACTCCCCACACACAGCCTCTGCGTCACTGCAGCCCACCCTCCTCCGCCAAGGAAGCAAGAGTGGCAGCACTGCTAAGACCTGAGAACAAGCTGCCCTTTCCAAAGAGAAGGCAGCCAACCTGACCCTGGTCCAGGAGCTCCTTACCTTCTGTGGTTACACCCCAACTCTGGCACTTCCTTCCCCTGGAGTTACGGAAAGCTCCTCCCAGTGGGTTTTTCAGCGGGGCCTGAAGACTTTTTTTGTTTACCGGGGCTTTTAATTGAGGCAGGTAAGTTTTAAATATTATTTTTAAATTTTAAATGTTTTCAAATTTTTGTATATGTTGCTTTTATCGTTTTGTGTATGTTATTGTTTTTATTTGTTGTAGCTGCATTGGGTCCACATAGTGGAGAAAGGTGGGGTATAAATACATTAAATAATAACAAATAAATTCTGGTTGCATCCAGGTGTTCTGAGGGGCAGGAAAGCCATGCAGGTCTTCTCTGCACCTGCAAAGGCGTCTCAGAGCTTTCTGGGTTCCTTAAATACTGCAAGTGCTTCTCCGAGATGCAGGGATGGCCTCTTGCCCAAGACCTGAAAGAGACCTTTTAGAGGCTCTTTCAGCTGTGCTTCTCTGTGATGAAGGAAGGCCATGCGCAGCCTATGCACACCTCAGATCACCTCTCAGTGCAACCAGAAGGCACGTCCCATCATGTTTAGAGGCCCTTTGATGGCCCTTCCTTGCATTTCAGTTTTTGTGGATTTTTATATCCATGTTGGGGGGGGGGGTTTCCAGGAACAAATTCCCTCTGGACACCAAGGTCCAACCTGTATTTGTTTTTCCCTGGCTATACTCCCTTCTTCCAAAGAGCTCAAGGTTCCCTGTTCCTCTCCCGACATCACAAAGGAGGGAGGCCATCAGTGACTAGTGCCAAACCCTCACTCCTTCCCCAGCCCTCTCATCCGTTCTGCCTGCACACATGGTCAATGAGGAGAAGCCTTGGAAGTTCTAATCCTCGCCCCCAGCCAGGCTGCCAGAAGGGTTCCCTGAGCAAAACTGTAGTAGTTGCCACGCTTTTACCTGCACGTGACTCTGCACCATGATTCCCACTTTGCACCAGTGCTGGAAGCAACAGCTGAGCTGATCCTGACAAACTGGCAAATACTTCAGCATCAATGCAAGCTTTAGCAAGCAAATGCAGAAATGTGGTCGTTAAGATCTGGCCATGGCGGTCCATGCCTTAAAAACTTTTATTTAAAAAAAAGCTTTTTCAATGGGGCAGGTGTGGGGGGCAGTTGTTTTATGGTTTTATTGCTTTTAACAAATGTTTTTAGTCTGCTTGTTTTAATTGTCTCAGTTTTTATTCAATCTAATTGTATTTTAATTGTGTTTTAAGCTATATTTATGATCTATTTTAATGGTGTTTTATTGCATTAGCCGCCTTGAGCTCTCACTTGCAGGAGAGGAAAGGCGGGATATAAATAAATAAATAAATAAATAAATAAATAAATAAATAAATAAATAAATAAATAAATAAATAAATAAATGTTGTGGTGACACTGAGATCCGATGCCTGTCATGTGCTCTGCATGGAGCTGCCCTTGAAAAGGGTCAGGAAATTACAGCTAGCCCAGACTGTGGCGGCCTTTGAGGTTCCTGGAGCGACCTGGTGGTTTGACTCTGTCATGCTGTTGCTGCAGCGGCTACACTGGTTGCTGTTTGGTTCTGGGCCAAATTCAAGGTTGCACTTCATAGAATCAGAGAGTTGGAAGGGACTAGTAGGGCCTCTGATGGCTGTAAAGCCCAAAATGGCTTGAGGCCAGCGTAGTTTAGAGACCTTGGCATCCATCAGTCTTGAAAGACTCTGGTATCGTGCTCAATGCTGTATGCAAAGCACAAAGGCCTGGGTGGATTGATATGGAGTATAGGCTGTTACCCAAGCAGCAAATCCCCCTCTCCACGCCACTGAATTAGTCCAAAGGAAAGGCAGAGCCCACACGATCGGATCCAGCTGCGTCACAGAGCTGGGCTAAGGACAGGAGTTCACCCTGTCTTGTGGGAACCGACCCAGGTCTCGAACCCTGTCCTGCTGGTTAACAGGCACAGTCTCTTAACCACTTGTGCCATCCACAGCCCTTTAAGAGACCACCTCTTTCCATATCATCCAGCTCACTCTTTGAAGTCATCTGAGGGGCCCTATCGGTTGTGCCACCATGGAGAGAGGTCAGGGGAATGGCAGCCAGAAACAGGGCCTTCTCGGTGGTGGTGCCTGTGCTATGGAGGCCGTCGGACTGATACGCACACCACACGCGCACATGCACAGAATCACCCAAGTAGGCAAAAGTCTTTCTCCAAAAGCCATGCTACTCTCACTCAACTTTGTGTTTCGGTTACAGCTGCGTTTGGGGGAGAATTTCTGAATCATAAAATGTGTTAATAGTTTAATTGAAACCCACAATATAAAACCACATCGAGCTGTGAGCACCGAGAAGGATGACACAGAATACCCCATTTAATGACTTGCTGGCAAACAAGGGAAGTGGATTGAGTCACAGCAGCTTTGAATGCAAATTAACCTGCAAACAAAACAGCCTTGGGGGAGGCTTCATCCTAGGTGCGGTGCCCTTTTTCAGCACCGACAGGGGGTTCGCTGACACACGGATCACACTTTGCTTCCCAGCCGTGGGCTTCCCTGCCTAGATGTCGGAGCACAGGAGTCCTTCTACAGCAAGCTGGACTCGGCCGTGCTGAGGGGAGGAGGCTGTGATGTGGCCAGAGATGGAAACCAGTGGCTTTTGGGGCACAAGCAGCAGGGTACGGCGGAGGACAAAGGGGAATTCAGCTGCACTTACACTCCAGAGACCTTCAGGGGGACAGTCAGATGTGCTCCAGCCTCCGACGCACACTCTTCAGTATCCAAAGCCCACCAGGAGTCAGCGATTCACCTCTCAGGCTTTCCACCTGCCAGTCCGGCACAGGCTCCGAGGCAGCCATTCTCCCTGAAACGAAAGAGGTCACACTCTTGGCCAAGGGAACACCAGAGCAAGCAGCTGTCTTTGCAACACACATTCTTCATGTGTCCCTCCCTCACGGGACTCCTCTGGCTCCATCTGCTCAGAGGTGCCTGCCTGCCTGCTCTGCTCGGGAGGAGAGGCTCTGCCCCGCAGTGAGGCTGAGGAAGGCAGAGAAAGACAGGCGTTCCCAGTCCATGTTCCTCCAGCGCCTCACCCCAAAGGAGGCCAAGACTCTTCTCCAAGCACTGGCAACTCCTTGGAGTCTTATGGAAAAGTGAAAGGGGGACCAAAATTCTCCCTCCCGTGGAAGGCAGCCAAGCAGACACAGAGGGAAAGAAGCCACAGGGGCTGCTACGCCCCTGCCTGCCTCACAACCTGACACAGCAGGAAGGCCAGGCCCATTGGGAGGGCTGGCCGTGAGTCCTCCACTTGGCCCACTGGGAGGGCTGGCCAAGAGTCCTCTACTCCCACCTGGGGGAAGAGGGCTCTCCTCAGCCACCACATGGCCACATCTCCTGGGGCATGCATTAGAAACATCCTGGTACAAGGTGGAATGGACTCTGTCCCTCCAGAGAAGCCTGGAAGCCCCGGGTACATCTTGGAACCTCACCACATAAGGAGCCGAGAACACACAGCCCCTGCCTCAGCGCAAGCTCCCCGTCACCATCCTGAGTGACAGCGATGAACACAATGCAGATTCACATGGTGCAAAAGGGGATTCTTTCGGTCCAGACCCTACAGAAAGGCCAGCAGGAAGAAGATGCCCCTTTGCAGCTGAGGCAGGGCCTGGCTAGGTTGTCCCAGACAACTTCTTCTGCATGGGCAAGGAAACGTAAGCTGCAGCCAACCCCGGTACCGACACCCAGCAGACGAGATCCAGTGCTTCACCCCTGAAAAACACAGAAATAATCCCATAAGTATTGTTCTTAAGTACTGAACAAGAGGATCTGGGTCCCTGACCACCCCACAGGCTGGGGAGGGGGCAGAGAAGCAAAGCCTGGCACACAACCAGCAGTTAACTCCTCTGGACCTGGAAGTAGGAAGGAGAGACCACAAAAGGTGCAAGAGCTGCACGCAGTGCAGAGCACTCCAGGTGTTCACACCACCCACCCTTTCAGGGAAGGGGTGCCCTCTGTCCAGGGATGGCTGTTTCAGGGAAGGGGTGCCCTCTGTCCAGGGATGGCTGTTCCCAGTCTGGCTATTCAGGCAGCACCATGAAAAGATGGACAGAAATGGCCTGCCAACGTCTGACAGGTCTCTTTCCGGAACACTCCAGCATGCTGCTCAGCCACGTAGACACAGGCTTCCTGCTCTCATCCAGTGGAGAGCCCCACTGGGCTAATGAGGCCTCATGGGGGGCACAGCAATCTTTCCAAGTCTCTGGAAGGGAGGGCTAAGACCCAATCCAATCACAAACCTGCCTCATCAAAACTGAGTGCTTGATCTAATCCTACTCAGCCTCTTCTCACTCCCTCGCCCCCACCCCAGTGCCCAAGGCTGGCCCTGCTCAGGCTGCTACCCGCTCCCTGTTTGGAGTGGTGGTCAGAGTCCTGGAAGGAGGGTGGATTGGCAGCACCGCCCAGGCTCACACTTTTGATTGCTTGTTTGATTGACAGGAGTCATGATGGAAAAGGCTGAAGGACTCTCTGTTAGAGCTCTGCTTGTGCCAGTCCAGTGGGGTCCCTCTCCATACACCAGGCAAGCTCAGTCATACGACAACCATGCGCCTCACCATTTGAAGCCAGGGCTGGTGGCCAATAATGCTTGCCGTTTTCTGATGGATAAGTGCTCCACCTGCATTATCCCAAAGTCAGTCTCTTGCAACCATTCTCTGAGGATGAATTACACTGACCCCCACCCAAATAATCAATGGGGGGGTCTGTTATCATTGACTCTGTCATGAGCAGGGTTCAGGTGCTCATACCAGGGAAGCTTTGCTACGCTTGCTAAAGTGGAGAGAGAGAGAGAGAATCCTAAGGCAGGAGGAGGATTTGAAGCCAGATCTTCACCAGCTGAACCACCCTTTCTAATGTTGAAGAGCCACTTGGTCCTGGAGCACAATCAGGGCCAATCAAGGACCAGGCACAAGCCCAGGACAGAGGAAGGGTCTTTCCTTCCAGGCCACCCCTCCATCTGCCCCTCTTCTCCACCCAGCAGACCTTCTGTGGCCAGAGTGGGGCTTCCTGCTGCCTTCCACAACCTCACTGAGCTTTTCCTCAACTGCAACACAGCAAGGGATTTTGAGAAGCAAATCCTCACCTCATTGGGGGGGGGGAGAGATGGGGGAGACAGGTTGATACTCCATGCTCTGTAAGACTACTTTTTTCCTGGCAAAGTGTAGTGCAGCTCCCTTGCCTGGAATGCAGCAGGTCAGGTCAGCGCCTGCTACCCAGTGGAGGGTACATAAGGCTGCTGGCAAGCTAACAAGACACCTGCACTGCAGCCCCAGTTACGCTGCCTCCTCTGGGTCCCGGTAAGTTCTGCCAGCACTTGCCACTTGGATCCTGGGAAGGGGCAGCTGCACCCTTGCCAGGCCACCTCCCTCAAGGGCCACCTCCATCCATCAGCTGACCCACCTGGTCTGCCGGCCCAAGGAACCTGAGGCCACCTCCTGCTGCTGGAAAGCAAGTCGCTCATGTCTTCTGACAGGATGTGGCCCTACAGGCAGCAGGACTGGTGCTTGGACACCCAGCAGCACCAGATGGATCTGGGTCTGCCACCCCACCCCTGAGAGTAGCCCAGGGAACAGCCATACCCCACCCTCTGGAAACTGCTCAGCCTGCGGTGTACAGCTGTGGGACCCAGTTATTAGCCCCCCAGACCCTCTTTTTATGGATTACAGTCTCCAAGAAGCTTTGGAGAGCACCCCACTTTGGATAGGGGGAAAGAGAGGCCAACCACTCTTCAAGCCAACGAGCCAGACTGGAAACCCTTAAGAAAGTGAATATGAACCCTTCTGATCTCAGGGCACACTAAGAAGGCACTGAAATTGTCAAGGGAGACCATCAGTTGTTTTTACCACCGACAAGGCGCACCAGGCTGTTCAAATCCCCCAATTTGTCTATTAATTAATGACTCTCCCCAAATTCCCGCAGCAGACCTGAGGACTATCTGGGGCACACCAGAGTGCCAGGGCACACTGCTTGAAATCACTGCCTGATGACACGGAAGCTCCGGCTCCATTCACTTCAGCCACAGGAACAGGAAAGGGGCTCTGGAATAAGGGGTCCAGTGCTGTGGAACTGCTCCTTTCTGCATCCGGAAGTGCAAAGAAGGCACCAAACCAACATTAACATGGGACGGAACAAGGACACCCCCAGAGACTCCTGACCTCTGCAAATGCAGCCTGAGCTTCTCCTCCCTGCCAATTACAGATGCTCCCCAGGAAGGTCCTTGTTTCGCTTCTCAGCCACAAGGCCGGACTGTGAGGGAGCACCACACAACCGCCTGGCTGGGGTCACAGGACTCGTGTCCCTCTACAGCAACCGCATCTTCAGACCGCAAGAGGAAGCCAACCCCTCAGCCACAGGCCAGGCTGGACAATCCACCAGAGGACTGCTGGACTTTGCCATGGAAAGTCATTGGTGAAGACAGGCAGGCAGGAGAAGCCCAGGCAGAAAACCTTCCCCTCAGCAAGTCTGCAGCACTACAAGCCCCAAGGGCAGAACACATGCCGGCTCACAGCAGGCCCTTGAACAGGGGCGCTCACACATTTCAGCCGGGGAACCTCCTTTGAGAATGAGCCCCTGGAAGTGATCTCATCAGCCTGGAAATAAAGTCGCAGTCAACAGTAAGTGACATCACTGTGGTGCCAGAGCTCCTCCACGCCTACTCAAAAGTAAGTCCCATTGGGTTCAATGAGGCTTACTCCCAGGAAACTATGAATTGCACCATGGGTGCACTGTTTCAAGATGGCAGTGCCCAGTGCCAGATTCCTAGACGATGGCGCCCAGCTTTTCATGACCCCTGAAATTGGGGCTGCCATAATTCTCTTCCACAAAATTGGGACAGGACCCTCTATCCCATTTGCCAGTATCTGAACACAATCACCAAAAATTGGGATTGTCCCCGTTTTTTCAGGACATACGGCAACCCTACCTGAAATGAAGTTGCAGACCCCCCACCCCCCAAGGGGGCCCGACCACCAGTGCTCTAGACAGAAGCGACAGTCCAGGAAGAACGCTGAGCGGAGGAGCCCAGGCCAAGTGCCTCCCAATGACCTGCTGGACACAGCAAAGCCCTCCTGCCAAGACTCCCAGCTGACCATCAGCCACCACAGTCCATTCCCATCAGCTCAGTGGCATCACCAGGGTCAGCCAGTGTGGAAGCCGGCCTGCGCTGGGGAGCCTCAACTGCTCAAGAACAAACTGCAGAAGTGCTGAGCCAATAGACTGGGGGGCACGATCACCTACACCCCCCAGCCTGCCAGTCTTGGCTGCTCCTTGTCTCCCACAACCATCAATCATGCCCAGTGAAAGTGTTGAGGGAAGAGTGGAGGGATGGACTCGGCCTGGATCAATGAAAATAAAGGGTGTTGGAGTAAAGCAGCTGCAAGAACTGGGAGGGGGAAGCCCAGATCTCTGCCCCCCCAGCTCAGTACTTCTGCTCAGGCTGCAGCACAAGATGGGGGGCAGGGTATGCACCTTCTGGTTTCTAGATTGCTGCTCTTTGCTGCTGTGAAGCTCTATTCCCCTCCCCCCCCCCCAGCTGGTTCTTGGATGCAGAGACAGCATTTCTCAAGCTGTTTGGCACCAGGACCACTTCTGGAAATGATTGATTGATTGATTGATTGATTGATTGATTGATTGATTGATTGACTGACTGATTGACTGACTGACTGATTGTAATGAGGCAGTCCTAATAAAGAGGCTCCATCCTGGTCCTGCCAACTGCAGATCAGCCCTTTCTCAGGCGGTGCTGAAATCAAGTACAAGAAAGCAATACTAGTGTTTTTAGCTTTTATTTTAACATGTCCTACATTTTTGGGTGTCCTACATTTTTTGGAATCTTGGGGGACAATGTCCTCCTTTTGGGGTTTGGCATCTGACCACCGTGGCCCTGCCAAAACCGCCGGGCCTAGAAGCGTGGAACTGGGGCGGGGGCTGTTCCTTGTGGGGGGGCGGGGGGCGGGGGGCAGGGGGCCAGCACTGCCAGTCCTGCTCCTGCAAGGCGCGTCCACTTTGCTGGTCCAGTGAATGGAGGAAGGAATGGATGAAGCAGCACCTTCTTCTGTGTTCAGGTTTGCGGAGCAGTGGTGGCGGGAGATGGAGGGCTGGGAGGAGGGGAGATGGAGGGCTGGGAGGAGGGAGGATGTCGGGGTCCCCCCTTCCCTCCGACTTACCGGGTGGTGCGAGGGCGCTGCGGGTGTGGAGGAGAGTCGGGGCGCCCAGATCCCCGCCGGTCTGGCAGGCTCAGCGGGCTGGAGGCGCTCCTTGGGCGGCCCAGCTGGAGGTGCTTCCTCCGCCTGCCTTCCAGCCGCGCCCCTCCTTTGCTGCCTCGGGCTTTAGAGGGACTGCGAGGCGGAGCTGCTGCTGTCGGGGCTGGGCGGAGGGCCGGGGGGCCGGTGCGGAGGCGGGCAGGGCCGGGTCCCCCCCGTCATGTCAGCGGCCAGGCCTGCCTTCCCTTCCCGCCTCCCCCTCGAGCACCGCGGGCGGCGGCGGCGGAGGAGAAGCGAAGCTGCAGCGCTGCCGCTCAGGCGCCTCCTCCTCCCGCAGAGCAGAGCCCTCCAGCCCCTCCAGCAGCCGCGATGCTCAGCTCCAATCCGAGCAGAGCGAGCGGGGGCGGCGGGAAGAGACGGCCACGCCCGGAGGAGCTTCTCCCGGGACCGCAGACAGACAGAAGCCGCACTCCCGTCGGGGCTCAGGCTCCTCGCCGGCCGGGCAGAGCCCTGTCCGAGGGAAGGAGGGAGGGAGCAGCGCTGCCCGGCCTGCCCCGCCCGACGCCGCCTCGGAAGGGAAGGGCAGGGAGACCCAGGACTGCGCAGCATCGCCGACCCCTTTCCCAGGCGCATCCCGGTCCCTGCGCCCTCCAACGCCCCCTGCATCTGCCCAGGGCCAGCCAGGGAGCCTCCGGCCCCCACAGGCACCCCTTCCTGCCCCCCAGGAGGCCCCCTTGCCAGGGTTGCCCTCTGAGACTGCGGGTCCAGCTGCCACCCTCGCCCAGAGGCCGCCACAGCCAGGGAGGTTCCCGCAGCCCTGGATGGACCGCCAGGCGAAGGCGCCTCTTCTGCCTTTTGAGGGGCTCACCTGCAGGAGAGGGACCCCAAGTGATCCCAGACAACACCTTCCTGGGGAGCCCCATCAACCCTCCGCCCCCTGCGCTGAGAACCCACTTCCACCTCCAGAAGCAGCACAGGTGTTGAGGGAGGGCTGTCGGGCTGCTCTGGAGTCGCCCTGCCCTGCCCTGCCCTCCAGATCCAGCCAGCTATGAATCCACCTCCACCTGCCCAGGAGGGGACGCATCTGGGGCTCTCTTCCTGGCCCTGCAGCTGAGCCTTGCCAGCCTCTACTGCCCACTTGGGACAGCTGTTGCCCCCAACCAGAGTGGGCTCCAGCAGGTTCACTCCTGCGCTGTAGAACCGGTTGTTAATGAGAGAGAGGCAGAGAAAGTTGAAAAGCCATTTAAAAGTGGCTGCTGGGTGGGCAGAGAACCGGCTGTTCATTTCTTGGAATCCCATCACTGCCCCCAACCCCAACCCACAAGTGCTGATCCAGCTGAAGGTGTTGAGCCCTGGCAGGGGTCCGGGTGGGGAAGGGGACAGCCTCGCTGGAGGGGGGTGGCTGAGTGCTGTCCTGGTCCTGTTTCTGAGGTGCAACTCAGAGCTGATGCGGAGTTTCCCAAAGAATGGCGCAAAACAATATTTCTGGTGATGACTCTGCTTTGGGCGGAGGAGACACCTGGCTCTTGCCCACAGTTCTGCCTAGAAAGCCCAGTCCTTCAGTTGTGGAGGGACTGGGCAGGGCTGAGAGGCACAGGAGCCGGGCCTGGGCTGCTGCCTCCTGCCTGGGCTCCTTCCAGTTCTGCTCTCAGACCCTGGACTTCCCCACTCTCTGCCTGGCATTTTTCTGATGAATAATCCATGGGGAGTTACGTTGCAAAGAACTCCCCTGAATATTTCATGAAGGTCAATGAAAACACAGAGTGTGCAGAGGGCGACTTGGTCTTGCTGGCGCTCCAGGTGCTGCGTCTTTGGACCTGCACATGTGAGACGGAGGCAGCTTCCCTTGCTCAGGCTGTTGGGGAGTCCAGTGGACTGTAATTGCAGGAAAGGGTCTTCCTGTCCAGGGAGGATTGGGCCCGCTTTCTGTCCCACTGGCAAAGCTGCAGCCCCACAGATGCTGGAATGGGTAACGTTTTGTTTCAAAATTAGGATGGCTGGCTCGGCCTTGGAACAGATTGCGGAGGGAGGTGGTGGATTCACCCTCACGCAAGAGCCTCTGGCAGAGGCTTGACAAGCACCTGCTGGAGGATTTCCTGCTGCAGGCAGGAGGTGGACAGGCTGAGCTTGTCAAGGATTCTGCAGCGTCTTGCCTGCTGCTGCCCCCACAGCCTCCTTCACGTCCACAGCACTCTCTTGCCTTTGAAGCTGGTGTGGAGCACAGCACAGATGCTCAGGCCCTCAACCTTCCCTTCTGTTGCAAGGAAACAGGTTCACCTTCATGCTGTGGAATAGTGCAGGGCTGCCCCACCTCCTCCATCACCCCCAAATCCTCCCCTCCTGACATCTAGGCCACGGTTGTTCTTGGCCAGGCAGCAGGGATGCATATGATCAGACCCCTTCACTCAGCATCTCCCCACTCTTTCCATAGGGCCAGGGCAGTCTGGCAACTCACAGTTAGGAGAGGGCCTCACTTCTCTTCTTGATTTCAGTCTTGACTGTGGAAGTTGATGGCCGTTTACTGGGTGAATTTGAGGAGACGTTGCTTTAACCCCCTCTTCCTGACCTGCACTTTCCCAGCAGAATTTAGGGGGAAGGAGATCAACTGCTGGACACGACACCTTTTGTGTTGGTCGGTTTTAATTAGCTATTCCTTTTTCATTTTCTTGTAAACCGCTTTGTGGACTTTTCAGTTGAAAAGCGGTATATAAATACTGTAGATGGAGAGATACTGTGCCCCTCTGGGGGAGTCCATGGGGTTTGGGCAGAATATGCTGACGACACCCAGCTCTGACTCTGTGTCTGGGAGCTGGTGGACACTCTAGGTCTGGTGCCTGGAACCGGCAATGGGCTGACACTGAGTGAACCAACAGCCCATCAGTGACTTTGTGTGACTCCCAGTTCCGTGTGGAGCCACAGAGTTCTGCGTGTGGAGTTTGTTCCACGAACTCGCTCCGTGTGACTTCCAAGTTCCACGTCTCACAGTATGGAAGGTCTTGCTTTTGGCTGACCCAGATCTTCTTCCAGTCAGGTTCATAGATGGTCCCTGTGAAAACAGTCAACTTTCCAAACACAAGTTTACAAGCCTCTGCCATATCCACCCTGCAGCACAAGCCCACGCATGGCTACCCAGAAGTAAGTCCCATTGTGTTCAATGTGGCTTCCCTCAGAAAGTGTGTACAGGTTGCAGCCCTCGTTTTCTGTTTCTCAGTCAAAAGCCCTTATTTCCCCCTAGTGAAGGTGCTCCACCAGACTGTCCCACAACTTCAGGCTCCTGCATCATCAATCAATGGGCCCCCTTGCCTGTTCTTCTGTCCCTCCCCCAAGACATCTGTTTTCAGGCAGCCCTCCTGGAAGGTGGCACCAGGGCTCTGAGGGCCCAGGCTGGGTTCTGCTTGCACCAGAAGCCCCTGGGATGCCCTTCCACTTCCAGGGCAGACAGACACAGCCCTATTGCATGCCCCAATGGACCCCACTGCATGCCCGGCTTTCACCTGTACCTCTTTGGTGCTGGCTGAGGTTTCTGTCTCCATGTTCTTCCTTTTTGCTAATTTGGACTGTGTTGGGCATGACTTAGGAAGGCTTTGAGCTGCTATTAATAGCTCTTCCTTGTTGTGATCAGCGCCCTTGGCCTTCCGGCAGAGGGATTTTTTAACCCTTGAGATGAATGCTGCGCTGGGGAATGCTGCGCAGGTCTTTGCTCCCAAGAGCCTCCAGCCGTGGAAGACGGATGGCTGGGCTGTTTCTGGGTGGCCTCTCTCGCTCCCTCCTGAGCAGCAGCTGCTGATGGAGAGCCCAGCATTGCACATGTGAGGAGAGTGAGGATTATTTTCTGCCAGTGAGCATCACTTTGTGCTTATCCAAATTGAATTTCATCAGCCATTTTATTGCCCAATCACTGGTTTTTGCACAATGATTTGGCAGCTCTTCCATCACTGCTCCCGGCTCAGCCGCTCTGAATAATTTTATCACTTCACAGTTCCCTTCTCCTTTGTGCATCAGCAGACGTTGTGTGGTGGCCGGCAACGTGCTCCAGAAGGCTGTATCTTCTCCTGGTGGAGGCCAGGCTCTCCTCAGCCATACCCATAAGTATTGGGGGACTTTGCGACCACCTCTGCGTCATGCCCTCTGTCCAAGTGCTTTTGGGAGGCTGCAGTTTAACCGCCTGCCCTGCCCCTGATTTTGCTGCAGACTCACCTCAGAAGCCCAGCAGCTCAGACCACTCCTTGGGTTTTGACCTGCCAAAGGCCTTCACCAGATCCGCTTTATGCAGCAAACATATGCGGCCCGTGACAGAACCGAGCCCAGCTCTGCAGCCTTTCCAGGAAGGGCAGAAACCAAACTGCCCGTCTGAAGCTGCTGCCCCTCAGTGTGCCTAATTCCGAAGGGGCTGGACTAAGGACCTGCCTCCCTCCAGGACAGGCGGCACCCTGCAGGCTCCCCCACTTGGCATGTGTCTTGTTTCCTGCCTGGCATGATAAACACCACTACTTATGGGGGAGCCACTGCTTCTGACTCAAACGGGTGGGTCCAAAGGAGCCTTGGCCAAGTGCCAGCTGCTGGGTGGAGACCAGACACCCTGGCAGGGACTTTGGGAGGAATCGAGGGCTTTGTTCCACTCCAGCAAACATAGGAGCCTAAAAGGGCCCAGGCAGTGGTGGGCTTCAGGGGGTTCTCACAGGTTCTACAGAACCCTTTGCTAATGAGTGCCTGGTTCCGAGAACCAGTTACTAATGGGACATACAACCTGTTGTTAATTGAGGTTATTAGGACATAGAACCTGTTGTTAATTTACTTGAATCCCACCACTGGGCCCAGGGCCTGCCTAGTCTGCCTGCGTCTCATGGGCCCCCACATGCTTCAGCACCCAAGACCACCAGATCCCTGCATCCTGGTGCATCCTGGCGCATCCTGGCGCTGCTCCTGGCCTTCTATAGGAATCTGGCATCAGTGCTTGGAGTGACACGGAGGAGACAGTCAGGCGGGTTAGGGTTCCAAGCATAAGGGAAAGAGTCCCAAAGCCCACCCTGTCCACAGCTGTCCAAGTAAGAGGCTCCCACAGAATCCAGAGGGAGGCATTTACTTCCATGTAGAGGAAACCTTTTCCCTTTGCAGGCTTTTCTTGGGCATCAAAGCAAGTGACCTTGTTGCAGCCTCCGATCCAATCCAGCGATCAGCCTGTCATATCAATGAGACGCTTCTCAGGCATCTGCTTAGCAACTGTGGCTCGCTCTGCTCATGTTCCTGCAAGGAAGCCTCCCCCTGCTCCCCCTTCTCCTGCTGGGCACAAGCCCTCTCCGAGATAACCTCTGGGAAGGGACCTGGAGAGACCTGCAGGGATGGACGCTCCAGCCTCACTCTGGCCCTTCATCTTCATTCTCTGGATCACACGGGGCATGAGGACGCTTCGAGGGTATCCCACTACTGGCCAAAATGATGAAATCTTGATATTTCAAGACTAGTGGAATTTAACTCTTGTGGGAATAAAATTTCAAGAATATTTGTGGGCTTCAGCCACTGGGCACTGAGAAGTACCAGAGGGTTCCAGGGGAAGTGGCTGGCAGCAGCAGGCACTGGTTGGCATTGGGCACCAGCAACCATAAAGCAGCAGGCACCACTGGACACCACTGTGCAGTGGGCACCATCAGGCAGCAGGCACCAGTGGGGACCTTGGGCAGTAGGTACCTCTGGCACCAGTGTGTTTTTGTGGGTTGCTAGCAACTTTCCTATTAATTGAAAATATAGCGTATAGTGACCCATATAGGAAGACTTTTATTATTTAGTTGTGGAGGTGCAGTCCGAGTACTCCAATCCTCACACGGGGCACCCCTCCTGGGCATTAGGCACCAAGCACCACAGAGCATGAGGCACCAGTGGGCAACACTTGGCAGCAGGTGCCATAAGACACCAGGCACCACCAGGCACCGAATTGGTTTTTGCGGGTCCTTACATCACAGAAGGAATATGCTCCCCAATTTTCATGCTTCTAGGTACAGGGGTTGGGGATGGGTGTAGGGACAAAAACATTTCACCCCTTTTAACCACATTAGGAGTTACATTTTTAAAACTTGGTTCTTACTGGGTGCATATGTGATGGCACTCCCCAATTTTCATGCTTCTAGGTCCAGCAGTTTTGGCTGGGCGTTGATTAATGAGATGAAAGCCAGAAAGTGTCATCATTTATCACTTGGCTGATCTGAAAACTGCTGTAAGAAGCTTGAAGACATTCCTGATACCAGATTGATGACGACCACACTGTGGATTCCACCTGGGAGAGAAGCGCTCTGTGAGCTGCCCAGCCCAGAAGAGTCTACCCTTACTGGTTCCTGGACCTCACAGAGGATTTCCCAGCAATTGTAACTGCCATATGCTAAATAAATAAGCTAAGCACATCTTTGCTATCTGGAGTTGAAGAGGATTTTGCAACCCCCCCTCGCCCCCATTACCACTACAACAAAATCAAATTTAATTACGTATTTAAAAAAATGAAAATTGTGTTCCTTATTGGCTAGATCTCCACCCAGTGTGTTGTGCCACGGATGGTCCTCGGGTGTGCTGAGATGTCACCAGCCTGGTGTGCCTTGTCAATGGCAGAAACAATTGGTGGTGTATCTTGAGATGAAAAAGCTTGAGAACCGCTGGGTTAGGGAGACTGTGCTGCTGTGGCAAAGAGGAATGGTTTTACTTTCTCTGCTAAATACAAGAGGAGCACCACTTAGAAGTCTACTCAGTGAGCAGAGGTAACTGAATTATTATAGATCTATATGGAAATGGGAGCTGACTCATATGAACTTATTTGTTCCATACAGTTTCAGAGCTGCATCTCGTTGGCTCTCAAAGCAATCAGTCTCATGGGAAAGTTAAGAAAACCCACTTTTTGTTCCATAGGCTTTTGTGTTTTCATTTTCTGGCTAATCGGCCATAACTTTTGATATAATACAGATTTTCCAGTGCAGTTTGTTTCATTGCATTCTGCATTAAACTACCTTTCCAACTATCTGTAACATTCATACATACCCCATTTTTCACAATTTTAGCCACTAGTGTCAAGCTCAGCTCAGCTTGTTGTCCCTCTAAAGCTTGCTGCCTGGTGCAACTGCATCCCCTGCACCTCCTAACCACGCCACTGGTTGCAGCCATCTCTGACTCAACTATGTTCCTGCCGGTGCTGGATGCTGCCAGCCAGGACAGGGAGCGATGATTCCCCACAACCAGGCTGTCCAGACTTCCGGCTTCCCCCCCCCCCCACACCTCCAGTATTTATGACCTTGTCCGGGGGAGTAGGGAAACGCAAGAGTGCCTCTGGAATTTACGAGCCATGCCATGCACGCAGCTCAGATTTTCCTAGCCCTAAAACTCCAGCTCTTAACCCTTTCACTGCCTCTTAACCCTGCCTCAGTCAACAGTTCAGGCTGTGCTCCACTTCTAGACCTGCAAGGTAACTCCTGCCTGGGGATGCTCTGATTCCCCCTTCCCAGTCCTTTACATCCTGGTCCTTCTGGCTCCCCACAGTCTGCTTTTGCACTCTGCACACCCTCAGGAGCATTGCAGATTTCTCTTGGTGATTCCAGGTCCCACCTTCCTGATGCAGAGATGTCCTCCTTTCTATCCCCCTCCCTGCTTGATATCTTGCTTGTGTGTGTGTGTGTGTGTGTGTGTGTGTGTGTGTGTGTGTGTGTGTGTGATTCTGTTTGTGTGTTTGGGTCTGAACCACATAGTTGGAGTCACTGGCTTGTGTTCTGCTACTACAAACTGTTGCTTTAATGTCTGGGTCTGAATCATGCATTTTACAAGGTTCTCAATTTTAAAGGGTTGAAATTAAGTACAGGAAAACGATATGAGTATTTCTGTTTTATTTTAACATGTCCTACATGTGTCCTACATTTTTGTGGTGTCCTTCAATTTTTTAAGCACATAGGGATTTTAGGGGTTTAGGTGTTTTGCGTTTGTCATCTGATCACCCTGTGCAAAAAATGTAGTGTCTGGGCATAAAAATAAACATCTGCTTTTATTTTCCGTAATGCCAAAACACAAGTGCCAATTTTCCCCCAATTCATTCAAACCTGAGCAGAACCTACATGGGGCTGAAGGCCTCATTTGGCAAAGTTGTTTGGAAAACTTTCAGAACCCCCAAAACTGGTTCCACAACCCCCAAACCAGACTGGGACGGGGTGAGCAGAGAGTTCATCATTTTTCAATTTAAAATAAGTAATATAGGCTGCAATCCTAGAGACACTTTCCTGGGAGTAAGACCCATTGAACACAACAGGGCTTACTTTTGAGTAGACATGGTTAGGATTGTGCTCTTATAGTGTAGTATGTTATGTACAGGAAAGCAATACCACTGTTTTTAGCTTATTTTTTAGTGTTTTTAGCTTATTTTAACATGTTGTCCTACATGAATTGTAGGACATGTTGTCCTACATGTAATTGTAGGAATAGAAATTGTCCTACATTTTCTGGGTACGGAGTAGGAATTTTGACCTTCGATCAGGAATTTTGGCCTTGCTGTTCAGGGATTTTGCGTTTGGCGTCTGGTCACTCTGCCCGCAACTCAAATGCCTTCTGGGTGATGGATGGAAGCCCACCGTCCTTTGCCCTCCCCGGGTCTCCCCCACCCTCAGCCGTTTCTGCAGGGCCAGTTTCACAGGATCTTCCCTACTCTGTAGTCAGAGGGTGCAGTTCTGCGCCCCGAGCAACACAAGCTGTGGAAATGGGGGCCTGAATGCTTCTAATCTCTGTTTACTCCATAAAAACTGTCCCGGGCGCCATCCATTACGTGCTGCAGGAGCTGTTTTGCAGGCTCTAAAAAGAGAAGTGGCACCAGGTATTAAAGGTTTTCTTGCCTCAGCCTTACGGGGAAAGGAAGATTTACAAATGGCTGAATTGAGACCAGGAACATTAAAAAGACTGAAAGTCCTGCAGGGAACTGCAAATCAGGGGCTGGCAGGAAATGGGTCCATTTTTCAGCACAGAGCGGGAAGGCATTCCGGGTAAACAAGCTCTTTATTAGGGCTCGCAGTGTTCCCGGCAGGCTGGCAGAGGCCACAGAGTTGCCCACATAGGAGCCCTGCAACCCTCCTCCCCTCTTGTCAGCTCAGTGGGCCCCGGGCCTGATCCAGCAGGTCTCTTCTTGCGTTTGAGATCAAAACTGTGCCCTTTGAGAGGCTGGATCCTGCCCAGCAGCAACGGGGAGGCAGCAGCCGGTCTCCAGCAGCAGGACTTTTATCCGACTTGGGCTTTCAGATGCACAGGGAGAGGGACGGCCTCCCCCTCCCTCCCAAGAGACTGCAGCCACAGCTGCCAAGGGCTCCCTCCAATTCCTGGGCCTCTTTTCTGCCCACAGCCTCCATGCAGTGGTGGCCACAGAGAAAGCGCTGGCAGCAATGCAGAGACTGCCCCAGTATTGGAGGGAGGAGCCCACAAGGAGCACCCCAAGAGGGTGACTGGAGCAACCAAAAGGGGGCCATCTGGGCAACAACCTGCCTCCCGCAACGACCCTCCAAGTGTTTCCACAGCAGCCAGACCCCCTGAGCCGGTGACCATCGCTGGATCTGGGGCCGGCAAATCCATGAGTCAGGCAATCGGGGAAGATGTCACTGAATTTCTTGAACATATTTATTCATTGCTCCTTTTTCGCCAAAGACCTCTGGATGGTGCTCCTGCTCCCTTCCCCTTTTCTGTCCTCACAACATTCCTCAGAGGCGGGTGAGCGTTTCAGTGCTGGCTTGAAGACACCCCATCCAACTGCAGGGCGGGCAAGATGTTCTCCAGCTCCTGCTTGTCCTCAGAATGTCCTGCGTAGGGAGACTCCAGAGAAGAAACTGCTCTTCCAGAAAGCCTCTGGATGTTCACCAGAAGCCACCCTTTTCCTGGCAGCTCCTGTATTTGGGTGCTCAGAATAAGATCTGACAAATTATTTTCAGAATAGCATGGACATTATTGGCAGGGGTGGGGTCAGGAAACTGGATTATGGGGTCACAGGAGAAAGCTTCCTGTCACTCCAACGGAAAAGACTGAGCAGGACAGGGGATCTCTTTGAATTCCTGACAGTGAGCCTCTTTCCCGTTTTGTTTCAGGCAGGCCTCAGGGACAAAGGCCTGCCATTTGAGACAGTAACACACACACACCCTATACACACGTGTGGCCTCTTACTCCCCACTTTCATGCCCTGATCACATACCTCTCCATTGCCACCATCCCTTCCCCCCTTCTCTCTCCCATATGTCCAGAGCAGAGCTCTTGCTGGCTCTTCCTTTCTGTATCAAGGGTTCCTCAGCACCATCTTCCAGGAGAGGGGGAGAATTTCCCCCCTCACTGCTTCTCCCAGCACAGGAATACTACAAAGCAGGTGGAGGCCACTTGGATGTGCTTCTGCAGCCCAGAACTGGTCTTCCTTCCACTCTGCCCTTTCAGAGCTCCTGCTCACAGGCAGGCAGCCTCGGCCGTCATCCCCTCCTGCTGCTTTACAAGCTGGCACTTCTGCACGTCACGATCAGAGCTGATGTCTCCAGGCGATCTCTGGGCCGCTCCGATCAAGGGAGAGGCTTGTGCTCTCTTGTTCTGACAGCACAGGGGACTCAGGAGTGCCACAAGCCTCAGCCTGGCAGCCTCCAAAGACTGATTCTTCGGAGTGTGCTTGACAGCCAGCCCTCTATTCCCACCTGGACGATGAGCGATAAAATATGTCTGAGAGTGAAGGGAAACCGGATGAAGAGCCAGAGCCTGTGCTTGAGCTGCCTCCCTCCCCTGCTCCCTGGCAAACAAGGGATTCTGACAGCTGGGCAAGCGCAGGAGGGGGCTGAAGAGCAGCCAAACAGCCACTCAGGGTGACCACACAGAACAGAGGCCAGGGTGCCTCTGCCTGTAATCATTGCACAGAAGGGGGAATGGAGGCAGGGACTGCTTTTTAAACCCCTCTAGGTTGAGTTAAACCTGCCTCAATTCCCTCTTCTGTGCAATGCTGAAAGGGAGAGGCATTCTGTGCGGCCAGCCTGGCGGCACCTCCAAGTCTCCCCCACAAGGCTTGCTCTTCCACTGGCTGCATAAGGATTCTGTCTTGAACTGGGCCTATTTCCCGCCTCCCCTCGGATCCCTGCTTCTGGAAAGAGGTGTCAACCCATTTCCAGTCTTCTACGATGCCACGTTTAGTGCCAGTGTTGCCATAGTTAAAATATCTTGGCTCCCTCTGATGTAGTGATGGTGATAGTATCAGTGCCAGATGTTCACGCCTGCATCAATACTGACTGGTGCGTTGTGTGATCGGCGGATGTCTCCGTGTCTTAAAGGTCTACAGGAGAGCAGTGCGCCCAGCCGCTCTTCATGGCTCAGAGTGTTGGTCAGCAGCAAGGAAACATGAGCAAGCACTTCACGTGATGGAAACGCGGATGCTTCAATGGAGTCTTCGTGTAACGTGATCTGATCATCCCACAAATGATGAAATCACATCAGTAAGGGGGAAATTGCAGGAAGGAAGGTTGAGATGGGATGCGTGTGTCACGTGTAGCAAAGAAGACTCAGTGGTAAGAATAGCCACCAGTTCTTGACCCTGAAGGCCGGTGACCCTGTGGTAGACCAAAGCAGTGGATGGACTGCATTAGGGAAGATATGAAATGCATGACTGCTACTTCTGAGGATACCCTAGATAGATCCAGATGGAGGCAGATATGCTGGAAAGCAGACCCCGCCACAGCAGCAACAACGCTAGGAAGACGTCCATAGTTTACTTAGGAGAGCAGCAGGTTCATGCCTGAATTTCCTAGGTGTTCTCAGGTGGCTGCTTTGCAAAGCCAGCGATCTTTATTTCCCTGAGGCTGGGACGTCACCTCTTGCTCTCTGCACAGGAAAGTCCTTCCGACCCCTTTCCAGCTGAGCAGGAAACAGATCTCAGTTTGAGCTACAACTTGAGAGGTTTCAGCCCCCAAACCTTTATCCAAACCCACTGCACGGCTCTGATAACATGCACAGTAAGGGCAAAAATGATCGTTCCTCTGAGTGTGTGCAAAGTGCCTCTCCCTCTCCACCGAGGAATCCCAGCCAAATTCTGTCTTCTGGCATCCTGAGATTGGTTTTCTATGAGAATTCAGTCCAGCCCCACCCTTGCTTTTGACTTCTGCTCTGTGCCCCACGGATGAAGGAGGGCACCAGAAGTCAACCTGTTTGAGCTTGGCCAAGGTCTTCTCAGCAAGGCAAACCCTGAATGCACAGCATCAATGGCGGTTGCAGATTCTCTCTCTCGCTCTCGCTCTCGCTCTCTCTCTCTCTCTCTCTCTCTCTCTCTCTCTCTCACACACACACACACACACACACACACACCCCACATTCCCCAAGGCTTCTATGCTGAAGGGTGGGGGATCTGCATTCTACTGCTGCAAACAGGATGCATTTCAGGGTGAGCCCAGACAGGCCCCCTCTCCCCCTTCCCCTCCCAGCCAGCCAGCCCAGCACCTCTTCACTTCCCCAGCACTGGCCCTTGGAATGCCAGTTTGGCAGCTCTCCACAGGGGCTGCGGTGCATGAGGGAAGATTGAGTCTTGCCTTCTTCACAGCAGTGGGAGCTGCAAGGGGTGGTGATGGAGACGGCAGCAATTTGGAAGCCTGATAAGAATGCAAACAAGGCCTTTCCTGCTTGCATGGCAAACAAGCACCACATTGAGAGACACGTTGGCTGGGGAGGCGGCAGATACCGGTTCTGGGTCTAATTTCTCACTCCAAGTCCCAGCAGAAGTACTCATTTGTCTCTATTAAGCTGCCAGAGGTGGATGAATTGGAAGATGGCAGCCCTTCCTTTCTGGCTCCGCTTTCTCTGGCCGAGCGAGCGAGTGAGCAGGAACTGGCTCTACTCAGGCAACTGTGGTTGGGCTCCTCCAACAAGATGGTTCTATCCTTCCTGCACAACACCCACTTCTGCCCACCCTCAGGCTCTTACCTGCCATTGACAGGTGACTATGGAGGGCAGGTTCCCTGGCTCCGTCCCCCTCAGTTGCTGCCCCAAAGGAAAGCCCCAGATGATAAGAGGCCCCAAAGCCAAGCAGGCAGCACATGGTGTGTTGCACAACGTCTTCACTGGGCTCCAGGCAGGACCATCAGCCGAGCTGTCCTTCTGCTGGGGCTGCAGGCACCCCGCAAGGCAATCAGGAGGCTTCTCCCCCAGGGAGCCAAATGCATCCAGATGTCCAGCAGGGCGGCCAAGCTGTGCTCTGGAAGTGCTTGGCTCCCTCAGAAAGGCACTGCCAGGCGCCCACTCACCTCCCAAGCACTGGGGGGATGTGACCCTCACCACAAGCCAAAAGCTGCTGGGGTTGGGGGTCCAGGGCTGTCCTGCCAAGCACAGGCTTGGGTTAGAAGCCCACAGACTTCTTGTTCACCCTCTGAGACCCGGCAGTGCCAAGTGGGTGACACTCCGGGGGCTGTGAAGGGGTTGCCAATGTGACACGGGGAGCCGTCCTCATCCACTGAACAGACGCACGTGAGGCGGTGGCAGCGCCAACTCCCTCCTCCGCTCCAGAGGCATCTCCTGCCAAGCAACCCTCGGGCAGGCCAGAGCACCGGACGGAAGGGGCACGTGCAGCAGAGGGATCAAGGGCCGGCAGAAGGAAGGAAAAGGGGCAGCCATTGGAAAGCCCTTCCGCATGGCACAGCCTCCTCCCAGCTGGCATTTCCAGGGAGATTGAGATCACTATTTCAGAGATTTATACCCCACTTTTTCCATGCCAGAGCAATGCCCAAGGCAGCTTTTATCCTCACAACAACCTTTTGAGGTAGGTGAGGCTGAGACTGAGTAACTGGTGTAGGGTCACCAAGGAAGCTGAGGGGGGATTTGAAGCTGGCTTTTCCAGGTCTCAGTCCAGCTCCCAAAACGCTACAGCGACACCATCCTGGCTCATACTAGATTCCTGGAGACCTGCACGCCTCTGCATTGCACATGCACCACCTGTGCTTTGGGAGCACCTGTCCGTCTGTGGCCCGTGCCCAGCACCACCACCAACAGATGCTTCAGGTGCCTGTTTTACTATTTTTCAAGTGCCTCTTTTCCTAGGGAAGCAGAGGGGCTGCCTCTCTGGGCTCAGTGGCTTCCGGGACGGGGTGTTCCTCAGCCAAGGCAGGCCTCAGTCGCCCTGAAGGGGGGTGAAGGAGCATTCCTTCATTGTCAGGCACCCGGGGCCGGTTGTGAAACCTGATTGAAAGCTCCTTCTCGTTAGTTGGTTCCTGAAAGTCAGACTTTAAAATCTTTTTAAAATCTGTGACTTTAAAATCTTTTTTTTTTTTTGGGGGGGGGGGGGGGGGTTTAGAACAGCCTTAAAAGCTCCTTGTCTTTCCAACAGGAGCTGCTGAGTGTTTGCGCTACTGATATTTTCCAAAGGTAAGTGCAAATTAATTCCAGGTCTTGCATGTAAACATAAACACAAAGCTAGCACATATTTCATGCACTATTTGTGGCCCCATAATTAAATGAAATGAAAGCAGTTCCCCATCAACTCAGGTTACACACACTCAGTCACACACACACACACTCAAAGCACCACCCTGCAGCCCCCATATTTTTGGCTGCATCAGCAGAGCAATTATGGGGAGAAATTAAAACCCCTTTAGAGAGATAATGAAACTTTACTTTGCATGAAGAAAAGGTGTCCAGGATTTCATTTGCAAACCGGCAGGAAATTACAGATTCAAAAGGGAGAGAAAGCCAGCCCTGGATTTTAATTGCAGATTCATTTGCATTTAAAGCAGCACCTGCTCACTGGTACACCTGGGCCTGCACCTACTCACCCTCTCTAAACAGCTAGCAAAGGAGGGCAATGGGGTAGCCCCGCTGGGGGGGAGACAGAGCTGTGATCACCCCAGGAGTGGGAGCTGGAGATGTCTGGCAAGCGATGGTCCAATGTTTTCAAGCATTAAATCTGGTTAAGAGTGCCTCTGCATGTTCCATTCTGTTGCACATGGAAGGACACACACACACACACACACACACACACACACACACACACACACACAATTATTTCCTTCTCAAGCAGCAAACTGTGACATGGATATTTATTGGGCTGGCCAAGGGGTTAGGAACCTGCTTGACCGGAATTCCAACTGGCAGGTCAGCAGTTTGAGTCCCGGGTGCTGCAAGAGGGGGTGAGCTCCCATCCTCAGCCCACAGACCCTCTCACCACATGGGACTCAAAGAATATCTCAGTCTCCCCTCCCACCCCTTCTTCTTCTGAAAGCTTCTCCAGTTGAGGTCCATGCCGTATAACAGGGTTGTACTGCTTGTTCCAGTCACTGAACAACAGGATGATATAGTTCTGGCCAGGCATAATTCTGGGGCCGTTTTTGCTGTAGGAGCTGGAATGGATCCTATTTTCCTCTGAGATAAACACCAATTGTTGGAAAGATGCTTAAGGATGGTGTCCTTCTCAGCTGCTGCTGCTGCCCCCAGCAGTTGCCTTGGATTCACCCACCTCCAGGCTGGTTTGTGACATTCCGAAAACAGAAGTCATGGGAGTTGTGGGAGGGGTGGGCACCGGGGGCAGACCTCAACGCTGCCGAACATGGAGCCACACGAACAAGCAACTGGCTTCTCCCTCTCCGGGCTGAAAGGAGCAGAGGGGAGGGGGTGCCAGGCCCAGGGGCGGCAGTGGTGATCTGGGTCAAGTGGGCAGATGCATCACACTAAGTGATGGCAAAGCTGACTAGCTGTTGGGGCAGGAAATCAATGAGGAAATTGAGACAAACACTCGGCCCATTCATAGACTGCAGGTGGAGACAGGCAGAGGCTGGTGAGCAAGTGCTGAGCGGAGTGATGTTATGCTCCCCCTCCCTCTCACTCACATCTCTGTTGTTCCTCTGCTGCTCCCTCCTGGCGCACCAGTTCACCAGCAGCCCCATGTCCTCCTTGGGGTTGCTTCCCTCTGGGCCACAGGGAAGCCTCTGGGCACAGGCCGGCACCAGACACCGGCAGCAGCAACCTCCGTGCTTGGACCACCGTAGACTAGTCCAGTCCGCCATCAGTGAGCGGCCCAAGGACACGTGGCCAGTGTAGGGTTGCTATAATTCTTTTCCACAAAATTGGGACAGGACCCTCTATCACTCTTGCCAGGACGTGAACACAATTCCAGCCCCCAAATCAGGACTGTCCCTGTTTTCAGGGCGTTTGGCAACCCTAGGCTAGCGGCCTCTCTCCACGGTGGCCGAAGAGGGGAAGCCTCTGGGGAACAAATGCCAAGACTCTCAAGCAGAGCGTGGGAAAGACTCTCCTTTGTGCAGAGGCTCTCTTGGGCTGTGGGTGGCGCAAGCGGTTAAGACGCTGTGCCTGTTAACCAGCAGGCCAGGGTTCGAGACCCGGGTGGGCCCCACAAGACAGGGTGAGCCCTATCCTTAGCCCAGCTCTGTGACGCAGCAGGATCTAATCGTATTGGCTCTGCCTTTCTATTGGACTAATTCAGTGGCGTGGAGAGGGGGGATTTGCTGCTTGGGGAACAGCCTCTCCTCCATAACAATCCAACCCAGGCTTTCGTGCTTGGCATGCAGCGTATGCAGCGCCCAGCACGATACCAGAGTCTTTCAAGACTGACGGAGGCCTGCTTTGCTTTTTCTTGCCTCCAGGCCACAAGAACCTCCGTTTCCATTCCAGGGATGGGGATCTGACCCGTCATGGAGCAGGCCAGAAGCAGGAGGGAGTTGAGTTGCCCAAGTGGGAGCCAGGCAAGCAGACAACAGCTGTCTTCCGGCCATCCTTCTGTGCCTCAGGTTCAGTCTGTGCCCCCCAAGTAGCTCAGTCCCCACCTCCAGTGCAACAGGCCAGCATCCTTTTCAGAGCTCAGTTATGGCCTCACTGCAGTCCACATGGATTGTCAGTGGTGGGGGGCAGGTCTTTCCCAGCCCCAGCCAGAGGAGTGGCTGTCTCACTCAGCAACCGCCCCTCCCCAACAATGCCAACAGCAAGCACAGTCCTGAGCTGCAACGGCCCCACCACCCCAGACATGTATGCCAAGGTCATCGTGGCCACGCACCAGCTAAGAAAGAGAGCAGCTCGCACCAGCCTGCTGATCGCAAGGTGGGCAGCCGTGGCCTTCCTCCAGAGAGCCTCTCCCTGGCGGAATCGGGCAAGGAAGCATCTCTGAAGTGGATGGGACACTGGCCTGTCCCGGTGGTGGTGGGGACTGAGCCGCTTGGGGGCACAGACTGAAGTGGATGGTGAGCTGTGGCCGAGTGGTTCATCTCTGCCAGGACGAGTTTTGACTGGGTGGTGGTGCCGCTCACAAGCATGATGGTAAAAATGGTTTGGGGGTGGGGGGATGGCAGACAAGAGCGGGCCATAGCAACAGATGCAGTTCTGTCTCATCAGCACACCACTATTCACGTGGGTGTGCAAGGATTAGAGGGTCTCGGAGTGGAGGAGAAATGGATTCTTGCTGCCGGGGCGGGGATGGGATCATTTCATTCAAAATCTGGAGAGCAGAAAGGAATGTGAGGCGGGCAGAGGCTCCGTCTCCGTCCACCTGTGGAGTGAAAAGCCTTTCCCCCCCTGGAAAAATGGAACTTCTCTGGTGCAGCCAGGGCCGTGCGTGTGGGGGGGTCTTCTGTGATCGCCTCAGTCTCCTTGGAACCCGTCCCTGGAGGGGTGAGCAAAGGAGACACCTGGGGATGCTCACCTCAGCACTGGCAGCCCTTCCCAGGCTAGGGGGAGCATTCCTCTTCAGCCAGGTGGGCTGCGAGCCTGCCTGCCACCCCCCAGGTTCCAGCAGGCAGTTGCTATATAAAAGTCCTGACCCGGCTGCCAGATGGGTTGCAAGTTGTGCACCAATACCCGACATGCTTCTCCTTCCCTGAAAAAGTGTTGCCCTCCCCACTGCCAGAATCCCGGCCAAGGCCCTGCACTTAGTGCCCCCCACCTCAGGCCACTCCACAGCCCTCTCCTGCCGTCTCTCCTGCCTTTTTCTGGCCAGCTCAGCAGCTTTGGGCTCTTTCTCCAAAGGACGGAAGATTTATTGATTCATTAGAGAGCCAAATCCTGCATTTTTATTGCATCGGGTTGGAATTGGTTGCTCTCATAAGCACTGCTGCTCCGGCTCAATTAATCCCGTTCCTTTATGGGCAGGCAAGCCTTATTTAATTTTCTGTTATGTAAATGACTCTGGAAGCTGAGCAAGAAGCAGGCCCCGAAACGGCCTCTGTGCATCTGCAAAGGCCCCTTTCAGCACTTGGGTCAGCAGGAGGGACAGAGGAAGGGAACCCCCTCCTGCCTCTCCCCCTTCTGCCTCCAGTGAGCCCGCATCGCAGGGGCCTGGGTGCAAAGCCTGCCTGCTGAATGACAGTGCCCTGGAAATCACCACTCACTGGGTCGTCTTTCATTCGAAGCACCCTCAGACTCAGAGCGGTTGAGGACTTGGGTTTCATGAGCTGCTCAATATTATTTCTAAAATCAACTCTCCAAAGCTGGGATGTTGGAAACTCCTGGATTCTGCCCCCTCCCTGTGGTGGTGGGGGGACTGCCTGGACCCCAGGACAGGTTTAGAGGAGGAATGGGGGGCCGAAGACCCCAGAGTTTGCCTCTGTTCTGAATGGGACAGCTGGTTTTAGCAAACCACAATGGGGGAGGCAGGACAGGGTGTGCCCAAACCCAAGGCCTGCTTGAGCAGGTGCCCTGAGAGCAACCGGAGAGGAAGAGCCCACTTCTTTCCAGCTGCCTGGCTCCCCTGCCCCCTCCATCTTGCTCCACTGCCCCTCTGGTCTTCCCACTCCTGAGACTGGAAAAGCAAGAGGGTGCTGAGAGGAAGTGTGGAGGAGGCTGCAGAGACAGCCATCGGTGCTGGGTTGTCAGAAACGGGAGGATTGTGCTATTCCTGCCCCCTCTTCTTCATCTCATCTGCTCCACCATTTGGGGCCAAGATAAAGGGCCTCCTGATTCAGGCGCCCCTGAACGGCCTCGTGGTTTTCCCTTCGTTTTCTGTTTTTCGGCTCTTTGAGGACAGACTTGGAGAAGGGAGCTCAGTCCCTGAAAGGCTAGCCAGGCTCCTCAGACTGGGTTACTGGCTAAAGCAGGGGGTGGCAGTGACACTGAGAAGGAATATTTCAGGAAGTGTACCCCCCCCCCCGAAGTTTATGACAGCAAGGTTGGCTGTGTGGGGTTCGGTGTGCTGGGGGGACTCATTCGGCCTGAGATGAAGGGGGCATCACCTTTCCCTTGCTGGAGATCTTCCTTGCAGTGGCTGTTCCTGCTGCCCTTTCCGGGCAGAGTGGGAGGGCATGGGAGGGGGGTGGGAGGTGATAGGATAGGGTTCCCATATGTCCCAAAATAAAAGGACAATCCCAATTTGGGGGGATCGTGCCAGTTCACATACTTGCAAATGGGGCAGAGGGTCCTGTCCCAATTTTGTGGAAGAAAATTATGGCAATCCCTTTCCTGCCATGGAAAGCAGAAATTGTAGAGCTGGGGACACATTTTTTGCCCCGTGGTGGAAACCCAGAGCGCAGCCCCTCCCTGTGCAGTTGTAGGTGGCAGCAGGAGAGCTATCATAGGCAGGACCCCCCCCCCCCCCCAACATCCACCAGGAGACCGTCTTTGCCAGGATGCAGCAGAGCTGCCACCTCGTGGCCAGGATCAGTCAACACAAATAGGAGAAGACAAGCTGTGCCCCTCGACCCCAGCCAGCCAACCGCCTTTTGGTGCCATTCCTGACACACAAAGTCAGTGGTCAATTGCTGGGGAGGGAAACGAGGCAAAGCCCCCTCCGCTTAGTGCCACCAGGACCGTGTCTGTCTGCTGGCTTCTGGTCACCTTTGTCAAGGGCAGAGGCCACGCCGTGGCCACGCCAGCCCAGAAGAAACTCAGGCAACTGTTTGGATCTGGATACAGCTCCTTGCCTGAGAGCAGAAGAGCCACCTGCTCAGAAATGCCCCCAAACCTGTCCCTCCACAGCCAGTGCCAGGCAAGCCTTGGCACCGGGAGAGCCTGGGGGCTGAGGGTGCAGCAAAAGAAGGAGCCCAGCAGCTTAGCCAGGGTGTCTGTCCCTCCCCAGACAGGTGAGGCCCTTCCAACTGCAGCTGCTTTGAGGGGACACCATAGGCTGCTTCCAATGCTGGAGAATTTCAGTGGGAGTGAGGAAGAAAGTCTTCTGCAGGTGGCAAAGGGGTCCGGGGACGGCAGGGGCACAGGAGCACTAGAAAGGTTCACATTCCTGCCTCCTGGAAGTTCTGGAGAGTCAAGGAAGGCTCTGGGTGAGGCTTACAAGAATCCCCCGTTCCTCCCCACACACGCCCCACAGAAAGATTCACCTTCCTCTGCTGGACTGGTCAGCTGGCCGTGTGCTCCTCATAGGCCACGTGCTCCAGCTGAATGGCATGTAGAGGCCACACCGGGGACACTTGGACTTTAGAGATTGTCTTCATCCTGTAGTGCAGCAGCAAAGAAGCCAGGGAAGGAGAGGCACAAGTGGGGTAGGAAAGGCAGAACCTGCCCCCCCCCCAGACAAGGAGGATGCAGCAGCCCATCCATTGCATGAGGCTGCCCACCCCACCCCTCTTTGTGGTGTTCATCAACAGGCAACTGAAGGTCAGGCAGTGGTCAACCCAGTAGCCGCCCTGCAGTTCATCAGGAACCCCCTCCAGGCACTAGAAGAGGGAGGGAAGGCTCTGCGCCACCGCCAAGTACATGCCACTCCAGAGGCATCAGCTGCCACAGGCTGAACTGCACCTACTGAAGGGCCCCCCCAAAGTGAGCAGAGGATGATGATGATGATGCTTCCTGCAGTCTGCCCTTTGTCTAGCTACCATCCCAGCTGCCTGCTCTGGCTGGCAGGAGCTGCAGGCTATTCCTTCCTATGGCTGCTGCCCATGACACTGCTGAGTTGCCCCAGTGAGCAGCCCCCCTCCTCAGACTTCAGAAATGCTCTCGGGCGAGAGGGCCCCCCTGGCAGCCCTGGGGACCAGCGCTGCTCTTCCAGTCCTGCACCTTTCCTGGGTTGTGCCTGCCAGGTGGAGTCTGTGCCAGGCAGTCCTGGTGACACTGAATTGCCATCACTTGCAGTCACTCAGTACGGCTGTGTTGAGGCCGTCACAACCACAGGTGAGAATTACATTTATTTCCTGGAAAAATCAAAAGCTTGATTTCCAAAACTCCTCCGTGCTCCCTTTTGTGCCTGTTGTTTATTGAAACAAAGCACCACCTGTAGGCCTTTCTTCCCCTTATTAACGGGGACTTAGGCACCCCTACATACTCCACGTGTACTGCTAATTGGGGGAGCCAAGTACCCTTCCGTGGGCACCCTCTGTACTGATTAACTGTGCATCCCCTCTTAACCTTAAGAACCTCTTTCAACCTGAGTGTACCCATGTTGTGAAAGTGTCAAGTGGGCTTTGTTGTCTCTGGCTCCTGAGGGCTCCTTGCTTTAGGGGAGAGTGGTCGGCCTCATATAGAAGCTTTGGGCCAGCCTCATTGGTTGGAGGATAAATTCCTTAGAATGAAAGAAAATATTTCTTGACCCAGCATGTAGCTGGTCTGTGGAACTCCCTGCCACAGGATGTAGTGATGTCTTTAGGAAGCCTCAAAGCCCTTAAGAAGAGATTGGACAAATTCCTGGAGGAAAGGACCATCACAGGTTACAAGTTATGGTGTGTGTGTGTGGTGTGTGCGCGCACGCGCATATGTACACACAAAATGCCAGCTGCAGGGGGCACATGGATGGAGGTGTCTTGTGTGCTCCAGAGGCATCTGATGGGCCACTGTGAGATCCAGAAGCTGGACTAGATGGCCCTTCAGCCTGATTTCTTATGTTCTCCTCTAAGAGAGAGTCAGCCTCACTCCTTTACGGTCTGTAGATGGTAGAAGTCCAATAGTGGTGTGTGGTGGGTCTGAGTCGCAACGTGGTTGGGAAGTCCTTTGTGCGGTTGTGAGGGTGCCAGGCTGCTCTCTTCTCTTTTCTGGTCCTTGAGAAAATGGCTCCCAGAACGGACAAATGGAGGCTCAGCCAAGTGTTTTGGGGGTGTTTATCATGCATTAAACACTAGGCTGTCTTTACACACCCACCCATTTTGTGTATAGCAATCGGCATCATTCCAGTTGTTTCCAGTTGTCGAAGGTACGATGGCGGCACAGTCTTGTTCTACTCCGTGATTGTGCTCTGAGTTGCTGGGCTCCCCCTCAGACCAGTACCTGAGAAAAAGATGGGGGGGGGGCTTCAGTTAGACAGAAAAAGGGAGATGGAGGCTGGATTTGCTCAAGAAACATTAAGGTGAGGGGCCAGTGGAAGGTCACACAGTGATGGGATGGTGTTGCCTCAAGATGTGGTGATGGCATCTGGCCTGGATTGGACACATTGATGGAGGAAAAGTCCATCAAGGATTACAAGCCATGGTGGGCAACCTCCAAGTTTTAGATGTCGGCTACCTCCAAATGGCAGGCGCGGGGTTTGGGCACCTGGATGCAGGTGTCTTGTGTGCCAGCCGAGGCTTCTGTTGGGCCAAGTGAGAGACGGGAAGCTGGACTAGGTGACCCTTCAGCCTAATCCAGTAGGGCTCTATTACAGCCTTATGTTCTCCTCTGCCCCTTCTCCTGGGATAAGGAGAGTCTGCAGTGACCTGGCCTGGCTCTCCTGAAGGTTCCCCAACACGACAAAACTGTTGGCATTTGGGAAGAAGAGGAACTTTTTCCACACTGGCTCTTTCCATTCTTTCCGGGAGGAGAAATTTGCTGAAGGAAGGGCGAAGGACGTGAGACTACCGTGGGCTGGGGACCCTCCAAGAAGGGCACAAAGTTTCAGGGTACACAGACTTTATTTTGGGCCCATCCCCAAAGGAGAAGGGGGTGAAACAAAGCTAGAGGAGGAGCAGGCAGAGGGGCTTGGGGGAGGCTGGCAATATCCGGAAGTCTTCAGAGCCGAAGGCAGAGCTCAGGCCTACCTGCCACACGGAGTGGGTGGCTGGACGGACAACACGGAAAACCAAGTAGATTTGAAAGTCTCTCTAAAATATTTTCAGTGAAAATCATCAATGCAGAAAATTAGGGTTGTTGTATTTAGGCTCATGGGAAGGATCCTGTGCATGTCAAAGCAAAGCTCTGCAGCAACTGTAGTGCTGCAGCCGTGTCCCTGAGCGCCTTTACACGCAGGTGACAGATGTCACCACCACACAAGAGGAGAAGGCACCACAATATAGGTCAACTAACAAAAATGGAGGAAATGACAATATAAAAACCAAACACTCATATATTGATTTCATGTGGGTGATATTAAAGGTAAACGTGTCCCTGCAGGTTGCTCTGCTAGTCTTGACCCACTCTCGGGAGCAGTGCTCATTCCTGCTTCTAGAGGAATACAGCCAGCCCTGCTTCCGTGGACATGTGGCCCACATGCACACAGAACGCTGTGACCTTCCACCAAAGTGGGAGCTATTTATTTCCTTGCATTTACATGCTTTCCAAGTGCTTGGTTGGCAGGAGCTGGGCTAAGGACAGGAGCTGACCCTGCCCTGAGTACCTGAGTCTGGAACTGTCAGAGTGACAGGCACAGCACCTTCAACCACGAAGCCACTGCAGCCATCAATACATTATTACTTACTATTAAATTCAAAACGATCCCTGCAGGGCCCCTCGTAGGGAGGAGGACGCAAAGCTTAAAAAGAGGAGGTCTGATCACGTCCACTCCTGGCCTGGCCTCAGTGAGAGGAAGGCTTAGGGGAGCACGGCCAGGCCAGGCGCGAGGCTTCCGGGCCAGTGCAGCCTCCAGCCGGTCCGAGGTCTTCAGCTGGTGGCTGCACTGACCCAGACACAGCGCTCCGGC
This sequence comes from Cryptoblepharus egeriae, assembly GCA_030015325.1. Taxonomy (NCBI): domain Eukaryota; kingdom Metazoa; phylum Chordata; class Lepidosauria; order Squamata; family Scincidae; genus Cryptoblepharus; species Cryptoblepharus egeriae. The sequence continues at coordinate 86,848 of JAREYC010000007.1, forward strand.
CAGCACCAAGCCTTGCTGCTGCCGGGAGAGCTGCCAAAGCCCCAGATAACCCTCCCATCAGCTAGCCCACCTTGGACCCTCCGGTAAGCAGCTTATGCATATTTATTCAGAAGTAAACCCATTACATGTCAATGGAGCTTACACCTGTGTCATGGGGGTAGTCTTGCTTGTACAACCCAAGCCTATGCATCTCTACTCAAATGTAACCCATTGCAGTCAATGGAGCTTACTCCTCTGTAAGGGAAGGAGTTTTACCTTTGATTTTAACATGTCCTACATTTTATTTTAACGTGCCTGGAATTTTGCTTGGATGTCAGGAATTTTGGGGACCTTGTCCTCTTTTTTGGTCACCCTGCTCTCCTGGGCCTGAGAACCTGGGAACGCCTCTACTGAACCTGACCCAGCTGGAGACTCACTGTGTGGTGAGACGGGACTTGTCTGTCCACTTCCATCTGCCTTCCTCCTGCTCATCCGTCAGGCCAATCCAGGCGGAGTGATTGAGCTGAGAAGTGACGTAGTTCTGCAAAGGAAACACCACCGTCACCAAAGGCTGACTCCAGCTGCGGAAGCATCAGGGCACTCAGGGCAGCTGCTGCTCTGAACCTTGTCTCCTGCGTGACACGGAGTGGTTGGAGCAGGGCCGGTGGTGCAGTTACCAAAGAAGCAGAGAAGACACCATTCCCCACCACCCAAAGATGGTTGTGAGCCCTGTGAGCCCTGATTGTTGTGAGCCCTGATCTGGCTCCTGAGGGTCGAAACATCCCACAAGACCCGTCTGCAACTATTTCTGGGCTGGCATGGAGTCTAGTGTGCTCCTGAGAGTGGCAGATTCAGAGCCGGCACGTTGGGCTGCGTTGCACCAGGCATTGCAGGGAGTGGGAGAGGGGAGCAGGAGGGCAGTGGCATCAGTAGGGTCTGCATCACTCAATGTGGGACTAGGTGGGACAAGAACCCCATGGTGGGAGTGGACAGCACCATTGCCCTGTTCCCCAGGGTTTTTTTGGGGGGGGGGAGGGTGGAGATACGGAGACAAGCCTCTGTTTTATTCTTTTTTAGGGGGAGGCTGCTTTCTAGAGCATTTTCTGAGCTCCACGTTCATTGGATTTCTCTTTGCCAGACTTGAACGTGAGCCAAGACGTGTTTGCTTACTTGCAAGCAAACGCCAACGTGTACTTCAGCTTCACTTTCCATAGGGCACTATACATTTTGAAGCTTAGAGGGAGGGACATCTGGTCCCCGGGTTGGGATTTAGAGACCCCAACCTTAAAACATTCCCATTCTAGAGTCATTAAATGCTGAGCAAAAACATTTTAAAGAAAGCTTAATGCAGCACAAATGGAGGATTCACTGCAGGAAACAAAACAGTCCAGGGAAGCAGTCGAGCCGTGGCTGATTGGAGAGGCGCGGAGGGCAAAGGTCCAGCCTTCTTCAGCCTGAGCAATCCCATTAGTCTAGTCAGACCTACATCAAGTCGCGCCACACACAGCCCAGAAACTACGCCAGTTCCCAAAATATTTTATGATTTCTCTGTTGTGGCAAAAAACATTACAATTATTTATAAGTTGCTGGTCTTTGGTAAACACTGTAATTAGGTTATTCTATGGCAGTGGTATTCGAAGTGGGGGTTGGGACCCCTTTGGAGGGTCACAACCTCCAATTGGGGATTGCAAGAGAGTGGCGTCCACCATCTTGGAATCTGGCACCAGACTTTCCTGAGAGCAAGACTCATTGAACACAGTGGGACTTACTTCTGAGTAGACAGGGAGGAGCTCTGGCATTACAGTGATGTCACATCCCAGTACGTTTGACATGGGGTCCTGGGCAGATTTTTGAGTTTAAAAGGGGGTCCTGGGCTGAAATGCCCCAGTATCACTGCGGCATTTGGGGGAAGAAGTGCCCCACAATTATAATAGGTATGGAGGGGCAAGCAGCAAACACACACACTGAAGGAGAGGGTGCAGAAGGTTCACTGATCTCTTAATAACCCTCCATAAACCCTCCAAGGCACCTGGACTATGAATGTGTGACCCCAAAATGGATGCAGGAGCCACAGAGGGATTTGCACAAATATGCAAGAGAGCGTAAAGCCACAGAGGCAGACTGTAAGCATGGAAGAGAATGTCAGGTCTGTGTAGTTGGTCTGTGGAACTCCCTGCCACAGGATGTGGGGATGGCATCTAGCCTTAGTGGGACTGGACAAATTCCTAGAGAAAGGACCATCACGGCTTACAAGCCATTGGGGATGTGTGTAGAGGTGGGCAACCTTCAAATGCAGATGTGGGGGGACCTGGATGCAGTCATATGTGCTCCCCATGACATCTGGTGGGCCGCTGCGTGGTAGAGGTAGCTGGACCAGATGGGCCTTGACCTGATCCAGCAAAGGAGGGTCTTCTGAGGTTCTTTTATTCTTATGACCCCCAGATCTAGAGAGGAAGAAGAAATTCCAGAACCTGCTCTTCGTGACTGAGGATGGAGGCCAAGTGGGAGTCTCTGGACTTGCAGAAGTCCTCAGCAGAGTGCCAGGTCTTCTTTCCCTTTGCAATGTAGTAGAGGTTCTTCCCATGAAGCTGCCAGCCGTTCAGAGACTTGGTCCGGTAGTACTTCTTGTCCACAACTTCTTCTGAGAAGGGAGAAGGACAGAGAAAGTTCAGGGTAATGTTGCTGCCAGCCCTGTGCTGGGCTTGGCTGAAGAAGGTGGGCTTCCAAGCCCTGCTCAGCCCTGCATCTGCCCACTTCTGGAAGACAGTCTCCTACACACTGCTGGGAGCTCCTTGGAGGAGGCTGGGAACCCCCAAATAACAGCTACTGTCTTGAAAGGTTTGCTCTGGGGGGCTCAGGGGGGGCTGACCCTCGGTAGCTGATCAAACTGTGGAGGATGATCTTTTTCCAAAGGTTGGCAGCTTGCCATGTTTCCTGTGCAACAGCCCCTAATAGGGCACAATCCAGAGTAACTACGGGGAGTCCTTGCTCCAGTGTAAGAACAATTTACTCAGGATTGCAATACAAATTTCCCATAGGTTTTCACTAGGTGGTGCTGTAACTATGGGTGCACATAATGTCTCTTACGTGCTCCCGTAGTTACTCTGGACTGGAGGGTAACTTAGTCTGCCCGACTGTTTTCGGACCCATCTGTTATGCAGGGAGGAGAGTCCTGAGTTGCCAAATTTCCTGCTCTTTGGCTTTTCACTAAGTTTTTTTAGCAGTTGTTAGTAATTTGTTAGCTTCCTACTAATTAATTGGTTGCTGATGACGCATTGCAATTCTGTGCATTTCTCTGCACCCAGCACTGATTCCGGGGGAAACGGGGACATCGGATTCCCCAGAGCTGGACTCAGAAGCAGCACAAGCTTGGCAGGAAAGAAACTGAAAGGGAAAACCAGCTGGACTTCTCATGTGTGTTTCATGGCCGTGGTCGGCCCCCCATCTCTGGACAGACAGTAAATATAAACTATATTATGTTAAATATAAAAGCCCTTCTAAGCAATCGGGAGGTCTGTAAGATGAGATGCGCTCACCTACACAGACCAGTCTAACCACCTCAGAGGCAACATGACCAGTGTGCCCAGTCCATGTCCTGTGCTGGAAATGGGGAGGCTGAAGGTTTCCTTGCCCTGGGACAGACCCAGCCAGGGAGGAGAGAGGGAGGGAGGGGGGCAAAGGGGACACAGCAAGCTTTTCGTATATGGACAGGGTGACAATATGTCCTCTTTTCCAGGACATGGCCTGGATTTTAGCCTTGTGCTCTGGAGGACAAGGGCCTCCTTTTCCTTGTAAGCAGCCAGCATTTAGCCTTCCTTTCTTTTCCGGTCTTCATCCAGGGAGATTTTCTCTAGTTCTTTATCTTCTATTTTGCTGTCACCAGCTATTGTGGGGTCTCCTATGCAGGTTTTCTGGCTGCCCCCCAACTCTCCAAAGGCTTCTGCACCCTCTGGAAATGTAAAAATGACAACTGCGGTTTTCAGCCCAGACGGAAAGTAGTGGTTTTCTGCCCTCCAGAAGTCTGGGGCTCCTTCAGAGGATCAGGGGGGCCGTCAGCAAGACCCCCCTTCCAGAAATAGCAGTTTTGCTCCAAAAACTGAAAGTAGCAATTTTGGGGCTTCCAGAGTTCAGAAGGACTTAAGGGGCTTGAGGAGGCAATCAATGGCCTCCCCAGTTCTGTGGACCTGGACCCCAAAGCAGGACCTTGACACTTGGCGGAGGGGGGCAACACTTTGTGGGCCTGGCCCCAGACTAGGATCTCCCATGCTGCAGACACACATGCCTCCCTGAAAGCTTCCCACCAGAGAAGAGGGGCGGGATCTTCTTTCTATCTGTCTATATATAGACTCATAGAATCCTAGAGTTGGAAGGGACCCAGTAGGTCATCTAGTCCAACCCCCTGCCTGCAGCAGGAAATCTCCCTAGAGCATCTCTGACAGGTGCTAGTGGAGCCTATATCTATCTAGATCATCATCATCTTTGGCATCCTTCAGGCTCAAAAGACTCTGGTATTGTGGTCTGATTGGAGGTCCTAAAGCAGCACCTGGTGTGGCTAAAAAGGGATTTTATATATAAATTCAGAAAGCAGTTCACAAGGTGGTTTATCCTATTCAAGTCATTCAAACAGCCAAGGCTTGTAGGGGTCTGTAGCTTTACTACAGTACTATGGACAACTACATACTCCCATTACTAACTCCTCAGCAGGCAGTAACATGGATGCAAGGTGGACACCAGGGCTCCTGTGACACACACACGTGGCCCTGCTTTCTGCCACTCTGTTCTCCATTGTTTTGCTCTTTCATCACTCTCAAAACATACTGTTTTTTTCATCAGGGAGACTCAACTGGTCCATAAAAAGGCTGTAATTTGTGCTACTGACCACTAGGTGGTGGAGTTGCACAGCCTGAGCTCCACTGACTTCCCCAGAGAGACTCAGAGCCAGAAGATTCCCCTTCCTGAGGCTGAGCCAGACTATTTATGGGGCAGTCTATTTATGGGGCAGTCTATTTATGGGCTAGAAGAAGCTGCAGCTCCTCAACTGCCAAAAATTAAAACCCTAATTAAACAGCCCTGTTGCTTTCTAATTTCTGGAATCAAGACCAGAAAAGGTTGAGGATCAGCCACATAATACGGTTTAAGACCTGAGTTTAGTCATTGAATGATAATGGCTGGAAGATATTTATTTAATTCAATTATTTCCTTATGACCTTTTTCTGTAAATCATCATCATCATCATCACCATCAATATCAGATGATACTCACTGCCCACACGTGCCGTTGTTTATTTTAGTGTAAGTCGGTATGCATTGTGACTATACGTGCAATCCTAAGCATAAGTCCTATAGTACTTACTCCCAGGATAATCTAGTTAGGATTGCAGCCTCAGTGATAATATATGTGTTATTTAGGTTTTTGCAGGTTACTTATGCCCTTAGGGCTGTGGGTGGTGCAAGTGGCTAAGAAGGTGTGCCTGTTAACCAGCAGGCCAGGGTTCGAGACCTGGGTCGGCCCCACAAGACAGGGTGAGCTCCTGTCCTTAGCCCAGCTCTGCGACGCCAGCTGGATCCCATCGTATGGGCTCTGCCTTTCCATTGGACTCATTCAGTGGCGTGGAGAGGGGGGTTTGCTGCTTGGGTAACAGCCTCTCCTCCATAACAATCCAACCCAGGCTTTCGTGCTTCGTGTGCAGCGTATGCGCTGAGCACGATACCAGAGTCTTTCAAGACTGACGGAGGCCTGCTTTATGCCCTTATGGGGCCTGTCTGCATTTGCAAGCTGAAAAAGACTGGGATCCACTTTTCATCCACTTTTGGTCAGTGCTCCGGTCCTGAACCCATCCAATAAGTGGGGCTGCCTGTACCAAGATATAGTTCAAGCAGGGAATGAAGACAAAGGGTCTGTGCCACCAACTCTGGGGAAAGCAGACTTCAAGGAGGAGTTTGAAGGTAGCATGGTGGACACGGGGAGGGGAAAGGAGAGACCTTTGGCAGGCCAAGGCACTGGAGCTGGAGCAGTGCAGGCCATTGAAGGGGTGCAGTGGAAAGAGGACAGAAAGATCAGGAAGACCGACGGTCAGAATTGCTCACCCTCCAGTTTTCAGAACGTGCCGCAGCACCACAGTTACCCCGGAGATGCTTACGATAGGTTTCTCTTAGTCGGAGAAACTGTACGTCAACATTCGAAACGTGTTTCGGCACTTGGTCCACTTCGTTGGGCAGCCTACTGACTAAAAGCATCACAGAGTTAGAAGGGGGTCTCCCCACCACCCTCCCCACCCCCACAATACGTTGTCTGGGGCTGTCACTGTACATGGTGCTTGTCAGAGGAAAGGAGGCCAGATCCCTGCCCTGTCTAGGTGTCAGCAGGCAGCATTGCTACTCTTTCCGTTGTACATCCTTATGTGGTGCGCTAGGAGAGGGCCCTACATGGGCACAACGCCTCACAGTCAGCGACAGCCCTCCTGCCCCCACCTCTCCTCCTGAGGTTGGGGGCTCCATAGATCTTCCCTCCCAGGATGAATGTGGAAGGAATTCAGGGAGGCCACCTGGGGAGGCATCTCCTTCCCAGCCTGGGAAAGATTCCCCCGTTTGGGAGAGGATGCTGCACAGGCAGGAGGCAGCCATACCCCCTGCTTTCCCAGGGCATGTTAACAACCACTCAGAAAACTCACCGGGCTCTGCCACTTACTGTGCATGGTAGCGATTGGAGCATGATTAACTGCAGTCACCATTTTACTCCGCAGCTCTCCCGAAGGATCTTCTTTAGTCTGAGCCTTATACACCAAGACTAAAATGGTTAAGACAAAAGGGGTGCTAAGATTCCCGGGTTCCTGACTTTTCACCTTGGGAAACATGAGCCCCTAAAATGGAAGACGTGTTCACAAGCACGTATCAGACTGCCTTACAGGGTCCCCACATCCTTCCACTGAGACCCCTGACAGCGGAGGGTGCATTGCAGGTTCTTTCACCCACGATCCTCTCCCTAGACGTGTCGGGGATCCAACCCGGAAGCATCAGAGCCTGGGGATCATTTGGGGCCAGCGGAAGTGGCTGGCAGGGGCCTGATGGCTTTCAGAGGGACGCCTTTCCTGGTCTCACCTGACTGGCAAGGACTACACCTGAGAGCTTCAGTGTGCAAAGCACATCTTTGACCACTCAGGCACTGCGTGTGTCTTAAACCCCACAGTTTGGAAGCCACTGAGCTCAGAGATCAAGGCCTCCTATTATGACCCCATCACTTTGTTCCTATCTCGGCTGGGGCTAAATTATTCCATACATTTCTAGAAAAGGAGATGATCTCAGGAGGAGCCGACGGGTTTGCCGTCTGTGATGAACACATAAAATTTAGGTCTCCTGCCCTGAGTCAGGCCGCAGTTTGCATCAGCCAGAACCATTTGTTTTTGTTCTTTGTGTTCATCTGTCCACAACCACTTATTTTCACACCAGTTGCTGACTTGAGAGGACGAGGGAGAGAGGAAGAGGGGAGAAGTGGGCCCAGGAGTGCGGAGATGGGGGCAGGCTCTGCAGCCACATCCTAACCAGTGGTGGGATTCAAATGAATTAACAACAGGTTCTATGTCCCATTAGTAACCGGTTCTCAGAACCGGCTCATTAGCAAAGGGTCCTATAGAACCTGTGAGAACCCCCTGAAGCCCACCACTGATCCTAACCCCCTTTTTGGCCTGGGAAATCTGGCACTTGCTGGCACTGTGGGTGAGAGTAACACATTCAGAGGCTTCTGTCTGGATCCTGCCTGTGGAACCTGCTTTAGGACAGGGTAGGACAGGCCATAAATTTGCTTATTTTGTAAAAGGAGGCAGAGGTAAGTGTTAATATTTATGAAGTAATTTTAAGTATTGAAGGCTGCAATCTAATGCTGACACAAGCACTAATTAGGATTGTGCTGCCTGTATTCAGAATTAATTTTAACTAAATAAGGCTGCAATCCTAAACATACTTTCCTGGGAGTTAAAGCAGGCCTCCATCAGTCTTGGAAGACTATGGAATCGTGCTCAGCGCTGCATACGGTGCATGCGAAGCACGAAAGCCTGGGTTGGATTGTTATGGAGGATAGGCTGTTCCCCAAGCAGCAGATCCCCCCTCTCCACGCCACTGAGTTAGTCCAATGGAAAGGCAGAGCCAATACGATTGGATCCAGCTGCGTCGCAGAGCTGGGCTAAGGACAGGAGCTCACCCTGTCTTGTGGGGCCGACCCGGGTCTCGAACCCTGGCCTGCTGGTGAACAGGCACAGTGACCAATTGAAAACTGTCTCCATCTGCAATCTGGGGATTTGAAAGAGAAGGAAAAGCAGCAGAGAAGCACAGAGAAGGGCAGCACTACCTCCCAGTAATGGGATTCAAAGCAATTAAGAACTGGTTCTCTGCCCATCTGGCAGACACTTTTAAATGGCTATTTTCAAACTTTCTCTTGTTCACAACCAGTTCTACAGAGTAGCTGCGAGCCTGATGGAGCCCACCACTGCTGCCTCCCCATCTGCTGCCTGGGGTTGGCCTGATGGATGGGCCAGCTCAGTGGCCTTCTACAGTCTGAGATGAACTCTTGGACTGCAGGGAGCTGAGAAATTCCAGCCCCGTGGCTAGAAATGAAGCAGGCGTTTTAGAAAACGGAGCTGGAGTTCTGGATCAGAGGGATCCATCCCGTTCTGGAGTTCTTCTCCAGACAACTTTCCTAGCAAAGCAAAATCCACACAAAGGTGTCTTAGGGGAGATTTGAGGACGCTCTGTTTCTAATGCTTCTTGCAGCAGCGCACGGTTGCAGTGCAGATGTTCGCCTGTGCACGTTCTGTATAAATCTAGTCCTCATTCCTACAGGGTCCTCAGACACTTGTTCCCCCATCATGTCCATGAGCGGGAGCACCAGGTCCTCCCACCCAATAACATGTTAGAAAGCCATTGCAGAGATGCGCTTTGCACTATCCCAGGTGCTTTTTAAGAATTCCAGGCCTTTCCAACGGGGGCCTTCCTTCCTTCCATCCTCCCCGGCACCTGGTGCGGAGCAGGAAAAAGCAGGCCCTGCTTTTGGGTTCTTTAGGGAAGGTGGCATGAGCAGGTTGTGCTCAACTTACTCATTATAAGCATGACAACCATGTAAACGACGTTGGCCACTGCAATGACCCCCATGACGTCCCACAAGATCTTGGAGCCACGTGTCGGGGTTTCCGTTTTCAGGGCAGTTTTTTTTGAGGAAGCTTTTTTTCCGGCACCTTTTTTTCCGGCACCTTTTTTTCTGGCACCTTTTTTTCCGGCACCTTTTTTTGGTTTGGGGGCAGATTTGGCTTTCTTGGGTCCCATAGCTGAAAAGACAAAAGGAAAGAAGTTCTTGTTGGTGCTGCTCTGCCGAGACCACCGTCTGCTTCTTCTGAAGTGTGACTGCTGCGTCCCAGGCTGCACCCCCCACGAGGACGGAACTGCCACCCGTCCTTCAGCTCACCACTAAAGTTGGGCACAGATAGGGTTGCCATCATTCTCTTCCACAAAACCGGCACAGGACCGCCCTGTCAAACTCACCAGTGTGTGAACACAAACCCCCCAAACTGGGATAGTCCTGGTTTTACGGCACATACGGAAACCCTAAGCACACAGAGCAGACATGCTGGCAAAAGCAAGGCACATGAGAAACAGCCATTTGGAGGCTCATGAGAAACTTCTTTCCATCAGAACACGCAGACCAGGAACCCATGACTTGCACCAGCTCACCCGCTGACCCTGCAAAAGCTTCCAAGGAAGGGGGGACTTTTCAACCACCACTGTGGACACTGTTTCCTTCCCCTCCTCTGGAAGGAGAAGGAGAGGAAAGGCAGCCCAGCCCTGTGTCAACCCCACCAGCATTGCAGGCAGCGATGCCCCTTCCTGGCACTCCCCCAATCCAGCAGCGACATTCAATATGCCAAGGCGGGGAAGAGGCTGAGAGTCCAGTGAAGTGCTCCCCTTCTCGCTTCCCCCACGTCCAGCACCCTATGGGGGTTGGCGCCACCAGATATTGTGAGAGGCCATCTGCAGTAGCAGAGACATGTTCTTTCTGTCCACGTGCCAGAGCATTTCTGTGGGCAACCCTGTATTCTTGCCACAGTTCTCTACCACAGGTGAAAACTTCATGGAATCCTACGATACACAAATTGGAAGGCACTTCAGAGGTCATCTAGTCCCAGGAGGACTGAGTTGGCATTGATGGCACCTGCTGAGCCAGCCCTGACCATTCCTCAGAAAGTACGGCTCCCAGAGCAAGAGGCTTCCTGACTGCAGGACACCATCACCAAGCAAAAATGGGGGGGGGGTTTCAGCAGGAAGGAGGGGGTGCCTCGGTTGACAAGCATAATTTGTTCTGGAGGCAAAACACTTGTATATCAAAGTGTTGGTCTGATATCACTTGGTTGCTTGACTTGCAAATGCTCTCCATTCCAGGTACTCCCCAAAACAAGGAGGGGTTGCTACAGGGAAGGGACACTCCAAACGCACAGCAGGCCATACGGGCACCTTGGCCAAGAGCAGGTGAAGGAAGACATTCCTCAGCCTGGGCACTTCCCAGCCAAAGCGGCCTCAGGCTTCCAGTGGGGAAGCAGCCCTGTGGAGGGGACGTTTTCCACGGTGGAAGGAGCCCCACTGTGGTCTCGGCTGTTCTTCCACTGGCGCTGGGGAATGCAAAACGCAGCAAGCAGTATGGTGCTTGGCGCACTGCAGGAGGCCTCCGGCTTCCCACCCTCATGGTTGCTTCTCCCACAGATTGCCCAGGCAGGTAGGTCAGTGGAAGAGGCAGGAGGAGGTGGCAGAACAAGGGAAGGAGGAACGAAAAAGAGGGGTGGTGGGGAGGGCCAGGGCAGGTCAGACCTGGGAGGCAGGATTGGCAGTACTAGCACTGCTGAGAACCAGTCCTGCAGCCTGGGTATATGCGCAGGGTGACCAGATGACCGGAAAAACCCGGATTTGTCTGGATTTTTACCCTCCAGTCCGGGTGTCCTACATTTTGGCTTCATTTTGAAACTTTGTGATAGTGCATAGTATCCCATCATGCCATATGTCTTTGGATTCGTATTGAAGAGCAGAATCCAATGCAAAAATCAGTTTGGAGGTATCTCCTTCCTATCAAATGTTATGGTCAAAAAACCAAAAAACAAAAAAATACATTTTTGGCCATTTTTTTCAGTGGGTAGGAATTTGGGGCTGGGATTAGGAATTTTGGCCTTGGGGTTCAGGAATTTTGGGTTTGGCATCTGGTCACCCTGTATATGCACACCTCTTGCAGGTGCTGTTTAGCTGCTGCAGGTCTGAGCAGACCTCCCCCTGTGCTATGGTAAGCTATGGAGGGAAGCTATGGAGGCTTACCTCCGGGTAAACTGTTCCCGTACCCTCTGAAACTGCTTCTGCCCACCAGTGGACGCAGTGACCACTGTTTTGGCACAGCTGCATGATCTGTGGGGGACGTGTGGAGAGCAACTTCTAGAGCGCTGGGAAGTGGGGAAGAGGGAAGCTGTTTCTGCTGGGCAAGAAACCTCAAAGGGTAGCCTGGACATCCCTGCAGGGGAAGTGATGTTTTCAGAGCAGGGACTGTGGGATTCCAGGGCTTGGCAGCGAACGTGGAGCTTCTCTGTGGGTTTCCTGTTCTTCCAAATGCACGCAGAAAGCCTGACTCTCCCTGGATTGGGGAAGACAGAAGGCCTGGTGGGTTGGGGTGTATTGCCCATTGATTTCTGGGCCCAGTTGTGGGTGCTGGCTTTGACCTTTAAAGCCCTCTCCAATGTGGGCCAGGGTGTTGGAGCAACTGCCTTCTTCCATATTGTCTACCTCTCCAATTACTGTATTATCCAATGTATTATTATATATATTGGGATATAGTACAACATAACTTGGTACATGACTGCTTTGTGAACGTTTTGTTGAGAAGTGGTGTGTGTATATTTCTGATCCTCCTTTATGCCAGCATCAATCAATCAATCAATCAATCAATCAATCAATCAATCAATCAATCAATCAGTCAATCAATCGAGGAGTATCAGACTGCCTGTTCCTCACCAACCTGGGACTTGGGCTACATATCCAGGGGCAGAGTAAGTACACCTTCCCAAAGTAAGAGAGCTTGCCTCAGAGTAGGTTGTGCAGGTGACCCTTCAAGAGCGATTCCTGCTCCTCTCCCAAGTGTCTGTGTCACTAGACTTCTGCAGGACTTCCCATCAGGGTCTCTCCAAGCCTCCTGAAGCTGCCTCCAAGTGCATGCCCCCCTGTCTGCCCCCCAGGGCACAATCAGCAGCCCCTGGCCTGGGCCTGATTGGCTGCCTGCTCCCTCTGCCCTGCTTTCACAATTGCCAGCACACCTGGGCTCACAGCTGGACTGTGATGGCACAGAGCAGAGGGCTTCAAAGTGGGGGTCAGGACTGCATTCCAGGGGGATCCCGAAGAGCTGGATGCAGCCATCTTTGAATCTGGCACCGGACTCGCTGAAGGACACGTCCAGCCCAGGAAGCCCTCTGGATAGCCTGATCTTCTGCACTGGTGGCAGCAGTTTCAAACCAGGAAGTCTACTCTCCAGTAGACTGTGCGGCACAAGCACTACAAAGTGCCCCGAAAGCTTAGTGGAAGACATGCAGTGCCAGGATTTTCCATGGTCCGAAGGGAAAAGGGAAAAGAGCAGCTGCAGCGGAAGAGCTGAGGAACAAGGAGCTGCAGCCCGTTTTGCAGAGCCTCTGGTTAGGCTCACACTGGGCTGGAATACCTCCGGGTGGTTTGCAACTCAGGCGGTCGCTTGTCCTTCGTTCAGAGGGTCTTTCATCCTGATGGGCACACCTGACAGTCTTAACTGACGCAAGGTGTGGGAAAGGCCCAGCGGAAGAGACCTGCAGATGCTTCTCCAGGAAGGGGAAGGGCTCTTGCAGGACCTCCACCCTGGACCAGGCAGCCGGAGCTCTCCCTCCTTTGTGCTCGGAGACTGAACGTGTGGCAGGAGAAGGGACGGCTGCTCATGAAACCAGCTGAAGAGGTTGCTTCAGTGCGGGCGAGGCCTCCATCTCCATCCACTGCTCCCTCCTTTTCCTTCCATTCCCTGGACTGGAAAAGGGACTGAGAGGAATGTGAAGGGGGAGAGTTTGGGGAGTAGAGAGAGGGGGCTGGTGCTCGGCTTGCCTCCCAGGGGCCTAGTTGGTCTTCAGTAGAGACTCAACTTCAAAAGTTTTCAAATGAAATTGATCAGCAACCCCTAAAAAACTGAAAGTGTCTGAATCTCCCCAGTTGACGAACTATCCAAGAGCGAAGCAGAGAGTGGGTTCTTCCAGCCATCACTCCCAACCATGGTGTCCTTCTGGCTCGAGAGTAATCTAGTCCAAGTGTAGAAAAAACTAGGGATCGTTGCCTCCTACGTGCACATTCATTAGAGAACAAGCTTTCTGCTACAGCTGGAATTATGCCTGGGGCAGATTGGATCAAGGCAGTTTCCTTTTCCCAACACAGCAGCAGAACCAGGAGATACTCACTGAAATGGACTGTCAGGAAGAACAGACCAAAGTCTTCCATGGCTTGTGTGATGCCGAGTCTGGAGCCAGAGGCGTGTCAGCCCCTTCCTTCTGGCTTCTGCCCTGCATGGAGGCCGGGCTGGGTGTTAATGCACCCAACACCTGTCTTCTCCCTGTGCTCCTTGACCACACTGGGCTCAGGACTACTGGTGGGTTTTCAAGTGGAAGGGAGACCTCTCCTGCCCACCAGTGCAGTCTTGCCGTAGCCATCCCCACGTCCCTCTGTTGGTGAGAGGGGAGCTCGTCTGTTTCCCAGGGGTTGGTCCAATTCCAGGGCAGAAGGGAGAGGAGAGGGGGCAACAGTTTCTCCCGGCCCCTGGAGTGTTGCCTCTGCTCCAGCACCCCAAGCCACAAGAAGGAGCCAGGCAGGACCTCAGAATGGGAAGCCAGAGCAGGGCTGAGACACGCGGGCTTCAGTGGGTTGAGAGGAAGGGCTGTGCAGAGCTGCAGGGTCTCTGGTACCCAAAGGGAGTGGCTGTGCAGTCAAGGCTCCTTCACCAGCCCACTGCCTGCTGTGCCGCCATCTCAGCTGTCCACCCCGTGCCCTGCGAGGAGGAAGGGCCTGCCTCCTGCGTGGCACTGCAAGTCCACGACTGCTGCCCACGGAGTGGGCACTTCCAAGAGTGACACGGCCGGGATCCCTGGATTGTGATGTCACACACCACTCGGAAGGCCAGGTGCTGAGCCAGCTGCAGAACAGACCGGCTCAGGAAGCTCTTGCGGAGTCAAGCCCAAGGGTCCAGGAAACATGCCTGTGTGTGGAAGGTAAGGGTGCAGTGGGGTCTCCGGGGCCACCGCAGGAGGACACTGACGAGTCTTCTGGGAGCAGAGGTGGAAATGGCCACATCCGTGTGCAGAGGGCAAAACCAACCAGACAAAAGGCCTCATCCTGTCTGGACGCTGCACATGTTGCTGGTCAGGAAGAGGGTGGCCATGTGGAGCCTGAGCACAGTGGCTGGCTGGGGCTGCCAGCCCAGCAACCACCGCTCTCTCTGGGACATGAGCTCTCAGGACCGATGCGGCATCCACTGGGATGGAGGCGGGTGGTGCTTGTGAGAACAGGGGAAGGTGCCTGCTTCCTCTCAAGTCACTGTGGGTAGCGCTGTCTGTCATCCCAGGTAGTGTCTCTGCGTTGGAGACTCTCCCACCGGAAAGCAGGTCTGTTCTTCCACCTCGTCTTCAGCAGCACTGGGTGGGTGGCACTGGGGGTGGCAGCAGTGGCAGTCGGGCATGGCAGGTCTTACCCCCTCCTTTGAACATCTCCCCACCCTTTTCTCTGCTTGCACATGCACCACCACAATGCTTGGCATTTGTCTGAGGAGCCTATTGGTGATGGGGCAGTTTTCACTGACCTCCTAGAGGGGGGATGCAACATCGATCCTCCAACATCGGATGCAACATGCACTTCCCCCTGGCAAAGCTGTAGCGGTGCTGGTGACGGGGAACAGGATGGGGTGTTAGTCAAACGCTCTGTTGAACACTCGATATGCTTTGCCCACGATATTCTTTTGGTTTGCCAAACAAGCCCCTTCTCCAGGAACAGGGCATCACCAAGGTTTGCATCACCCTGTGTGGGAGGTCGACGTGTCACCTCCATGTAGTGAGGTGGGGCAATGCCCCATGCCATGCCCCACCTCCATTTATTTTTGGCCACACGTTATGATAAAATAAATATATTTCAAAGTGGTTTGTTCCATTACATTCTGCTGTTAATTACAAGCAGGCCTCCGTCAGTCTTGGGAGACTCATGTCCTACATTTTTCTTGGCTGTCTCATATTTTGGGGGTTCCATGTCCTCTTTTTTGGTCATGATATATGGTCAATCTGCTTAGCAGGCCTCCGTCAGTCTTGGGAGACTATGGGATTGTGCTCGGCACTGCATACGCTGCATGCAAAGCACGAAAGCCTGGGTGGATTGATATGGAGGAGAGGCTGTTCCCCAAGCAGCAGATCCCCCTCTCCACGCCTCTGAATTAGTCCAATGGAAAGGCAGAGCCAATACGATTGGATCCAGCTGCGTCGCAGAGCTGGGCTAAGGACAGGAGCTCACCCTGTCTTGTGGGGCCGACCCTGGCCTCAAACCCTGGCCTGCTGGTTAACTTTTGAGCTTGGACCCACTTTTTAGAGGGACACCCTGTCAGGGATCCACTAAAAGTGATGTCATGGCTGCAAGTGACATCATCAAGCAAATTAAAACAAATAATAGTAAATACATTAAAGTAAATCAAGTGAATAACCTCACCTCCTACCCACCCCCCCAAAAAAAATCAGTAAGGTTTTGACCATATGTTATGACCATATGTCAAAATTGGACAGAGAAGCCCGTCCCCCCCCCCCCCCCCGTTTAGAGATCACAAAATAAAAGCTCAAAACCCTCGTCCTTAAACATTATATTACTGACTATTACATTTTAAAGTATTACAAATAATTTAATATGTATAAGGTGCAATCCTAACCAGTTTAGGTCAGCCTAACTCAGCTGGCATATCTTTCCGTGGTGGAGTGGGGGGGGGGGGGGTTGCATGTGCCTCTGCACTGGCTCAACCCTGCACAAGTTGGGCAAAAGTGACATGTCAGCACTGGACTTATATTGGCCTAACTGGAGTTAGGATGGCAGCCATAATTTATGAATCCCGTAAGCAGATTGACTGTGGGTGGCGCAAGCGGTTAAGTCGCTGTGCCTGTTAACCAGCAGGCCAGGGTTCGAGACCCAGGTCGGCCCCACAAGACAGGGTGAGCTCCTGTCCTTAGCCCAGCTCTGCGACGCAGCTGGATCCAATCGTATTGGCTCTGCCTTTCCATTGGACTAATTCAGAGGCGTGGAGAGGGGGATTTGCTGCTTGGGGAACAGCCTCTCCTCCATAACAATCCAACCCAGGCTTTCGTGCTTCGCATGCAGCGTATGCAGCGCCGAGCACAGTACCAGAGTCTTCCTAGACTGACGGAGGCCTGCTAAGCAGATTGACCATATATCATGACCAAAAAAGAGGACATGGAACCCCCAAAATATGAGACAGCCAAGAAAAATGTAGGACATGAGAACAGAAAAACTATACTGTGTATAAAGTGGTTAATTTGAAAACTATACAGATGATTATTAAATTTTAAAAAATATTAAATAAAATTTAGCACATATAATTTATGAATTACAAGCACACCACATGCTGCTTGATCACAAGTAAGGCTTGTTCTAAGACACATGTCCTCTTTAGAAAGAGGACATGTCCTACAAAAAGAGGACATATGGCAAAAAATAGAAAAAATAGCCTTAACCTTAGAGGGGAGTAGTCAGGAAATGGGGCCTGAGTAGGTGAGGAAGCTTTACAAACAAACAAGAATTAAAAATCCACATTACCAGTGTTGGGGTCTGTCTTCTGGAGCACTCTTCAGCTCCAGCTGCCTGGGACCAGGGCCAGGCTGGAAGCCTTTCTCCCTGTACTGATCTTCCAGAACAGCCAAATCTTACTGGCGAGTAAACGCGGCTGTTGAGTTTGTTGGAAGGGGTCAGTGCAAGGTTGGAGGAGGGAGCTTCCCCTGGAGTGACTGTGGGGACTTCAGTCAAGATCGAGACCCTTCTGGTGTCCCTGCATCCTCTCAGCCTGCCCTTTCCAGATGCAGCCCCCTGACTCACTGACTGAGTGGGGGTGCCAGAGGGCTGCTGGTGGGGGGTCCTCAGGGGGCACCAGGGGACTTCCGCACACCCTGTCAGACCTGCTCAAGGCGGAGCAGCAGCTTCTGAGCAGGTGTCGGTGCACCTGCCATCGGCCCCATTGGCCCCCTGGACTGCAACAGTGTCCAGTGTCGACCCATGTTTCCCTTCCCAGAGTGAGCTCTGTTGGTGGTGAGTCCTGCCAGTGCTTTTTCTGGAGAAACAAAGGTGTCGATGCTCCCCAGAGTGCCGTAGCTGGTCAACCCCATAGAACTAATGATTAATTAGCTGCTGGGAGGGCAGGTGGAGAAAGTGCGGTACTGAGTAGGGTGATCCCCCCGGAAAAGCCCTGGTCTTTCATGCACCCTCTGGGAACAGCCTGAAAAGAGCACTCAGTGGGTCGCTGAGTCTTGGCCACTCTCGGTGGTGGAGACAAGCAGAGGGTGACCATACAGGCCGGAGGACAGAGCGCCTCTGCCTTTGAGCCTCGCACAGGACAGGTTGCGTAACTCAAGACAGAAGGGTTGGAAAGGAAGCAGCTGCCTCCATTCCTCTTCTGTGCCCCACTGAAAGTCCTCCATCCTGTGTGGTCACCCTGCCCCTGCCTGGAGCTTTGCTTCAGTCCGGATTCTTCTGAGCAGCTCTTCCCTAACCCTGAGCTGAGCGTCATCCAACTGTGTGGAGCGTTTGGGACTGGATTATCAGCCCACTTGTCTCCTCCGCCAGCAGCCCAGCGTGTGCAGCGCTCCTGGCACAGCCTGAGCTGCCAGCTGTGGGCAGCCTCGGGACCAGACAACCCAGGGGAGAGGTCATCCAAGACATGTTCTGCTGACGTCCCCCCGGGTCTCTTCAGACTATGGCACAAGGCTGTGGGAGCAGGGCTGGTCCAAGAAGGGGGCACAGGACCTGGGCTGAGTGGCTGCCCTGCTCTGAGCAGCCCCTGGCACTGCCTGCTCCTTGCACTGATCTGGCCCAGAAGCTGAAGGACCAGCGAAAGCAGAGCTCTGCAGGCTGGTGTCTTCTGGCAGAAGGGCAGGGCTTCAACTACTGGTTCTCGGGCTCCACCAGCATAAGGCTGGAGAGGACTGGCCGGCAGCATTTGCAGGGGGTTTCAAGTTCCTGAAAAGTGCTTTGCTTCCTCTTTCTGGCTTCCTTCTGCTTCAGGCTCTGTTCTGCTCTCAAGAGCGTTGGCCAAAAGAAGAACAAAATCCATGTTCGTCCTTCAAGAGAAGAAGAATCCAGTGGGAATAGAGACGGTCCCCAGCCAAGAATTAAGGCAGAACCCCAAAAGGAGTTGCTGGATGCAAATGGTGAGGCTGAGGAGGGGCCAGAGGAGGAAGAGGGCGGCTGAGGGTCACCTGTTGAGTGTTTCAAGCAGTCCAGTCTCCAAGGAGGAGGAAGGCAGCGCTGGTGGGGCTGGCAAGTCCGCTCTGCTGCCAAGATGCCAACTGGCCTAAAAACACATATTCCCCCTTTGGCATGAGAAGGAAGGAAGGCCCAACTTTTTGACTCTGTGCCACTCATGAAGGCACAATCCTAACCCATTCAAGCCAGGACAACTGAGCTGCCTCCCTATTCCTGCGCTGGTGTAGTGGCACAGAAGTGCCTTATTATGGCACTTTTGTGGCATCCCCAGGCCAGCCTGGGACTTGTGCCGGGACTTGTGCTGGCCTAACTGGGTATTAGGATTGGTCTTAGTAGTTGACTTTGTTGGGGGGCAGAGCTGAAAATGAGGCGGACATGAAAGCAGAGGTTCTTCAGGAGAGTTTGCGCTGGAGGTTTGGCAAGTGGGCACAGCTAAAGTGAAACCCCGGGTTGCTCAGAGCTGTCACCAGGGTCGGTGCCACCCTGGACCAGGACTCCTGGTTTCCCCCACATAGACCTCCTCCCAATCCTTAGGAACTGTCAGAATGTGGACGTGGGAAGGCACCACATTAAACCAGCCACTAATTAGTTCAACTATTTACACTGACAATTAAATTCAGCCGAAAGGGCAACATCAACACACAAAGACAATTCTAGGATACCTGCAGTAACAGTCTAAACCTACACAAAACTGACCAGTCGTGTCCCCCCCCCACCTCTCTCTCCTTCAAACCTACTGTAAAGGGCAACCTCCCTGCCTCCAGCTGAGTTAAATACCCAGGTTGAGTAAAGGAAGGTCGGACACTCTCCCAGTCCAGGCAGTCCTTCTCTTAGGCTGCAATCCTAAACCCCAGTTAGGCCAGCCTAAGCTCCAGCACGAGTCCCATGCTGGCCGGGGGAGGGAGGCAGTCCCAAAAAGTGCTGTCAGGCAATTCTGGGCCAATCCAAGGGAGGGTTAGGCCGGTGCACAGACATGCGCTGGATGACCCCAGGGAGTGTGAGCAAATAGTGCCAGAGTTGCTGCTTCTCCCTGGGAACTGCTGTCTGGTCTGCTGTCCCAGCTGGTCCCGGCAGCAGTTGCCACCCCAAGGGCCCAATCCAGCAACTCTCAGCAATGCCTCTGTTCCACGCCATTGTGTTCTGTTATTCCTGGTGTTGCTGTTATTTACTTACGAAGAGCCTGCCAGCCAGCCAGCCAGACTGGCAGAAGTGGTTGGCTGGATTTGCCGGCCTGTGGGGTGCACGTAGAGTGGCCTCCTTGGCAATAACCAGCTGCTCTCTTTCTCCTTCCCAGAATCGCGCAGCTGCGCTCGCAATCTCAGAAATCTTAGAGAAGGAAACAGCCCTGCTGTGGTGCGGGATGCCATGAACAACTTGTGCGCCTTGGCAGGAACCAAAGCGCCCGGCATCGTGCGTGCCATCTGCAAGTACCGCCAGAGCATTCACAAGGTAGGAACCTGCCAGGCCGAAGGTGCCTTCTGGTGGGCTCGTGGCCACCGTTGCTGACGAGTTTTTATTTCCAGCAAAACCATCCTCTGCATGCCTAAGAAGAGCCAGGCTGTCGGAAGACAGAAGGGGGCAGAGGCATCACCTGGAGCACGGCTGGGGCACTTGGCACCCAGAAAGGGAGCAGGCTGAGCCTCCTGGGGAGGGAATTCCACAGCCTTCCTCTGCCACCAAGAAGGTCCTGATTTGCATCCCTGCAGGACAGCCTTGCCAAGCGCTGGGACCCAAGCAGGGCCCCTCATGATGACCACAGTGCCCCACAGGGAAAGCCCACTTGGGGCACCAGTTCAGCGCCCCAAACAGCACCGACTCAGTTTCAAAGGGAGCCATTTGGGGCCTCTTCTTCCCAGACACTCTGGTGGGCTCATTCTGCCCGTCCTTCCTCTCTGCAGATCTCTCCAAAGCACCGACTGCGCATCAACCAGGTCCTCCAGGCTGTGATCACTTCAGCCAACAGGCTGGATTACAAGTTAGCCCAAGTCATCATCAAGCTGGCAGCTGAAGATATGCTGAGGACCACCGTAAGGCTCAGGAGGACCCAGCTGCTGCCAGGGAGGGAGGGCTGGCTCCGGATGAGTTCCTCTCCATGCCCTCCATGCCAGGGTGTATTGTACACTCGGGCCCTATCACTGCCCTACACCCGATGCTTCCTGTGAAGCACAAGGGTTGAACTTGGTGGTACCCGTGTGTGTTGCAAAGTGTATGAGAGAGAACCCCCTTCTCTGAGGAATCTGCGGGGGCCCAGAGGTACTTGCTGGAGACAGACCTATCAAGCCCAGTGGGACCTGCTTTCTGGGGACAGTCAGCCCATCCAGCCCAGACTGGCCCCCAGCAGGCATCAAGCAGGAATTTTCCATGCCCTTCCCGGAGGTGCTTCTGTCTGGCACTGCATCCGACAGAAGCCGCCTGCCTTCTGGATGCCAGTGAGGTGCCAGGGTGGCTGCAGTACTGAGCCTGTGACTGCAATCCTCAAGACACTTTCCTGGGAGTAAGACCCATTGAACGCATTGGGGCTTACTTTTGAGTAGACATGGTAAGGATTGTGCTCTAAGCCTCTCCTCCAATCCCTGAGCAATGGAGAGATGGCAAAGCTGGAGAAAAGCTGTCCCTGTGACAGTGTTCTTTGGGGGGTGTCCCTTGGGGTTTTCAGACCAGGTGGCCACAGAAAACTATGGCAAGGCAGTGGAGTTCTTTGGGTCTCGTGGGGAGCCGTTCTCAGCCCAAAGGGCAGGGTTGGAGTCGAGGCCACAGAGCACAGCAGAGGAGCTGGCAAGAGTTTGGGTTCCCAAAAAGGCATAGCTGGAGCAGGACACAACATACAGTATTTCACTATGGCTTGGCCTGGGCAAGGCGCAGAGGATGGGACACTGAGGAGTAAGACCAGGTTTTCAGGGGGGGGGGGCGGGGAGAGATCTGGCTCAACAGAAGCCCAGCATGCAAGCAGGTGCAGCCCTTGGAAGAAGTTGTAAGCTGTATAATGTGACAGAACCGGATGATACCGTCTCCCCCCCCGGGATGCAGAAAGCCTCATGTGCATCCAGGCAGCTCTCCTGCTGTGGCAGCCACACTGTGCTCTGCCGCTGTGCCAGTGGAAACCATTTCTGTTTCAGGGAGACAGGAGGGTGTGAGGCAGGTGGGGGTTCACCTTGTGTCCGCTTTGTGGCTGCAGGACCTGCAGGACCTGTACCAGGACGCAGCGGGGGACATTTTGGTGGCCCTCTGGAAGCACTTCCCAGCTGAGGTGCTGGCCAAGCTGCTGGAGGGGTTTCAAGGCCAGCTGCTTCCCTATCGCAGCATCCTCTGTGTTTTGGGGAAACTGGCAACGAAAGGTATGTGCCCCTGGCCCAAGTCCCTCCTCAGCAGTCTCAAGGCAGCAGACTCGTCCAAAGAGCCCCACCTGCAAGCGGGCAGGAGTCTGGCTGAGGACTCTCCAGGATCTTTCTTTGCTAGCCCTCCCCAAACTGGGAAGGTGCCCCCGGAGACGTCACCAGGCCGCAGGGACTTTGTATACACAAAGCAGCTGCTCTGCCAGCCACCCGTTCACCCTCAGCGCCTTCTGTGCAGCACCGGCCAATGGTCTGGGGAGTTCTCATGCCAGCCTTGCAGGCAGGATGCCAGGCCCCATTCCCACAGCCACCCAGATCAGGAGGCCGAGGGTCCTACTCAAGACCAAAGAACCTTAGCAGCCCATCAGTGGAAGTGAGGCTGAGGCTGGGCTCCACTCCCAGTTGGGCCCGAGTCCAGCCCTGTGGGGCGAGAGGACTCGGAAGTCCTCACTGGATAGCTGAGGAGCAGGCAGTCTCTGGCAGGAGCCCAACATCCCAGTCTTTGGGCTGTGTGGCTGACTCTGTCCACAGAAACACTGCCCCCCCCCAGGACTGATGCTGCACCGGAATTGATGGGGCGCCTTTCTGTCCGGCAGCCTTCACAGAGAGTGACGCCGCCAAGATTGACTTGTGGGAGAGGAAGTTGGTGGAGGTGAGAAGAGGGCTGGTGGTCCTGTGTGGGAGACCCTCTCCTGCCCTGCTGTCTGCGTTTCCCCCACCCAACCCCTGAGGTCACAGCGAAAGATGGAGGAACAGGCAGTGGGGCCATCTGAGCTCTCCTCCGGCACAACTTCCATGGCCAGCGGCGTGGGCTGCCCCCACCCCAGCCAGTGCTATGCTGTTGGGAGGCCTGGCAGCACAGCCCCCCAGTGTGCGCCACCTGCCTATCTCATGGCTGCCAGTCCCTGGCCAGCATTTGACCTGGCTAACCCCAGTGCCATTCCTGTCCCCAGCCAACTAACAAACAGAAAGGAGGGATGATCTCCAGGAGTTTTATGTTCTGGCTGGAAGAGGTTCAGTGATAGAGGTTGGGCTGCCCACAGGTTCAGTCAGGTGAAGATGGTGCAGGAGATGTGGCCTCCTTTGCCCCTGATCAGCCCCAGAGCGGAGCAAAGAGAGTCCCATCAGGCCCACCCCATCCCGGAGAAACTAATTCTTGGCATTCCCCTGTGTGGTCCCAGCTGGAGGCATGCCTCGGTCTGGCCCTGCGAGGCCACGGCTGGCCTGTTCCCACTGTGCTTTCTGACAGTTTGTGGAGCGGCTCCTGATTGACGTCACTGACAGGGCCTGCTGTGAGGAGCTCTGTCAGGAGCTGGTGAAGATCGACCCCACGGGCAGGAGCTGCTGCCCTGAGATGGTGAGTCCTGCGGCAAGAACGCGGGGGCAGGAGAGGACCTGCAGCCCCACTTGGGTGCCTTGCAAAGGGCACAGCCCGCTTGGAGGGACCTGAGTCCAGAACAGGTGGACGGAGCAGCAGTCCTGGAGAAAGGGCTCCAAAGCAGCAGGACAGCAAGCTCTGCGGCTCCCTTCCACCCACCAACAGCTCCGGCTTCCCAAAGGACAGCCAGGTTTCCTCAGGACTACCGTCTCCATGTGGAGTAAGGAGTGCGTGTGGATGCCCAGCAGGGCAGCAAGACCTGGTTTAGCACTAGAGGTCCACTCATGGGGCTGTGATGCAGAATACATTGCATCCTGCAGGGGGGTACAGGTTTCCTTCCAGGACCGAGCATCCTCTGCCTGGATGGATTCCTGGATAGGGTTGGGGCCCTTCATCTCCAGATGCCTGCAGGGGGTCCTGCCCAGACAAGCAAGGCAGAGGAACCCACGAGAACTAACACCAAGAAGAGGCTCAGCTGGACTGGAAGGTTCTTCAAACCAGCCAAAAGTGCTCATGGAGCTCCACCTGCCAAGCTCAGCCTCTTCCTGCTTCTCGTTGTGCTGCCAGGAGGCAGAGGTCTGCTGGATCCACCATCCACCACCTCAAGGACCAGCAGTGGTTGGGAAACAGCCTCCAGGACAAGAATTTCCCCAAGTAGGGTCAGGGAGCTTCCAGAGCACAACCTTCTTGGCAGGTCTTACTGGATGGGCAGATTCCCATCTAGCACCACTAATTGGCCCCAGAAACTGGTAGGTCAGTGGGGGTCAGGACCCCCCGTGGATAATCACAACTTCATTTCAGGGGGAGTCACTAAAAGGAGGGTTCTGCCATCTTGGAATCTGGGTTTGGGTGAGGCACTCAGGCTGCAATCCTTCCTTTCCTGGGAGTAACACAATGAGACTGTCTTCTGGGTAGACATGAAGGAGCTCTGGCATCCCAGTGATGTCACTCCCTGTTCCATGAGGGCTGCTCTGCAGAGGACGCTCTCCTTCTGGACCCAGGTCTTCCTCTACCAGTACTACGGGGCCATCCTGCGCACCTCCGAAGACTCCCATCTGGTGCAGGAGCAGCTCTGCAAAATCCTGGCCTTGTCTCACAAGCGACCTTCAGAAGCAAAGGTGAGCAGAACCGGATCCTCACCCCGACCTCCGGGCAAAGCAGTTTCTCTCCCGGAAGCCTGAAGACAGCTCAGACGTCCCTCTTAGTTCTTGTATGGCCAACAATCCCTGCTTTTGGTAGAGGCTGAAAACGGGCCTTCCAGGGGCCTCCCAGCAACTGAAGAGCCCAGGAGGCACTATGTGGCCTCCAGAATGGGGCAGAGGGAGGGGCAAGGAAGGCAGTGCTGCCCTGGGACCGCTGCCTCCAGAGTCGGTCATCCTGGAGAGACTTGCTTAGAGGTACATCCATGGCTTGGAAGTACAGCTTAGGGGCTCCGTGGGGGGTGAGCGGTGTGGGGTCCTTTGCTGGTCCTGCATCACAAAAGTGTCCACAAGGTTTGCACTTGCAGCTGCCTTCTCTGAAGCATGCCTGAGATTCAGCCACTTCTGGTTAGGCTCAGCGAAGACACCGGGATAATTCAGCCTCCAACTCTAGACTCCCTTTCCTGAGAGTAAATCCCACTCGCCCCAGAAGAACTGAAAAATTGGGGTGGACACAATCCCATGCAAAGCTTCCCTGTCCCTCTCCCCCACCCCATGCATGGAAGTCAGCCCACCCGGAGGCACCATACCTGGCCCAGAGCCCTGGCCTTCCTTCCTCTGTGCTCCTGCCTTCCTTCCTTTCTTCCTTCAGGGCATTGCTTCTGCGGTGGGGCTGGCCGCTGCCCGCCACCTGGACGAGGTCTTCAGGGCACTGGAGACCTTCAGCAAAGATGACAACACCCAGGAAGCCCCTGTGCCCAAAGCAAGCCAGGTACCCCGTCCGAGATGTCCCCCTGGGGGTCTTCTGGCCTTGCCTCCCCGTCAGCACTTTGTGGACACTCCTTCCCGAGTCTGCCATTTTCAGGGAAACATGAAACACCAGCGGGTTTGTGTGGGGTGTGGGTGGACAGTTCTTAGTGCACGTGAGGAGGAGCGAAGGGTGCCACTCATTCAGGGCACCGACTGCACAGATCTGCCCCAAGGCTGCTTCTCTCGTGGGTTACGTCTCAGAGAAGGCTTTCTGTGGCTCGCCCTCTTTATGCCTCATGAGGTTTTAAATGGCCCCTTTAGGAACAGGACACTAAAGTCTGGGAAATTAAAGAGAGGAAATCTATCCACCAAAGGGCAGGTTCCTATCCAAGCAGAGCTGGGGGTCTTCACATTGCGGAGGCAGTTAAAGGGGAGGCAGGTGACCCAGCCCAGGCACTCTCAGATGCCCTCCCAAGAGCTGGCCAGTGGCCCCCGGATAGGTCCATTGCAGCTGTTCTGCTCCAGCACCTTCTCCTTCATCCCAGGTGTCCGTGGCTGGACTGTGAGGCCACAGCTTTGGCCGTAGCAGAGAAAGTGATCCAGTCCCAGCTTAGCACTTTCTCTAACTTCCTTTCCTGGGCTCAGCCACTTCCAAGACAGCACCTCCCCATTCAAACCCCTTGAGAAAGGCAGACTCCATCAGTTCCTCCCCCCACATCACCCCCCCCCCCCCCGCAACAGCTTCCCAGGAAAAGTTGAAGATGCAGCCCTTCTGTAGGAAGATCCAGAGATCACCTCACTGCTCCCTCCCTCCAGTTCTGGTCTGTCTCTGCCCTTCCAGCGACACGGCTAAAAGCCAGGGTGACCATATGTCATAACCAAAATCAGGATGAGGCTCCTCCAAAATGTAGGACACCCAAGCAAAAGTAGGACATGACAATATCAAAGCCAAAAAACTCATATATATTGCTTTCATGGGGTTAATTTAAACTCTATATGGTTATTATTAAATGTAAAGCTATTGTGTGTAATTTATTACAAATAACTGATGAATTACAAGATGGCTACAAACTGCCTGCTTGCAAGGAAATGGAGGACAAGGGAGATTTTTTCCCAGGACACAAGGCTAAAATCCAGGACATGGGGCAGCCGTGGGGAGTGAGGGAGAACAGGGCAGACGTGTGGCCTGCTGTGGTGTTGCAGAGGAAGACTTGGAGGAAACAGATGCCGTGGAGAACAGAGTGTCTGCTGCTGAGCCACTGCACTGAAGAGGGATGTTTCTTGCACAAAAGAGGGAACCCCTCCATGTTGAGCTGCACCTGCCAAGATCCCCTCTTCTGTGCAGTGGGTCAAGGCACTGGCATTCTGCTCACCCTGAGAGCATTCCCTGTGGCCACGACCACTGCAACGGCCCGGCCCAGCCAGAACACCCTCTTCACAGCATACTGGACAGGAACGGGGACGTTTGTGCAACTCAGAACAGTGTGTGCCGGCCAAGCCTGTCGGGTTCCCTGCAGCTCTCTCCCTTCCCCGTACAGGGCTACAAGTGGAGCACTCTGCTGCTCTGCTACGGACGGGTGGCCCTGGGCGTCAAAGACGAGCTCCTTCCTCGGGTGGAGTTTATGATGGCCAAGATGATTGAGTGTTTCTCCATCAGTCCAGGGGTACGTAAACGTTGTTGCCTCTTCGCCTCACAGTCGGTGTCAGGTCCGGGTGCCAATTGTGCAATGAACGCTCCACAGAGGGCCAAACGTGGCCTGACTGTCAACATCTCTGTGGTCCAGGACAGCTGGTAGTTGTCCTACAGACAGACCTGCTTGGAGTGCCTGATCCAGAATGTGGCTGCAGCAACGAGCAGAGGGTTTCTTGCCACCTCCTGCCACAGTCCTGACAAGCAGGCAGTCCAGGGCATTTTTTTCAGGTCAAAGGTGCAGGCTGGGACTGTTGGGTCCTGGGCAGGGATAGCACCACAGCCTGCCTGAGCTGAGACTGGGATGATGATGGTCCCCTTCTGACCCTGTCATTCAGCCGCAGCAGCTCCTTTCCCCCCCCCCCCCCCATGGCAAAGCAAGCAATGTCTTGTCTGGGCCAAAGAAGGGTGAGTTCTCCTTGCAAAGCACTGAGTCAGCTTGTGGCCTGGAGGGGCTGCCCCCGTTGGATGCCTTATCTCCAGTTTGCACCCGAGTTCTTCTGAGGTGATCCTGGTTGCTCTGAGCATCTTGGGGGAGGCGCTCCCTCCTGTGTGGGGAGGGAAAGGCGGAGTTGCCTCTGGGGAGACAGGCTTCTCCTAAGAAGTGCCTGTATTGAAAACTTAGTGGTCTCCTCTGTTAGAGGCCAGATTGCCGTTGATCCCTCGGTCAAGCCCTTGGTGTCCGGCGGCTGCCCTGCAGAGGGTGCTTTGGACTGATTTGGCCACTTGGCTTGGTTTGGTTTAGGACACAAACCTGAAGAAGAGCTTCCTGATTGCTGTGCTGATGTTCCTGGAGGCCATTGCTGCGACTGGGAAAGCGCAAGGGTTGCAGCTGCGCATGAAGGCGCCACTCGTGGAGTGCCTGATTGTAAGTCATGGAAAACATTGAAGGGTGTGAGGGAAGCAGGAGAAGCCGCAGGGGCTGGTGATGACGTTCAGGGTCTCTCTGCTGCAGTGACATACCTGGGAAGGTTCATGGATGCAAGTGCTCCCAGGCAACACCATCGTCGGAGGGGTGCCCGACGCCTCCTTCTCTGGAGAGGCTGCATTAAGGCCATTAGAAGGCCAAGGGGTGGCACTTCCAGGCTCAGGAACATGCAGTGGCATAAAGAAGGGTAGCAACACCTGGTCAAGGGAGAGGGTATCAAGAGAGCGGGACACTCGAGGCCAAAAATGGAAAAAACCATCTCTTTATGGACCATCCCGTCCTGGTACAAACATTCGTTAGATAATTTAATGTGAAATGCAATGGAACAAACCACTGAATATCTGGTCTGTCAGACGTTACCTATGAAAAGTCATTCACTCACTAGCGCCCAGTCAAAACTCCTGAACCTAGAAGTGTGAACTTTGGGGAGGTGTTCCTTTCGTGGTGGAGGCACCACTAAGAACCGGGTCTGGGAAATTCCAACCGGAAGGAGGTGAAAGGGGCGCAACACCTTTTCCTCCCTACACTTTACAGTGAAGCATTACTTGACTGATGGACGCTCTTCCTGCACCCCTGGACCTAGAAGCAGGACATTTTCTTTGCGGGGGGGGGGGGTATTTCTGCCATGACAGAGCACCAACCAAGAACCAATTTCTAGAATTTTAACCCCTAAAGGGGTGAAAAGGGGTACAACACATTTCCAGCCTATACTTAACATTGAAGACTGATCAATACCCAGCCCAGATGCTGCCCCTGCCCAGTACGGGGGGAGCATGATTATGGGGAGGGGGGTTTGATGCCTCAGCCTGGACTTGCTGGCGGACAATGGCACATTTGCCTACTCACAAGTAAAGCCGCAATATGGGGTACTTTCACTTTCCCATAGAGCTCAATGCATCTTTTTGGTTTTTTGGCCATAACTTTTGATAAATAGGTGGAAGTGGTGTCCTTTTGGGGGAGCAGCTCCCTCCTTCCCTCTGAAGCCTCATCCTTCAGAAACCTTCCGAAGGTCTGAGCACCTTCTAGCATTAGAATTCAGGATCATCTCAATGACAGGCATAAAGGCCAGCAGTGCTAGAAGCTGTTGCTTCTCTGGCTCCCACACCTCACTTGCCCACACCTCGCTTCTCTCTATGTTGATTGACAGATGCTGATTGACCGGGAACCCACCCATGTGCTGGCCAACACAGTGCGCCAGGACGCCATGTACATCGTCAAAGAGCTCAGGTAGTGGAGGCTCCCCAATCCTGCCCTTGCCCATCTATCATTCAGGAATGCTCCACTGCCTGGCAGAAGCTCTACAGGATCCCAGGAACGCTTCTCCTCGGAAAGGCTGTCAGGGAAGAAACTTGCTGGGCAATTCAGATATTCCCCCCCAAAGTGGGGTAATTGGTCCAGCGGACCCCCTCAGGGATCTGAGAAGGCTGACAGTTTTCAAAAAGCCAACATTGTTGTGCAAGCATTTTCCGTGGGTACCATGACCAGTTTGCAGCCCCTCCGGTCCTCCTGCCCCTTTCATTTGGGGCCAGAAAGTCTCCCTCACCTCAGCCTGAGCCCCGAGGATGCTGCCGTGATCCCCTGAGCAGTGCCAGCCGTCCCGGACTCTCTGAGTCTCTGGTGTGTTTCCTTTTCCTCAGCAAACTGAAGCCGCTTCTGGATACAGAGAAGAAATGCAGCCTGCTCTGCTCCTCCTTCCGGAGCTTGTTCTGCCTGGCGCCCTTGGACTGCCTGAATGGGAAGCCTTTCCTGGATGAGCGGGCAGCTAATGTCCAGGTGAGAGCCCTCTCTGGAGCCCAGAACCCACCTGCAGGGTCCAAGTTCTGACGGCCGTCAGTGGGGAGTTGCCTGTTGCTGTTGTTTAAAGCCTCCATCTGGGAACTCTGGCAAGCCCTCTTCACCAGCACATCAGACACCTTTGCATGGAAATGTCCCTCCACCCACATCTGCTTTTGCTGGGCTCTGGCACTGCCCGCTCTTGCAAAGCCAGTTCTCCTTTTCTTTTTTCCATGGGTTGGTTTCACTGGCGTGGAGATGGATGCCACCAAGAGTATGCCCCACATGGAGACCACACAGAATCACACATGGAACCACTGCAGCCTTTCTCAAAAGACAGCCACACAGAGAGATGCTCTGCCTTCACTCAGACTTGACTCGGGACCCAATCCTATCCAACTTTCCAGTGTCAATGAAGTCACACTGCAACCCCAAGGCAAGGAAACAAACGCACCCCCTACTCTGAGGAGGCCTCTGTGACTGACACCTCAACACAATATGCAGCAAATGTCCCATTGGCATGGCTGCATCGGCACTGGAAAGCTGGTCAGGATTGGGCCCTTGGATGGCAGGTGTAGCTGAAGTGGAGCTCTGTTTGTGCTGCAAACCTGCCTGCCTTCCCTCCAAGCAGGCTCTGCAAGAGAGACAGAAAACTCTGTCTGTGGGGTCCTGGGCCAGTCTTGGATCCAGGCCTTCGCTGCTTCTCCTGGCAAGGTGTGGTTTGCAACCAACGGCCTGCCTCTAGCCCAGGTTTGCTGAGCAGCTGCTCCCCCAGCCCCCCCCCCCCCCCACCACCACCACCCGAGCCAGACAGAAACTGCACACAGAGCCTTTGCGAAGGAGTTGCAGACACTGATGACACCAGGCAGGTCAAGCCACAAGACTCCAAAGCACTGCACAGGCAGGTCAGCCACGCACACTGATGTAGCCAGCGAGGCGGGGGGGACGGTCCACCCTTCGGGGATGACACCACCAGTGACCAAATGGCTAGAATTGCTCTTGCTGGGAACCACATTGGTGGGAAGGTAGCAGCACTCTGTGCACATGCAGGTCGCATGATCGTGGAGGTGTCTTCGGACAACACTGGATCTATGGCTTAAGAAACGGGGACGAGCACCACTTCCTCGAACCGGTCATGACCTGCAGGGCAACCTGCAGGGGACACCTTTCCCTTAACATTTAGGAATGCCTTCATGTTACACTGGGTGTGTTAGTCACTGCAGAATGCAGTAAGAAAACAGGATGCAGTGCCCTCTCCAGTGCCCTCAGAGCTGTGCCAGTGGGGTATGTGTTGCATGCTGCAGTTGGAGGGCAAGACAGAGGCCTCCTCTAGGTAAGGCAGTGCTTGTTCCCTTACCTCTGCTTTGTCGTACCTCTGGTTGTACCTCTATGCTTAAAACTTGGGTTCAGATTGTGTCCAGAGGATAATATCTTTGCTCTATTAAAAAGTTACTCTTACATCAATCATTCAGTCAATCAAACTTTGTCTTACGTAATAAAAAATAATTTAACTCGGAACAAACCAATGTGACTGAAGAGTCAAGAAATGTTATTATGACACAGCATAGAACCAATAGGTTCTTAGTAAGGTGATACCCCGGAGGGTGACATGGGATGGATCCAGAGTTTGATGGGGGCCCTCAGATCCCAGGTCCATCAGTTGAGTAGGCCTAGGCTCTACCTGCTGGATAGATTTGTGTTCCCTTCTGAGACTGCCCTCTGGAGCCTCCTTTTCCAGATGTGTCGAGCTGGGCTCCCAGTCAGGCACAGTCTGGATTCTCCGCATTCCTGACTGCAGTCACTGACTGACTTGTGGCTGCACTGAGCCTCCCTGAAAGGTTTGAGAGCCCAGAGATCTTTTGGAGGGGGTGTGCATTGTACAAAGCACCAGCTCCTCTGTGGGTCAGAAGCGACACCCCCAAGTAGACCTGCCTATGAGTACAAATAACATCTTCCCTTCGTGGTCAGTACCCCACCTTTCCTTTTAGGGGAGAGCCAAGGAAAATGCCATCAAACCCTGGCCTTCTGTTTCAGGAGCTCTACCAGCAGACCATGAACAGCCTGCAGGAGATGCTGCAGAGCCTGTTGCTGGAAAATCCAAGGCCCAGTGAACTCAAGAAGATGCTGGAGGTATGCAGAGGAGGGGGCGCCATGTGCAGGAGCCCAGGTATGGGGTGTGCAGTCTTGCACGTGCGGGGCATGGTGTGAGACTTGCCTTCACTCTGCATTCAAAGAAGTGTTGGAGGGAGCTATGTTGGCCCCTGACCCACACCAAAGCTCCCCTCCCATGACACCCATTTTAGGACTACACAAAAACGACACAGGAGCTGTGCAAATGAGCCGTTGGTTTCTGTGCACAAGTTGTGGCCCTGGAGAACTCTGCAGAGGTGGAAAGCACTCCTCTGGAGCAAGAGCGTGGCCAGCAAAGGAGTGTCTTCTGGGCTCATTCCGGACCCTCTCTGTAGCCGACCTGGCCATTGGCACTGAGTGGCTCAAGGGGTGCCAGTGGACCATAGACAGCCCTGTGCTGCCCAGCTGTCTTGTACTGACTGGCTCCAGGCTCGGAGTAGTGCAGGGCAAGGTGTGCCGGCTGAGCCTGCCCTTTTTTACAGCTTATGGAGCCGTGGATGAGGTCTCAGCTGGACCATGAGCGAGGGAGGGCTGTGGAAGCCGCAACGCAGCTCTTGAAGTTTGTGGCCATTTATGTCCACCTGGATGTGAGTAGCGGAGGGGAGGGCTGGCCCTGGCAGGTGAAGACAACTCATTGCCTGGCAAAGCCCAGCCTCTGTCATTTGGGCAGAACCAGCGCAGAGCTGCCTGCTGGGTCAGAATAAGGTCTGCTGTCCAAACCAGCCAGCCTCTCTGGGTTGCCACTGCATGCTCCTGAGACCACTTTCCTGCCTCTTGTGGCTCAGCGCACCAGCCTGCCATGCTCAGACGGGCCATGTGCTGATGATCCTTGTCCAGTGCCTCCCAAGGGCTGGTCTCTAACTTTCTCAGCGAGCAGGCATGGAAGCTTGCAGGGTGTTTCTCTGCCTTTCCAGGGTCTCCCTGGGCGGGAGGCATTCTTCTGGGAGGGAGCCCGAAGGTCTCGTTCTCCCCTGCTTCCCCCTCCCACATGGTGTGGTGCAGGTTCAGGCGAGGGCAGGACAACCTGGCCAGAGTGCAAGTCCTACACACTCCTGTGCTCACCTTCCCACCCATATCCTGCCTTCAGTTATTCCGAGCTGGCCACACTGCACCGGCCCTGGCCTGGGCATGGCAAGGAGCAGAGCAGATGCCTCACCTCCCTCTTACTCACTCAGTTGGGGAGTGCCCCGATGCGAGGCTAGCACCGAGGTTGCCCACCCCTCTCTGCCTGTGTTGCTGAAGCAGAGCACGGCATTCCCGGGATGAGAGGGTGAGCTTTCTCATGCAGCGATGCCTGGATGAGGTACAGGTAGAAACAGTCGTGCTCCACGGCAGGGGAAGCTCAGAGCTTGGGTCCCCCAAGCCTGGTGCTTTAAACTGGCACATCAATGGACCTGAAGTGGGGAAGGTGTTGGTGGCCAAGTGGCAGAAATGGAAGCAGGTTGATGAGCGTCCCCACTGGACTTGCCCAAACTGGTGAGTGGGCCACCAACTGGCAAATGTGCCTCAAAGCTCCAGCATGGCACTGATGGGGAGGAAGGGCTCTTGGCTCAGTGAAAGACCCAGCGGTGGGCAGGGCAGGGCAGGGCAGGGCAGGACCACTCAGCTCTGGGGTTCTGGGAAAGAAACAGGCAGCATCATCACACACGGACCCAACTCCATGGTGCAGCTTTGAGGTACTCGAGGGGTTACCAGGCAGCCTTTCCTGCTACTGTGGAGTAGGGGCTGGGCTGGCTCCAGCACACCATCCTGAACGGATTCCTTCCAACCCCAGCCTTCTCTCCGCAGCTCTCCCGGGAGTTCTGCCAACTGGCACACCTGACTGCGGTTCTGCTCGCCTTGTGCAACGACCCCGTGCCGTACATCCGCACCTTTGCGGTGCAGGGAGTCAGCTGCCTTTATGGGGTGCTGCTGCACCAGAAGGGTAAGAACTGGCCTGCCCAGGGAGGAGGGCTCCCACTTGGGAGAGCACACGGTTTGACCCGTGAGGCCCTGGCTGGCTCCTGATCCACATTTGTGGCAGCAGCGGTCATAGGGGAGGGTTCGCTCAGCCAGGGGCTTGCAGGCTACTCCAGCTTTTCAGTGGGGTTCAAATGAGAGCAGAAAACACGCCAAGAGCAGAGACCAAAAGAGGTTTGTCTCCCTCCCTGCAGGCAGGCATAAATAGCACCCCAGCATCACCACCTCTTAAACTGAGTGGCACCCCCATCACAGGCCTCTCCTTATACCCTCAAGTCCTCCTCCTTGTCCCCGTTATGCTCAGCGCAGCTGTTTTCCCAAACATCCCAGGGAGACCCCACCATGCCTGCCCAGTGGCACAGGCTCCTCTCCCCTCCTCTCAAGGAACCATCTTCTCTCCTCCATCTGTGATCAGGTCCCCCCCCCCCCCCCCGCCTGCTTCCTGCCTCACTGCCTACAACTTTTTTGTCAGGTCCCAGGATGGTTCCTCCATCTCCTCCTTTGGCCTCCTCCTGTAGCCCCACGTCTCCCACGCCTTTTGCATCCCATACCCACACCACAGGTCTCAGAAGCTTCCTTTCAGGACTGGGTTGCCATAATTCCCTTCCACAAAACCAGCACAGTACAAAACCACTGCAAACTGGGTCAAAACTGGGTCAGAGCCTTGGGGTGGGGCACAAAGCTGTGTATGTCTACTCAGAAGTCAGCCCAATTATAATGAATGTGCCTCCCTGGCCCGCTCTTTCCTGGGGCGCCAGCTGGGGAGAGCCCTCTTGAGCTCACTCACACCTCCCACACCCCTCTCCGGCTAGGTCCAAACCCAGGATTTGGGATGGGACCCCCATATCAGAAATGTCCCAGCTTTTCCAGGCATTTGGCAACTGTGCTTTCTTGGGGTGATTGAAAGCCAGGCTCCCCAAACTCACAGGTTCCCCGAAGGCTCCCACAACCTGCGCCTGCTCAGGGTGCAGAGTGCGTGGGTCCAGCTGCGACCTGGTTCCCCCTGGCCAGGGAAGCACAGCGCCTCCTTCTGCTCCACCCCAGGGCTGAGGAAGAACAAGCAGCAGAGGTGGAAGTGGTCTGTGAAGCGGAACTCCAAGCCCCTGGAGATGGAGTGCACGACTCTGGTGACGCTGGACGGTGCCTGGCACATGGCAATGGTATTTTGGCTGCCTCCGGGGACCCCCCCCCCCCCCGGGTTACCCAGGAGTACTACTTGACCACATTCCACCCCAGCTGTGGAAGACGAAGTGGGGCCAAGACCTCTGGACTAGTCTGTCAGGACGCACAGACTTCTGCAGCATATCACCAGGGAGTCCACCTGGCTGTGGAGCTCAGAGGGCACAGAGGAAGGACCTCTGATCAAGAGAGGTGCAGCACTTCCCCACTGAAGCCCCACGGCCCCTCTCTCCAGTCTGTAGGGACTGGAGTGGAAGGAACAGTCTTCCGGCTGGAGCCATCCCGCAGGGTCCGGTGCAGGCTGGGCTCGGGGCTGTCTGACAGAAAGGCAGGCATGGCCGTTCCCAGGATGCCCACAGGCCTTGCCAGATGCAGCCACTCCAGCCCACGTGCAGGCTTTGCTCATGCTGGAGCCCAGGCCAGACCCATGGCTGCTCATGAAAGATGCCATGCAGAACGGAGGTGGTGGGGAGGGGGCTGGTCCTGGCACCCAAGCAGTGACCTTTTCCCAGCCACATCAGGGTTTGCGTCACCTGTTGTGGGAGGCCAGCACACCACCCCCACGATGGACCTGCTCCCATGCAGTGGGCCAGGCAATGCCCTGAGTAGTGGCTATGGTTTTGACAGGGGAGAGGCCTCGGGGAACTCCGCAACCCTGACATCTGTCTGCCCTCCTTGTGGCAGACTTCGGATAGTGAGCACTGCGTTGTGCCAAGGGGGCTCAGAGCCTGGCTCTGCTACTGCCCTGGTGACCAAGGTGTGACCAGTGAGCTGGAGAGCCACAGGTTGATGGGCAGGTTTGCCATGACGTGACCCCCCCCCCCCAACTGCTGAGCCAGGGGGTCTGCTTTGGCAGCCTGGCACATGAGTAGCACTGCTCTTGTTCCCAGGATCCCGAAGACCAGCTCTTCACCGCACAGTTGACCAGCCTGCTGCTCTCGGTTCTGAACAGCCTCCGAGGAACCGACGCGGCACTGCTGAGTGCTTCAGAAGAAGTCCTGTTCGCCATTCTGCAGAACCACGCGGGAAAGGTCGAGAAGGTGAGAGTGATGCTCTGTGCATGCAAACCCAGCCCCACAGGAAAGGGGTCCCCAAGGCCTCTCCCAGTCATGCCAGGCAAGAAAGGCGCTGGCTGGGAGAAGGCACATCACCAGAGGCTTCCCCACTGGCACTGCCTTTCTCCAGGCAGCGGAGGAACCCCACGCAGCCTGATCTGAAGCAGGCCACGGGACTGCAGAGCTGCTGGGAGGAAGGTGCTGGGCTAATGCCTACGGGCGCTGCCCAGTGCAGCCCTTCCTGTTCTCCACGGATTTACTGGGTCACAAGCCACTTTCGCCACTGGGAAAATGGGACCTTGTGGGAAATCCTCCCCTCCAAAGAAAAGCACAAACCTCCAAGGTCCTCCTTGCACCCAAACTCCAGTAGCTCGTGTGTAATCAGAGCAGGGAAGCCACGTGGAGTTGGTAGAGAAGTTTACTAAAAACTCCAAGGGAAAGAAGAGCATTTGCTGGACTCGCAGTCAAACCCTCACTCAGCCTGGCCAGTCTGCAGGGCACTGTGGCCCCGACACAGCCTTCTCCGCGTCCTGGGGGCAGCCGTGACCCTGACGCAAGACAGGCAAGGGCTCAACACACTCACTCACTTCCCGACACCAACAAGGGGGAAGCAATGTGCTTCTCAGCCGGCCCTCACACTCTGGGCAGCCATCTGGGTGGACTTCTCCGCCGCCACCGGCCTTGCAGGTCACAGGCAGGACTGCATCAACACTGCCTGTGACTCTCCCGCTTTGTCCAGGTCAAGGACGTGGTTGGGGCCATCTACTTGTGCCTGCAGATCCGCCGGTCCTCGTACTGGTCCCGGAAAGTGGTGCTGAGAGCGCTGACCTTGTTGCTCCCAGATCACATGGAGGAAGTCATGCGGAGCTGCCTGTCCTATTCAATCCCCGTCGACAGGTAGGGGGCTGAACCGCTTGCCAGGAGCAGCCCTGCCCTTCTCCAGCCAGGCTTGTGCTCTCCTCGGAGGGACGTGCTCGCTTCTGCCTCATGCTCTCCACAGGCATGCCAACGAGCTCTGGACTGCGATGGCCTCCAGCCCACCAGTGGCTGTGCAAGTCCTCCAACTCTTGTTGAAGACCCTCCAGGCCAAGGAGCCCCTGGCAGGCGACGAGGACAGCACCCCCCGCTCTCTGGCAGTAAGTGCCTGGCTGGCTGGCTGGCTAACTGGCAGGCAGGCAGGCAGCCTTTCGTGATGGGGCTCTGCCTCTTGCTGCCCAGCTGGTGAGTGGGGGTCTGCATGTGGTCACCACAAGGGGTCCTGCGAGCCTCCTCGAAAGGGGTCTCTGTGCAGGCAGCCAGCCAGGCACAGGCTGGACCCCTCCCCACCCCGCTGGCCCCATCTCAGGCATGTCTCTCCCGCAGGCCATGAATGTCCTCTATGAAACCTTCTCCATCCCCGAGTACCGGTCGGCCCTGGTGGAGATGCGCCTGCAGCTCTTCATTCCCCTGCTCCGGCAGGTCCTCTACGTGATGCAGCTGGACTTGCCGGAGCCCATGCAAACCAGGGAGGACTTTGTCATGAGGGGGAACCCAACCTCCCGCAGCTACCGGAGGTACCCTGCAGAAAGGGGTCCTGGTGGGGGGACCAAGCCCTGGTGGGTGACCCTGTGACTGTGAGGCTGTGGCAGTTGGCAGGCTGCCTGCCAGACAGTGCTGTGACTCCAGCCCAGCTTTGCAGGCATCTGTTGAGAGCCTTTTGACCACCTTCAACTAACCGGGACCCCATGTGTGGCTCATCAAGGGGGCAGAGAGGGACGGGGAGAGAAGAGGGTCACCCAGCTGTGCCACATCCCCTGGAGCACGCAGGGCAGGGCTGCAGAGAGAACTTGGTCAGGGAGGACTGAGCTCCTCTTGGGCCTCTTTGCTTCTCTGCTGGATCTGAATTTCCACAAATTATGATGGACAAAACAGAGCAGGCTCCACCAGAGGTGAGTGTCAGTCTCAGGCCCCCTCCTTGACTATGAGATAACCCTGGCCTTACAGAGAAAGTATTTCTTTACACCCAGTGTGTAAATGGTCTGTGGAACTCCCTGCCACAGGATGTGGTGATAGCATCTAAATTCCTTTAAGAAGGCTTTGGACAAATTCCTAGAGGAAAGGACCATCACGGGTTACAAGCCACGAGGGGTGGGTTGAGCTATAGGTACAGGTGGACGACCTCCAAATGCCAGATGCATGGGGGCCACTGTGATTCAGGAAGCTGGACTAGATGGGTCTTTGGCCTGATCCAGTGGAGGCTCTTCTTGTATTCTTCCACCCTCATTCATGAGCCCTGGCCTGGGGCAGCAGTTGGGAGTGGACGTTTCCCTTCCTGGCTTCTGCTCTAATAAGAACATCAGAGGAACCCTGATGGATCAGGCCAAAGGGGCATCTGGTCCAGCTTCCTTCATCTGGAAGGGGCCCACCAGAGGCCTCGGGAGCATCCAAGACAGCAGGCGAGCTGAGCCTGGCACCCTGCCCTGCACTGGCATGGAAGCTCCCCGTCCAAGCCCAGGGAGCTGCACAGGCTTGTAATCCTTTTCTTTTCTGAGGGATCCAGGCCAGACGCCCTCACCACGTCACGTGGCAAGGAATTCCAATGACATGTTGAATCAGAAAGGTTGGGGTTTTTTTGCATGTTCTGATGCTCCCCCCTCCCACGCCAGTCTTCACTCCTCTCCTGCCTCCCTCCTGGGGCAGCTGGTGGGTCTTGCTCCCTCCGCCCAGCCTTGTCCAATCTGCTGGGCCTGGTTCAGGCAGCTCCTTTCTTCAGGGTTCCTGCTCTGGGACTCTTGCAGGGGGGCTCCGGACATGCCCTGATGGTGCTCCGCTTGCCTTGCAGCACCTCCATTGAAATTGTGAAGAATTTGCTGTCAGTGTCGGGCGACTGGGAGGTCTATGCCTATATCGAGTTCCAGCAGGGCTGGGAGGTGCTCAGCTCTCCACAGAGCTTCCTGCGTGGCACCCGCCTGCTGGCCAGGTGAGAGCTCCCCCCACCCTGGCAGCCCTTGGGGTCTCTGCTGCCCCATGTCTCTGTCCAGGGCTGATCCATGTGGCCAGGTGTTCCAGATGCCCCCAGAGCCCAGGAGGGGCTGAGCCAGGCAGGGAGCCCCACCACCTGCCTTTTCTAATGGTCCCAAGCATGGAGAGGAGAAAAAGGCTGGGGGAAATATCATGGCAGAGGCAGCCTCAGCCAGAAAGCCCCACGGCACATCAGGGCACAGAAGCAGGAACGGGGGCAGGGTGTGGACAGAAAGCAGCACTCCCCCGAATACCACCCTCTCCACTGCCCCGCCTCGGTTCTTGGTTCTGGGAAATAGGATATAGAGCACTAGAGGATGCCAGGCCACTCTGCCAAACTGCACCCCCCAGGCCTTTCCATAGGTGGGTTGTAGAGCAGAGGCTGGCGGCAGTGCCAGGATATCCTGGGCAGGCCTTGGGCGACCAGGTCATGCCTGCATTTTCCCGTGGCAAGCCCTTCCCGGGCTCCACTGCACTGTGGAAAGGCCTCCCGGCCGCTCTGCTCGGCTGCTGTGTGGTGCTGAGCCTTGCTGGCCCCGGGACAGACGCCCCAACACTGTGCTGCAGGCAGCTGCACACCGTGACAGGCAGGACTGCTCAGAAGCGCCCAAGCTTGACTGCTCAGCTCTGCATTTTTGGTGTCCAAGTAGTTGTACATTCACGTTAGACGTATTTTTTCATGTTTAAAACACAAAGGTAGGATTAGGACTGGGGGAGGAAAGGCTTAGGATACACAACATGGGGTTTGTGGCCCAGTCACAGGGGATGCAAACGCCCAGGGGTGCTAGTGATGGGGCTGCCTGGTTTCAAGCACAGGAGGAAGGGAGGACACCGGCCCCCATTCTCCTCCTCCTCCTCCTCCATTCAGGGCTGCCTGCCATTGAGGTTCTCTGTGATGAGAGCAAATCAGCTCTCCCTGCTGTCCTTGCACCAAGGTATTCCTTGTCCCACCCGCAGAGCCATGACCGAGTGCGACAGCCCCCAGATCCCAGGCATCTTCGGAGAGGCAGCACTCATCCTCCACAGTGAGGAGGATGAGTTGAAGAAGACCACTGCTCTGGCTCTGGTGATTGAGGTGGGGACCACAGACTGGCCAGGGAGGAGGCGGGAGCCCCCACCACAAGAGGGATCCCGAGAAGATTCCTGGGGAACTGGAGGCACAATCCCGGCTGCATGGCCCTGCCTGCCCTCCTTCTCAGGCCTGTGGCTCCCTCTCTGCTGCGCTGCTGGCAGGGGTTGACTCCTACTCAGAGCGGGGCAGGGCAGGGCAGGGCAGGGCAGGGCAGGGCGGCTCACCTGGGAGGTTTCTCCCTCTCTAGTTCCTGAAGAGCCCGTCTGCTGTCAAGATGATGAACAGGTTCAGTCTCAAAGACCACCTGGAGGAAGGCTTGGCAGCCTCTGACCCCATCATCAGAGACCTCTGCCAGAAAGGACTCAGCAGTTACGTCTTCCAGCAAGGGAAGGTGAGCAGGGAACGGGCAGACTCTCTGGTGCAGAGCCCCTACACCAAAGGGGCCCGTCTGGTCCCGCTTCCGGCATCTCAGCGTGCCCCCTAGGCCTCCAGGAACCCCCAGGGCCAGATCCCTGCATCCTGGTGCCCTCCTTGCAGCTGGCATTCTGAGCCTCCTGCAAAACCCTGGAGGATGCAGATTCAGTCCCAGTGACCGTCACACAAAGGCAGCGGGGCCCTCACATGGCTTGCATTATGGGGTGGCGTGTGACATGTCAGATGCTGAGCCCTGTTGGGACAGGGACCCATTAGCCGTTATTTTTCTTTATTTTCCTTGCAAACCTCTTTATGAACCTTTTAGAGTGGTACACAAATATTGTGGATCAGATCAGATCTCCTTGCCAGTCAGATCCATTTGGACAGTGACTGGAGTGCCTTGGAGCAGAACCACAGCATGGAAAGTGGGGCAGTGCAGCTGAGGAAGAGTGTGGACCTCCCCCTCAGGAATGCTAGCTTGGCATTGGAGGACTTGCTGCTGCTGGGGGTCCTGAGCGCCACTGCCGGCCGTGCTCCGCAGAGCCCTCCTGTGGCGGTGCATCCTCCAAGCCACACAGTGCTGCAGAGGACTCCGTATTTACCCCAGTGTGATCAGCTTTCTCACACCCCCTTTTTGGGCAGGTCAAGCTTCTCCGAGAGCAGCTCCCAACACTCATCAACTTCCTATTCAGTGGACATGAAGAAAACATCCTGGATGGGTTGAGGGACATTGCAGTGGCAATCTACGAGATGGACGGCCAGGGGATCGGTCCCCTCTGCGTGGACCTTGCTGTGAACATACGCTCCTTCTTCGAGGATGTAAGGGTGCAATCCTAACCTAGGCCAGCACAACTCATTGGTCTTCCCATTCCTGTGGTGATGTAGGGAGGCACGCGGATGTCTGCGTACTGGCCTAACCCTCCTCCAGGAGTGGCGCAGAAGTGTCTTACGGCATTTTGGTGACTCCCAGGCCAGCATGGGACTGTTGTGGGGGCTTAGGCTGGTCTAACTATGCATCAGGATTGGAGCCTAAATCTGGGAATTAACCTGGAGGGGAGAGGTTCACAAGCCATGCCATGCCATGCCTCCTGCTGGCATGGGCTCAGTGGTATCATCTCCAGCCAACCAGACGATTCCCACAGAGGACATGGATGACTGGCCAGAAAGAGGCTCTGGGAACTCACAGACAGAGCAGAACAAGGCCTGACCCCCGGCAAGCGCACCCAGAAGTTTGCCTCATTGACCAGAGAGCTGACCAGGGCCAGCACCCCCCGCTAGGGAAGTCCATCTTCTGGGCTGCCACGCAGGCCAAAGCATCACTGTACAGTCAAAAGGATGTGAGATGCTTGTTTGTGTGGCACAGAAATCTGTGCACAAGCATCACTGTGAATTGGGACTAACATGGCAGGGAC
This sequence comes from Cryptoblepharus egeriae, assembly GCA_030015325.1. Taxonomy (NCBI): domain Eukaryota; kingdom Metazoa; phylum Chordata; class Lepidosauria; order Squamata; family Scincidae; genus Cryptoblepharus; species Cryptoblepharus egeriae. The sequence goes on from JAREYC010000007.1 coordinate 128,568, forward strand.
CGCACTGAGCGTAGAGTGCGGTGGCTGCTTCCAGATGGCTTTCAGTGGGTGACATCCTGCTCTGCTCCTCCACGTCAGGAAAGGGCAGGTGTCCGTGCAAGCGCCATCACTCTGTTTGGGCAGCTGGTGATGCGATCGAAGAGGATGGACAAGGCCCTGCTGAAGACCGAGGTTGTGTACAGCCTCCTCCCGTTGCTGCTGCACTTGAAAGATACGGACACGACCGTTGTGATGGCAAGTTCAGACTGCCAACCGGTGGAGTCTCAGCCTCTCCCTCCAGACACAGCCAGGCCTCCCACCCTGTGAGCTGAGCCCTGCCACCTCCAGGACCAAGTCTCCGGAAGATTCTGGGGCCCCCACAAATAGACCTACACAGGCCTGTCAGAGCCAGAAACCCCTTTGCTGAGACAGACTGACAAGGCGCAACAGGGAAATATGGGTGGAGAAGGGCAGGGAGAGAAGTGGGGCTGGGTGGCTTGCCCCGCTGTGGGGCCCTAACCCAATGGTCCTCCAGTGGTGGGACACTGTAGAATCATAGAATTGGAAGGGACCTAGTAGGTCATCTAGTCCAACCCCCTGCCTGCAGCAGGAAATCCCAGCCAGAAGGTGGCTGGACAGCAAAGCACATCCAGAAGGGCATCAGATGGGTGATAGCGAGGAGTGTGGGGTCCCTGCCCCCTCTTTCTGTCTGGCCAACGGTCCCCGCCATCCCTTTGTGTTGCAGAGATGCAAGCTGACCCTCCTGCACTGTGGTGTCTTTCTTGGCTGGGCACACCTGAAGCTGATGTTCCGCAGCATGGCCTGGGACGACATCCGGAGCTGCTTGGTGAACGTCTGGAAGTACCTGGTCAGTGCAGCAGGTCACGGAGGACGGTCACAGGCTCGTTGTCTCCAGCGCACTGGCAGCAAAACCAGCCAAGGCTGGGCCCCTTAAGTCTCAAGTGCATTGGCAGTAGCAGGTGCTTTGAAGGGCTGCAGTCCATTCAGCTGGATGCAGAGGCCCTGGTGGCATGGAGGGGGCTAGGGTGGCTGAGAGGCAGTAGAAAGTGCCGCTTGGCAGGGGAGTTCATCTGAGAAGTTTGTGACGCTGTGCAATGCTCCGAGTCCAGCCATGAGCAGCCATCACTGGTTGTGCACGGCAGCTCCTTCTAGTTACTCTGTATTTGGAAGCTTCCAAGATGTGGCTTCTGTCTGCAGGGTCAGGAGTGCCCCAGACGGAGGCAAGCTGCTGTGTGTGGAAGGCAAGCAAAGATGGGGGCAGCAGACCCAAGCCGTGGCCTTCCTTGAGGTCTCCTGCCCTCAGTCTGCTTCAAATGCCACCAGACTGGCTTGCCCAAGCTCCCTCCTGCACAGGTGCCATGTAGAGGTGTGCCTTGAAGTCTTAAATCAAGGGCACTGCCAGGCATCAGCCCATGATAAGAGACTGGCCTCTACAGTGGAAGAGTCACCAGGTGGCCGAAAAGTGCCCAGGAACGTGGAGCTCATGTTGGGAACCACACAGGGTCCTCCATCTGACAGGCAGTCCTTGCTGATCGACAAATGCTCATGCGACTCCCATGGCACAGCAGTCCACCATTTGAACTCCATGATATGCACTCTTGGAAGTCGGAGGGTGTTTGTGTCCCTGACCCTCCCCAAATTTGGGGGATGGAGAATGCTGGAAACCAGAGGCTGGCTTCCTGTGACGCTGGAGCTTCAGGCAGACAAGGAACCGGGCGGGTTCTGCATGTGGCCGTGCCCCCCCCCCTACATGTCCTGCTGCAGAAAAGCCCCCGGGGGTGTCCCATTGCAGCCCAGAGCTGAAGGGCACAGGGCACAGGTACGGAATCAGTGCTGGGGTCTGTGCAGAGGAGGAGTCTCCAGCTGCTCAGGTGCCTCTTTCTTCTCTCTGCAGATGCGGAACAACCATGACAACATCCATATTTTCATATCGCAGGCGCTGGGATATCTCCATCACCCCCAGCTGGAAATCAGACACACTGCGGCACGGTTCACTGGTAAGCAGGGGACTGCGCCTCACTCTTCCCCTGGGCCTTGTCTCATTGGCGCACACGGGGAGGGGAGGGGGCCACCCCACCATTACTTCACCCACAAATTCAGTCCAGTTCTGAGCCCGAATGCCTGATGGTCAGCCCCAGGATTCCCTCCGCCACAAGAAGCGTACGCAGCAACTGACAGCTGTGCTTCCCCTTCCACCTTGGGTTCCTCACCCCCTCTGCCGAACGCTCACCTTATTTAGTACGCGGAGGAATCGTGTGTTTGTTTTAACCCTAAACCCTGAAACAAAGAAATGAAGGCCCTGCCCTGGCCAGAGAAGCTCTCAGTCCTGACCCGGAGGCAGCTTCTCCCCAGCCTGCAAAGCACCTTGCAAATGCTTCACTCACTCTGGCGATCACAACACACTTGCCGCGGTAGCCATCCTGGGACTTGAAATGGGCCATGCCTGGACTCAAAGCCCCTCCACCTTTACCTGACCCTCTCAGCACATCACTGACGCCTTGGTGGTTCTTAAGGAGCCACGAGGATGCGGCTGCTGCTCAGGTGCTTTCCTCCCCTCGCAGGTCAGACGCTCAAGTTCTACAGCTCTGAGCTCTCCAAGAACCTTGAGCAGGAGGACATCACCTGCCTGACTAACGGTACGTGGCAATGTGGGGTGCCCGGGGAAGGGGGTCTCAGCCCCAGCAGGCATTCTGGCCAGTGTGCACAAATTCTCCAGTGAGAACCAGGCCCGGCCAGTGTCCAGATAACAGCTTCTGAACAGCAGGGCAGGGAGGGAGGCAAATGTCAGCTGCTCATCCACTTTCCTCTAGTCTTCCAGGAAATGGAATTAAGCTCAGATCCCATCATTGCAAACTTGGCAAGGACACATCGGGTGGTTTTGCAGAAGCTGTCTGTGAAACGGAAGTAAGTTGGGAGCCCACTCAGTGGGCAGCAACCAGTGGGGGCTTCCAAGCCATGCACCTGTGCACACGCGCCTCCCCAGAACAGGTCCCGGGCAGGCACCTGGCCTTGCCACACCTGTGATGGAGCAAAGCCAGGCTGCCTGCTGCTCTCTGGCAGGGAGGGAGGGAGGGAAGGAGGGAGATGTGGGAGCAGCAGCCAGCTGAGCAGCCCAGACCACCAAGCATGGAGCATCTTGTCTCCCGGGACCAGAAAGCAAGGGAGCCCGAGGTCAGCCTCCACACCAGTCCCTCCACCTCCACACCAGTCCCTTCCCGGTTCTGCCGCAAAGGTGAAGAGCCTCGACTGTGTTCTGTCCCTACAGGCTTGCTGGAGCTGGGGACAAAGAAACTCAAGTGTCTGAAAGCTGTCTAGGAGGTGAGGTGTGCGAGGGAGAACTCGGTGGCCACCCCTTCTGCAGGTCACCCTGTTCTCTGGGGTGGAGCACCCCCTCCCGTCACTACCGCCCTGCTGTACTCACTCGGAACTAGAAGGTGCCCAGTGTGGGGCAATGTCTCTGGTCCATCCTCTGGCAGCCAGGACTAGTATCTGGCTCTAGGGTTAAAACCGCTTCAGTGCATGGAAACTGCAAGCTCATCTACCTGCCATGCTGCAGCCTCACATCTTGCCCCACATCCAAGTCCGCCTCTGTGTGCCCGTTTTTGAAGGCCACAAGGCGTCCCTGCGGCTGGATTGACCAAGCCCTGCCTAGGCTCACCTCCTCATCTTGCTTGGCTGCTGCTACCCTTGCAACATAGTGCCCCAGGACACGTGCTGCTCCCCCATCATGGTGTTCACCAGAGAAGGACAAGAAATTGTGTGCAGCACCTTGCCTTATGGTGGCAAACTCCATGGACCGAGGATGCTCAGGGAGCACAGAAGCCTCTTCTTTCTTTTGGGGTGCCCAGCCTGCATCCGACCTTCTCCCCCAGTCTTGCAGGACCATTTATGCCTTCTGTAGGTGGGCAGGTCTGTACCCCGATCTTTGAGTCAGATGAGGGCCCGGCTGAGTTCTCCAGCCAGCATCTTGCTTGATTTTCAGAAGCTATTTTTGATTTCAGAAATATTTATTAAAATTTATGGGATGACAAGAGGATTTATGGGAGTTCCCAGCTTTGGTGGGCTTGAGGGTAGCCTCCGGGGCAGAAGCACCACTTCTCTAGGGACACCTGGCTGTAGCTGGGAGCCCCCTCTGGCCCTGGAGTGGCCCAAGGCACTCTGCAGGCCTGGGATGCCTCCGGGAAGGCCAGAGGGAGACGTGGTGCTTCCCAGAAGTGGGCATATCTGAGGTCTGAAGGAGGCCCACCATCCATCTGGCTCTCTCTGCTTGAAGCCTTTGGTGGGGAGTCCCCAACTGCTTCCTGTGCTGTGTGGTGGTTGTCCTGGCTGACAAACTCCTGCATACTTTCAGCCACTCCCAGACCCACGCCAGCCTATCAAACCCCCCCCCCCCCCCGCTCCCAAACTGAGGACTCCAGGCAAGGTCTGGCCAGTGCAGTTCCCTCCAAAGGATACCTGCTCCCACCAGGCAATGTTGCCTCTGCACCCAACACCCTGCATTACTGTGCCGGAGGGGCACAGGGCAGAGGCTTTTCTGCACATCCTCCCCCCCCCCCCCGGTGGTGCTTGTGCCCTCTGGCTTTTGGTGCCCACAGGCTGTGGAGCTTTGTCCTTGGTCCTCTGGCCAAGGCGTCCTATCAGGCCTGCCCTGAATTCTGCTGTGGGCTGGCAGGGCGGAGGGTGAGTGCCCTCCACACACACACACACATGCTCCACCAGGTCAGCTGCTGGTGTGATGAGCACCCTTGCACAGGCTGCTGGCGACACGCGGAGCCCTAACCCGACTCCTCCCCCCAGTCCAACAGCTGTGGCAACGAGCCCCTCCACGCACTCCATTAGACAGTCCCTTTGCCGGTACCTGGCCCAGTGGGAGGGAGTTTGCAGCACATTTGGGGGGCAGGATGAGGGTTCGCACCAATCCCCTCCTTTCTCCCACCTCCATCAAAGGGAACGAGTTGGGTGAATGGGAAGAGAGGGTGTTCAGCCCCCGGTTGCCGCCACCGCCACTGCCGGAGTCGCCGCTTCCAGAAGGGTCACTGATGCTGCCAGGGAGTGACTTCCTGGGGGCTCAAACCCCCCAGCGAGTCCGGCGGACACTCGCCCAAAGAGGTACTGCCAGGGGAAGGAAAAGGGTGCCGAGGTACAGCCGGGAGATGATGGGAGGTGCCACTCAGTTCTTTCACATCCCGGCAGGATCGCCACGCTTCAACACCCGAGAACGGCAGCACATGGCTGAAGTGCACTCAGGGTCCGCGGACCTTCCATGGACCCCCTATGCTGGACAGACACAGAGCCCACCCACCCGCAAGGTCCCCCTCTAACCCCTACAGCAGGCTCTCAGGCCTCCAAGGTATCCTCTTCTGTTGCCAGCTCATCAAGGGCTCCATGATGAGCCCTTTCCCAACCTGCACTTCCCCACCATCCATTCAGAAGGCAACAGTGTGCCAGACCCACACTGCCTCCCCCTCTCCCTCCCCAGGCAAGGGGAACCGGTTGCTTTGGTTTGGGCTGGCTTGTTGTGTGGCACCTCCACCTTCCCTGGGCAGCCAGTGAAACTGGGGGCTCCTGAGGACACTCCCCAGCCAGCCGGAGCTCCTTTCCCTGCCCGCAGCAGCCTCAGCCTCCACATGGCCTCCATCACACACAGGTGGCATCAGAGGGGAGGCAAGGCATGGTTGCAGCCGAGGAGCAACCCTTGCAGGGGGAAGTAGGGCTGCGCCTCAGCCACGCTCCAGAGGCCCATCTTCCTGTGTCTGCCTACAGCACCGATACCCCCCAGCGAAGCCCCTCTGGCCATCGGCCTGGAAGGAATCGGCCCAGCCAGCCAGCCAGACGATGCCTCCCTTTGCTGGGCCACGCAGACCCTGGATGACCAACCTGGAGCATACCCGGCCCATCACCACAGTGACCCAGTGTGTGCTTGTGGAGCTCTGCGTCGGCCCTCTGCCTGCTGCCTCCAGCGCGCCCCCTGCCGGGCTCCTCGCTGCCACCACAGCACCTGTTCCAATGTAGCCACCCCAAGGGCTGTGCCATTAAAGGGCTCGTGGCTGCCACCCACCACCTCCTGTCCTGTGTGTGACCAACTGCAACTCGCCACCCAGCAATGCACAGCCTGGCCAGGAACAACTGATGAGAACCGGAGCACTCCAGACTCCCCAAAAAGAGCACACACTATCAGGGCCCCACTCGGCCTTCTGCCTACAGCCCTAGAGCGAGAGTCCTGAGTGGGATTCTCCTCTTCCTCCTCTGCTGCTGCCTCAACCCCATAGGCCTGGGTGCCCAGAAGGGGCCAAGGGCTGCTGTATGTCCAGAAAAACGGGAACATTTCCAGTTGTTTTTTTTTTGGGGGGGGGGGTCCCTGTCACTTACAATTGGGTCCAAATCCCAGGTTTGGACCTTGCCAGAGAAGAGGTATGTGGTGTGAGCTCAAGAGGGCTCTCCCCAGCTGGCACCCCAGGTAAGAGGGAACCAGGGAGGGATGTGCCCATAACAGATGCATTGCTCCTGGGAGTGGGCCCCGTTCACTCTATTATTTCTGAGCAAGACACGCACAGAATTATGCTCTGACCCGATTTTGTTCAGGTCTGCAGTGGTTTTGTACCTTCCCGTTTTTGTGGAAGGGAATTATGGCAACCCTACAGGGGAGGCAGGCAGGCAGGCAGGCAGGCAGGGGAGCCTCCAGCTGCAGCCTCTCCGCCACCCCAGCTGGTTGCTGAACACAGGCTGCATCTGGACCCCCACACACTGCTGCTGAGTCCGGCTACGGGGAGCAGAGAAGGCCGACCTCTGCCATTCCTCCTCAGCTTCAGCCTAAAGCAGGCACTGGGGAGGTAAGTTGGGGCCCAAGTGTCTCCTGGGACTCGGCCCCAGCAGCCCTGCTCCCCCCACTGTGTGGTCTGTGGCACTCATGGGAAGTGGTGAGGGTAGCTGACCTCATAAAAGGGGGGGAGGCCGAGTTCTACAAGGAAAATCCATCCCAGTGTACAAGCCGTGATAGGGATGTGGAGCCAGCTCTCGCTGTGTGTCCTTGTGGGCTCCCAGAGGCAGCTACAAGGATGGTCTCTGGCCTGTACCAGCAGTGCTGATGATACATGCCGTGCCCCCCCCCCCCCCGAAATGGTGAGTTACTCAACCAACTAACCCTTCCTTTTCATTCCTTTAATAACTCACAAAGCCAACAACAAAACAACAGGAACGCACAACACCCGTTTCACAAAAAATGGTTCCCATCCAGCTTCTTGGGGCGGGGAGAGTACAGCAGAAAGCTATACCATGAGCCCACTTGGGAGCACTGGGGCAGCTCAGGCAAGGGGTGCTGCAGAAGGGACCCAAAGCCAGGGAACCCCTCCTACACCCCCTCTTTTAGAAAGGCTGGAAGAGCAGGGACCACCACAGCCCCCATGCACACCCCATGGAAAGACACCTCTCTCTTTTGTCCTCTGCAGAGAAGCGAGTCGTCCTCCTTCCTTCACATTCACCGGTCTGGTGCAAAGGGTGCTGCTGCTTCTCCCAGCACTTCACGGCAGCCGCTGCAGAGCAGAAAACTCCCAGCCTGCCCAGTTCAGGACACATTTCAGGAGCCACTGCACAGATGACCACACACACCCCTCCCCGTATCAACTAGATGCTCCCTTCAGTCCACTTGCTGCTCATCATCATCATCATGCCCTTGCAGACATGGCCACAGGGAGGTGATCCAGGTAACAACAGGCAGGCATCCTCCTCCCAGGCACCAGCCAACACCAGTAGCTGTCCCAGCAGGACCCAGATGGGCCTCTTAGGAGCTCTGCTCAGTAACCTGGGTTAGCCCCATAGCAGGAGCCAGCTGGCCTGCCTTCCAAGACTGCAGCGGGGCCAGCCCCCCAGCCACAAATGGCACCACACTGGCAAGGCAGCAGGAGCCAGCTTCAGCCACCAGGCTCCAGCACCTGCAAGCCCCAACCACTGACGGCACCCCATCCTCCTCCGTCAGGTACCAGCGAGGGTGAGGAAAAGGGGCCCTCTAGATGGATGTCTCGTCACACTTGGCCAGGGGGACCCCCGCCAGGTAGATGCGGGCCTGCTCCGTCTCCAGCTCGCTGATGTAGAGGTGGGGGTAGCCGTTGAAACCGCTGCTCTTCTTGGCAGTGGCCAGCGGGTGGCGCTCGTCCTCGGGGGAGCTGGGTGTCTGGGGCTCGTGGCTGCAGCTGGTGGTGGTGGACTGCAGCAGGTCCAGGCCATTACGCTCACGGCAGATCAGGTCCTGCTGGAGGCGCTCTCGCCGCCGCCACTCGTGCAGAAGGAGGCAGCCACTGCTGACAATGATGCCCAGCACGAAGCAGAGAACCCCCACCAGGACACTGTAGCTGCGCTCCACCGACTGTGCCGCCCTCGCACCTTCCTGGCCTGCACTCACCAGGCTGTAGGCGGCCACGACACCTCCCACCCCGGCCTCCAGGCAGCGGCACGTATACTTGCCCAGGGTGGCCTCGGTGGCCGTGAACTCCAGCCCATCATCACGCTCCAAGTAGGCTGTTGTGTCCTGGGAGGGGCGCTGCCACTCACAGCGGGACCAGCGAGACTTGGGCAGGCAGGGCAGCACCACCCGAGCCGACAGCAGCACAGGCACCTCCAGCCTGGTGGGCACCTCTGCCAAGCAGGAGACAGGAGTGTTGGGGAGCAGCCACTGGCCCACCCAGAGCCACCTTTCTCTCAGCACCCAGACCTGCTCCTATGGGCCAAATGGCTGCTCTTGACTTCACCCACAGGGCACTGCAAGAGCAAAGTCAAGACGGGGAAGGGAAGAAGAGCAGAGGATGCTCAGAGCTCAAGCACTTCTCCACCCAGACCCCATCTCCTTGGCCAGTGGCAAGCCCCTACCAGCCCTCAGAGCTGCTCACTCCAAACCACCTGTGGGGCTTCCCCAGCAGCGCACCTTTGTTCTCTGCAGGGCATAAGGCCAGCACCTTTGACAGCGCGAGATCCTGGAGCAGCCTGCGGGGGGAAATGGGAGTGACTGAGGGGTGTCCCAGCAGGCTGGGCAGCCGCCAGACAGACAGACAGACAGGAGTGTCTCACTCAGCACTCTCTCCATGCCTGGAGGGTGCTGGCAGTGGCAGCAACAGCCCCCAGGGGTCTTTTCCAGCCCTCCCTCCAACTGATCTGAGGCCCTTCTGTCTACAAAGAAGAGGTTCCACCTACCCCAGCCAGCCAGAACAGCTGCCCTGAGCCCCAGCCATTGCCATCCACTGCTCTCCTCCCCACAACGTGCCAGTCTCGACTGCCCACAGCACAGTGGAGCTAGCAAGGGCAGCGCTGAAGGGGAGGTGCAGATCCACACGGAGCCTGCCTGGGGAGGGGCTGTACTGCTCACCCAGCCTGACCCCTGTGATCCCTGCAGGCCCCCTGCTCTCTGCTCCAGGCACAAGCCGGGTCTCTGGCCAAAACGCAGTCAAGGCAGGTCCTGAACGCAGCACAGTTGGACGTGCTGATCTGGGTGACTTCGCTGTCGGACGCCACGTACAGCCAGTTCTGAAGAAGAGGACCAGAAGGAAGGTCTTGTTGGGGGAGGAGCAGGGCAGCAATGGGACTTCCTCAACAGGAAGAACTGTGAGGCTCCCCCCATTGCTAGAGAGCTCAGCAGGGCCTTTGTGATCCCGCTTGAGGGGAAGAAGAGTCTGGCTGTGCCAGATGGACTCCATATGGGGCAGCAATCACTATCCCAGAATCCAGAAGAGAAGCTTCACCCTCCAGTAAATGTTCTCACCCATCCCACACGTGCCTCCTTGTCCCTCCTGAGAGCGATCCTGAAAACTCACTTCCAACTCCTGCAAGCAAATGCAGCCTGCCTGCCTCAGCCATTGCCCCCTCTGCAGATCCTGCATGGTGAGGAGGGGGGAGGCTGCTGCCCCTGGCAAGGTGGCCTGTGGGGGTCTGTCCACGACAGCATTCCAGGGCAACGAAGTGCTTTGCACCACGTCCAGAAACGCAGGCCAGGAAAGTCTCCCTAGGCTCGATCCAGCAGATGCCGGGCATTTGGCTCTCGCATCCCCAACTGCCCAACAGGACAAGTCTGAGCCCTCTGCAGTTAGGACCACCTCGCCAGCTCCTTCACCCCACTGCAATTTCTGTGCCAATGGGCCAGTGTCTTACAGACACACCGAGGGGAATGGGGGGCAAGTAGGGGGGCAAGTAGGGGCTCTGTTTCTCCCTTGACGGGGAGGGGAAGAAAGACTCCCATTTTGGACTGCCAGGCACACCAGGGGTGTGGAGAGCCAAGGCTCAGTCTGGGGTCCCTCTCCAGCCACTGCACAGCCAGCCCATCCTGGACTACGGTGAGGGGGAGCGATAAAAGACCCTTCCACACAGACTGACCCAAGCGAGACACAGATTCAGTGTTACTTCCTTCCCTCCTCCTCCTCCTCCTCCTCCTCCTCACCTGGAAGAGCTCCAGATTCCGGATTGGCTGTTGCCTGGCAAAGAGTGTCAGGTCCTCGAGGAGGTGGGCTTGAGAGCCAATCTTCACAGCCTTGTGCAGGTGCCCGTCCTCTGGGGGGGGGGGGGGGCAGACAGGCCGTGGTCAAGCTCCTGAGCCTTCAGCTCCCATGTGGCTCTTCCCTCTCCCTCAGCCGAAGTCAGCACTCCTCCCACCTCACCTGTCCCCAGGTACAAGACGACATGCTGCTCTCCAGAGAGCGCCAGGACTCGCCAAGCAGCCACCTGCCGGTACTTGGTGTCGGGCTGGACCAGGAGGGGCTTGTCCTCCATGGGGTGAACAGGTTCATCCATAAGCGGGTGGTCACGTACAAAGGTCAGAACTCGGTCAGGAAGGGCCAGGGAAGAACCAATGCCCTCCAACTTCATGCTGTGGGTGACACACTGCAAAGGGAGAGGAGCCCCGGAGCTTGTCAAGGGTCGGAGCAGGGAGCACCCTCCCGCACCAGCCCAGAGGATGGCACCACATGCTAGGCCCCCCGCCACCCACTTACTGCTCCAGGCCGTGGCTCAGGGACATCCGCCTGCGTCACGCTGCTCCACTTGTCACAGTCACGCTTGAACTCTTTGAACCGGCCGTTCATGGCTCGCTGGACGTCCTCCACGCTATAGGCGCAAACGGCTGAGCCCTGCCATGCCTTCCTGCCAGAGGCAGGGGAGCCCCACTCAGCAGGTGCCCTCACTCCACCGAGGTCCAAGCACAGCCCCCACCCGCACAGACCCGGCTGAGCCACCAACAGCAGTGCTGCTGCTGCCACTGCCTGGAGGTTGCAACCCATCCCTGCAACAGGACACCCTACCCTCAGCAGGGGTTGGACCTCCACCCTGGAAAGCCCACAGGCTGCCACTCAGGCTGCCCCATCACGGAGGAGGAAAGCGGACCTGGCCAGCTCACACCTCCCGACCCACCCAGAGCTCTCACTGGAGGCGTTTGGAAAGCCCCCGTTGCAGCAAGGAAGAAACTCTGGCTTGGCCTGCCTGGGCTGCTGCCAAGGATGACGGGGCCAGTTGAGGCCAGTTGAGTCCCTTCCCCGAGGAGCAGCTGCTAGCGGGCCGCCCTTCCCGTTCTCACAGGCAGCTCCCTTGCCCTCTCCAGCCCAACTGCAGAGCTCCAGCCCCAAGGGGGTCCCCAGGGGGTCCAAATCTCGTCCATTTGGCAGCCCACTAAGAGTTGTGGTACTGTCAAGATCACCCCTGCCTCACCTCTCTGCTGTAAAGACCCCCAAAAAGATGGTCTCCCTCCAGTTCTCTGCGGGCAGCACAGCCACATCCTCCAGAACATTAAAGACAACCCCGGTCTCGGGGTCTGAGCAGAGCAGCTGCGTCTTCAGGAAGGTGGTCCACCGCTTCTGCAGCGTCTTCTGGCCCCCCAAGTCCCCCTGAAAGGAGAGGGCAGCAATCAGCAGGCAGAGCAAGAAAGCCTCCAGCCCCAACTTCACCTGGAAGCCCCCAGTAGTGACTCCACATCCCAAGAGCTCCGTGTTCCCCAACCCACCCCCCCCCCCAAGGCCTACAGCTGTGACAGCCCCAGTTCTGCAGCCCCGTTTGCTGCACTTTCCAAAGAAGGCAGAGCAAGTGGAAGGCAGCCCCGTGTCGACTGGCTACTCAAAGTCCACTTTTACATGCTCGACATTCTCAGGTGCAAACCCAGGTGGGGTGCAAAGATGGCCTTCAGGCCAGGAAGAGGGTCCCCTTTCTCCCCATCTCTGAAACTGTCCCAAGAGTGAAGGAGGCAGCACCGCTTCTTTCCAGGGTGCTGGCAGGACCCACATTTTAAGGCCCTGGACACCTGAAGGCCAGAGAGTTTCTACCAACCAGAACATCAACACACCCCACGGCTTTGGAGTTTACGTTCTTTATTTTTAAAAATACATTTTCCCTCCACGTTCTAATATGTTTTCTTAAATGCATTTTCTCTCTCTCTGCCTCCCCCAACCCTAGAGGGTGGCCGGAAACAAGCTCCCAGCCAAGGCAGGCACGAGGGCACCCGCCTGCACGCCCCGGCTTACCTTGCAGACTCTGGCCACTCGAGGAACCTTCACCTTCTCATAGAAGTTGTATTCACGAGCCGTCTCCGTGAAGAAAAAGTAGATCTTGTCGTCCTCTCCACTCTCACCCTCCTGAAGGAAGGCCGAAGCCACGAATTCGGGGTCTGAGAGAGGATTGCACGTGGCACATTAATAGCATTTGGCTCATTCACTGGAAGCCCAGGATCGCAGCTCTTCTGCCCCTCCGGCCCCCTCGCTGCTCCCAGCTGCCTCCTGCCCAGCAGCCCTCTCACCATTGAGCCAGGTCACCGAGGTCTCTGTCCGGACCCATTCGGCAGGGTTCCCGATGGCTCGGGCAATGATGGGCTCGGTCCCCAGAAAGTTGTTGACGGTGGCTGCGTACAGAGCACCATCTAGGAGGCAAGAGAAGCATAGCAAGGAGAGCAGGGCAGCTGAGAACCCGTCACTACTGTTGGCACACCAGCCGGAGGGCACCAAGGGAGCTGCATGCTCTGTGCCAACACCTGGCCAGTCCAGCCAGGGTCCCTCTGGGGACACCCTGGTGCACCCAGCCAGTCTTCCAGAAGGGGAGCAGTGAAAGGGCTGGTGCATCTCCACCGTGCTCCCTGACCCCCGGACCCCAGAGGCCATCAGTGAAGGCCTCTCCAGAAAGACACCCACAGCCCAGCCAGGGTCCCCACTCCCATACCTGCCATGACAGCTGATGACGGCTGCAGGGGCTCAAAGGGACACTTGCCTCGGCCGCTCTCCAGCTGCTCCACACTGCGGAAGTCACTGACTCTCTGGAAGGGAGGGAGGGAGGGAGGGAAGGAGGGGTTGCCTTCAGCCACAGGCAAGCAGGCAGGAGGCCCCTGAGGGGCAAGGCAGGGGCTCTCCCAGTGCCCCCTCCCTTGGGGCCAGCCTCACTACCCACCACGTAGCCACACAGGGGGCTGAAGGCAAACGTGCCACAGACCAAGAGGTGGGTCCGATTGGTGAACTCCAGGATGCGCAGGAAGTTGTGACACTCCGACTGGGGGCAGAAACAGGAAAGGGCATGTTTAGCCACCCGCTAGGGGGACACTCCACTCTCTTGGGACTTGCCCCAACAAAGCCCATAATGGAAACACAGGGGGATGTTGGCTGTCCCGTCCACCTGAGGTCAGAGCTGCCTGACGGAGGAGGAGGGCTCTGTTGGAACAGCACATGGCTGGGGCACCCCACAACCCAGACAGAACCCTCAGCAGAAGGAAAGGCACAAAAACTGCCCACAGTCAGACACAAGCAGGCAGGGCACCAGGGCTTCTCCAGCCCACGGACTGGACATGGGGGAGGGCGGTTGGAGAGGCAGGCTCCCAGGCGGAGAAGCTCAGAGGAGAGCTGCTGGACAAGCGGCGCCCAGACTGTCAGAACCCGGTCAGGCCCAAAACACGCCTCTGAAGGCAAGAGAGGCTCCCTCCAGCACCAGGACTTGCCTCTTTCTTCCCCTTCAGGGTGCAGGAAATCCGGGCGTTCTCAGGCACATTCCAGGAGATCTGAAAAACAGAGAGAACGGTGGGTACCCCAGGCACAGGCAGACACACTCCTGTTCCCAGGAAGGGCCCTTCCACTCCGAGCAGGAAGCCCCTGCCCTGCCCTCTCACTGCCTCTGGAGATGAAAAGGAGTCACTTTGGGGCAGACCAAAGAGATCCAGGGCTCCCACATTCCACCACCAGAAGCCACCCTGAACCAGTCAAGGGGACCAAGCCCACCAAGGGAGGAGCAAACACCCTCCTCTGAAGGGATCCCTCAAAGCCACACACAGAACCTCCCCGTGCGGGTGGCCAAGGTACCCAGGCAGAGCTCACCTTCCTGGCCTGCTGGCCAATGGCCTCCAAAGGCAGAGCCAGAACGGCATCCCTGGCACCCACGTAGAGGGTCTGTGAAGTGGGGTCCACGCGGAAGACACTGTAGTTGGCAACCGCCTCATGGGAAAACCGCTGCACTAGGAGCTCCACCTCTGCAACGAGGGAGGGAGGTGCATGAGACCCACCACGGTGCTGGAGAGCAGGTGCGAGCGCCCAGTCTTGCAAGGCCACAGGCAGCAAAGGCCAGGGAAACCCACACTCCAACCTGCCAGCACCCATCTCTGGGAGCCTGCAGCAGCCCCACCCGTTCTCTGAGCATTGGGAATGCTGTAGATGCCGCCATGTGCCAAGCAAGGTGGGCCATGCTCTGCACGCCTCTCAGTTGCCCTCAGTTGCTTCAGATCTCCCAGCGCCACCGTCAACCCTCACTCCAGCACTCAGCTGCTTGCAGGCCCCGCTGCAGAGATGCTTCCAGTGGCTCTCTTTGCTTGGGCAGGCTCCAACAGAGCCTTGCGGCCAAAGGGAGTCCATTCTTCACCCCAACCCAGGGATCTCCCCCAACAGGCTGCTCCAGAACAAGTGCTGTGGGAAGGGCAGGATCAACACACCCACCAAAGCAGCCCACCCACAGAGCCCCTCACCCCACAGATGCTCATACCCCCCATGTGCTGACATGCATGGCATGAGGAGGGCCTGCAACCTGGCATTGACGGTGCCCCCCACACCGCTAACCGGCCTTCTGGAACAGCCAGATGTCATCTCCAGGAACAGAGCTGTGGCTCCTCTAGTGCTTGGAGACCCTCTTTCTGGCCCTCCCCTTCCCGTTCACAACTGGACGGGGTAGCTGGACAGGCTACCACTTGCTGGCAGACCAGGCAGGACTTCCACCCCGAGCAATTGGGGGCCAGGAGAAGAGGCTTCTCCGCTGTGCATGCTGTTCCCATCCAGGGATGCACCCCAGCCAGGGCTCCTTGTGAGCCACCGCGGGCAAGCGAGGAAGAGGAGGTCAGAGGAGAGTGTGTGCTGCCTGTTGGAGGAGGGCTCTGTTGGAACAAAAGGGGGCAGGGGCTGTTCCTTCCTGTTCCTGACCCAGGCAGGGACATTTGACGGGCTCCTCACTACCCCAAATGTTGCCCCTGCAGCTGGCCCGCACCCAAGTCCACCTGAGGAAGACTTCCCCACCAGCCTTCTGTGAGCCCCGCTGGGGAGCATCCTGAGGCCTGGAGATGAGCAGAGGTTCCTAAGGGTGTGATGCAGACGGCTGGTGCTGCCCAGCCATGTGCACACACAGCGTCATTGTTCCCAGGAGGCTGACACCGGCCCTGGGCTCAGCAATGAGTAGACCAGGCCCCTCCATCACGGGGGGGGGGGGAGCTTTGCTAGCTGCACTGGCTCCCACCCCTTTTTCTTTTTCCCTTGTTTCTTCATGCTTAGGGGGTAGAAGAGGCAGGATTCTGGGAAGAGCGAGAGTGAGTGGGTGGTCCTCCCATTTCACTTGGGGAGGGGGCTGCTCCACCACCCACCAGGGTCTCCCCAGCAGACTTGGGGGAAGGAAGCACCACAGCCTTTCCACCCAAAAAGACCCAAAACGTGCTTCCTCCCAGAAAAGTCACAACCTCACTTGCCCTCGTTGCAGCGAGGAGGCCAAGGGGGCCTTGGAGAGGGAACCTGGGGCACCCTCTGGCCAAAGCAAGGTACACACAGCCAGGGGTTGGGGTGACGTCTCCCCAGCACCTCCTGCCTCAGGCAGGCAAGTCGAGGCAGAAGCAGTGGGAAGAAACTGCCCCTCTCTGGAGCAGTGGCAGACCTACCCAGAAGCCACCCCACAGCATTCTCAGGGACCCACTCCAGGGGAGGAGGTGGGAAGGCTGCCTCAGCCGCTCCTCTGGCTGGGATAACAATTCCCCACCAGCTGTCCCTATGGGAGAAGCCACCAGGGACCCTTGCAGGACCCAGCACCCTCCCTGGAGCCTCTTTGGGACCTGGTCAGAGTTATTCCATGAGCAACCCCACTGGTGGGGCCAGGCCGGAAGGCATTCCTTCTCACTTGCCTATGTGGCCCTGTCATCTCCAGCAGGGCTTGCCCCAAACGCTCCCTCCCCAGAGGCTACACTCTGTGCAACTCCTCTGGGGAAGACTCCAAACAAAGGCTGCCAGGGCCTTCCAGGGGCTCCTCCTCCACCAGCACCAGAAGGACCAGGCTGGGTCAAGTGGAGTCCAAGGGTCCTGCTCCCAGTGGACCTGCCCCAGCACCCCGCAACCCTTTCGGAAAGGGAGAGGCTCGGCTCGGCCTGCAACAGCCCCTCCAAAGGGACTCCTGCCCCACACGCACGAGGGACTGCTGGGCAGGGACGAGGCAGACACTCCCGGCAGGGGCTGAGAGGGGCAGGGCGGCCCAGCTTGTCAGGAAGCTCCAGGGGCCCCTTGGCCGCCTCCTGCCCCCCCACACTGCCTCACAGCTGCCCCAGCAAGGCAGGGCAAGACAGGCCCCACAGCCCCAGGCAGGCCCCTCTCCTCCAAGTCAGCCCTGGCACCAGGCGGGGCAAGACCCTCCTCTGCAGTGCGGGGCTGCAGGCAGCGTGACCAGATGACCAGAAAACCCCGGATTTGTCTGGATTTTTACCCTCCTGTCCGGGTGTCCTACATCGTGGCTTCATTTTGAAACTTCGCAATAGTGCACAGCACCCCATCGTGCCATATGTCGCTGGATTCGTACTGAGGAGCAGAACCCAATGCAAAAATCAGTTTGGAGATACCTCCTTCCTATCAAAGGTTATGGCCAAAAAAACAGAAAAACAAAAAATACATTTTTGGCCTTTTTTCCCGCGGGTAGGAATTTTGGCCTGGGATGAGGAATTTTGGGTTTGGGATCTGGTCACCCCGGCTGCAGGCAGGCAGGCCAGGCCAGGCCAGGGGGCGCCAGGGAGCAGCAGGAGGGGTCCCGGCCGGGTCTCCTGGAAGGAGTGGGCCCCTCACCGGCAGGGAAGGGCAGGCGGGGCGGGCAGAGGCCCTGCCAGGCATTCCAGCAGCGCATTCCGGGCCTCCTCCTGCTGCTGCTGCTGCTGGACAAACGCTGCAGTGTCTGCCGGGCCTGGGGCGCTGCGGGGACAAGGCTCCTCTGTGCGGGCGGGAGGGAGGCGCCTGCACCGCCTGCCCGGGAAGGGGGGCTCGCCAGGACATCCTCCCCACAAACAGCCCCTCCTGCACCGCCACGCCCGCAGCTCTGCTCCGGAGGGGAGGGGACCCTGCGAGCCCCTGGACGGGCACCTGCTGGCTCTGCGAACTCAGCCCTGCTCGGGAGCAGCCGCAGCCCCCCCCCCCTCTCTCTCTCTCTCTCTCTCTCTCTCTCTGTCCTGCGGGGGCTGCGCGGGACTCCCCCAGCCTCTCCTCCGCAGCAGCACCGGCCAGGGACGGGAGGGAGGGAGGGGGCGACAGCCACGCCTGCCTGTCCGGGGAAGGAGGACGAGCCTCCCGGGAAACGAAGGACGGAGCAGGAGACGCGAAAGGGCGCTGCCTCCACGCGCTCCGCTCAGACGCTGACTGCAGCCACTCTGGGAACGAGCCTCCCCGACACCACCCCCGGCGGCACTCCCGCCACTCTCCCGCCCTCTCTCCGCGGAGCCCGGGCGGGTTCAGAGGCCCCAGGCGCTCCGGGCCCCACCTGCGCCTCCTCCGCGACAGCCCCTCCGGCAGCCTTCCAGCCGGAGCTCCTGGGGTGGCTGGGCGGGAGAGGCCGCAGGGGAGGCTGGCGACGCCGCAGGGTGCGTTCCCGGCCCTCCCTCTCTCCCTCCCTCCCCGCAGGCAGCGCCGGGGAACAAAGGAGGGCGGCGGGGCGGCCTTACCGGCGAGCGGGCGGGCGATGCGGGGCTGGGGGGAGGCCAGGAGCGGCGGCGGCGGCCGGAGGAGGAGCAGGAGCAGGAGCGGCGGCCGGAGGGGGAGGCGGCGGGGCGGGCGCGGCGGAGCCTCCATCCCGCGCCTTCCTCGCTTCCCTCCCTGCGGCGTCCTCCCCGCTCTCCTTCGCGGGCCACGCCCGGCCACGCCCACCAGCCAGGTGGGGTCGTGACGTCACCCCTCGGTCCCGCCCCGCCCAGGTGAGGCCCCGCCTCCCCAGGCCCCTCCCCTGTCTGCCTGCCACGCCCACCGACCCCTCCTCTGGCTGCCGGCACTGCAGGGCTGGCCCCGTCGAGGGAGGCGCCGCCAGAGGCGCTCCGGTGGGCGTCTCTCCAGGGTCCCGACCGGTGGTGGGCTCCGGCAGGCTCGCACCTGCTCCGCAGAACCGGTTGTTAAGGAGGGACAGGACATATGAAGGTTAAAAATAGCCATTTAAAAGTGGCCGCCAGGTGGGCGGAGAACCGGCTCCGAATTTCTTTGGCGCCCATCGCTGGTCCCGACCCCCCTGCAGGACACCTGCGCACAGACCCTCCAGCGGGACAGGGAGGGGCTCCTCCGCCCCTGGGAGAGGCTTCCCTGTCCATCCATCCATCCATCCGGGAAGGGCTCCCTGCGGGGCAGGAACACTCCCGGGCAGAGCACTCACTTCCTCCTCCGGCAGCCCTTCTTGAGTCCGGACGCCACCACCAGGTCCTGTGGCAGGGAGTTCCGCAGACTACGCTTTCTCTTGTCCGTCCTCCCCCCATCTCCGGCTGGAGCGCGTGTGCCTCCTTTGGGAACACGACGAGAAAGAGCCTCCTCCGTCCGTCCCTTGCAGTTTTGTCCGTCCCAGTCGCGTCCCCTCCAGCGCCTCTTTAGGCCGAGGAGCCCCAGTGCTGCGGCTTGTCCTCCTTCAGAAGGTCCAGACTGTCCTTCAGTTCAGCCGCTCTCTCTGAGCCGCCTCCGTCTCCTCCTTTCTGAGAGGAGCGACCAGAGCCGGAGGCAGGACTCCGCCTGAGGCCTCACCAGCCATCTCTGCACTTGCACCACCATGTTTGCTGTCTTATCCCCATCCCTTTCCCGGTGACCCCAGCACAGAACTTGCCGCCTTCACAGCTGCTGCACACACTGGGCCGCCACCCTCCTCTCACCTGCACCCGAGATCTCCCTCCTGCTCCGTCCCGGGTAGCTCAGAGCCCATCAACCTGTGCCTAAAGGTAGGCGCCTCTGCCCCACCGTGCATTCCCTTTCCTTCTGTTGTTGCACCTGCCCTTTGCTGCCCTTCCTTCCAGCAGGGAGAGATCCTTCTGGAGCTGTTGGTGGTCCCTTCTGGTCCTCCCCACTCGGAATAGTTTGGTGTTCTCCTCCAACTTGGCTCCCTTGCTGCTTAACTGTCTTCAGGTCGTTTATGAATGTGTTGAAAAGCATTACCAAAAGCACGGGTTACCCACCTGCAACACCCCACATGCTCATGGATCATGTGCACAGCTGGAGCCGGGCCAGCCTGCACAGCCCTGAGACTGCTCCCAATGGCAGCCGTTCCAGAAGGAGGCTGCCAGCCAGCCAGCCAGCCAAGGGACACTGGACTGGCAGCCCCCTTCGCCCTCCGGATTGTGCCAGGCCAGTGAGCCACCCCATTGGCTTCTGCAGGCCTCAGAAGAGTCCAGAAACAGCTTCTTCTTTTCAGAGGAAACTTCCACTTGGACCACAAATAGCCTCAGAGGTTTCTGTGGGTCATGTGGAGGGCCAAGGAGGCTGGCAGGGCTCGGTAAGCCATTCCAGCCAGCTGCCTCGCAGCCCGTCACAGAGGACAAGATGGGTTGTGACACTGGAAAGACTGGCATTGCGCTTTTCTGATGCCAGGGGCCTGACTTGCATCTGAAGGGGTTAGGATATGGCACGGGGTGCCTCCCGCTTGCATCTCCCACCCCACTTTCAGTCTCTTTCCTGTTCTGACTTGCCTGTGCCACAGGTTGTGTGGGTGCCTGAGGTACCCCAGATGTGTCACTGCGCCAGCAGCGGGGGTCTTTTCAACAGCAGCCAGGTGCAGCTCAGCCTGTGGAACAGCCCTGGCATTTAAGGGCACATGCCAGAGGTGACATGAGGTGCTCAGCCTGCAGTGTGGGGCCCATTTAATGGGAGGAGCCTGGGGAGTAGCGGAATGTGATGGGTGTTCACCTGTGGAGGAGAAGCCGAAGGCGAGAGGTGTGGCTGCCTGCTCTGCTTTAGCTCTTGTCGTTGCAACTCAGGGCTGCATGACTTCTTCTTGCCCCAAGCAAGGGATCTGCTAGTTGGTCCGTCTCTTCCATACTGGTCAGACCTGAAGGTACTATTACTTTCAACACTGGCTAACTCAGGCCTAAGTGGAAAGAGAGGCTTGCACTGGACTGGTCTCCGGAAAGGGCACATGAGCTGCAGAGGACGCTGGAGGATGAGCATGTGGAGCGCCAGGACCAGAGGAGACCGGCCCAGGCCCCTGCAGAATTCCTCCACTCCAGCCAAGGGGACTCTAGAGGCAGCAAGCAGGACCCCAGCCCCAGAGCAGCTCCAGCCCCCCAGCCTGCCTTTCAGCCAGCATCGCCTCAAGTCGGCCACTTGATTTGTGCCCCAAGGACTGTGTGGGCAGCTCCTTCCGTCACCAGGACTGCTGCGCTGAAAGGAGGTGCTGTTTGGGGTGGCAACTGCAGAGCACAATTCTCAGTATTTTGCTCAAAGCAGTTCTTGCTCTGGTTGCACAAAAGCTGAGTCAGATCCATTTGCCAGGCCTCCCGAAGGGCACCTGAAGGGCCGTCCCATCCAGGGAGCCGGGCCAGAGCCAGGGCACTGGAACCCCAGAGGAAGAGGAAGGAAGGTCTGGTCTGCCTGGTGTGGGGGCAGCAGCCATGGACTCACATCCTTGCGTCAGAGAGGCTGAGCAGTTGCCTGCATGGACCACAATCCTACTGAAGGGAGGGAGGGACCCACCAGAGAATCCAGTCTCACCTCCTGCCAACTCAGGTGCACTGCAACTCTTGTGTGTGTGTGTGTGTGTGTGTGTGTGTGTGTGTGTACGCGCGCATAGGTAGATGTAGGCAGCACTGGGAAGGTGGCACTGGACATTCAAGAGTACCAGGGGGCAGTGGCAGAGGGCTGTGGGGACTGGACATCCCTACCAGGTACCCTTGTGCACTGGGCAGCAGACACCGGGCACCACTGGGCATTGGGAATTCCTAATGAGTACAAGGTATTCTTACCAGGCACCACTGGGCATTGGGCACACTGAGGTACCCCAGGTATCTTTACTGGCCACCAAGTATCTTTACCAGGTATCTTTACTGGCCACCAAGCACCTCTAGCAGTCACCAGCGGGCAGCACTGGGCAGGAGGCACCACCAGGCACCCTACTGAGCACCAGTGGGCAATAAGGGGCACATGGCCCCCCTGGGTACTGGCACCAAATTGGGTGCTCACATCACAGAAGGAATGCTCCCCAAATGTCATGCTTCAGGGGTTGGGGCTGGGTGTTCAGTCAGTCAGTCAGTTCTATAAATCCAGAATAAGAGTTATGAGACTGGAGAGGAGAGTCTCAGTGCCAGGAGGGCTGCCTTCTCACGAGGAAGGGGCAAAGGGGGCACGAAGGGGTTTTGTTCCTGGTTTGAGCCGGTTCGGGTCCTGGTCAGCCAGGAGGCGTGCGCAGGGCCTGCTCTGCGGGGTCCCGTCGAGGTGCGTGCCTGGCAGGCGCCCGAGTGGAGCAGCCTCCGGAGCCCCGTCCAGGCGCCTCCCGCTCCCTGCCGCGCCCGCTCCAAGCGGCCTCCGTCGGGGCGGCGGGCAGGAGCCTTGGGGAAGTTGGCGTGCCTCCCCCTCCCACCGGTGCCCCGGAGGAGACACGTGTCTGGCGGCCCCTTCACACGCCGCCCGGGAGTCCCGCAGCAGGCAGGAGGAGGGCGCGCTGGAGCGAGCGAGCGAGCGGGCGGGCGGGCGGGGGGGGGGGTCCGAGGTGTCTTCCGCGGGGGACGCCCCGTCGCGGGGGGGGGAGTGACGGCCCAACTCTACCTCTGGGGTAGCTGCTCCCCCGCGCCGTCGAGGCCGGCTTCTCTCCCTTGGGCAGGGGCGCTAGAGGGAGAGCCTCTGGAGGGAGCGCCCAGGCCTCCTCCTCCCCGGGGGCCCTTCCTGCCTCCCGACTCCCAGGCCTCCGCAGACGGGCAGGGCAGCCTGCTGAGTGCCTGGTCCCCATCGGGGGGGGGGGGTCTGCCCGCCTGTGCCCCATCCCCGACCCCTGCAGGGGCAGTACTGTTAGGGCAAGGAGTGAGGCCCCCACTGGCTCCCTTTGGCCTCCTACCCACCGGAACCATCGCAGCTCCTCGTGGCAGTGAATTCCACAGGCTCCTTCTGCTCTGGGAAGAGCTCCGCTGCCTGGTTCCTGGAGGGGAGACCTTCTCTCCACTCCAGGCATTCAAGTCCCAGGCAGACTGAGCAGGGAAACTGGAGGGGCTTCCTTCTGAGTAGAGGAGTGTTCACGGCGGTCTTGCTTTACCAGCTTGTCATCCAAAAGGCTCGTAAATCAAAGCACATTTTCCCATAAGTAATCATGAACACTCACAAATATTGCTCCAAAATTGCTCCACAAATATTCAGATTAAAATCACTGCAGGACTCTAGATCACACAAGGTAATATAGAAGATACCAAAACAAAGTAACCTGTAGGGACAGTGAAAGCCTGAGCATGTTTACTCAGAAGTAAGCCATTGTTACTCCCAGTAAAATGTGGTTAAGATTGCAGCCTTAGGATGCAATCCCAACCTAGGCCTGCCTATCTCATTGGTCTTCCCATTCCCTGAAGTGGTGATGCAGGGAGGGGGCAAGCGCATGGCCTGGCCCTCCCCCAGGAGTGGGGCAGAAGCCTAACTGGAGTTTAGGATTGCAGCCTTAGACTTTCAGGTTCCTTTCCATTGCCCCTCTTCCACAGGAATGAGCCCCTCTGATTATAAAAGGCTTACTTTAGAGTAGACATTGGGTTGTGGGTGGCGCAAGTGGTGAAGACACTGTGCCTGTTAACCAGCAGGCCAGGGTTTGAGACCCGGATCAGCCCCACAAGACAGGGCGAGCTCCTGTCCTTAGCCCAGCTCTGCAACGCATCTGGATCCAATCGTATGGGCTCTGCCTTTCCATTGGACTATTTCAGTGGCGGGGGGGGGGGTTTGCTGCTTGGGGAACAGCCTCTCCTCCATATCAATCTACCCATTTCATTTTTGCAAATGAAAAAATTAATATTATTCCCCAAGCCCTGCCAGAGCGAACCCCGTCCAGAGCTCTTAAGGAACAGGCCGGAACAGATGGCAGCAGATGGTCCCCAGGTGGCTGCAGAAGGTCAGGGAAGGCCACGCAGGGGGTGGTAGAGGCAGGAGGTGCACCCTTTCTAGGCAGAGAAAGCCCCTTTGACCTGGCTGTGCAGGAGGAGGATGGGGAGGCCAGAACCCCCTACCCACCAGATGGGAGAAGAGGGACTCGGGCATGCCCTTGGTATGGGGTGGGGAACGGGTGTTCCTGGCCAGCCCCACTTCCCCCTCCCCTGTCAGGGTACAGGCTGGCCAGAGACCGGCCTCGAAAGGCACGGGGCATTTTCCTGCCCGGCATCCAAGCCTGAACTGCTTGGGGCTCCCTCCAGACTCAGCCCCCACTCAACATGTGAATGCTGAGAAGCTGGTCCTAGCACAGAGCCAGCCTGAGGGGGAGACACAACTCCATGGTGGAAACAGCCCTTGAATCCCTGCTCTCTGCTCCTCTTTTTCACTAGTTCTGGATCTATCAAAGGTCAGCGAGGTTTACTCTTGAGCCGTTGCAGAGGGACGTGGCTCTGAGCTGCTTTGGAAAGCCCAAGTGAGCCGGACGCTGCTGAGCACCTCCAAAGCACTCTCCGGAAGGTGAGTGAGGCCAGGGTGTCGTCCTGAATTAGGCTTGCCCCCCATCACACAGGAGTCTCCCTGATCCCACATCCCTTGGGAAAATCAGTGTTACTGGAGGTTGTCTTCCAGTCAGAAGAACAGCAGAAGAGCCCTGCAGGATTAGGCCAAAAGCCCACCTAGACCAGCTGCCTGGATCTCAGAGGCCCACCAGACGGCCCCCAGACGCCTGCATCCTGGGGCCTGCCCCGGCACCCTGTGGGAGCCTTCATCTAAAATAAAGAGGTTGCACATGCCCATCCTTGCTTGTAACCCGTGGTGGACTTTTCCTCCAGAAATGTGTCCCGTCCTCAGGCTAGGTGCCATCACCACATCCTGTGGCAAGGAGTTCCACAGTTTAATTACATGCTGGGTCAAGATATATTTTGTCTGTCCCCACTCTCCTGACACTCAGTTTCAGTGGATGCCCTCTAAAAAACACTCCAGGTGTGGCCTAACCATTGATTTCTCCAATGGCCTTATAATATTAGCTGTTTTCTTCTCAATCCCCTTCATACTGAACTAGCCTTCTTCACCCTCCTTGCGCTTTGGGGCTCTCCTTGCATCTCGCTGTCCACCTGCACCCCAAGACCTCTCTCTCCTGAGCATGAACCGTTAACCTCCATGCAAAGTTTTGGTTCTTTGCCACAATCCGCATGACTTTCCATTGACTTCATGGCCACTCCTCTGCCATTTTGGTGGCCGTTCCTCCAGTTTGGAGGGATCCTTTGGGAGCTCTTCTTCACGGACCTTTCTGGTCTTCACTACCTGGAAAGGTTTGGTGTCATCTGCGAACTTGGCCACCTGATTGCCTGTGCCTGTTTCTCAAGGCACTGAAGAACAGGTTGAAGGCAGCAGTCTCTGGACGGAGCCCGGGGCACCCCTCTTTTCAGCCCCTCCATTGAGCCCCACTCTCGGTTTCTCATGCGCTCGGGGGTGGGGGGTGGAGAGCAGCTTTCTCAAAGAAGTTGGTCACAGCAGCCTTCTGGCACCACTCCGTTCCTGGACTCTGATGTGACCAGAAAACCCACCTCCATTAAGGCCTGGGTCTGGTCATGGGCGGAAAAGTGGTACTCCACGTGAGGATTGCAAGAGGGTGGGATCGGCCATCTGGCGCTGGGCTTTCCTGGGAGTAAGCCTCATTGAAGACCAAGGAAACTACTGAATAGATTGGGAGGAGCTCTGGCATCACAGTGATGTCACATCCCGCTAAGTTTGACAGGGTCCTGGACAGATTTTTAAGCCTGAAAGGGGGTCTTTGAAGTCTGAAATGCCCGCGTCCCACATGGGTAGAATCTCACGGGAAAGCCATGTTCCTCTGGCTTTTCAGGGAATCTTCATGTCCTGATTCTGCTGCGGCTGCTGCCTGGCCCTCAAACCCCCCAGACGCTGGGCAGAAAGAGCCCTTCCTTGGGCAGGTGCCAAGGATCTCCTTGGGAACATTCTCAATCCCCTTCCAGGAATTCAGGACGGGGCCTGCTTTGGGCTGGTCCAAGGCACCCACTTCCCACATGGGGCTCATGCACAAGCCACCCAAGCAGGCAGGCCAGTCCCCCTCCCCGGCCCCACTCAGTGCAGTCACGCAGCCTGCTTTAGCAAGACCTGCAACCTCCCCATAGTGCTCCCTGCAGTGGGAAGAGAGGCTCAGGGGTCTGCCCTTCTCTTCCAGGGTCCTTCACCCAGAACGGTGCACCTACCCTGGACTCCTCTGCCACTATCTGCACGCTGTTCTCCCCCACCCCACCCCACCCCCGGAGATGGAGGTGCAGCCCCCAAGACCCTCTGAGCCCCAAGAGGCCAAGGCGACAGCTGGCACTGCTGTGCTTTGAAGCCCTTAATTCCTCTGAGCAGCCAAACCCCCTGCTGGCTCCTGCAGATTGGGAGGGCCTGGGGAGGTGCCGGAAAGCCACACATAAGCCAGCCTGGAGGCAGGGCTCCTCTCCCCAAAGCCGACCCCGGGCTTTCCCCTGAGCCCTGCCTTAAGAAGCTAGAGGGGGCTACAGGCATTGAAAGGCAGGGGGAAGGAGGTGGGAGCCATCCTGCTGTTATGGACAGAAGGATGTCCAACAGTTCAGGTCTCTGTCTTGCCTTCATGAGTTAAGACAAGAGAGCGCCAGCCTTGCATGATCACCTGGCGTGGCCCTCTTTTCCTTCACACTTCACATGTCTCTCTTGCCCAGCATGTTATATGTCTTGGATCAGCATGTTAATGACTGACTGAGGCCCTGATCCACCTCACCGCTGGCACACACTTTTTGCAAAGGGTGTTTTTGTGAGCCCTTATGGGAGGCCCAGCACTGGAGCTCACCCAGCACGAACCAGGTGGTGGGTCAGCTCCAGCAATGAGTCTGAATTCCGCTGCTGCCAGGTGGTCACCTTTATCATTGGACGACATAGAGGTAGTTGGGTGTGGGGGAGAGAGAAGGGATGGGAGGGGCAGAGGGAGGTGGGGTGGAGGACACCCAGGCAGCTCAGCTCCAGAGCAGGCACAGAATCAAGGAACCCCATTGTGAAGCTACTTGCCTTACTTGGGAGCGGTGGGGGGGGGGGGGGAGGTGAGCAAGTCTCCTCTGCTGACAGCTCCCCTAGGATGGCACCAGTGATGTGGCACCAACCCCTCCTTGAGAGACAGCAGTTCCTGACCTGTCCTGCCTCCATCTCCAGGCCCAACTCTGTGCCCTTCTCTTTGCAGGCACCTCTGGAGGCCCCACTCCTGTCCTGGGCACCATGAATTCTGGAAGGCGGCGTGGGGAAGCTGTCGGCAAGAGCCGCTCTCCTGCTTCCTCTTTGCAGCCTCCCCGGATCCTGGTGGTCGACATCCACGCTCCATCCTGGGCCCACACTGGCCGTCAGCTCTGTGAAGCCCTGGAGAACGTCTTCTCCCTGGCCTGCAGCCTGGCAGGGCCGCCCCGTGTCCCCCTCCTCAGCCTCTACGTGACTTGGACCCAACAGGAGTGCCTGCTGCCTTTCACGGCAAGTGCTGGGTTGGGATTTGGGAGGGTTTTTGGATGCCTACAAACCCTCCTTCTGCCTGGCACAGGCACAGCACACCCAGCGCAAGGCTCCTGCCCGCACCCTGCACTGTCAGGCTGAGGAAGTCACGCGCACTCTTGCTCTCTCTCAGCTCCCTGCTGGGGTCTGGCACTGGACCTGGCACTACAGTGTCTTCAGTTCACTGGCAAGTGTGCCCTGGGTAGGGGGCTGAGTCAGGGTCCACCTGATGGCCCCGCAGCACTTGCTCCCCTGCTGCCAGAAGCCCTGGGTCTGGCTAGTCCTGACTCTTTCCAGAGGAGTGAAGGGAGATCCACTGAGGCCCGCTTCTTGCTTTGCGCATCATCCACCATCTTTGAGGGCAGCTCTAGGCTTCCCTCCAAGCTGGGCATCCTGCCCTGCAGAGGCCTCTACCCCAAGAGGCCCCTCCCTCCCTTGGCCCTGCAGACACCTGCCTCCTTGCCTGGGCAGTGCCAGACTCTTTGCAGACCCCACCTCCAGGTAGAAGTCCTGCTGACGCTGCTGCCTTCCTGCAGGTGAGGCTCCAGCAACAGGTCACCCCATCCCAAGGCTCCTGCCAGTTGGCCAGGGAGGGGGGCGGAGCAGGGTGACCAGATTATTCCTGAACCCCAAGGCCAAAATTCCTAATCCCAGCCCAAAATCCCTACCCACTTTAAAAAATTGCCAAAAGTGTATTTTTTGTTATTGTTTTTTGGTTTTTTGACTTTAACCTTTGATAGGAAGGAGATATCTCAAAACTGATTTTTCCATTGGATTCTGCTGCTCAATACGAATCCAACGACATATGGCATGATGGGGTACTGTGCACTATCACGAAGTTTCACAATGTAGGACAATGAAGTCAAAATGTAGGACACCCAGACAGGAGGCTAAAAATTCAGACAAATCCGGGTTTTTCTGTTCATCTGGTCACCCTGGGGCAGAGAGCTCAGGCAACAGGGAGATGCATGTGCCAGGCAGAGCCCCCTCCCACACCCTGCTTTCCTTGCTTGCTCACTTGTGGGTGGAGGGGTTCAGCGGGATGGGGAGTCCTCTTGTTCCCCTCCATCTGCTCTGCTCTGACCTTCCTCCCAGATGGAGTGGACTGGCTGGGTGGGATGGAAAGAACCTTGTGCCGCAAAACCCCGGGCACCAGCCGGGCCTCCAGGGCGGGGCAGAAACAGGCCTCTGCTCTCTGCAGACGGGTCTTCTGCTGGCCTCCAGCAGCTTCAGCCCAACTGTGTGCCCCTTGCACTGCAGCACTGCACGGCTGCCCAGACGTCTGGCCTCGGAGAAGGTGCCACTTGGTGCTGCTGCTGGTCTCAGCATCCATTAGGGACTAACAGGACAAGCGTCAGGGCAGAGGGTGGCTGGGCCCTGCTGGGCCAGCACTCAGGGTGACTCCCATGCTTTGCTGCCTCCCTGCCATGGCTGGTCTGTGGGCCTCCTGTCGGGAGTGTAACTTGGCTCCTTTTCCATCCATTGCAGCCGGTGAGAGGGAACTTTGCCCGGCTCCAGGGGTGCCTCGCAGAGCTCCGAACCCTGCCCGTGGAAGGGGTGTTTCGGCCCATGGAGAACCTGGTGGCCCAGGCAGTGCAGGACGGCCTCCAGCAGTTCAAGCAGTACACGAGGCAGGGCATGGCAGGTGCCACCTTGAGCAGCTCTTCAGTGGAGGTAAAGAGGGACCCCGGAGGGAAGCCTGGGGGGGTGGTTGGTTCTCCAGCTCAGCCGTGGCCATCTGGCTTCTCTTCCAGATCACCGTCCTGACTGGCCAGTCTGGCACAGAGCTGGTCAGGCAGCTGGAGGCCAAGCTGCAGGGCACGGACCTGGTCAGCCTCCGACAGCTGCAGGTGATTGAGATCTCCAGGGGGGGATTCCAGAGACCATCAGATGCCGAGTCTGCCGGCCCCAGCAGGGACGGAGCCAGCCGTGGCGCTGGAGGTGAGTGCAGGGACCGGGTGGTTGCTGTCCAGCCTGGCTGCGGGGGGTGAAAGGAAAAGGGGGAGCACCACATGCTGCAGAGGCACTGCACATGTGTCGTGGGCACTGAGAGGATTTGGGGGAGGACAGGAGGTAGGAAGAGGATCTGGGTGTCACTGGGCCAGTGCCAGTTCTTAGCCCCCCTCTTTGAAAGCGGCCTGCCCCTTTTCTGCATGTGCCAGCAACCCGCTTTTGGCAGGTGCTGCTTTCTGAACCCTTCCCTGATGAGCTGCACCTGCCTCAGTTCCCTCTTCTATGCAGTGCTTAAAGGGAGAGGCGCCCTGTCTGTCCTCCGTTCTCTAGGGTCACCCTGGGCATTCTATGTGGCCTTGAGAGCCAGAGACATTTCAGCACATGAAGAAGAAGGTGAGAAAGATAAGGGATCCACGCCGTGCGGTGAGGCTGGGAAAAGGGTGGCTGTGCTGATGCGGCCCCTGCTTCCAGCTGTCGGCCCTCTGGCGGGCGTCAGATTGGCCCATCTTGCTGTGCAGGGCCTGGAAGGAGTGCCTGCCCAGCTGCCTCCACGCTCATCTCCCCAGCCTCGATGCCCAGTGCAGAGGGCGACCTGTCACTTGCTCACCTGGAGACCACTCCAGACCCAGCGTGCCTTCCTGGGAGACCACCTGATCCCTTGACTCGGCCTGGGTGAATGACGCCTTCCCTTTCCTTGGCCTTAACTCGGGTCCCTCTTCCTCAAGGCCTCTTACCAACTTCCCAGCCGGGCTCTGCTTTCTCTAGATCTGGTGGGGGCTCCCAGTTGTGTTGGGTGGGGGCAAAGACAGGGAAGGTGAAGACAGCAGCAGTTCTCAGAATGCCAGGTAACTCAGGGGAGGGCACCAGGCTGTTCCCTGGGGCACACTAGGCCCTATGAGATGCAGGCAGCTGGACCACATGGGTCTGTGGCCTGATCCAGTGGGGCTCTTCTTAGGATCTGGCGCATCAGACAGGGTCAGGAGGTAGGTTCCAGAACAGTGGCACTTAAAGTGGGGTCGGGACCTCAGATGGGAGGGTCATGAGAGGAAGGGACCCACCATCTTGGTATCTGGCTCTGGGTTTTCCTGGGTGCAAGTCTCATTTAACACAATGGGACTTACTTTTGAGTAGACATGGAGGAGCTCTGGCATCACAGGATCTCACATCCCAATAAGTTTGGCAGGGCGTCCTGGACAGATTTTTAAGCTTTAAAGGGGGTCCTGGGCCGCTCTAGTGATGTATCCCTCCAGAGGTGCCCCTGCCCCCTCTGCCCCCTTCCCTATAGAGCATGCCATCGTTCTGGGTGCAGATGTGGAGCTACAAGTGGTGGAAAACAACGTTGTAGCCTTAGAGATGTTCTTCAAAGGTTGGCTCCATGACCACAGCGCAGACCAAGAGCACCTTCACCTTCTCCTGCCCGCTGGAGCTGCCGGACCCAGAGCCAGCCTGGGTAAGAAGCCCCTCTCTTGGCCGCCACTCCCCATGTCCAGGCAGAGTTTGACTGGGAGTGCTGGGCAGGCTGGAGATGGTGGCACTGCTGTGCCAGCAGCAACCTGACCATACCCCGGAACAACACGCAGGTCCTGCCTAGTCCTGGGACCAAGTGCAGGGTCTGGGGTGACTCTTGGGTGGTGGGAAAGGGGCATTACAGCCCAACAGGGTGTCTCTCCCTCCTTGGCATGGGGTAGCCCTTGACTGGTGTTGGCCCAGGTGGCTTTCCATATCCACCCCTCGGGGCAGGCTACAGTAGGATTGCCACCTGCCCGCCCATGGGCCAACACTGGCTGGACGCACACCCCTTGTCCATCCTCTGGAGTTTCCCATCATCCCTGCAAGGGAGGCCCAGGGCCCCCAAAACCTGCCATCCCCACCCTCTGTTCCTGCAGCGTGTCTGAAGTGCGATGTCCAGGAGAGGCTCCTCAGCCCTGCTCTGCTTCCTGCGGCCTCCGGCGAGGACACCCGAAGACCCTTCTGGATGGAAGCTGGTGGTGGCCCAGCTGTGCCCCAGCTCAGAGTTGTCAGGTACCCGGCTGGAAAGAGGACGGGAGCCTCTTGTTCTCTCACCTCCAAGCAGCACTGCTCTCTCTGCCACAGCAGGGCATTCAGGACTGCCGGGGCTGGCTGTCGTTGCAGGGCGCTGCACGCTGGAGGGCTGTGCCAGTCGGTGCTTTATGGGCTCCCGCTGATCGTCAGGCCCACCAACTGCTGGCAGCTGAGCTGGGAGGAACTGGAAGGCAACCAGCAACGCTTCCAGGCGCTCTGCCACTCCCTGGGGGTAAGTCAGGGCGGGGGGTCAAGGAGTTGCCCCCAGGGATGCTCAGTCCCAGGCTTAGCTTGGGGAGCAAGGCTGGTCACACCCCAGCCCCTTGTGCAGAAAGGAAGAGCCCTGCAGAGCAGGCACAGCTGCTTCCTCCTTGATGTCACACCCTGCCCCCCTCCACGCCAGGCACCCTCTCCAGCACACTCGCATCCCCCTGCCAGCCAGGCCGTGGTTCTTAGCACTCTCCTTCCCCAGGCCAGCGATGGTAGAAAACGCTGCCCCTTTGCCTGGTTTGTAGGTTCTGCCAGGACCTTCTCAGGCCTCCTCAAGAGTCAGCCTGGTCACAAGCAGCTGCATCCTGGGCCCCAGGGCAGGTCGCTCAGTCTTCCTGCCCCAGAGACCCCAGTTCCTGCCAAGACTCCTGCTGATGCTGCCCTGTGCCTGCTGTTCATGTGTCTCTGGCCTGCCCGCCTAGCATCTGTGTGGGGCCAGGGCCGTCTGGTGCATCCACAAAGCTGGCTTATGTGCCAGCCCCTGCCAGGGAGAAGTGGGGTTGAGGGCACCAGGCGGCTGAGATGCTCTTTGCCTGCCATCTGCCTCAGCACCCAACTGTGTCCAAAGCAGTTAGGCTCTCCTCACCTTCCCTGCCCCCCAATTTCCTTCCCATTTCTTTTAGGTCAAAGTGGGCAAACCCCAGCCCGAGTGCCATTTTGTTGGCGCTGGTCAGCAACTTCCCGTCATGCCATCCATAGTGGCCCAAGTAAATCAGTCCAGGACTCCTTGAATGGCTGTATTTTGACTCCTGGCTTGCTTAGTTTACCTGCAATGCTCTGGGGCTAAAGAGCTCCTGGTTTCTGCCAGAGTTGTGGTCTTTCTCAGAAAGCCCCTCCGCCCCACTCCACCCCAACCTAGCTTCCCTAGTCTGCGATGGTGACAGCAGATCCTGAGTGTCCCCCAAAAGCAAGTGAGTGGAGTGGAGACACTCTCACCAGCCAGCACTGGGTTCCTCTTCCCCTGGATCACCCTCAGGCTTCCCTTACAGGTGGCTAAGAAGGACCCCAACCCATTTGCAGGGGACCAGGCGCTGCCATCCTGCCCTTCCCCCTGCACAGGATTTTGGCTTTCTCTTGCAGAGACGCGAGTGGCTGCTTCTGGCCAGGTTTGAGCCCCAGGGATCAGGGCCCAGCGAGGGCTTCTCAGCCAGCCCATTCCAGGTCCTCCTCCCTTCTGACTCCTCCACGCTGCTTCTGTGCTCGGTGGCCGTCCAGGAGCTCTTCCTTCCCTGCAGCCTCCCTCCCCTCCCGGCTGAGCCACCCCAAGCGGCATTGAACACTGTGGAGGCAAGTGGGGGTCGGTGACGGTGGGAAGGTGTTGGAGGGGCCAGGCTGGATGCTGGCCCACACCTGTGATGGGTCAGGGAGGAAGCACCCCTCTGAATCTCTCCCACCCTCCTGCAGAAACTCCTGGACAGCCTGGAGGTGGAGCCGGCCTACAACCCCCTCAACGTGACCTGCAACCTGTATAGGAACCTGAGGAGCAGCCTGAGCCGGACCCCGAGTGCCAGGCCACCAAACCCGCCCCGCCAGGTGAGCCAGCAGTGCAGCTGCAGCTTTCAAGGCAGGCACATTGCTGGGGAGGGGAAGCCCTCCATACACCCTAAAGCTCAGCTTTGAGGGCACCCTCAGGATACTGGCCTCCAGAGGGGAGGGGGCACAGCTTCTTGTGTGTGCTGCCTGCAAACAAGGGGGAACACAGTGCGTCCCACCTCCCCACCACACTCCGGCACTGACAACCATTCCTGCCTCCTCTTACCTGCAGCAGTCCAGCCGGCAGCCTTCCAGCAAGTCCAGGGCCACAGTGGCACCTCTGCACCTGGCTCCCCCCGTTGTGACCCCACTTTTCTCCAGTGAGGAAGAGGAGTTCCCCGATGCCGAGTAGACGGAGCTGCACCTGCCACCCCCCAACACGTTCTTTGCCCAGCTGGGAGACAAGGCCCTGCAGCCACCACAGCAAATTCCCCCCATTCCTGCCCCCTTGGAGCTTTCAAGAGATGCCTCCCTTTTGCAGGCAGTTGTGCTGGAACAAGAAGGAGCCCCCATTTCAGCTTCCATCCTAAAGCCAACTTCCTGACTCTTCTCTAATAAATAGATTTGCAACACTCAGTCCTGGGTCTTGCCTGTTCTGTTCTTCCCCCTCTGATCCCCCCTGCACTGCCCCACAGTGAACCACATCAAATCTAGGACCTTGACCAGTTGTGGCTTCAGAGACCAGTGAAGTGGAGAAGGGGCACAAAGAACTTCTGGAAAGGCTTCCAGCTGTCTGGCTCAGCCCTGCTTGCCCACTCCAGACTCGCCAGTGCAGAAGCCTTGAACGCACGTGTGTTCTCAGTACAAGCGTCCCGTGGGGGAACCCACCTGGCTGGTCTCAACTGGTATGACGGGCTGGGCCAGAGGGTCAGCTCACCCCCAGGTCTTCATACAGAGGTCGGGCCACTCTGGTCCAGTCTCCTCCTGCCCTGTGCAGCCTGAAGCGCTTGAGAACCCAACTGTCAAGGGGCTCATTGCCAGAAGGGTGTTGGGGGGCTGCAGCTGTTCTGGTGAAGTCTGGCCTGTCCATGTCTGCAAGGTACAGGGGCCTGCTTGAGTGCCCAGGAGGAGTTTGGAACAGGCCAAAGCTTGGGGGCTTTCAGCCCCACTTCTGGGGTGTGTCAGCAACAGAACAGACACCAGCAGTGGGCAGGCCTGGAGTCCAGCAAGCCTCACAAGAGAGACATGCCTCATCAAAGATGGCTACTGGGAGAGGGGCTGGCTACAGGGGTCGGCCCTCCGGCTCATCACTGTGTGTCCCCAGCACCCCCACTTGGGAGATCGAGGTAGGCACCTACTCCTGGTGGCCCCACTTGTTCATACAGCAGGCTGGTACTCCTAGGCCAGGCCTCCTTGGCTGCAGCTGCACTCAGTCATCTGTCCAGAGGGGGCCTGGCCTGGCTCAGGAGGCCGTGACTGCATCCAGGGGCTCGGAGCAGACGCTGCTCATGTTTTGCTCCCCTGGCACAACTCTCAGCACTTGGCCGTTGTTGGGCCAACACTGTGCCAGGGGGTGCCTGCTCATTAACTGCCCTTTCTCCACAGGTGCGGACCCCAGATATGGGCGCTTACTCCACCTCCCGTGACTTCACTCAAGCTGTGATCACAGCCATGAACGACTACTAGGGCTCGCCCTGCGCTGTTGCCAGGAACAGGACCGGAGCCAAGCAAGTGCCCTCCTCGCTACTTTTGCTTCCTAATTTATTGTAAACTTTGGTCACATCAGTGGCTCACTTTCACGCTGCAAAAATAAAGGCACAAACAGACTCCGCCACAGCTCCAGAACTGCGGAGAGGAAGGCAACTCCAGAGGGAAGGCAGACGGTTGAGAAGGGAGGGCGCTGGCTGAAGATCTCACTGCATTCTCAGCTGAAGAAGGAAACAGATCAGTCGTACCCCCAGTGAGGGAACTCCCAAACTCAAGTCGGGATCGGAGGGTGGGATCTGCCGTCTTGGAATCATCTGGCACTGCACTTTCCTGGGAGTAAGTCTCATTGAACACACTGGGACTTACTTAAGAGTAGACCTGACAGTGATGTCAACACCTTGTCAAGTTTGACAGGAATCCCAGGGCCCCCAGGAGCAAGGACACCTGTGTGAAATGGCAGGGAGACACCAACAGCTTCTTGAACGGCTTCCAGCTCAAGGCAGTTGCTGTTTGGCTCAGAGCAAGAGCTGCACTTCCCCCCCTCAAGACCACCCAGCCTCACCAATGCAGAAGCCTTTAATCCAAGAGTGTGCTCAAGACGAGCATCCCTTACAGTACGTGACAGGACTGGGCCAGAGGATCAGATCTCCCCCAAGTCTTCATACACAGAGGTTGGGCGACTCTCGTCCACTGACTCCTCCTGCCCTGTGCAGCCAGAAGCGCTTGAGATCTTCAGCACCCGGCTGTAGAGGGGCTCGTTGCCAGAAGGGTGGTGTTGGGCACTGGGGGGGCTGGAGCTGTTCTGGTGAAGCCCGGCCTGTCCAGGAACCTTCCTGTGTGCTCTGGGTGGCTTTGGAGCAGGACAAGGCTTGGGGGTCTTTCGGCTCGGCTTCTGGGGAGCGGCAGGAACGGCTTCGTCACCAACACTGGGCAGGCCTTGAGTCCGCCAAGCCTCACAAGGGAGATGCGCCTCATCGTAGATGGCTCCAGGGAGAGGGACTGGCTGAGGGGCTCGGCCCTCTGGCTCATCATAGATGTGCCCCCCAGCACTGCCGCTTGGGAGACGGAGGCAGGCTCCTGCCCCTGGTGACCCCACTTGCTCGTACATCAGGCCTGCATTCCTGTGCCAGTTCTCCCTGTCCGGAGCTGCGTTCGACCGACTGTCCACAGGGTCAGCATAGAGAGGGTCTGGCCTGGCCCAGGCACCCTTGACTGCATCCAGGGGCTCGGAGTAGACGTTGCCCATGTCCTCAGAAGGTGCCCCAGAGAGCGGACAGCGCAGTGGCGTGCTGGGCCACTGAGGCAGAGCATCTTGCTGGCTCTGCTGCTGCCCTTTTGGTGGGGAAACCATTCCCTTTTTCTCCTCTGCAGCAAAGCCAAGTTGGGCTGGTGGGGCAACTCTGGGGGGCTGCCTCTCTGGAGCGGGGCCTGCACTCTCCAGGCTAAGGGCACTGGCAAGAGCGCTCTGGATCTGTGCCAGGCCGGCGGCCTCCAACTCCAAGGAGCTGCTGCTCTGCCGATTCTCCTCCGCCTGGGCCTTCTGGGCCTGGATTGCTGCCTCCACAACCTGGAAGATCTCATTCCCCTGCCTGGTCTCGAAGGTGAAGTTGCCAGGGCCAGACTCGCAGCGCCGGCCAGCCTCAAAGGAGAACATCACCTGGGGGAGAGAGGGGGAGACACCTGTGGGGCAAAGCCAGAGCAACTTCTCCCGCACCCATGTTTAGCTGTGGGGAAGAGGTATCTGTCCAGGCAACGACTTCAGTTCAACCAAAGACCCCAATGACTGCACTGCAGATGATGACTTGAGCATGTGACAGGCCCCATGAGAGATTTGTAGCACCCCCCCAGCCATGCCTCAAAGGCCCCCTGGGAAAAAGCAGCAGAGCCCAGTGTTCAGCTGAGACCCCACCAGCCCCCCAAGAAGGATTCCCCAGGATGACTGCTCTGATGGGAAGAAAAGGAGCTCGCCCATGGTCCGGTCCTGTCCCAGCCTGCCCTGCCCTTCTCCTTGTCCCCCCCAGACCCACCTTGTCTCGACCATATCTGCGGAGCAGCCGGTACGGCCAGGTGAAGAGCGGCTGCTTTGAGTGGGGGTCTCCGAGGACCAGACTGTCACGAGAAGCCTTCAGCAGGTACGTCCCCTGCAGGCAGCAGCGCTCAGAGGCCTCCGTCTTCTGCACCGTCACCCAGAAAGTGCTTGCTATGGCAAGGCAGGCAGAGATAGCGGGTGTCACTCACCTCCTGTGGCTGTCCCCGTGCAGAGGAGCACCTGGGAAAGCCCCACAGAAGCCGCCTCTCACGCCACCCACCCACACGTCTCTGCTGGGCTTCAACACGGACCACGCTTCCTCCCCTCCCCTGCCATCAGCTCGCAGAGGCCAGGCGCTGGACGCTGCAGGGGAGCCAAAAGGCTGTCCTCCCACTTGGGGAAACTGGACTGGGCAGCCTGACAGCAAAGCCTGAGATGATCCTGGGAGGAGGAACACTGCCGGCACCTGGGAAACAGCAGGGCGGCCCCTGGGCTGTGGTGCTGGATGCTTCTCTGCTGCTGGCACACTGTGCGCGCTGGCCTAACTAACGAGGGGCGCACTTTGACAACCCCAGGCCGGCAGGGAATTGTGCTGGCCTAGCCGGGGGTTAGGGCCTCAGTGAAGCACAGCAGCCGCCTCCAGGACTCCCCAGGAGAAAGGGGCTCCGGGGAGCAGCGTAGGGGCCCCAGAAACCAAGAGAGGGCAGGCCCCGGGAAGAGCTGCCAGGCTGCAGAACAGCCTGCCTGGTGTAGGGGGAACTTCTCTGCCCCGGCCGGAGAACTTTGAACCAAGACTGGCCTGGCCTCCCATGTCAGGCTGGACTAGATGGCCCTCGCCCACTCTGGCTCTTCCACCAGGAGAGAGAGCGGAGAAGGAAGAAGGAGATGCTGCCGTTGGGCGGCTCCGGCACCCCAAAATCTTACCTTCTTCTCGGGAGTAGTAAATGGTGTTGGTGGCCATTTCCAGGGCCTGCTCCTGCTGCCCCTGCTCGGAGTCTGGCTGGGCGGCTGGAGCGGGACTGCTCTGAAGGAGAGAAGGGAGCGGTGAGTGTGCCCGGCCCCTCCTGGCGGGGCATCCCCGGCTGCGGCCCCCTTCCTCCGGCGGGCACTCACCAGAAAGGCCGCCCTGCAGAGCTGGGCCACCCACTCCGCGCTCTCCCGGGGCTCGGCGGCGAAGAGGTAGGCGCGCTCGGGGGTCTCCAGGCGGAAGGCGGCCAGGCCCTCCCGGGGGCCGCGGTCCGGGGCGGGGGTGACGCTGACGCAGTCGGCCAGCCGCAGGATCTTCTTGTCCTGGCGCCGGGAGGAGCCCAGACGGTCCTCCTTGCAGTCGAAGAACTCCAGGCGGGCCACGCCGTGCGCACTCGCCGGGTACAGCACCGACCAGCTCTTCTTCCATCGCTGCGGGAGAAGAAGCAGCAGAACCGGAGGGCGGTGGGCCTCACTCCCCCGGAAGCCCCTCGCCCACCCGCCCGGCCCTGCCTCAGGCCCTGAAGCGGCCCTGCCCGCCCGCAGGCGGCCTCGGAAGGCACGTCGCAAGCGGGGACGGGGGCAACAGATAGCGGAAGGTCTGCTCACCCAGCGGGGCCAGAGCGGCCTGGAGGGGCGGACACCAAAGAACGGGCTCAGGGCTCCTGCAGCCCCTCCCAGCACCGCCCAGGGGCAGCCTCTCCGCCCTCCCCGCTCCCCCTCCGGCCAGGCAGAGGGTTCCCGGGCGCGCCCCTTTCCGGCCGGGGGGAGGAGGAGGAGAAGGCAGGGCAGGATCCCGGCGCAGAGACCCACGCCGGAAGCGGGCCCCAAGCGGGGGCCTGGTGGGGCTCGGCGGCGGGAGCTGGACCCAGCTCCCTGTGCGCCCGAAGCGCCCCCGCGCGCTGCAGCCGTCGAGGCCGCAGGGCGCCCAGCCCAGAGCCCGGAAGCGGAGGCGCGCCCTCCCTTCCGCCCCCCCCCCGACCGGCTGCGCGACCCACCTTCGCCCCGATGCGCAGCCCCGGCGCCTGCTGCAGGAGGAGCGGCCCCGCCTTGACCGGGGGGTCCATCGGAAGGGCGGCGGCGACGGGAGCACAGGTTCTGTCCGGAGGCCTTCCGAAGGGCGAGGCTTCCTCAGCGCGTCACCCGCCCCGCCCAGGCAGAGGCCGGCCCAGCTCGCCGGCGTTCCTCTCGGCTCCCTCCTCGTCCCGGCACGTGTCTCCGGAGGACTCCCTCCGGGCCGCTCCCCCGGAGCCGGGCTCTGCACGCCGCGGATCCTGAGCCGAACCCCGCTGCCAGTCCCGCGTGACAGGAGTACGCTTCGCTCCCGGCGCCTCGGGATCCCCCGCGGGGCACCTGCGAGCCTCGAGAGCGGCGTCCCGAGGAAACGAGTGTTTCAATGAAGCTCCTGAAAGCCCTGCGGTGTCCTCCGGGCCTCCCTTTTTCTTGGCGTCCTACATTTGGAGGGCTGTCCGGTCCCCCTGCCTTTCCCGCCCCGTCCACGGACGGAGAGGTTCCGAGGCGGCTGCTGAACGCGCGCACGTCCGATAGCGGCGCCTGTGAACGATCCGGGACCGGCACGGAGCCGCTGGGTTGGAATCGGGAGGGGACACCCCAAGCTTGCCTTGCCCAAGCGCGGCTGGAGAAACTTCGAGCGCCCCACACTTGTAGGGCGGTGGAGCTGCGGCCTGGCTCCGGCACAGGGCGAGGGGCGAGGGAGGATCGGGCGGAGAGAGACGCCCTTTTTCCTCTCGCAAAACCTCCACTCACTGAATGCTGCTGGCACTAGAGAAGGTATTTCTTGACCCAGCGGGTAGCTGGTCTGTGGAACTCCTCGCCACAGGAAGCGGTGATGACATCTAGACTTCTTCTCCCTTGAAGGGACGGGACAAACTCCCGGAGGAAAGGACCAGCTTCCAAGCCAGGAGGGGGGTGTGTGAAGGACGGAGGTGGGCAACCTCCAAATGCCAGATGCAGGGGGCTCTGGGTGCAGGTGTCTTGTGGGCTCCCCGAGGCATGGGGGTCACTGTGTGATCCAGGAAGCAGAGCGGGCGGGAGGACTAGACGGTCCGGTGGCCTGATCCGTCAAAAGAGGCTCTTCAGAGGTTCTTCCTGTCTGGAGGACAGTCCGCGCCAGAGGAACCCCACCGGGTTCAGGCCGGTCCCGCTCTCGAGTGAGCGACTTCGATGGCTGTCCTGACCGTTCAGAGCCTGCCCTGCCAACCAAGTCCGAAGCCGCCCCTCCAGCAGCCACACCCGGGAACGCCCTTCCCCCGCCGTGCATCGAGCGGCGCTGGCTGCGTGGGTGGGGGGGGGGGCGGTGGTGGTGACAAGTCCGGGCGGGGGTCATCCTAGAGAAGGCACTGCTCCGCTGGACGCCCGGGGCAGGACCGGAGCGCAGGGGAAGACAGGCGCCACAGTGAGGTCGCGATCCTTCCCGGGCTGGGTCTTCTCTGTATGGAGGGGCTCAGCATTCCCGTCGGATGTCGGTACGGGGGTCCAGAGCCACCGCCTGAACATCCCTCCTCGAAGGGGCCCCCAGGAACAGGATGGGCTCCGGGGGGGGGGGCGGAGAAGGGAGAGTACCTGCCTCTCAACCGGGCAGATGGAGGGAGGGGGTTGAGCCGGGGGAGGAAGAAGCTGCCCCCACCCCCGGCGCGCCGGCCAGTGACCGGGTGACGACTTAGACTGGAGCCAAAAGCTCGGAGCGAGAGGGAGCCTCCGGGGAACAGGCGACCCGGGCGGGTGGGCAGTCCGAAGCCCCTGGACCGGCTGGAGAAGGAAGGGTCGAGCCCGCAGCCGGACCGGAGGAGCCACCGAGTGAGTCCCGAAGCAGCGCTCTTGGCAGGCAGGCGATCGAAGGTTGAACCGGCTGCCTGACCTACCGCGGGGCCCCTCGGTGGGAGCGGGGCCGAGCCAAGCCCAGTCAGCCGGGGGGCGGGGTGAAGAGGCCGGCCGGGGGCGGCCCTCAGTCGGCTGGCCGGGAGCGGCGGAGCGGCTGGAAGGGCTACTGCTCCGCAGAGGTCAGGCAAGCGAGGGCTCGGGGAGTCCCGAAAAGGCCCGGGGCGGGCTCGGCCGCGCTCCACTGGGCTAGTGGGCGGTCTGGGGGGCTGCCACGGGGGCAGGGAGGGAACTCCTTCGGCCGAGCGGTTTCAGGGCCTCTTCCCCCACGCGGCGCTCCTAGATCTTCGGCGGACCGCGCTTGGGGGCTCTGCTTTCTCGGAAGGGGACCTCGGGGCGCGGTGCCCTCCCCTCACTTTCTCCATCCCGCCGGAGCCCCCTTCTTCCGCCCTCCCTCGATATCACTACCTCGCCCGCCCCGCATCCTCTGGGACCCGCCGCTTCTTCGCACCTCCGAGGGAGGGCTTGTGGGGTCTGGTCTGGAGTGGCCGGTCTCGCTCCCCTCTCGATACCGCGCAGCCCGTCTCCGACACCGAGTGGCCGCTGGCCTGGCCCGCCCCTCCTGCCTCCTGGAGAGGGACCCTCCCGCCACGTCCACAGGGGCAGCGGCATCCCCGTCGGCCGGCCAGCCGGCCGGCCCCTCCCGCCGCCTCCCCTCCTCTCGGCAGGCAGGCAGGCAGACCGTCCGCAGGCTCCTTCCTTCCTGCCTCTCGATCGAGAGCGGCTGCCCGCCCGCCGCCCGCGGATGGAGGGGTGAGCTGGGGCCGGACCCCAGGGAGCCGAGGTCCGCAGGAGGGGCCGGACTCTTGCTGGGAGTGGTTGCCCGTGCGGGTGCCGGCCGGGAGCGCCCAGGCGAGGGGCAGGAGCTCCTGGCTGGCCCGGGGAGTCCCGGCGGCGGGTCCAGGCTCCCCTTTCCGGCGTGAGCGAAGCTCAGGCTCGGGGGGACCTCCCTGTTCCTGCCTCCAGCCCAGCCCCGGCCGCAGAGCTGGGCTGCAAAGATGCTGTGCCTGCCCCCCTCCCCTTCCCCTCCTCAGCCCCCTCCTCCTCCTGGTCAGCTCTGAGCGAAGAAAATCCTGTTCTGGTTGGAGGAAGCTGCTGCTCTCCTTGGATTTGATCTCACGGCTGGGAGAGTTTGTTCTCCAGCGCTTGGCCTGGCCTTCTGCATGGCCTGGGATCCCCCCCCCCCCCCCGACATTTGCTGTCCAGACCCCGTTTTCCGAACTGGCCGCTCCTGGCGGGGGCTGCTGGTGCCATCGCGGGGCTTGGCCGGCATTCCGCTCTGGCAGGCGGGCGAGCCCTGGGTGGCATCCCGAGGGGTGCAGGGGGCGCAGCTGCCCCGGGAACAGGCCCCAGGGGGTAACAGGGGGTAACAGGCTGAACTGGACTCTCGTGGCTCAGACTGTGAAGCATGATGTGTGTAGATGCGAGAGACACTCAGAAAGGCCGCTGAGTGCAGAAGGCAAGGAAAGGTTCTTGCCCGGTTCACCGGGTGAGGCTGAGTGCTGGGAGAGCCCAGGCATGTCCTGCTGTCCTGTGTGGGGCTGCTGGGGATCAGCTCTTGCTCCCTGGCAAAGCAGGCTCTTGGGAGTGCTGCTCCCCTTCCGTTCAGCAGGGAAAGAACCAGCACCCCTCTTTGCCCAGCATGACCAAGAAGGGACAGCAGTTCCATTGAAAGACTTCGTGAAATTGGACGTTGTTGGTGGAGGGCACACAATCTTCCTTGACCCCAGATAGCAAAGAGGTGCCTGCAGGGGCTCAGCTGGGAAGACACTGTGCCTGTCATCCCAGATGCCGGTTCGGCCTCCGTCCTTAGCCCAGCAGTTGGAAAGCATGCAAATGCAAGGAGAGAACTAGCCCTGCTCCCTCTCCAGACTGGAGCACCCACAACTGGCCCAGTGCGGTGAGCAGGACCACCAGATGGCAACTGGTGCCAGATCAAGTGGTTGGGGCTGAAATCTGAAGGGATGATTTTTGCCCTCCAGAAGTCCTTCCCAGACTCGCATCTTCCTCAGCCCTCAGAACACCTTTGGGGGGTTGTAACGCTGCCCCTTGGCAACTGCTGCCTGGGGGAAGAGACAGGCATGGGGGGCTCCTCGGGGGGGGGGGCAATACACCCAGAAAAAAGCCTGTCCCCGGTGGCACACTGGGAGGAAAGCCACCGTGCAGGACTCATTCATTGGCATCCATCAATCTTGAAAGAGTACGGTATCGTGCTTGACGCCACATGCAAAGCACAAAGGCCTGGGTTAGACTGATATGGAGGAGAGGCTGTTACCCAAACAGCAAATCCCAACCCACCCCCACCCCCATACCGCTGAAATAGTCCAATGGAAAGGCAGAGCCCATACAATAGGTTCCAGCCACGTCGCAGAGCTGGGCTAAGGACAGGAGCTCACCCTGTCTGGTGGGGACTGACCCGGTCTCAAACCCTGGCCTGCTGGTTAACAGGCACAGTGTCTTCACCACTTGCGCTACCCACAGCCCTGGGTAGATTAATATGGAGGATAGGCTGTTACCCAAGCAGCAAATCTCCCCTCTCCACGTCACTAAAATAGTCCAGTGGAAAGGCAGAGCCATTACGATGGGTTCCAGCTGCGTTGCAGGAGTTACCAGAACGTGATTGTACACCGTCACAAACTGCTTTTGGGACTCCAGCTCCAGATTTGGCCTGGAGGTTGACCCCTGAAGCCTTTCCCAGAGATGGGTAGAGCCAGAAGGCAGTGGAGGTGTGAGGTGGGAGTCTGGGTAGTCCTGAGCAAAAGGCCAGAACTTCTTTGTGAGTGCAGTGGGGGGGGGGGAGGATCCTCAGCCCAGGGGTCACTGCAACCTTAGCCAAGAAAACTCTTGCAAAGGAGCAGTGCTCTGGCTGGTTGGCCTAATCCTGGCAGCCCATGAAGGCCCTCTCAGAAGGTTTGTGGGCAGAGGGAGGGTGCAGCTGTTCACCCACCGGCTGGACCCTGCACTGCTGACATGCCCCTCTGCCCTTCCCCAGGTCCTGGAAGATGAGTGCTGCTCCCCGGCTGCATTGGGGGCTGCTTGGCCTGCTGTGCAGTTCCTGGCTGTGGGTGAGGGCGGCCCAGCAGAGCACTCCGGCACCCACAAGTCCAAGCCCAGGAGGGCCCAGGTTTCAGTTCCGGCTGGCCGGCTACCCCCGCAAACCCAACGAGGGGCGCATCGAGGTCTTCTACAAGCAGGAATGGGGCACCATCTGCGATGACGACTTCACCCTGGCCAATGCCCACGTCCTCTGCCGCCACCTGGGCTTTGTGGCTGCCACTGGCTGGACTCACAGTGCCAAGTACGGCAAAGGCACTGGTAAGCCCTGCAGAATTGAGAGGGGACAGGTTGCCGGGAGGGGGAGCATTTGTGTGACGGCAGCAATGGCAGTGCGGTCTGAGCCCTGCTCCGCCAACCCAGATGCAGAAGAGCTGGGTGTGTCCCCCACCCAGCCACCCACAAGATCCTGGGGGCTTTTCAGCTTGAACTTGGCCTGGGTGCATTTCCCCTCCCCACTGAGCCCTCCAATATCAGCCCAGCACCCTTCTGGCCGGGATTAAGCCCCCAAGGCACGCTCAGCCCTGAGGACTCCCTGCTGTGGCTCTGCCTCGCAGGGCCCATTTGGCTGGACAACCTGAGCTGCACGGGCAGTGAGAAGAGCATCGTGGAGTGCCAGTCCCGAGGCTGGGGCAACAGCGATTGCTCTCACGAGGAGGACGCCGGGGTGATCTGCAAGGATGAGCGCGTGGCTGGCTTTGTGAACTCCAATGTGATTGAGGTGGGTCTGCTCTGGGAGGGACAGCCCCACACCACCCTTCCTTGCTGCCAGGGCTGTGCTGCCTGCTAGTCCTGGAGGCGTGGCACACCCCTCTAGTGACTGCTCAGTGCCCTCCAGGCTGCCCCAGCGCTCTGGTTGTCAGGATGCAGATCGCCACAGAAAGGATGAGGCCAAAAGGATCGGAGTGGGAGACGGAGCCTTCCAGATAATGTCTGGTAAATGGCCTTGGACTCACCCAGGACCCCATTTGCACAGGCCAGGTTTGCAGAGCCTTAGAGGGAGAAATGGTGTCTATTGAGCTTTCATGGCTCTCCAGAGGGAGAATGGAAAGCCACTGAAATGTGCACTTCAACAGTGAGTGTGAGTTAATGGGCCAAATGGATCTAAGCACAATTTAATCTGAAGTTGCACAGCAGATTCTCCTTGTGGGGGACCCCTTAAAGTGCAGCCCCCCTGGGAGCAATGGCCAAAGTGCCTCAAGTGTTGTTGCCTTCAGTTCAGCTTCTCCAGAATTCCCCGCCAAACTTGGCCTGGCTCTTGCGCCAGAGAGAGACACTGCCACTGGGTCTGGTCCCGCGCCCCGTTCAGGAGAGATACCCCGTCTTTCAAGCAGCAGGCCAGCTGCCCCCAATTTCCCATGTTCTGCCGTGGACCTTGTACTCCTCACCACCCCAATCCTGGCAAGATGCTGCTCGGTGGGGAAGTGGGCCAGGGGCTCCTGC
This sequence comes from Cryptoblepharus egeriae, assembly GCA_030015325.1. Lineage (NCBI taxonomy): Eukaryota > Metazoa > Chordata > Lepidosauria > Squamata > Scincidae > Cryptoblepharus > Cryptoblepharus egeriae. The sequence continues at coordinate 173,493 of JAREYC010000007.1, forward strand.
CCATGCTGACTGTTTTTCACTCTTCCCAGACAGAGGAGAACCGGGTGGAGGAGCTGCGGCTTCGCCCTGTGGTGTCCCACGCCAGGCGCCCCCTCCCTGTGACGGAGGGCATCGTGGAGGTCCGTCGCAGGAGCGGCTGGGCCCAGATCTGCGACCACAACTGGGGTGCCCAGAACAGCCGAGTTGTCTGTGGCATGTTAGGTTTCCCCGCCGAGAAGAAGGTCAACCGCAACTTCTACAAGTGAGTGCAGGACTGGGGGTAGCCCAGGATGGCTGCACTGGGGCTGCCTGAAGAGCCTGGCCATTCCTCCCCCTTCGCTGGGAAGGGGGAAACAGGTGGCTGCCTGGAAGAGATATGCAGGCTGTTGCCTGGGGGAGACCATAACTAGTGCCCCTAACAGGCCCTGCACCAAAACAGGTGCCCTGCACCAAAACCTTTGCCTTAATCCAAAATACAGTTTGGGGTCCCTTCTGGGAGAAAAGCCAGGTAAGCAAGTGGCTGGAGAAGCCCCCCACCTTTTGAGCCTGCTAGCAGTATTCGTAGTGTTGGCTGCAGCAGCCCCACTGCTCAGAGGTGCATCCAGGCTGAGTTTAACCACCTGCCCAGCTGTTCCAGGGTGGCTCTTCACTCCAACCAGGTCGGGGCCTGCAGCGGCGGCAACATGTTGGTGCCCAAGTTGGGTGACTCACCGTATGAGGCAGATCGGCCCAGGCACTGGGTGTCTTCTGTCCACAAGAGGACTGGTAGGCAGGGGGGCAGACCTGCCTGGGTGGAACGCTGTCAAGGAGCAGGCCAGGGGGCAAGTAGGCCCTCATCCTGCACCTGGCCCCACTGCTTCCCACCCATCTTCCAGACCTCCACCCCATCCACCCTTCCCTCCCCTGAAGGAATGTCGACTTTCATTCTCCAGGCGGTTCAAGAGATTGGCCAAACAGGCACAAGGCCGGAGGAGGAGGCCGGGCCCCCGCAAGAGGTAACGGGGCCAGGAGAACCCGCTCCATGCAGCGGGTTGCCCCTGGCCACCCCAGAGCCCCCCAGGCCTCTCGGATGGGGTCAAGCTGGTCATCCAGGCTTGATGCAGCTGCTGCGGATCCAGCCATCCAAAGGCCATGAACCTCACACCCACCCACCCCTACGAAGTGAAGGCCTCCTGCTCCACGGCGCAGGCTGGAGGCTACCGTGAGGTTCATCCTGGAACCTGAGGGGCTCTGCTGTCCTGCTTGGAGCTGGGGGGTCTGCTTGCACCTTTGGTCCTCGCTGGGCCCTGCTGCCAGGGCTGGTGCTGTCGTGGAGGCCTGGGAGACGGGGGATGGAGAGCCACTCCCTGGAGCCAGTGCTGCTGCATCTGTGAGAGAACCTCCTCTCCCCAGGCTGTGCCAAGCCACACTAGGGCATGCACATGGGGTCCTGGGCAGCACCCTGAGGGCAGTGACCGCCTGGGAGGAAGACTGGGCAGGTGCCTGCCCAGGGCGGAGCTGCAGTGAAAGAGCAACGTGCGCCTGTCCAAAGAGCTGTTCAGGCAGAGACACCAGCACCAGCAGCATCCCCGGGAATTGGAGGGGGCTGTGGCCTTTCTGGGAGAAGTGCTGGGGGCTGGAGGGGGAAGGGGAGAGCCCGGCGGGCAGTCTGGACGTGGCCTGCAGACAAAGGCCACAGTGTCTCTGCTGCCACCCGAGCGGTGACTCACAGGTGGGTAGGCAGGCAGGCAGGCAGGCAGGCAAGCTGAGACCAGGGAGGATGCGAGGGAAGGCTCTGTCCCGCTGCTGTGTGGCCCAGGGTGGCTGCAGGGGGTCTCTTAGAAGGAAGGGGGCTCAGTGGAGAAAGCCCTTATTTCCTTCTGGGCTGTGACGGGGGGGGGGCACGTGCTGGCAAGGGGTCTGCCCTCAGGGTGGGCTGGAGGGGAGGAGGGCTCAGAGAGAGGAGGAAATAAGGAGCAAGCCCCAGTGGAGCCCTGCAGCTCAGAGCTCCTTCCATCCCATCAGATGTTGGGGAGCCTCGAGGGGCTCAGCAGAAGGCTGCATCGTTGAATGCCGGGGGAGGCGAAGGGTCCATCAACTGTGCCAAATGAAGCCTCCCAGCACAGACACAGCACTCCTCCAGCTCAGGCCCTGATGAGTGGAAACGGTGCTGGGGGGGCTAACCAGCCATTTGGGGGGAGGGAGAGAACTGCGGGCCAGCTCAGGTGTGCTTTATTGACCTGACACAGACGTGACTTTCCTACCTGGACCTGGCAGCCTCCCTCAGCCCTGCCTTCTGTGTCCCCGACTGGAGCCCTCAGCCCAAACCCATGTGCAGGGAGGCCAGTGCCTCCCCCGCTGTGGGTGCTAACAACACTGCACATGCTTGAGACAGGAAGATGCCTCCGGTGGGCCCAGCTACAACCTGGTCAGGGCCGCTGTCGGGCTGTGCATGCTTCATCCCCCTCCCCCACACGGTGATGCCACCATTTCCATTCCTGCAGGCTGTCTCTGGAGCGCCAGCAGCTCAACTACTGGCTGCGCTCAGTGACCTGCACGGGGAGCGAGGCCCACCTTTCAATGTGCTCCTTGGAGTTCTACAAGAGCAACGCCACCAGAACCTGCCAGGGCGGGATGCCGGCTGTGGTCAGCTGCGTGCCGGGTCCCCTCTTTGTCCCAGTCGGGGTCCAGAAGAAGAAACGGCAGCAGCGGCAGGGGCAGCAGGTGAGCCAGTGGGCAGAGTAGCCGGGGAAAGCAAGGGGGCTGTAGCCCCCTTCAGGCTGTGACTGCGCCTTCCTCCTCCAGAAGCGTGTTCGGCTGAAAGGTGGCGCAAGGCCCGGTGAGGGCCGCATTGAGGTCCTGAAAAACAATGAATGGGGCACCATCTGTGATGACCGCTGGGACCTGGTGGCAGCCAGTGTGGCTTGCCGGGAGTTGGGCTTCGGCAGTGCCAAGGAAGCCCTGCCAGGGGCTCGCATGGGCCAGGGTAAGTGAGGATGCGCAGGGCAGGTGACTGCCTTCCCAAGACACTGGCCTCTCCCCACCACCACCTTGGCCTCCCAGTCAGGCATTTGTCCAGGTCTGCGACATGTGATGCCCCTGGCAGGCGGTGTGAGGGCCTTGGCCGGGGAGGGGGGCCTGACAGCAGCAAACCCCTGAGCCCTCGGGGTAGGGGCTCTCAGAGGTGCCTGATGCTCATCTCCTGGCAGGAATGGGCGAGATCCACCTGACAGAGGTTCGCTGCTTGGGCTCTGAGAAGTCCCTGTGGAACTGCCGGTACAAGAACATCACCCAGGAGAACTGCAAGCACTCCGAGGATGCTGGAGTTCGCTGCAACATCCCCTACATGGGCTACGAGACCTTGGTGAGCAGGACAGGCAGGAATCCCAGCAGGAGCAGCCAGCTGTCCCCCCCCCCCACCAGAAAAACAGCACTCAGTCTGTTTTTTGGAAGGGAGACACACCAGGGGCCGGGCCCAGCTGTGATCATGGTGTGGACGCCTTCCTCCCTCCACTCCAAAATAATGCCTCCAGCCTGGTTGCTTCCCCTCCCCCCACCTGAGCTGTCCTCAAGAAACCAGGAGGCCCCTCGCCACCTTCCTGATGTGGAACTCATGCGCTGCTGGGCCACAACATCTGCGTGGCGGCTGCTTCCAAGCCACAGGTCCTCAGAGCCTGCTGGAGAGACCAGCCCTAGGGGGAAGGGAGAGGCCTTCCGCTCTGGGGAAGAGAAGCCCCAGGAGGGAGGGCAAACGTCTCCCATCCTCCTCCTCGCTCCATGCACCTGACTGAGTGGGGGTCACAACAGGGCCAGGTGAGGCGCCCCCTCAGCCTGTAGAGATGGTGGGCTTAGTCTTGCACTGACTAGGCACTGAGGTTGCCGGCAAGGCTTTGCCACAGCAGGTACAGCCTGCCGGGCAGCAGCGGAGCTCACCCCCTGGGCTGATTCCTGGCACAATTCCTCTCTGCAGGTCCGCATTGTGGGAGGCCGAACCCCCTTTGAGGGGCGCCTGGAGGTGAAGCATGCTGGGAAGTGGGGCACTGTCTGCAGCACAGACTGGGGCACCCCAGAGGCCATGGTGGCCTGCCGGCAGCTGGGCCTTGGCTACGCCATGCATGCCGTGACAGTAAGTGGCAGTGAGGGGAGGGCTGGGGTCCTATGAGTTAGGCATGGCAGGGTTGGGGGAGCAGCGGGTGCACAATGGAGGGAGGAGGGGTTACGTGCCTCGTGCCCCTCTCCGAGTGCCCCGTGCCCTCTCTCCAAGGAAACGTGGTACTGGGACGCCAGCAACGTGACCGAGATGGTGCTCAGTGGCGTGAAGTGCACTGGTCAGGAGATGGCCCTGAGCCACTGCCAGCAACACAGCAGCGTCACCTGCAGGAAGACGGGCCCCCGCTTTGCTGCCGGCGTCATCTGCTCTGAGAGTGAGGGGCTGGGTTGGGCTGGGGGGACTGGGGGGAAGCTCAGTCAGACGGCCATGTGGGGACTGTGTCCATCAGTGCCCATGCCTGTGGCCTGCCTGCCCCGTAGCTGCTGTGCTGAGATGCGCATCTGCCTTTGCAGCCGCCTCGGACCTGCTGCTCCATGCCCTGCTAGTCCAGGAGACGGCGTACATCGAAGACCGCCCTCTGCACATGCTCTACTGTGCTGCAGAAGAGAACTGCTTGTCCAGTACTGCCCGCAACGCCAACTGGCCTTATGGGCACCGGCGTCTCCTGCGCTTCTCCTCACAGATCCACAATCATGGGCGGGCAGACTTCCGCCCCAAAGCAGGGCGCCACTCCTGGGTCTGGCATGAGTGCCATGGGTAAGAGGGCAGCAGCTCAGCAGCACAGGGCAGGGATTCTCTCTCCGTCTCCCATATTTAGCACTTCTGTAAGGATGCTTTTGTACATGGCTTTCCATGCACTCCCCCATCCTTCAAACCTCCCCCCATAGAGGGAAGGCTGGCGCCCCTCCCTTGCAAGAGGGCTTTCCCTTGTCCCCTCCCCACAAAGCAAGTTCTGTGTCCCCCCCCCCCCCAGGCACTACCACAGCATGGACATCTTCACCCACTATGACCTCCTGACATCAAACGGCACCAAGGTGGCCGAGGGGCACAAGGCCAGCTTCTGCCTGGAGGACACAGAGTGCGATGAAGGTGAGTCTTTCCTCCATGTCCTTGCTGGGGGGGGGGGGAGTACAACTGGTTTCAGGAGAACCTGAGCCAGGGACTGGGAATGGCCGCAGCAGTCAGCACGTATGCTACATTCTGAAGAGCCAAAAACGTGGAGCGCCTGGTGGGTCAGCCTCCTTTGCCGTGAGCAGGAAGGCCCCCATCTGTCCCCTCTCTTCTTGGGCAGGTGTGGGCAAACGCTACGAGTGTGCCAACTTTGGGGAGCAGGGCATCACTGTGGGCTGCTGGGATCTCTACAGGCACGACATCGACTGCCAGTGGATAGACATCACGGACGTCAAGGCCGGGAACTACATCCTGCAGGTGAGCCGCACTGCCCACCCCCACGGCACTCTGGGCTGGGGGAAGCATGAGGCCTGGGAGCCCCAGCACTGGGACAGGTCAGCTGCAGGGCTGTGTTGCTTGTGTCGCTGCTGCTCCAAGGTTGCAGGACAGGCTTGGCGCAGGCGGGGTAGGGCCAGACCAACAGGGTCACTGCTGCCACCCTTACTCTCCCACCCTTTGGGCTGCTTCACAGCTGGAGTCTCTGGGCAGTAACAGAGCTGAGGTGTTGGGAGGGACTGGCTTGGAAGGGCCTGGCTGGCAGGCCTTGAGGCATGGCTGCCTTTCATAGTTGACCAGGACCACTCCCATGACCTCTGCGGCAGGGCTGGCCATGCCTATGGGGGGGGGGAGATGCGGCAGCTTCCAACTCAGCAGGGCTCTCCCCCAGGTGGTGATCAACCCCAGGCAGGAGGTGGCAGAGAGCGACTTCACCAATAATGCCATGAAGTGCAACTGCAAGTACGACGGGCACCGCATCTGGGTCCATCACTGTCACATAGGTAGCAGACATGGGCAGCAGAGTTGGAGGGTGGGGAAGGTGGTAGAGCCAGCGATGTGGGGCTCACAGCAACCCCCTGCCTCCCTTTTGCAGGTGATGCTCTGAGTGAGGAAGCCAGTCGGCGCTTTGAACAGTACCCTGGTCAGCTCAACAACCAGATCCTGTAGCAGCCAGGCTAAGATGTCCACCCCACTCTCAGGCGCCAGCCAAACTGCCCGTCAGGCTGGGGAGGAAGCAGTGTAGACAACCTCCCCAGGAAAGCCCAGCCCAAGGCAGAAAACAGCTCAGCCCTGGGAGGGGTCTGGTGCAGAGAAAGCCCTCACCTGGCAAGCAGTGGGGGGAGGCACCTGGGGCAAGAGTTCCCAGGGGCCAGAAATCCCCCCCCCCCAAAGTGGGAAAGTCAGGCATAAAGTGGACCTTCTGCTTTCTAGACAGTGTCTTCCCTGCCCACTAGGCAGCCAGCCAGGCAGCCCCCCAGCCCGCTCCAGTGGGGGGGTGAGGGGTTCTCCCCTGCTCCCCTTTCTGCCCACTGCCAGTCCTTCAACGGAGTTCAGGCAGCTGCCTTAGTCACCCTGGGGAGGGGGCTCAGTTTGCTGTGTATATAGATTGATATGAACACATAAAGTGTCTTCTGTCAGTCCTGCCTCGGCTCCTCATTTGACTGCATGGAGGGAGAGAAGAGGGAGGAGCAGGATGGTGTCTTCCCAGACCCAGGGGGATAACGGAGGCACGGCTGGAGCCTTGTGGCAGCCCTGGGGGCAGCTAGACCCGGGGAGAGCAATGCCCCAGCCTGAGCAGCAGAAGCCAGGCTCGGAGGAACCAGCTGCCCAGCCCAGCTTCTGCCCAGCCCAGCTTCTGCCCAGCCCTTTGAAGCTGGAGGTGCACAGTTGGGAAGGAAGGAAACTGGTGGCCTCCATGGCCAGAGTTCCCCAGAACCAGGGTCCGATCCTCCCACCCTCTGCGCATCATGCACTGGAAGAACCACAAGGGCCAACGTACTGCAGCAGCCATGGCAGAACCGCTTCAGGCTGGTGGGGGCCCAGCTAGGCACAACTACAGGTTGAACCCCCCCCCCCCCCCCCCACAACATTTGGTTTCAAGAAACAGATTATTTTCAGGTTCTGTGAAGGCAACAAGGCAGACGATGAAGCCAGATGAAGCCAGTTCCTTTCCAAGCGGCTGCCCTGCAAGGAGCTGAGCCGCCAGCGGAACTGCCTGCCACGTTGCCACGGAAAGCAGGCTGCCTTTCAGGGAAGCTGATCTTTCCATCTCAGTCACTCGGAGGCGGAATTGCATCGAATGAGCCTCCAGCTCTACTGACTGGCCAGTCCGCGGAGAGCAAAGCGGCAGTAAAGAAGCAGCCCAGCACTGGTAGGGGTCAGGGATTTATTCTGGCAAGAGCAGGAAGGCCAGTCGCAAGTTCCCCAGAGAAGTCCCAGTGCCGGCATTTGGAAGCAGAGCTCCCTTTCCTTTCTCCTACAAAGGAACTAATGCGCTGCACCACCACTTCCAAGCAGGGGTGAGAGAACTACCAGGGAACCTCCCACCTCGAGGTCCACAAGCTGAGGAGGGCAGGAGCAGAGCAGGTCCCTGCTGGAGCCCTGGCAGTGCCGCAGCTGCCCTCTGAGGCCTTTCAAAGAGATGCTCTGCACGCCTCGGTGCCCAACGTCATTGTGATCCTGGAGAACTACAGGGCTTGGTGGCAGTGACAGGAACAGCTGTGTGCAATGGGGGAGGAGACCCCCTCTAAGAGGAGAGGAAAAGCGCATGCGAGAACGGAGGGAGCAAAGACTGGGGGTGCCACGGGGCTTTTGGGAGGACAGCTTCTGTTTATCTGCTGAAGCCTGTGCCCCTCACGATCTCTTTGGGGCAGCCAATCCTCCTGTGAACTTGGGCCCAGCCCCACACAGACAAAACAGTTGCCCCACGTCAGGATGCTGGCTACGGAACATCCAGGCCGGAGATGGTCCCGAGTCAAGAGAACAGCCCCCCAAATTCACCTGCCAGGATGGCCAGCGACACATCTCTGCCCGCTCCCTGCTACCCAGGTGTGCTGGAGAGGGAGGGAGGTGGGGGCCGGCAAGCAGCTGAAGACTGGCAGTTTCCCTGCAGCCTGCCGTGAGGTCTTCCAGGCAGAGGCTGGGCCTAAATCACCCCTACTCTGCCACCTCCGGGGTGATGGTCAGCAGCAGGGCCTCGTAGCCACGGTGCACCAGCAAGCTCAGGTGGGGTTGCGTTCGCACGGCTTCGTAGACATCCTCTGCGCGCCGGCACGGCTGGCCATTGATCTCCACCACCACGTCACCAGCCTTGAGTCCTGCTCTGCAGAGAGAGGCCCACAGGTGAGTACAGAAGAAATGCACCCCCACAGCCCTCCAAGCAGGCACCACAGACGCACCCCAACCGACGGCCGAGAACCTAGAGCTTACTGGTGCGCCGGGGAGCCAATGATCACTCTGTGGATGAGGACTCCGTGGGTCACGTCTGGGAAGGCCGGATCCCTTATCTTCAGCTCTCCAAGAATACTGAGACAAGGAGAAGGGGCGGTCAGCACCTACCGGGGGCTGCACCCTCCTGGGCAAGGCTAGCTGAGAAAGAGGCATGAGAGCAGGGCTTTGGGGGTCCAAGAACTTCTGCACAGGCGAGCTAAGTCTCTCCCCAGTCCCTGACTTCGGCTCCTTATCAAACAACCTGCCAACTCTCGAAAGCTGCTTGCAACGCTTCCCGTTTTGCACAGCAGAGGTAGCAAGATGTGGCAAGGCTTCCTGCGACTCAGGGTCAGCTGAATGGCTCCTGCACCTTTCTGGGCACAGGCAGCCCAGCCCTCCATGCAAGCCATGCTGCCAGGGGAGAGGGAGAACCGCACTGGCAGTTCATGGCTGGTGAAGGCAGCCAGACATACTGCAGCTGGACCTAGCTGAGCAGCCAGCCCCACACCCACCTTTGGTAACTGCAAGCAACCAGTGCAGTGTGTGCAGTGTGTGCGCGTGATGAGAGTCCCCCAGGAGAACGGCTACGCATTCCCTGCTCCCTACCTGGGCGTCAGCGTCAGCATCATCACGCCAATGTAGCGCCGTTTTCTCTCCGAGCCGCTGAGCCAGGAGCCTGTTGGGGAGAAGAGAACGATGCCTGTCAGAGGAGAGGCTGCTTCTCTGCCTCACAGCACATGGCTCCATTTGCCATGGGGTTGGCTGTCATAAAAGGGGTGCCCCGCTCCACCCCTGCGGGCAGCCAAGCTCACCCTTGCGCTTCTCCCCCTCTTCCAGAAAGGCCCGCAGGCGGTCAGAGGGGATGGCAAAGGAGATTCCGGGAGTGACCTTCATGGTGTTCACGCCAATCACCTCCCCATCCTAGGAAGCATCAGAGGCTTGGCTAAGAGCAGGCGAGGGAGAAAGAGTCTTCCAAGTGTCACAGCCAGGTGAGGGGAAGCAGCCCAAGGGTGAGAAGGGGGTCACAGGTCTTCAGCCAGACTTCACAGGGCCCTTTCCTGGGGCTCCCAGCCATCCCTGGCCCACCTGATGCCCACCCAATCAACAAAGCCAACCAGTAGCCCAAAACCCCCACCCTGCTCCAGGACTCACCAGGTTGACCAGGGGACCACCGGAGTTCCCAAACTAGAGAGGGAGGAAAGAGGGTGTTGGAGCAGAACCAGGAGCCACCCCCTCTTTTGGGCTTCGCCACCACAAGCGCAGTGGGGGAAGGAAGAGGTGGCCCCCCACGCCTCCCTTAGGCAGCCTTACATCAATGGCAGCGTCAGTCTGGATGTACTCCATGTCGGAGGCGGCCAGACCCAACTCACGGCTCCCACGCTGTACGGAGCTGACGATGCCAGAGGTGATGGTGTTCTGGAGGGCAAAGGGGCTGCCCATGGCCACCACAAACTCCCCTTGGCGCACCTCCGAGGAGCGGCCCAGGGGCAGCGTGGGCAGGGGTTGCTGTGGGAGAAGAAGTCACAGTCAGTCCCAGCACAACCTGAAGGCTTTAGGGGGATGTGAGGGACTTTGGGATGCCCAACTCTCAGAGTGGGATGAGGGGTGCCGGAGGGGTCACCTTGGGGGAGATCTTGATGGTGGCGATGTCGGCCACCTGGTCCACCTGCTGCACCGCTGCTTCGTAGTGCTCCCCGCTGGCCAGCCGCACCCGCACCCGTCGCCGGTTTGCCACCACGTGGGCATTGGTCACAATCAGGCCATCCGCAGAGACCAGGAAGCCGGAGCCATTGGAGACCGGCAGCTCCCGCCCGGAGAACGGGTGTCTGTGGGGGGAGAGGAGGAGGAGCTGATGCCTGCAGGTGCCGCAACTCCTGGTCCCCTCCCCACACCTTCAGAACCATTTGACAGTGGCATAGCTAGAGGGGGGTCGGCGATGCCACGTGGGGTGGGGGCGTGCAAGGGGCCCCTCCCCGTTGAAGCCTTTTCAGGTGGGGAGGAGCCAAATGGAGCCATATGGTAACCCCCCCACACTAGTCTGGGCCTGGGGCAGGGAGTTCCGCAGATTAACAACATATAGTTCACCCGCCAGGAAAGGCTTTGACAGGGCGCCTTTGCACCCAGCCGGACTCTTTGCACCCAGCCTGGCACCAAGCTGGACTCTGCACCCAGCCGGACTCCTTGCACCCAGCCTGGCACCCAGCTGGACTCTTTGCACCCAGCCTAGCACCCAGCCGGACTCTTTGCACCCAGCCTGGCACCCAGCTGGACTCTTTGCACCCAGCCTGGCACCCAGCCGGACTCTTTGCACCCAGCCGGACTCCTTGCACCCAGCCTTGCACCCAGCCGGACTCCTTGCACCCAGCCTGGCACCCAGCCGGACTCTTTGCACCCAGCCTGGCACCCAGCCGGACTCTTTGCACCCAGCCTGGCACCCAGCCGGACTCTTTGCACCCAGCCGGACTCCTTGCACCCAGCCTGGCACCCAGCCGGACTCTTTGCACCCAGCCTGGCACCCAGCTGAACTCTTTGCACCCAGCCTGGCACCAAGCTGGACTCTGCACCCAGCCGGACTCCTTGCACCCAGCCTGGCACCCAGCCGGACTCTTTGCACCCAGCCTGGCACACAGCTGGACTCCTCTGACCCCCTCCCAAAACTCCGGTGCAGTGGTGGTTTCTGCACCTGCCCAGGATCTCCACGTAGACGAGCGCAGGGGCTGTTTTCTCCACCACGTCCGCGATGAAGTTGTATGTGGCACGCGGGGACCCTGTCTGGGAGGCAGGGGGCGGGGCCAAGGTGGCAGCCAGTAGTGGGTGGGGCATGAGCGAAGGGGCGTGGCCATAGAGAGCCCCGCCCTCTTTTCGCCTGCTCCGCCCCCACAAGAGCAGAAGCCCCGCCCCCACACCCAGTCCCGCCGCAGGCCACGCCCACCTCCGCGAAGGGGGCGGGGCCTGTCCAAGGTGGAGACCACGCCCTTCCCCGCCTAGGGTCAGCCCCGCCCCCGCCGTCCGACACCAGCCTCCGCTCCGCAGCAGAGCCGCCCGCACCGCCAGGCAAGCCGCCATCGCCCTCCGCGAAGGACAGCCCCGCCCGCTGCCTGCCGGGAAACGTAGTCCGGAGCGCGCCAAAGCCCCGCCGCTTCCGGGTGTGTGGACAGGAAAGGGTGGGGCGACGGGGCGCTTCCGCTCGTGACGTGTTTCCGCCCCGTTTTCAAGATGGCGGCTCCCGCGGCCTGCGCCGGGCCCGGTCCTTGAGGAGGCGGGATGGAGCCCTCCACGTCCGCGGGCCCCGCGCCCTCCCCCGCCGCCCCAGCCCCCGTCGGCCCCGACAGGCTCTTCGACGCCCACCGGTGAGGCCTCGAGGGGGGCCTGGGGGGCTCCTGGACGGCGCGGGGGGCCTCCCGCAGGCCCTTCCACCGCCCTCACCCTCCCCCTCTCCCCCCACAGGCTCCCCAGCGACGGGCTGCTGCTGCTGTCGCTGCTCCTGTACGCGCCGGTGGGGCTGTGCCTGCTGCTGCTGCGCCTCTTCATCGGCCTCCACGTCTTCCTCGTCAGCTGCGCCCTCCCGGACAGCGCCCCCCGCAGGTCAGGCAGGCAGGCAGGCTGGGCGGGGGGCCCTGGAGGCTGGCCTGGGGCTGGCAGGCAGGCAGGGCAGGGCAGGGGCGGTGGGGCTGGGCTGCAGGGGAGGGCAGGGAAGGGCAGGGCCAGGCCTCCCCACCCAGCCCCTCCCTGCCTCCCTCCCTGCAGGTTCATCGTGCGCGTGATGTGCTCTGTGCTGGGCCTCTTCGTCAGGCAGACCAACCCCCGGCAGCGCAGCCTCCGCGCCAGAGTCTTCATCGCCAACCACGTCACCCACTTCGACCACAACATCCTCAACCTCCTCACCTCCTGCAGCGCGGTGGGTGCCTGGGGGAGGGGGCCTCCGCTGGCTCTGCTCGGCCCCTCCAGGCTCTCCCAGCCCCTCTGGGCCAGCGCCTGGGGAGAGGAGGCTGCCCTCCCTTCCGGCTGTGGGGCCGGAGCTGCCCGCGGCCGGCCTCACCCTCTCCTCTCCTCCTCCGCAGCCCGTGCTGAATGGCACCTCCGGGTTCATCTGCTGGTCGCGGGGCTTTCTGGAGGTTGGGGGTGCCGGGAGCAGAGCGGAGCTGCTGGAGTTCCTGAAGGCCTACTCCTCCCAGGGGGGGAACCCGCCCCTGCTGCTCTTCCCGGAGGAGACCACCACCAACGGCCGGGTCGGCCTTCTGCGCTTCAGGTGGGCAGGGGCTGCCTGGGCTGCTGAGAGGAAGGCAGGCCTGGCTCCGGCTGACCGACGCTCTCTCCTCCCTCCGCAGTTCGTGGCCGTTCTCCATCCTGGACACCGTCCAGCCGGTGGCTCTCCAGGTGCAGCGGCCTTTTGTCACTGTGGTGAGTGCTCCGGGCCTGGCTCTGCCGGGGGAGGAGGGGTGCCTCTTGTGCTTCCCCCTCAGCCTCACCACTCCCTCCTTTCTCTCCCTGCACTGAAGAGTGTTGCTGACGCTTCGTGGGTGGTGGAACTGCTGTGGGCCTTCTTTGTTCCCTTCACCATTTATCAAGTAAGGTACTAAGAGTCTCTGCTTCTTATTTGGTGGGGGAGGCGAGGTGACTGGCAGACACCCAGCTCTGCCCTGAGGGGGGTCCAGTTTCAGGCTGGGGGCCAATAGGTGCTCTCTGGCTGTGTTTCACCTGGAGTTTCCTTCCTAGCTGGCTGCCTTCTGTCTGCAGACCGCCTGAGCAAACCCGGGAGAACTTTGCATGGCACGTTCAGGAGGTGAGACGGGGACTGGTTTGGGGGATACGTCTCTCTCAGGGTCACTTGGAAAGCACTAGCAGGGCTTTTGGAGTAAAGGCACCTGGTGGACTTTGGAGTCCTGGTGGACCTTCTGGAGTCCTGGCCAACGTGTCTCTCCTCCTTTGCAGCGCCTGGCCTCGGAGTTGGGGGTGGTGTCTACTCGGCTGACAGCTGCTGACAAGGCAGAGCATCTGAAGCGGCTGCGCCACAGTCCCCCGGCCTCCCAGCCCCCAGGTGAACAGACTCAACATTTTGCCCAGCAAATGAAACTGTTGGCTCCTTGCATGCTGAGGGAGCAAAGAGTAGAGCCTGCTCGGCAGGGCTTTAGTGATGGACTCCACAGGGCTGTTGAGAAGGGCTGCTGATCGAGGGTGGTTCGGGAGTCAAAAGCCTGGGCAGAAGCATGTCTTTCTGTTCTCTGAAGTTTTGCTGTTCTTCTCAGCCCCAGGTCAGCCTTCGGGGTTGAGGCCTCCTCGAGCTTCTCCCAGTGTGACTCCCCTCACAGAGGATACTCACCTGTTTGTCCCAGCCCAGCGTGTCAAGGAGGTCCTGCCCCACGTGCCCTTGGCGGTTATATTCAAGGATCTGGGTGAGTGAACGATGTGAGATGGAGCCTCTGAGCATGGAAGAGAAGACAGGCAAAGCATTCTATGGGTCTGAGGCCGAGGGGGCTGGCAGTTGAATCCACATCAAGGAGCAACCCAATAAGGCTGTACCCATTACCAGACGAGACATCCCTTAAAACCACCAGAGTAGGAGGGTCTATCAATTCATAGATCAACCTTATATCTATAAAATCATCTTCTAGATCACAGATGTCCAAGCCCCAGTACAGAGCTAGATGTAGCCTGTGGCAAGCCTTTGTGCAGCCTATGGCAGGCCCTCTCTGCCTGGCCGGTGGCCAAGCCCTATAATCCTTCAGCAGCAAAGGGAGCTCCACCGCCTGTACCCCCAGAAAGTATTCTGAAGGCTGGGGAGGCTTCACGCACATCCTTTCCCTGTGTACGAAATCTTATGAACCAGCTTGAAGATCAGTCCCTCTGAGAGCACAGTCCTTACCAATTTAGTGCAGCTCACAGGTCTCTCCGTTCCTCTGGTGGTGTGGGGAGGCCAAGGCATGTCTGTGCACTGGAACATGCTCCCTCCAGAAGTGATGCAGCATGTCCCTCCAGAAGTTAGCCTCCAACCCAGTGCGGAATTTTTGCTGACCTAACTGGGGGTTAGAATTGGAGCCTGAGAGTCCCAGGTCTCTGTCCCCGGCGGAAGCTCTAGCCATGCTGGGAATAGGGCCTGGAGAGCTTGTATTGTGCTGGATCTGACCAGAGGATGCTGCAGGTGGGCGCTGTTGCTGTATCCCCTTCTGAGTCTGGCTGCCCATTTCTTTCAGCCCAGACAAACTGTGTGGACGCCACGATTGCCAATCTGCTGGAGGGGCGGGTTCCCTTCACCCCCTGTGAGACCGAGGCTTCTGTGCCAGTGCTGTCGGACTCCAGCGACCAGCGCCCGACAACGTCATCCCCAGTCATGGTATCTGCAGTGTTGCAGCAAGGCAGGGGGAGCAGTGCCGGGTCTAACCAACTCTGGGGTTTTGAAAGCTTTCTGGGGACCAAGGTTTTAAGAGCAGAGCGAAGCAGGAATTCCCCAGAAGTGTCACCATCTACCTCTTCTTTGTGCAGGCCCCAGTGAAGGTCTTTGCCCGTTCACCAGAAGCCAGGCACCTCTCCCTCCAGGAGCGGAAGCGGGTACTCTACGACCAGGCCAAGAGGTGAGGCCATAACCCCCTCCTGCTGCAAAGTCAACCCTGGAAGCTGGGAGAGTTCCCCTTCCCTACAGGGGTAGGCAGTGTGGAGGACCAGCAGCTGACAGTTGTCTTGCCTTCACAGGAGGTATATGGAAAAGTATGGAATGCCAGGTCACGGTGGGAGTCAGTGACCAACTCGTGTTGCTTCCTGGACTTGTGGGTCAGTCCTTGTGTGAGTCGAGTGGCCGGAGGTGGCTCTGGCTGTGGCTGCCTCGAGGTGGTGCGTGTCGACTCCATGTGCCCGCTGTGGTGGCAAGATAGCTAGGGCTGGACCTGGAGCCACGTCCCTGTCTGGCTGGCCGCCTGCTTGCCTGCGCTTTCTGCTGTTGGGCCTGGACACGCGACACTGACAGGGCCAGGACCCCCCGGGCAGGAGGGTTTCGCTATCAGAATAAACACTCTAATTCTCACCACTCAGTCTGTTTTTTCTCACCCACTCAGTCCCAGCTGCTCCTGAGAGGCCCCAGTCTTGCCTTCTGGAGGCCAGAGCTGGAGGGGCACAGCCTCCGCCTGTGGGGCTCTTGCCCTGCTCTGCCCTCTGGCCAAAGGAGTTCCTCCTCCTGTCCCTGGTTCTCCCCAGCCCTGAGCACTGCAGTACCTGGGCTTCATGGGACCAGACTGGACTGCAGCAGGGACTGTGGAACTCCTTGCCACTGCTGGCTGTGGCGGACTCCGAGGGGCTCCAGAGTGGCTGCTCCGCCCCCTCCAGCTGTGCCATCTGGCCCCGCCCACTCACCTGGCCCGCCCTTACCTGGAATGTCTGCAGGAGCTCTTGCACTCCTCCCTCCGCGGCCGTCTCAGGCTCCGCCCCTCCCCCGGAGAAGCAGAGGTGTGGGCGGGCCTACTCGGAGGCCACGCCCCCGGTGACGCAGCATGAGGTGGCGCTGGGCGGTTCCTCCGATTGGCGGGAGGGGCTGTCACGCGGGGCCGGGAGGGTCGCTGTAGTCGTGGCGACGGAAGCCCCGCCCACAGCCAGGTGCGGCCGCGTCACGGGAAGCGGGCAGGAGCCGGAAGCGCCGGAGCTGGTCCTGCCCGGACAGCCATGGAGGAGGCGGAGGGGGGCGCGGGCCGAGGAGCCGGAGACGCCCCCGCGGAGGGCCCCGAGCGCGGCCTGGAGCTGAACCCCTTCGACGGGCTGCCCTTCTCCTCCCGCTACTTCCGCCTGCTGGGCCGCCGCCGCCGCCTCCCCGCCTGGGCCGCCCGAGACCCCTTCCTCCGCCACCTCCGCGCCGGCACCCAGACCCTCCTCCTCTCCGGGGACCCGGGCTCCGGGAAGAGCACCCAGGTGGGCCCCCGCACCTCCAGGCCGCACAGGCGCCGCTCGGCAGACCGGAAGGGACGGCCTTCGGCTGGAGCCCCCGGGCTGCCCTCGCCCCCCCAGCACCCTCCTGCTCCTCCTGCAGGCGGGCAGGGACTGTCCCAGGGACTCTGCCCCGCACCGCTGCCTGGGTGGGTGGATGGATGGCTGTCCCTGGCAGGAGCGGAGCGGCTCCCAGGCTCAGGGGGCAGACAGCACGAGGCCCTCCAGGGCCCTGGGTGGGTAGCCACGCGCCCGGAGAAACCGCCTGGCTTCCAGCCTGTACGGGAGGGCCAAACCCCGGCCTCAGAGCCAGAGGAGGAGGGAGTGTTGGGGAGCCCCGGGAAGGCAGAGCGAGGGACGCCTTGTTGCTGGCAGCAGCTGCAGCGTGTGTGGGGTGTGCTTGGCCTCCCCAGCCTGCAATGGCTCCGAAGGAGGCCCTGATCGCCCCCGCCCGCCCGCCCCTCCAGCTGCACCACCTGCTGGGAATCAGCTCCCCTCCCCCAAACGGACCTTACTCCCGAGTAGCCACGCAGAGGGTGGAGCTGGTCCCAGTCCGACAGGAGTCTGTCTTGCAACCGGAATTAGGGGGACCTGCTCTGGCTGCCTCTGGCCAGGAGGACTCGGAGAGAGGCTGCCTCTGGTGGGGTTCCCAGACCCATCCCTTTGGGAAAGGCTCCCTCCTGTTGTCCTGGACCCCAAAGGCCCCGTGTGGGGAGAGGACGGGAGGCTGAGCTCTGCAGGGGAGGAAAACGCCCGCTTGCCTCCCTGCCCTGCAGGTGCCCCAGTGGTGCGCAGAGCACGCCCTTTCCCAGCAGTCTGCCCGGGGGCAGGTGGTCTGCGCTCAGCCTCACAGCCTGGCCGCGCTGAGCCTGGCGCTGCGGGTGGCGGACGAAATGGACCTCAACGTGGGCCACGAGGTCGGCTACTGCATCCCCCACCAGGACTGCTGCACCTCCGAGACTTTGCTCAGGTGAGGCGGGCGGAGTGACTGTGGGTGTGACGGGAGGCCCTCCTGGCCCGGCCCGGAGCAAAGTGTGTCTCCACCGGCCTGTGTCCCGGAGCCTGCCTCGGGAGGGCAGGACTCAGACAAACAGACCCCACGGCTCAGGCCTGCCTTTCCTGGCCCAGCAACCGAGAGGCGCCTACGGGATCCTGTGATTCCGTGGGAGTCCTGAGCACACGGGGAAGAAGCTGCTCTCGAGCAGTCGTGAGAGGCGCAGGCAGCGCAGGGAGCACAGTCTGGCCTTGGCAGCGGCACGTCCGTCCGTACTCCTCATCAGCAACAGTGTCGTGAGACTCGCGGAAGAGCCTGTTGGCTGCAGAGATGTGGTGAAGTGGCAGCCCCTGCGCTCCTGTGCTGTTGCTTTGCTGTTGCTGGCAGGACAGGAGGCTTGACTCAGAGAAGGGCTAAACCGTGCAGGACGTCAAGCCGAGTAGAGGGTGTCAAATATAACAGCCCACAAACTTGATGCTCCCCACAGGGGCTCTTCACTCATCCTGTGTCTGACGGGCTTCTCCAGCACCACGATCAGCTTGTGTCGTAACCCGCACGAAGCGTCTGGTTTTCCAAGATATATTGTGCAACCTCCACAGGATTGATTTGTGAATTGCAGGTTCTCCTCAGACGAAGTCCTGCTGCGCGAGATGATGTCGGACCCGCTGCTGCGGCAGTACGGGATAGTGGTGCTGGATGAGGCCCAGGAGCGGACAGTGGCCACGGACCTTCTCCTGGGGCTGCTGAAAGATGCCCAGCGTCAGCGCCCGGAGCTGTGCCTGGTGGTGGTGATGGAGCCCCTGTTGGAGGAGCCGCTATGCCGCTTCTTCCCAGACGCCCCCCTTGTGCGAGTCCCGGCACTGGGCCCACCCCCAAGCTTAGCCTACAGGACACCTGCGCCAGGGGGACCTGTGTCTGCGGCCTGCCAGGCTGTGCTTGAGATTCACTCCCAGAAAGAGGCTGGGGATGTGATGGTCTTCTTGGCCAGCAAGCAGGTGTGATTATTACGTACACCTGCCTGTGTAGGGTGGGTGATTCTCTTTGGTTAGATAGGTGAGGACAGTAGGGCTTTGGGTCCTCTGGAGCTGCTGGGCAGAGGTAGGGGCTAGAAGGCCAGACTGATCCTCTGCAGGACCTTTAGGAGCAGCCTGCATAGGGAGGAACCCCCAAGCACTCGCGACACAAAAGCTTTTTCTTCCCCGTTCCAGGAGATTGCAGAATGCTGTGAGGCTGTCGAAGCTGAGGCTCAGGCCTTGGATCCCAGCCTGGGCCCTTTGCTGGTGCTGCCCCTTCACCCAGACGTGGGGAGAGATGTTCAGAAAGTGTATGAGGCTGTAGAGCCAGCAGGCGGAGGCTGGACCCGCAAGGTCATCATCACCCACTGGCTAGCAGATGCAGCCTTCTCTGTGGAGAGCGTCAGGCACGTTATTGATTCTGGGCTGGAGCTGCGTAACGTAAGTGGCCCGAGACTGTAAGTGTAACGTAAGTGGTCCACGGCGGAGCAAGACTGGTCGCTTGCGTACACTGGAGGGAGGACTGAAGGGTGTCCTGGGCTTCTCTAGCTCCATCAATGCAGGCACTGCTTGCATGTCCAGGAACTTGCAGGATCGAGCAGGAGGTTGCACTCCCTGCAGAAAGGGGTGACCTAAAGACCCATCCTCAGGCACACAAACCCTGGCTTTCCTTAGGGTCCTGGGCAGAGTTTTGAAAGCTCCATTTCCAATTCTGGCTGTGGGTCCCTCCGCCACGGGCACTTTGGAAGTTGCAGCTTGACTCTCACTGCCCAGTGAGGCCAGCCCCTCATGTTCTGTCTGTACCAGGAGTTTTGTGGCCCTGAAAAAACCTCCAGGGACATCCTTCCTAACCTGCTTTGAAGGACGAGGAAGGTCTTGCAGCAGCAAATGTTGGGCGTATTGGAGGCAGGGACAGATTTTGCACAGTCTCCCTGATCCATCTTGCGCACTCTGCTTGGCAGGTGTACAACCCTCGGATTCGGACCGAGTCTCAGGAGCTGCGTCCCATAAGTCAGAAGCAGGCAGAAGCTCGGCGTCTGAGGGCAGCAGGCCACCCTCCAGGTGAGCCTCCTGTGGGGCCTGGCTGTAGTTGCCTTGGCCACAAACCTAGCGAGGCCCTCGGGAGCTGGAGTCAGAAAGCCCAGGCCTCTCCATGATTTCTGTGGTGCTCCTGTTGACAGGGACATGCCTGCGCCTCTACACAGAGGCCTTCGAGCAGAGCCTCCCCGCCATCCCACCAGCCCCACTCACAGAGGCCAACCTCAGCCGCCTGGTCCTGCTGCTGAAGAGGCTGGACATCGCAGACATGGGGCAGTGTGACTTCCTGGATCGACCAGGTGTGGTGCTGTGGGGGGCGGGGGGCAGGCGTGGCATCGGCGCCTCTGTTTCTCACTTCGCTGCTTCTCTCGCTTCCGCCCAGCCCCCGAGTCACTGATGCAGGCACTGGAGGACCTGGACTACCTGGCTGCCCTGGACGATGACGGGAACCTCTCCGAGGTGGGCATCATCATGTCGGAGCTGCCACTGGACCCGCAACTGGCCAAGGCCCTCCTGGCCTCCTGTGAGTTTGACTGTGTCCACGAGATGCTCACACTGGCCGCCATGCTGACGGGTAAGTGCCCTCTTCAGCTCTGCCAATCGGTGTCAGACCATCCTTTCCAGGGGAAGGGTCTCCGCTCCTCTCTGACAGGATCAGGGCTGCTCCCAACAGCCAAACGTGTGTTGTGTAATTTATCTTTTGTTGTGATCTTCTTCAGAGTGTGGCCCTTTTGGGAGAGGGAGCCACCAGTTCTCTGCTTTTTCCTCCAGACCACTTTAGAAACTGTTGATTGGAAACGTAATATATAAACACTGTTAGCAATAATAATAATTTTAGCACAGTTGTAGGTGGTGCCCAGGCCTCTTGTCCTTGGTACCGTGTGAGCCTCCAGCACGGGGTGCCTTCTGAGGTGCTGATGCCAGTCCATCTTCCCCCCTCCTGCAGCCTGGCCTTGCTTTGTGCCTCCAGCAGCACGCTGGGAAGAGGCAGTGGTCACCCGGCAGCGCAGCCTCCTCCACCCGGCCGGAGACCACTTCACCCTCATCAACGTCTTCAATGCCTTCCACCAGCGTAAGTGTTTGCCCAGGGCTGGGTGCAGCACCGCACCTGCTGGCTGCAGGTCCTTGCACACCTTCCCTTTCTCCTGCAGAGAGCCACCCAGACAGCTGGTGTCGGAAACATGCGGTGAGCGAGGCTGCCCTGCGCCTGGCTGAGCTTGTGCGTGCCGAGCTGCTGGAAGTGATGCAGCGCATTGAGCTGCCAGTCTCTCCTCCAGCCTTTGGCACAGAGAGCAACATCATCCGCCTCAAGCAGGCCCTTCTCTCAGGCTTCTTTCTCAAGGTAGGATGTCTGAGCGGAGGGGGCCGTGCCAAAAGGGGTGCACCTCAGTAGGCCTGGGTGGGGAATGATTGTCAGACCTGGAAAGGGAGGTGAGGGAGAGGCACCAGACCCCTTGCTGGTGAGTGTGGGAGAGTGTAGTTGGGTGGGCTGTCATCCTGCTGAGAATCCCAGAGTCTGTTCAGCTCTCCAGGGGCAGAAAGGAGGCAGTCTGTCTGCACAGCTGTTTTCATGAGCTGGGATTTGCCAGCCAGCCATTCTTGCCCTGTTCTTGAGCCTGTGCCCTCCAGTCCTGCCCAGGTATTTGGGCTTATTGTATCACTGATTCTGGGGGGAGGGAGTGGGCAGTGCCTGGAGTTCAGTCCCTGAGTTAGAAAGCTTGCAGACCCTTGCCAAGGGGCCACATTTGCCAGGCGCAACTCAGCCGGAGTCCAGGCCGCATGCAAGTCCTCTTTCATCAGTGTAAGCCCAGCAGGGAAACACAGCCCCCCCCCCCCCCGCCCTCTTGTAGGCTCAAGCCCCAGCCCCAGCCCCAGCCCCAGCCCTCATCAGGCCCAAGCCCCAAATTGTTGAGGTTCAAGTCGGTGCAGTGAAAGAAAGTGTGGCCTTCTGGACCTGCAGAGCCACCCCAATTGGACCCGCAGAGCCACCCCTGCTCCTGATTGGACCAGCCCAATCCTGTGACCTCAGCCTGGCTGTGGGTCTCTTCATCCCCCGCATGGACCTAGGGCTGGAGCTGAGAGAGGTGCCTGAGTATTGGAAGATAGCACTGCAAACCTGGTAAATGTAGCCTCTTTCCTGCCCAGGTGGCCCGGGACGTGGATGGCTCTGGCAACTACCTACTCCTAACACACAAGCAAGTGGCTCAGCTGCCGCCCAGTTCCTGCTACCGCCTACGTCGCCCACTGCCCCGCCCACCCCCTTGGGTGCTATACCATGAATTCACCATCTCACAGGACAACTGCCTCAGCGTCGTCTCCGAGATCCAGCCAGAGATGTGAGCAGGGATGTGGGTTGGGATTTTGGTGGTGCCTGAGCCTGGCTCCTCAGGGTGCCCCTTTGGGGGCAATACCAGGCTCCCTGTGCCGGGAGGCTCATCTGCCAGGCAGCCCCAAGTGTGAGCTGGGAGAGGGTCAGTTTCTCCCCCTGTGGCACATTCAGCGTTTGTTTCCCGCAGGCTGGTGGAGCTGGCCCCCCAGTACTTCCTGAGCAACCTGCCTGCCAGTGAGAGCCGGGACCTTCTCATGGCACTGCGGGAGAAGATCTCCGGGGCAGCTGACTTAGCTCTAGCACCACCCGTCGAGGAGTCTCCAGCCCCCCACGTGGCTGAAGAAGGGGAAGAGGATGCTTGTGTGCTGCAGTGAGCTGGGACAGCACTGTCTGTCTCTGCTGGAAACAAGGCAGAGCGAGGCCTCCACGGCCCTGGCACCTCTCAGCAGGACCCTGTCAAAGCCCGCCCCCCCCCCCAAGGGGTAGTGCCAAGACCCTCTGGAGAGAGGAGGGGAGAGCAGGTTGCAGAGGTGGCCTGGAAGCAGGTGTGGCTGCAAAGGCAGGACTGCTAGAATTCACCCCAGGGTACTGCAGCCTCTGGTTAGCCTGCTGGGTGAAGAGAACCTGGGCCTGCCCAACTGTGGAGGAGTGTGCTGGCCGCTGCCTTTTTTGTGGTCTTGGCCCCCTGCCTGTGGGGGAAGTGCAGGGCACTGGTGCACCCGCTTTGGAGCTTGGGGTGGCCATGAATCTGGGGAGAGATGAAGGGGATTTGCATACTACCACGTGATTAAACCAAGTGTTTTAGAACAGTCGTTCTTGAGAAGGCATCTTGTTGATAAGGGTTCTCCTGGGCATTGACCAGCCAGTCTCTCTTCCAGGGAGTGGGGGGTCTTGCAGCACCGCTGGGGTTTGCATGGCCTGCCCTGTTGGCCAGGGAATAGGCCCTGGAGTCCTTTGAGCCCCAGCGTTTGGCTAGTTGTATAGGACCCTGGGCTCTGAGCCCCACCACCACCCACCCCCGGGCTTCCAGGGTGCGGCACCTCAGCTTGTGTGTATCCATCCCTAGGCCTCCTTCATACATGGCTGCCCCCTGCCATTTGCTTCCACGGTTCTCCCCACCCCTTGCACCCACTCCTGCTTCCAGTTGTGCCTTCATTCTTGCCTTAAGCAACCTGGCTCCCCTCAGCATTCATTCACAGGAGGGGCTCAGAGTGGTCCTGAGTCAGCAGGTGCAGAGCAAGGTGGGGGGCTCTGTTTAGCTCATGTGGGTGCAGCCAACCTCCGCCTGCCATCTTAAGCATGGAGGGAAGGGCCTGCCCTATGCCATGGCTGCAGCCAGAGGTGAGGCTGCCCGTTGAGGCTGCTCAGCCCTGACCCTGGAAGAGTGGAGGAGGGCAGCCCCCTCTCCCCAGGCAAGAGGTGGAAAAACAAGAGAGGTGCTGGCCCCTTACTGCAAGGGGGGGGGTGGATGCTGTATGGGTCTAGTCATTTTGGGGGGTGGGGGCTGGTCCCTGGAGTGGCAGCCAGAGCTCCAGGGCCCATCAGGAGCCTGCCCTGAAACCCTGCTGGAGGTTCAGCATTCCAAGTGCTGGATGGCCCCAATGTGCCTTCCTTCTGCGGAAGCTCCTGTCTTGCCCCAGTGAGTGGGGGGTGCAGAGCAGGGAGTCC
Source organism: Cryptoblepharus egeriae (assembly GCA_030015325.1). Classification (NCBI taxonomy): domain Eukaryota; kingdom Metazoa; phylum Chordata; class Lepidosauria; order Squamata; family Scincidae; genus Cryptoblepharus; species Cryptoblepharus egeriae. Next base: position 196,826 of record JAREYC010000007.1, read on the forward strand.
CCCTCCCCTGTGGTGCATCTCCACTTGGTTGGATCAGAGCCCCAGAGAGGCTGTGGCTGTGGGGCAGAGGCTGATGCCCCCTGAAGCGGAGCCCACCTGCCACCAGCCCTGGGCTGGCTCTTCCCTCTGCAGACTGGGGCAGCCGAGGGCGAGGGTCAGAACCAAGAAAGAGGCGGAGGACCCCAGATGGAGGACCCCAGGTGGAGGACCTGCAGGACACCGCAAAATAAAAGCCAGAAACAGATATTGCTTGAGTGTGCTTAATTTAAACTCGCGCCCTGCTGGACACTGACAAGGAAAAGGTGGGGTTTAAGGCTAAAATCCAGGACGTGTCCTGGAGAAAGAGGGCTTCTGGCCAGCCTGGCTGAGGGGGCCGGGCGTCCTCTTTTCCCGGACTCGCCCTCCTGCCTCACCCTGAAGCGGCCTTGTCCGAAAAGCGGTCAGACGGCCTGATGAGCGACGGAACCGGGGTGGCCCGATTCCTCCGGCGTCTGGGCACCGGTTGCAGGTTCTGGGCCCCCTTCCCCGCTCGGCAGCAGCTATGCAGGGGAAGGGGCTCGGCCTCAGAACCGCTCCTTCGACGGCCCGCTCGATCTGGGGGGCCGGACCGACGCTGAGCCCGCTCCTCTTGCGGCTCCAGAAAGCCGCGCCGGCGAGTTCCACCCAGTCCAGAACCAGTCGGTCCCTCTGAGAGGCCCCCAGATCTTTGGTCTGCTCCGCCATCGGACCGAGAGCAGCCACTCTCCGCTACCGGCCCGCCCTGAGACCCTGCCCGCCTGGAAGCGCGGCTGCAGCCCTGCCAGCTGCCCCCTCCAGCACTGCTCCGCCCAGGGCACTTCGCGTGGCTCTGCCGTCCAGGAGGCGAGCCGGTGGGGCGGAAGGTGCTCCGCGCCCTCCGGGGGAGGCTCGGCCTGGAGTCTCCCCGAAGCCTGGCGCCCCCTCCCCGTGATTCACTCCCTGCGGAGCCGGACGCAGCCCTCGGAAGAAGGAAATTCTGGCTTCGTCACCCGCCGGCATCCCCGCTGCTGCCCCCAGGGCGGCCTCTGCCCTCCGCCTGGCTGGGCGGCAAGGGGAGGACACCGGCGTGCTCGGCACACAGAAAGGAGGACGGGAAGGTTTTTCGACGACGCGGGGCTGAAAAGGAGGACAGAAAAGAGCCGAGAGGGAAAGGGCCAATAGGGTGGCGCCCTGGACAAGTCCGGGGTTGGGGAGGCCACATTTGGAGTCCCGCCTCCAGTTCTGGAGCCACATCTCAGAAGGGATGTGGAGGGAACGGAGAAGGGTCAGAGGAGAGCGACCCACAGGCTGGGTGGTCTGGGTGGACACCCTCCCTCCCTAGGAGGAGATGCTGCGGCGTTTGGGGCTCTTCAGCCTAGAAAAGAGGCGCTGGAGGGGACAGGAGTGAGACGTACAAAAGTATGCCAGGGACGGATAGAGCGGCCAGAGAGATGCTCTTTTTCAGAATACCCCAGAACCAGGGAACATCCACTCAGACGGAAGGTTGGGAGGGTTAGGACAGAAGAGGGAAAAGATTTCTTGACCCAGCATGTAGCTAGTCTGTGGAACTCCCTGCCACAGGACGTGGTGACAGCGTCCAGCCTCAACACCTTGAAGAAGGAATTGGACAAATTCCTCGAGGAAAGAAGGCCCATCACGAGCTCCAAGCCAGATGCCAGATGGGGGGACACCTGGCTGCAGTGGTCTTGGGACTCCGCGCGGCCCCTGGGCTGCATCCGGGGCGACTCCCAGATCCGCTCAAGCGGGCCTGCCCAGCCCCGCAGCCCCTCTCTGCTTCTTTGGCCCCAGCGCAGCTCTTGGCACTCCCTTCCTCCCTCTGAGCTCTGGGTGGTCCTCTGCACCCGAAGGGGTCCCCCAATTTCCCCCAGAGTGAAACTTATACATTGGATTTCAGGAAAGCTGATTTCAACAGGCTTAGAGGAGTCATAGGCGGGATCCCAGGGGTTGAGGATCTAATGGGGAAAGGGGCCCAAGTTGGGTGGGAGCTCCTTAAGAGGCAGCTTCTACAAGCACAGTCAGAAACAATTCCCATGAAAAAGAAAGGGGGAAAAACCTGAAAAAACCAGGTTGGCTCCACAAGCATCTTGGGGATCAGCTGAAGTTAAGAGAAGTATAGGAAATGGAAGACTGGAACGATCACCAGGGAGGAGTACAGCGGAGGGGGTCAGGGATGCTAAAGCTCAGTCTGAGCTGAGGCTGTCCAGGGGAGTCAAGGATAACAAGAAGAGCTTCTTTAGATATGCCCAGAGGAACAGGAGGAGAGACAAGGGGCTGGGGCTGCTCCTAAACAAAGATGGACAGCAGGTGTCTGGAAACCAGGAGAAGGCAGAGCTGCTCAACTCCTACTTTGCGTCCATCTATTCTCGGAAGGAGGGCTGTGCAAATGGGGGTGCGGGATCATTGGCTGATGCGGGGATGTGTTTACATCCCCTAAGAGGTAATGAAAACATGGATGGTGCAGAACAGCAGATTAAGATTGACAGAGAACTGGTTCAAAACCACTTAACTGGCCTCAATGAATTCAAGTCATTTGGACCGGATGAGCTGCATCCTCGAGTTCTTAAGGAACTGGCAGATGTCCTTGCAGAGCCTCTGTCCATCATCTCTGAGAAATCCTTCAGGAGTGGAGAAGAGCCTGGACTGGAAGAGGGCAAATGTAGTCCCAATCTTTAAGAAGGGGAAAAAAGAAGACCCGGGAAACTATAGACCAGTCAGTCTGACTTCAATCCCGGGCAAGATATTAGAGCAAATCATAAAACACACAATTTGTGCACATCTAGACAAGTACTCGGTGATCAAAACAACCCAGCATGGATTTACCAAGAATAGATCTTGCCAGACAAATCTGATCTCCCTTTTTGATGGGGTTACGAGCTTCCTGGACATGGCAATGCTGTGGATGTCATTGATCTTGACTTCAGCAAAGCATTTGACAAAGTCCCACATGACATCTTCATTGGGAAGTTGGAGAAACATGGGCTCAACAAGGCAATTGTTAGGTGGATCTGCAGCTGGCTCGATGGCTGCACTCAAAGGGTTTTAGTAAATGGGTCTGCATCAACCTGGAGATCGGTTTCAAGTGGGGTCCTCCAGGGCTCTGTCTTGGGCCCAGTCCTCTTTAATATTTTTATCAATGACTTGGAGGAAGGAGTACGGGGGAGCCTGATCAAATGTGCGGATGACACCAAGCTGGGAGGAGTAGCAAACACAAGAGAAGAAGGAGAAACCTCCAGGAGGATCTGGATAAACTGGAATCCTGGGCTGGAACAAAGAGAATGAATTTCAACAGGGAGAAGTGGAAGGTTCTGCACTTGGGCGATAAAAACCAAAAAGACAGGTACAAAATGGGGGATACTCGGCTTGGCAGCACAACATGTGAGCGGGATCTTGGAGTTGCCGTGGATCACAAGCTGAACATGAGTCAGCATGTGATGTGTCTGCAAAGAAGGCAAATGCCATTTGAGGCTGCATGAAGAGGACTGGAGCTTCCAAGTCGCAAGAAGTTCTGGTTCCTCTTTATTCTGCATTGGTCAGACCTCACCTTGAGTCCTGTGTTCAGTTCTGGGCACCTCACTTGAAGAAAGATGCAGCCAAACTGGAGCAAGTCCAGAGGAGAGCGACAAGAATGATCAGTGGGATGGAAGGGAAGCCCTACCAGGAAAGGTTGGGGGAACTTGGGATGTTCAGCCTGGAGAAGAGGAGGCTGAGGGGAGACCTGATTGCCCTCTTCAGATACCTGAAGGGCTGTCATAGGGAGGAAGGGGCTCATTTGTTCATAGCTGCTTCTGAAAGCAGAACCAGAACCAATGGGGACAAACTGCAAGAGAGGAGATTCCGGATGGATATCCAGTATCCAGAAAAAATTCCTGACGGTTCGGGCGGTTGGGCAGTGGAAGAGATTGCCACGGGAGGTGGTGGACTCTCCCTCACTGGGGGTCTTCAAGCAGAGGCTCCACCAGCACCTGTTGGGGATGCTCTAGGGGGATTTCCTGCTGCAGGAAGGGGGTTGGACTAGATGACCTACTAGGTACCTTCCAACTCCAGGATTCTATGATTTTAATTTCCCCGGCATTTGCTGCTTCTGCCGGCTTGGTGGCATCCACACCAGATGTCCTCTTTTTCCAGGACATGCCCTCTTTTTTAGCCTTGGGCTCTGTTTCCCAGGAAGTAGAAAGCAGGGCAGCTTCTTAAAATTAACTCCATATTTGTCATCCAATGTCTGGACTCTTTCTCAGTTCAGGCAGCCCCCTCATCCAGTTCTGAAATGAATCCCAGCAAAGCCCTCTTTCGGAGTCTTCTTCGCATTTCTGGGGTCCTGCCCTCCATTTTCCTTGGGGGTCCTCCATTTTGGGAGGGTCGTCCTCCTTCTCCGTCACTGACAAGGTGAGCCTGGCCTTCCATGGAGATGCCGAAGAGAGCAGGCGCAGCCCCCCTCCAAGCCGGCCACCCCAAAACTGTCTCATGGATCCGCCCGCCCGTCCCTTCGCTGCTGGGGATGCGGTGGGGATGAGATGGTGACGCTCCGGGCATTCCCGCCCTCCAGGCCAAGCGGGGACGGACTGAGATTCGTCAGGCAAGAGGATTCTGGAGAATCCCCCCCCCCCCCTTTTGCGCACCGCTGAGTCCTTGTCCAGCCGTGGGCAGAGCAGCAGGTCGGTTTCTACGCCTTCCCCGGAAGGGAAGTCGGAGCAGCGGGGTGCCGGTCCTGGAAACCGGAGGGGCTGTCCCTCTGCGGGGCCACCTGGGGCCTGATCCAGTTCCCCTTGTTCCTAGACACTCCCTCGGCGGGGGGGGGGCATCCTGCTGGGGCAGGGTAGGGCTAGCCGACTGGCTGTGTGGGCCGCCCTCCTTGCGGGACACCTGTGGGGGTGGGGTGGGTGCCTGACTCACCGCTGCTGCTTCCTCCTCCGCCGATCTGTAATCTCAGGGAATTTTCTGGGGCCCCACCTGCCCGCCCACCTGCCGGCAGAGAAGAGGGTATATCTCCGTCTCCCTGCCTGACACCGCCAAGTCTCCTCCACGCAGACGCTGAGCAGGCTCGGAAGGTAAGAGGCGGGATCCTCCTTGTCTTGCGATCCTCCAGTCCTTTCGGGCGACTGACCGGTGGGGAGGAGGAGAAGCGGAGCTGCTGCCCCCTCAGCCGCCCCTCGGCTGCTGCACTCCGGGAAGGCCAGAGGGCTGTGCAAGCGAAGGAGGGAGCTGGCCGGGGGGAGCCCAGCCCGTGAGGAAGGTCCGCTTAGTGACGCGGGGGTCTCCCCTTCAGGCACCCGCGTACCCTGAGCTGAACCTGCCGCCTTCTCAGCGCGTCCTCCGTCCCGGCGGCGCCTCTTCCGTTCCTGCCTCCCCTCCACGCAGGTGCCGAGAATGCTGGTGGGCCTGCTGGGCACCATCCTCGCCCTCCTCTGCGCCGGGGCCTCCGCTGCTTTCCCCGCCAGGCGTAAGTGGCGGTTTGGACGGGGCGCGAAGCTGCAAAGGAGGGCTTGTCCCTCGCAAACGGGCAACATTTTCATTGGGGGCCGCGGGCGGGGAGAAGGACAAGAGGGGCGCATCCTGCGTGCGACGGGGAGGGCGCAGCCCCGCAGCCTCAGCTGACTCTCGGGAGTTCTGTCCCTCCAGTGCAGGTCGGCGAGGCCAACGGGACTGTGGAGCTGGACTGCGGCGCCTCGCCCGAGCAACCGCTAAGCTGGAAGCCCGGCAAGCCCTGGGTTGAGACGTGGATGGAGACGTGGGGCCGCTGGAAGGAGCGCGTCCGCCTCACCCGCCTGGACGTCTCCTTCTCCGGGAACTACAGCTGCTGGGCCGGACCCTCCTTGCTGGGCAGCGTCTTCCTGGCCGTGCGGGACCCTGCCCTGCCGATCTTCGACCGCAAAGGTGAGGCTGGCGGGGCTTCCCTCTGGGGCAGTGGTGGAGGAGACAGGCTTCGGGGGTCCCGCCACGTCCTGCTGGGCTGCCCGCCCCCATCGCCTACCGTGGAGAGGCTGTGCCTGACCGACCCCTGGAGCACAAGCCCCGCTACCCCTGGCAGGCCTGGTCACGCATTCTTCCCCGCAGGCGGACCGGCGGCGGAAGCGGTGACGTGCGAGGCCACCTACGAGGGTACCTACGACGGTACCTTCAAGTGCTCTTGGGAGGCCCTCCATCCAGCCACCTACCGGGTCCTCGTAAGCCGTCGGTGAGTCCCGCCCGCGTTTCTCTGGCCCTGGCAGACGCCGGACGCTCCCACCAACAGACCGGCCTGCCTATCCCTGGAGCGGGGAGAGTGGCGGCGCTAGACCAGCCTCTCTGGGACCAGTCCTGCCCTCCCCAAGCCAGCCAGCCAGACTATTTTGAGGCGGGGAGTTCCGCAGCCCCCCTTCTACCTGCCTTGAATCGTCCTCCTGCAGGTCGGCTCTACTGAGGGGCTCCTGCCTGCCTGCCTGCCTGCCTGCCTGTGACAAGGAGGGTGGCCGGGAGGAGAGAGCCTCGTGCTGAGCGCCTGCAGGGAGCTGGTCCTCGCCGTCCAGAGGGACTGAGCCGCTTTCTCTTCTCTCCACAGAGGCCGAGAGTCCGGGGCTTGCCCCGCCACGGAAGAGAGGCGTAACTCTAGGGGCCCGGTGAGCTTAGTTCTGCGGGACTGCTCCTTCTGCCCCTTCGGCGAGCCAGGGAAGCTGCAGGTGACTCTGCAGGCGGTCGGTGAGGACGGCAACTACGAGAATCTGGCCACGGAAGTCTTCCTTCCGGGCATCGGTACGGCTGGGACTCCTTCCTGCCCTGCCCTGCCCGGCTGCCAACGGCGCCCGCCCCGTCCGCGACTCTCTGTTCTTTCTGCTCTCTGCAGTGAGGCCGGCCTCCCCGGATCGCCTGCAGGTCCGCCGCCGGAACAGCAGCCTGGACTTCAGCTGGACGCCTCCCGCCTCCTGGCCGCGGCCCTCCACCTTCTTCCCCCTGCGCTACCACCTGCAGCTGCAGCTCTTCGGCCAGAAGCAGAAAGTGCACGTCTTCAGTGTAGGTTCCCCTCGTGCCGGCCTTCCGGCCTTCCCCGCGGCAGACGCGGGTGGGTCGGTCTGACCCGAGTCGGCCTGGGGGGAGCAGGGGCGAGGGACAGCCTGACGCCCAGACTCACTGCCGGCACTTGCAGGACCAGCTGCGGGAGACGTGGGCAGAGAAGGAGGGCGGCCCGCACGTCGGGCGCGTGCAGATCCGCTGCAGGGATCCCTTCCTGCACTCGCCCTGGAGCAACTGGTCCGATTGGGTCTACGTGCCTGCCGCTTCGCTCCACCTCTGACCCGGAGGACGCCCTCCAACCTGCAGCTGGAGGGCCTCCGTGCGGGCACCGCCGCCGATCTGCTCCGCGAAGCCTCCCAAGAGCCGCCGCTTCATCTGCTAAGGATCCTGACAGCGCCTCGGAACTTCGGCCCCGGAACTCCCTCCAGGAAGATCCCTTCCTCCACCCCCTCCCCCACTGGCAATAAAGTCGCCTCCCCTCACGCGCCGCCTGCAGAGTCCGTTCTTCGGGGCTGGCCAGGAAAGGGCTTGGGCGGGACTCCACCCGTCGAGGGAGAAGCGAGATCCGGGCGGCGAGGGAAACGCCCTGCTTCTTTCTTCCCGGGCAGGTCCAGAACGGAGGGGAAGGGGCGCAGGAGCCCCCCATGAGCTCCGGAGAGAGGCGCGAAGGGCTGGGCGGCCACATCCTCCTGCGGGGAGCCCTAAAGGCTGCGCAACGCTCAGGCCCCACCGGGGCAGCAGATCTCCGCAGGGGTGACTGAGCCGCACCTCTGCCCCCTCCCAGCGCCTGGCCGGACAAGGAGCACTGCTGGGCCTCCCTCCTCAGCCTCCCGGGCCCTGGCAGGCTCTCCTCCAGACGCAGTCCCTGGAAGCCGGGGCACTCGGAGCAGAGAGCAGGCCTCACCTTCGCAGGCCCCCAGCCCGCCCCGCACCCAGCCCGGCTCCAGACCCAAACACAGGGCCACGTTCACGGTTCTTTATTGATCAGGTTCGGCCAGACACCAAGTGGGGAAGCGGGGGGGGGATGGATGGACGCGCGGGCCGGTACCGCGGGGCAGGCAGGCAGGGGCCCCCACCCGGTGAGACTGGGCGCAGGCAGGGCACCCTAGAGCAAGGCAGAAAGCACTGCGGGGAAGCCTGGGCGGAGATGGCCACCTCCAGAGGGAGGAAGGGGAGCAGGGAGGCTGGCACTGCCCTTGGCCCTGAGAAGGTGCTGCGGGGCGGGTGGGGGTCAGCCCAGTGCAGATCTACACACAGAGGGGGTGACAGGCAGGCATGTGGCCTGTGCTGCTTGCCCAGTGAAGTAGGGTCTGAGGGGGAGGCGGGGGAAAGCGGGTCAGTGACCATCCCAGGTGATGCAGGCTCTGGAGGGGCATCAGGGAGTCACCTGCTTTGCTTGAAATTTTCCTACCCAGCTGGTGGGTGGGAGTTCCTGGGGCAGTTCCTCTCCCAGGTTGAGCAGCCTGCTGGGGCTCCAGAGCCCCTCTTGGCCAGGGGATGCAACCTCCCCAGCAGGCTCCAGGAAGCCCCTGAGGACCATGAGCTTCCACTGTTGCTCCAGTCTTGAGACTGCAGCTCTCCCCATGGCGTCCCCCAAGGAGAGGCTAAGGGGGTACATCACTTGCCGTTTCACCCCCCAGGATCTGGAGGGGGTAAAAGTTCGTGTGCGGTTGTAGCTCTGGTTCCCCAGGGCTGGTGCTTAAGTCATGGAGGAGGGAGGAACAGGGTGTGAGTGCAGAATCCCCTCCCTACCAAATCTTTTCCTACTGCAGCACTCAACTGTGTCCTGTCCACCCATGTTCTGTGCAGCCATTTGAGGGGTGGAAGGGTGAGGAGGAATCCAAGCAGGCCGCCTGGCATTGCCTCCAAGGCCTCCCTGCCCTCTAACAGGCTGAAGGAGGAAACAAGGCCCAGCAGGCTCAGAGCAGAAGTGTTGCCTCCCTCTCCCCTCTGATGCAGCTCAAGCCAGGGCCCAATGGCAGGTGTGAGCGGGGACTCTGAAGTGGGTAAGGGAAGGGAAATGGGAGGCTCTGGAGGTGCCTCCAATCTAACAGCCCAACCTTGGTTGCCTACTCACAAGTAACTCCATCTTTGTTCAATGGGTTTACTTCCACAGAGGTGTAAATAGGATGGCAACCTTGGGGGCCGGGCTTGTACAGCTGAGTGGCTTGTGGCCTGAAGGGAGGGAGGGGTGCGGATGAGGCTGAGGAGAAAGAAGGGTGCAGGCAGGCAAGCAGGCAGGAGGCAGGCAGCAGGTCCAGACACACCCAGCAGGATCACTTCATCAGGGGTTGTAAGGAAGAACTCCACCACATCTCCTCCCCCTCCAACAGTTTCCTGGAAATGAAAGACAGTCAGAGGGAGATGACTAGAGCTCAGTCCCACCCATTCACACACACACCCCCAAAGCAGCAAGCCTGCAATCATCCTCCATCATCCAGCAAGCCTGCAATTTCCTGTTTCCCTAGAAAATAAGACCTAGTTCTGCTCATACCCAGGGCCAGTGGTTGCAGTGGCATAGCTGGGGGGGGGTAGTGGGATGGGGGCCCTTCCATCCCAGCCAGCTGCAAAGATCACTGCTGAAGCTCAGGAGCAATTTGCACCACATCAGCATTGACCTTTTCACCCCACTCTGGAGCCTCAGTTCTCCCTGCACAAAGCTGCAAAGCCTCCTTGTAGAGGCAATCACATGGTCACCTAGCCAGCCAGGCAGGGATCACAATGATCGCTTTCCTGGGAGAAGTCCCACTGGCTATAATGGGGCTTGCTCCTGTGTAGGCATCCATAGGATTGGGCTCTCTGAGGCTGGAATCCCATCCTCACTTTCTTGGGAGTAAGACTGGATTGTTATACATGAATAAGTTTTGTGGAAAAGAATTACAGCCAACCTACTCCCAGTGAAGCGAGATCTAGAGTGGACTGGAAACAGCCCTGTGGAGGTGGGGCTGCCTCCCCTGATTCCCTCCTGGGAGGTCTTCAGGGGCTCTTCCTGCCCTGCAGGCCCATTCCTTGAAGGACACTGGCCTGGAACACACCCATCTCAAATTGCATCCCAGACCCAGGCCGGACACGGCCTGAGGCTGGCTGTAGGAAGGGCTTCTGGCCTTACCTGTAGGCTGCTATCTCAATGTCCAAAGCCATCTTGACATTCAGCAGCTCCTGGTACTCACGCAGGTACCTGGCCATTTCCTCCTTGGCCTCAGAGATCTCTTGTTCTAGTTCTGCCACCCTTTCCTGTAGGGAAGGCAGGGGAAGGGGGTGAACAAAAATGAGCATGGTCAGCCAGCCAGCAGAGGATGATGCTCGGAGGCATCACCCCCTGGAGCCAGAGGGGGAATCTCCCCACAACCCCAGCCCCAGCAGTGCAAAAGCAAATCCCCAGTTTTTATACTCATTTCACAAAATTGCCATTTCCCCCAAAGATCTAGCTAAGACCCTCTGAACATTCCCAGAGTGCAATGAAGTCCCAAGTGGAAGGGGTGGCACAGGAGTGGAGCAGAGTCAGGGGAAGCAGCATCAGCTGCACCACGCAAAGCCTGGCCTGTGCACTCTCCTTGTGCTGCTGGTGGGTCCTAGCTTGCCCCTCCCTGAGTCTAGGTTGGTAGAATGGGGCCCACAAATATTTGACACCCCATAATTATTTAACTAATTGTTATCTGTATTAATTAGTACAATTAATTAAATATCACCTTACCAATAAGTAGCATAATCCTAACCGTGTCTACTCAGAAGTAACCCATTGTGTTCAATGGGTCTTGCTCCCAAGAAAATGCATTTAGGATCGCTAAACTTTTGTGTAAGCTTTTGTTTTATTTTTTCTTGAGAGGGGGATAGTCAGCCTTCGGCAGCACTTGTTGAGCTCCACTTCCACTGGATTGGGACCATTCTGGTGGCCTTGCAATCCTCTGTACCTGAACTGAACAGAGCCAAGACATGTTTGCTTATTTGCAGGTAAAACTGTGTAGCTCAGACCCACTTTCCATAGTACTCAATGCAATTATCAGTAACTTCTGTCTTGGTTGATTTGTGGGGTCTGCGTTCATTCAATCAGGACCATTCTGGGGGCATTGGATTCCTCTCCAATAGAGAGGAATTAAAGCACATTTCCAAAGAATTAAAGCACATTTGACTTAAATTAAAAGGAATTAAAGCCCTTTCCAAGGAATTAAAGTGATGTAGACTCTGCAATCTGCCCCTAGATGGGGTGAATAATGGCATCAAAAAGAATTAACGTTATCTTCTATCTGTATATAAAATTATTGAAAAGTCACTGACTGACTGAAGCCCAGCCAAAGCCTCTGGATCTAGAAGCATGAAATTTGGGGACAGTGTTCCTTCCCTGATGTAGGGACCCACTAAGAACTGATTTTTTAAAAAATTCAAACTGGGTGAAAAGGGGGCACAACATGTCTTCTTCTTCCCTGTACTTTACATTGGAGAATCTCTGACTGATCCAAACCCTGCCCCAACCCCTGCACCTAGAAGCATGAAATTTGGAGAGGACTGTGAGCACCCGCGAAGAACCAATTTTCAGAAATTGAACCCTAAGGGGTTGAAAGGGTGTGCAACATGTCCCCCCCCCCCAATACGTAACACTGAAGACTAACACCCTGCCCCAACTCCCAGTCTAAGAAGCATGAAATTCGGGTAGTGTATTCTTTCTGTGATTGAAGCACCTACTTAGAACTGATTTGGTGCCCAGTAGTACCACCACTACAATATGCTGTCCCGTATCCTGGTATACAAGGGAAGCTGGACTGGATGGGATCCTTTGGACTGACCCAACTGGTCTTGACCAGCCTAAAGTAGCCTAAGGAATCTTGGAGGTACCTGGCGGGGGGGGGGGGGGCACGTATTGAGGGCTTCTGATGCTGTTTCCCTGCTAGAGTCCTGGGAAGGTCACCCAAAGGTTGGTGAAGCTGCTCAGTCACTGGGAGATCTGCAGCCGGGCAGCTGCCTCCTCATCCACCCCAGCAGAAGACTGGGATCGGCACAGACGAGGCACCCCCAGCGAGGAGACTTGGATCAGGCCAGGGGAGGCCAGCCGAGGGCTGCGCGTCGGGAAGGGTCCTGTAGGGCTCAGGGCTCTCAGGCTCACGGGTCCTGCACGGACAGCTCAGGAACACACACACACCCCCCCCCCCCCCAAGACTGTTGGTCCTTCCAGCCAGAGAGACCCCCTTTCCCCGTCCTGGCTGGAGGAGGTGCCTGGAAAGCTGTAGCCAGGAACGTGTCGTCCCCCCCCCCCCGCGCCCGAAGCCCCGCAGAGTGCAGCAGGAGTGCGACCCCCTTACCTGGCAGCGCGTGACCTCCGCGCTCTGCTGTCCCTCGAGGCTCTCCAGCTGCGCGTGCAGCGCGTCGATGGAGCCCCGCAGGGCCTCGATCTCCGCCGAGCGAGACTGCAGCAGGCGCCGGTACTCGATGGTCTCCTGGCGGATGCCGCGCACGGCCTGCTGGTTGCGGCTGGCCAGCTCCTCAACCGAGGCCACCTTGGAGCGGCACCACTCCTCCGCCGCCTGCATGTTCTTGGCCGCCAGGCGCTCGTACTGGGCGCGGATGTCCCGCAGCGCAGCCGCCAGCTCGGGCTTCGCCGGGCCCGCCGCCGCGGGGCCTCCCTCCTCCAGGGCCGTCCGGGCCAGCTCGGCCTGTGCCGCCAGCTCGGCGCGCTCCTGGGCCAGCAGCTTCTGCAGGAAGGTGAGCTCCGCGTGCAGCGAGCCGGCCGCCCCGTCGGCGTCGCAGGCGGCCAGCGCGGCCCGACCGACTTCCTGGCGGAGTCGGAGAAGCGTCTCCTCGGCGCCCCGGCGCCGTCGCTCCTCCTCGCCGAAGCGCTCGCGCAGCTGCCCGCAGAGCTGGCGGAGGCGATCTCGCTCTCCCTCCAGACGCGCCTTCTCGCCGGCCTCGGCCTCCAACAGGGCCCGCAGGCCGCGCACCTCCTCCCGGTACAGCTGTGGCAGGCGGGCAGGGACGCTCTGCTGCCGCCGCAGCGCCTCCAGCTCTAGCAGCAGCGCCCGGTGGCGGCGCTCCAGATCCCGCACCCGCTCCACGTAGGAGGCGAAGCGGTCGTTGAGCTGCCCCAGCTGCTCCTTCTCCCGGGCGCGCAGCCCTAGCAGCTCCGCAGTCAGGCCGCTCGCCTGCGCCAGGTCCAGGCGCTTCAGCGGCTCAGCCCCGGGGCCCGGCCAGGCGGAGGCGAGGCCCCAGCGCCGCGGCGAGGCCCCCAGGAGGAGCGAGCGCGCCCCTCCGCGCCCCTCTGATCGCGGCCTGCGCCAGCCCAGCCCCTCGGAGTCCATCCCGGCGCCTGCGGGGCAGCTGCTCCCGCCTCCCGTCCCCGGTGCCTGCAGAGCTTCCCGCCGCCGCTGCACCAGCTGCGAACTGCGGCAGGAGCGCGCCTGGTCTGCGGCCGGCGGTGGAGCGGCAGCCAATCAGGCCGCGCTGCAGGGAGACGCGGGGGCGGGCAAGAGGCTCCTGCCCGCCTCCAAGGAAGGAAGGAAGGAGCGAAGGAAGGAAGCCCAGGTGACCCTCCGGCGGCGACGGTGAGCCCAGAAAGCCGTCGGGGGCGCTGTTACCCGCCCCGGGAGCCTGCTGCGCTGGGTGTCCCCCGCTCGGCTCTCCTTCCCTCCAGCGGGGAGCGCAGTCAGTCGCCCGCTTCGGGAAAGCAGGCGGGGCTGCGGAGCGACGAGGGCGGGCAGCTGACGGGAAGCCCCGGGTGGGCGCCAGGTGGCGTCCCGGAATCAGGACTCCTGGCTGAGGCTGAGCGCGTGTCCTCTTTCCCGGACACGTCCTCTTTTGAGCCCGAGCTCCTGGCTCTGCACGTGGCCTCCACTCCAGAAATGATTGGTAATAAATTATTTCCCAGTTGTACATTTAATACTTAATCTAGTGTTTCAATTATGCCCAGGAAAGCCTTTGGGTTCTGTAGTCTTTTGCTTTTATTTCGTCGTGTCCTACATTTTGGAGCCTGGTCCTCTTTTCGTGGCTCTCCTGCTGTCGTGGGAGTGGCGTGGGGGGGGGGGTCAGCTCTCTTGGTGATCAGCCAACAGGCGGCCCGGGATCGGGAAGGAGGTCTGAGGCCAGAACGGAGGTCGTCGGGGCCACTCGGGACAGACTCCCCCGCCTCCTGGAAGCGCCGCCGGGGTGGGGGGTCTACCGTCGGGGTCGTCTCACTTCTCTGCCTGGTCTGCCGCAGAGAGGTTTCCGACCCCACCTGAACTAAGCGCCCCCACCCAGTTGCGCCCCGTCGGAAGCAGGGCTGGACGAGGGGTCTGCGGGGCGAAAACCCGCCACTCCTTGGGAGAAACGGGGGGGGGGGCAGGGGCTTCCTTTGGTCTCTCAAGTCAAGGCCCTGAACGGTCCCCTCAAGCCGCTTTCCGCGAGTCCTGGGCCGCTCCAGCACCGTGGACAGCTCCTGCGGCAGGCAATCCCCGCCCCGCCGACTCTCTCCCGCGTGTCCCCGGCGAGCCCGGCAGGAGCCCCGCCCCAGCACGTCGATCCTTCTCTCGGCAGCCCTCAGGTGGGCGGTGGGCTACTCCGAGAAGGGCGCTCTGTCCGGCTCGACACTTTATTAAAAGGAAAAAAGCTGTCATTGGAAAGGAACTCCCTGGTGCCCCCAAGACCACCAAGGCGGTCCTGCCCGCCCGCGCCTCCGCTCTGGTCAGAGGCCAGCCAGGGGCCCCGCCGCAGCTGCGATCTTGGGGTCCTGCTCGGCCCAGGGCTGCAGGTTCTGGAGGGCGAAGAGAGAGGCGTTGTGCAGGCAGAGCGGGTCCTGCTGCAGCGGGGGCCCCAGGCTCTTCTGGAAGGCTTCTTGCTGGAGGTGCAGCACCAGCCGGCTGGTCCGCTGGCGCTCCGCCTCGCGCTCCTCCGCCGTCTGCCGCCTGCGGGAGGGAGAGGAAGGCAGTGAGAGGAGCCCCGAGGCCTGGCTGAGAGCACCTGGCTAGACGGCAAGGGAACCCCCGCAGACCCCCACGTCGGGGCTCCGGTCCAAGCAAGCGGGGCTGCGTGCACTGCGTAGCGGGGAGAGGCCGGAGCAGAACCAGAACGAGTGACCTGGGCGGAGGGAGGCTCTGCCCCCCCCCCCCCCCAGAGCGGACCTCGCTCCCAGGCCCCACAGAGCCTCCAGCCTCCACGCACGCCTTAATCCAGGCAGGTTAGATGGGGTGGGAGGGCCTGGGACTGGCAGGAGCAGTACTGGCGTGTGGGGCGGACCAGCAGTCTCAGGATGAGGTCGGTTCCCCCTGAGGTTGGGCCCCCCGCCCGGCTCCCTCTCCCTGCCCCCTCTTTCCCCGTCACCCAGCCGTCCCCCTCTTTGGAGGGCTCTCTCGCTCGCCTGACCACCGAGCAACTGGGACCCGGGATGAGGGGTCGCCCCGGGTCGCCTCCAGCTGGAGCTTCGAGGGCCGACTCCGCCTCAGCCTTCAGCGCTCCATGTCCCCTCCCGCAGGCCCTTCTCCGGGCCGGGCTACCTCCACTTGGTGCGGCGGTTCTGGAACCAGGTCTTGACTTGGGCGTCGGTCATGCGGAGGTCTTTGGCCAGGGCGGCTCGCTCGGCGGAGGCCAAGTACTTCTGCCGGTGGAAGCGCCTCTCCAGCTCGCAGATCTGCCCCCGCGAAAAGGAGGTGCGGGGCTTCTTGCGCTTCGGCGGTGTGCGGTTCTGGTACGGGTGGCCGATCCGCCGGGCCACCGAGAAGGGCGGCAGTGCAGCTGGGGAGGAAGGAGCGTAGCGGTGGGTCCGGGGAGGCAACAAAGGAGCTTTCCTGGATCAGGCCTAGCAGGACCAGGCTCCTTCCTGCACAGCGGCCCATCAGGGCCTCCCTGACCTGGGCCGCCCGCCTGCCTCTAAAGCCCAGAGGTGCCCGGCTCTCTGACTTCACAGGTGGGCATTTAATTCTGAAGCGGCTGGGATGCCCCCGAGGAGAAATCCCCAACCAGCCCACACTCAGGGGGACAATCTGTCCTCATATTCCAGGACACGTCCTCTTTTTTAGCCTTATTTTCTGGGAAAATGTCTTTTTTGTCCTGCATTTCTTGTAAGCAGGCAGCAGGCAGCCTTCTTGCAATTAGTACATGTTGTGCCATTTTTGTAAATCCAACAGTATAGCAAGTGAATAATAGGAAGCAATACAGTCTTTCATTTCATATTGCTATGGGGTGGTTAATGGAAAAATGTAAAGGAGTGTTTGGAGCTTTTATTTGGTCGTGTCCTGCATTTCTCTGGGGTTTCCTACATTTTAGGGGGAACCTGTCCTCTTCTGTGCTTAGGCCACATGGCCCGCAGCTGGGGGGGGGGTGTTAAGCCGGGTCTTGGGAGAGGAGCTCAGAAATTCCTTGCCCCAGCTCCCTTCACTGCCCCCACCCCAGGGAGACCAGGATGGGGGGCGCTGCAGCAAGGGCCTGTATAGGTTCAGTGACCAAACTTTGATCACTAGAATCTCTGACACCCCTAAAAGGGGTCCCAGTCCTTCCCTGGCACGGGGTAGCAGCAAAGACGGCCCCTCCGTCCAGGGAAGTCCCCCGATCGGAGTATAGGCCGGTTCCGCGCAGTCCGCGCCCTCCCTCCCCGCTCCCGGGAGGAATTGTTGCCCTGGTCAAGGACAGCAGAGAGGGAGCCACTGCCCCCCCCCTCTCTCTCTCTCTCTCTCTCTCTCTCTCCTGACGGTGGGCAGAAGCGCGCCGTGACGCACGTCCAGGCTCTGCCACTCCCCACATCAGCAGCTCCCCCAGCCCCACTGCTGACGGTTCTTCCCCTCCCTCCTCTGCCCAAGCAAGGCCTGGCTCAGTCCGCCCCTCCAAAGCCGGCAGCGTCCGACCTTCTCCAAGGAGGTCCCCAAATCCCTGGCATGGCTGGCTAACGAAGGGCCGGGACAGACCCTGCTGGACGGGCGACAGTGCGGAAGCGGGGAAGTAAGGCTTGGTGGGGAGGAGGTGCCAAGACAAGCTTTTCCTCTTTCCACCCGGTTGGCCCTGGACATGGGGTTCTCCGCGGACTCCCCCATGCTGCCTGCTGAGATCCTGGGGAGCCCTCGAGGTTGCACTGGCTTTCCACCCCTCCTCCCGAAAGGGTGCCTCGGATGCTGTTTTTGTGCCCCAGACGCTCCAGGGTGTGTTCTGTTAAAGGCTCAGATGGGGACCGAGCGCCCGTCCAGGCCCGACGGAGCTTGGGGAGGAACACACCTGACCTAGCCCCGCTGGTGTGGAGGGTCCTCCTCCCGCGAGCTGCTCTTGGCTTCCCCGCGCAGGGGTGCCTTCCTCCCAGAAGAAAAGGGGGCAGACCGGCAGGGGTGGACTGGACGCCTGGCTGGCGCTGGGAGGATCTGGGGCGGGAAGGGGTGGCCGGAGCCGCTCTGACCCTCACCTGCCATTCGATCCTTAGCCAGCCGCCTGTTGCTCTCCATCCAAGGGAAGGCGACGCCGGCTCCGCCGGGCTGAGGCTGGACGGGCGCGGAAGGGAGGGGTCTGTGCGCAGGCACTCGGATCACTCCGCCGCTGCCGTTGCCAGCCCCCGAAGGGAGACCGTAGGCGCTCAGGGAGCAGGCGGGGCTGTAATCTGCCCTGTAGCCGCTGCCGTAAAGCGCCAGGTCCGGCTCTGCTGAAGCCCCGAAGGAGGCCGGGCACCTGCCCTGCTGCTGCTGCTGCTGCTGCTGGGGACAGCCCAGGATCTGGTCTATGCCGAAGCGGATGGGCTCCTGGGAAGGCTGTGCCGGGCGGGTCCCCGCCTGCTCCAGCCCTGCCGGCTCCATCCTGCCCCAGGGCCGCTGGACTCAGCAGCAGCCGCGCTACTGTCGCAGGCCCGGAGCGCTTTCCCTGCCCCTTCCTGAGGCTCTTTCCAGAGCCTGCGCCCCCACCGGGCCGTCCCGAACTCACTGGGGGGCTGCATGGCCCCGGGCTGGCCCCATGGGGCGCAGCGAGCAGGAGCCGGGGCTGGGTCGCTCTCGGGTGGGAACGCGCGCTTCCCGGCTGGACATCCCGACCCGGACAGCCGAGGGGTTCGCGCCCTCGAGCCTTTTCTGCCCATCTCCATCTCCGCCTGCCCAAGACGTCCGCTCCAGCCTCCTGATTGGCGGCCTCTGACCGTGATTGACGGAGCGTCCTTGAAGGGGGCGGGGTGGGAATGATCTCAGGAGGAGGCCTCCCTCTGCTCGCAGGCCCAGGACCGGGGGTATCTTTCCGGGCAGGGAGGGCGCTTCCCCTGCGTCTCCGACCCAGACCGGCAACTGCGCGCACCCCGCGGCCTTCGTCCCACACCTCCTTTCCGTCTGTGCGGGAAGCGGAGTCGAGGAGCCTGGGGCTTCCCGCTCCCCAGTGCCGAGGAGCCGGCAGACCCTGCGGGAGAGTCTCGACAAAAGGCTCCCGTCCTTTCTCCGCCGGGGAAGTGAAGCCGCTCCCTGCGTTCAGGGTCCGCCGTCGGAAAAAATGTTTCCCTCGCGGGCGGAGGGCAGACAGAAGGGCGGCCAGGCGGAGGCGAAAACCCCGAAAGAAAAGGTCGAAAGAGGAACGGAAAAGGCGGGCCTTCAACTTCGGAGACCGGGAGTCTCTCTAGAATCTCCACGAGTCTCGCCTAGCGGGATTCTGGTAAATACGGAGGGGATCGACGTCCAGAGAGCCCGAGCGCGGCAGGCAACTCACAGCTGGGCTTCCTTCTCTCCCTCTCCGCCCCGGTTTGGCTGCTGTGCCATCGGGGCATCGAGTGACAGGATCGCGGCGTGGTATTCAGCGGGCCGGGTGGGAGGCGTCTTCCCGAAGATGAACGACCCCCCCCCCCAGCCGGCCGCTCTCGCACTTGTCCGGTGCAGGGTCCGCGTTTCTCCAGTCCCGAGGATGAATGGAAGCCGGCGCCACCTGCCCCTTTGGCCGGCCCTCTAGGTAAATGGAGAGGAGGGAGAGGGCCAAGGAACCCCCACGACCAGGACACCCTCCTCTGCCGGACACCTGGAAGGCGGGTTCCTCCCATCAAGCGGAGTCTGCGTCTGCCTCCTCGCCCTGGAGTGGCAAAGACGGCAGCGCCCCGACGTCTTCCCAACCATCCACCACCCCCGGACTGCAGCCACTTCTGGAGTGGGCTCGCTGGCGTTCACCGGACCACCGGCTGCCCTTCTGAATTTTTTTATATTTTGGGGGAAGTGGGGGAGGGAGAGCGAAAGGCGGCTGGAAGCTGCCCGCCCGCGGTCTCTCTGCTGCAGCTGGGGTGACGTTCAACCCTGGGCAAGAAAGGGCGCTCCATCCATCTGGGATGCTGCCCATGGGCTGACTGCAGGTCCGCAGCCAGGGAGTTGGGACAGCTTGGGGGGTGGGGGTGGTGGTTCACAGCCTCACCAGCTCAGTGGGCTGAGTAGCTCAACAACAGCCTTTCAAACACCTCCATTAGTGGAGCTCCTTTTCTATTTGGTGACTGGAAGCAGCGATCCCCCTTTGGGACTCACCCCCGGGCAGGGAATGTCCCTCACACACCCCGTTAAGGACACCGAGGCAGAGACCTGTTGTTCTACTCACAGTTCCAGGGAATGCTGCTTACTGCGTGGAGATGGCAGGAGCTGCCTCCATCTTAGGCCTTGTGCATTCCAGGCTGTGGGCAGCAGAAGCCCAGCTGGGGCGCACCTCTCCACAGGTCAGGGATCAGAAGGCAAAAGGGTGTGCTCAGGGGGAAGGGAAGGGATCGGCCCGTCCCACAGAGCCAACAACTGAAACAGCTGATCTCAAAACGGGGTCCACATCTCTGCATGTCAGGCAGGCACCCAGGGCACCCCCCCATCCCAAGAATAGTCTGACAGCACCTCACTTTTCTACGTTCAAAAAATGGAGAGGTTTTGAAGGGATTGCCAGACCAGAGGGTGCTTTGCTGTGTGGCTGCCAGGATTCTCCTGGGTGGCATCACCGGTAGTGCTGGGCAGGCCTCTGGGACTCCCTGGAACAGCCCCGAGTTAGCTCCTCGGGATTCTGCTCTTTAAACCCAAATTCTCTTCATGGCAACAATGAATGCCGAACACTGGAAAAGAAAAGAAACGTCCAACAAAAGTCCGGTTCTGGGCAGGTGACAGGAAGAAAGGGGCCGCGGCCCAACTGGAGCAGCTTCCGAGGACAAGGAGGGAGGAGGGTGATGGGAGGGAGGCCTGGCCTGGAGGACAAGCCCTGCCAAGAGGGCACTGGGGATGCTGGCCCCAGAGGAGGTGCTCCAGCCCCCTGCTCCAGCCCCGGAGTCTGCTCCGGAACCAGAGAGGCATTTGTGTTCATCCGCCTCTGAAAGCAGGACTGGAAGCAACCGGGACAAACTGGAAGGAAGGAAATTGGCTTGGATCTCAGGAAGAGATTCGGCAGCGGACTGGGCGGTGGGCACCCCTTCACTAGGATCTTCCAGCAGAGGCTGGAGGAGGATTTCGGGCTCCAGGACCTGCCGGGTCCTTCCCAACTCCTTCCGTTCTAGAGGATTCTGTGAAAAACCAAACAAAGAACAGCAGCAGCTTCTGGCCCAAACGTCCCGCTGCCCTCGGAGTTCTCCTCCCTGACAGTCTGACCCGCAGCGCTGAGGGTGACTCCGCGGCAGGGACTGTGGACGGCAAGGAGCCTGCAGTGCTGACGGTCAGCAAAAGGGCGACTTGTTCCCTTGTCCAACCTCCCGGCTTCTCTGGCCGGCCAGATGGTGAGGCTGGCAGGAGGGCTCACACCTGCACCCTCGCAGCTGACCCCGCAAGTGTCCAGCAGGGCGGCAGGGACGGGGAGGCCAGCAGGCCCAGGAAACCCCGGCCCGGCCCAGAGCCATCGCCCCCAGGTCTTCTCAGAACTCAGGGCAACTGGGGATCAGTTCCTCTCTGCCGGGTCAATGGGCCCCAGGTTGCCGCCTTGTCCTGTGGCTGCGGATGAACTTTCGGTGGGCCCTGCCCTTCCCTCTGCCCGGGGAAGGAAGCCTGCAGGCAGCGCAGCCCAGTTCTGGGGCCCTCCACCACTCCCATTCTAGCTGTTTCTGGAAGAAGCGGAGCCCTTGCCTCCTGCCTGGGTCCCAGGGTGGGTGACCAGGTCTCCTGTTTCTCCAGGCCGTGTCCTCTTTTTTCCTGGAGTCCTGCCAAAAAAAAAAACCTTCTCCGTCCTCCTTTTCCTTGTTTCTTGCAATTGATCCATTTCGGGTCCTCAATAGTGTGTCACAGTTTTCCATTTAATGGTAGGAATAGAGTGTTTCAATTACTCACATGCAAGGAAGTGTTTTGAACTTTTATTCTGTCAAGTGCTACGTTTTGGTGCGGCCTGGTCCTCTTTGGGGGTCATGACCTCTGGTCACCCTGAGCGGGGGCGGGGGTGGAAAAGGAGGGAGTATTGGGCGGGGAGGGGGCTGCTGACGGAGGCCCCTCGCCTGGTGCCTGCGGGTCTGGCGAGGCTCCTGCTGCCCGCCCCGCCCCGTCCCTTCCCGCCTGCTGGGTGCGTGACATGGGTCGATACCCGGAACAGCCCTGCGTGATGGTCCCCCGTCGCGGCCGTAGCCTGAGTTTCTGCAAGAGCCCAGTCCTAAGCCGCGGCCCTCCTAGGAACAGGCCTTGGAGAACAGGGATCTTTCTCCTAGACGGGGCGGATCTCAAGCCTGCCCTGATCTCAAGCGACCCCCTCGCTCTGTTCCCCTCCGACGACCTCCGCGGCCTCGGCCACTGCGGATGGACTGAGCGCTCTGGGCACTCGGGAGGGAAATCGGCCGGGCCGGGCCGGGCCAGTCCGCTGGGGCTCGGCGCTGCCCGCTTGGAAGGCGGCCGTCTAGGAGAGAGAGTGGTCGGCTGTGGGGCGGAGGGGCGGCTGCAGGAGGCCCGCTTTCCCCACCCTGCCGCATAATCTCATTGGCAGCCCTGGCAGGGCGAGCGCGGGACGGGGCGCCCCCACCGCCCCCGCTCTGGGCCGGGTTAATTCGGGGCTAATTGGATTGCAGCGGCCGCAGATTGCATTAGGGCGGCCTGCGCTGGGTCCTTGCGCTCCCGGGGGAGCGGCTGGCGCCTCCTGCCTCAATCAGACACTTCGTAACCGCATGAAGCGCTTCTCGGCCCCTCCTCCCCCTGCCCGCCAGGCCGGAGCAGGAACCGGTATCCCTCCCTCTAGGAGCTCCAGGCCTGCTGCCGCCCTTTCCCCGCCCGGCCTCTCCTCGTACCAGAAGCCCCGGCTCGCAGCCCCTCCGTCCCAGTCCCGGCTCGGGGGCGCGGCGAAGGAGAGGCGAGGAAGGCAAGGGTGGGTCTCCCCGTGCGGTCGGGTTCAGGGGTCCGATCCCTTCGGGCGCTGCGACTCCTGGACGTGGCGCGTCTAACATTCCATGTAGGGAACTTCGTTCGGGTGTTGCGAGGAGGGAAAAGAGCGTCCTCTGTCCCGTTCCAGCTTTGTCTGTCCCGATCACACCCCCCTTTCCCGGCTGAAGAGCCCCAGGCGCGGAAGGACCGAAGCTTTGGGGTCGCTGTCTGCTGGGCCTTTCCCAGCTTCTTCTCCGACTGATCTACTTGCATTACAGGCTGTTCCAAGTGCTGGGTTGGCAGTATCTGGAACGGCGAAGGGAGCTCCCTCCATCCTTCAGAGCCCCTGCAGCCACCCAGTCTTGGTGCTGAGCCCCTCTGCCTACACCGGAGCTCCAGCCCCCACCCTCCAACTGGAGGTGCAAAGAGCTAGAGGCCCAGCAAGGGTATACACACCTGTGGAGGAAGGAAGAGGGCATTGCCCTCCAAATACCTTTCAGAGGGGAGGGGAGGGGAGGGGAGGAGGGAGGGAGGCCTGGGACTTCTTGGACATACTAAGAACAGCTGGGCAGCTGCTGGAGGAGATCCAGGAGCCCAACCCTTCTCTGTGCTCTTGCTTCACCCCCACTGTGAAGGAGGCTGGCCAGGTGGCAGGGAGTGTCGGATGCCAGGGTGAGAACAGGAACTCTTTCCTGATAGCTGGAGGGCCCAGGACCCTGATTCACAGAGGGGAAGCCAATGCACCATTTGCCCGCATTCAGGAAAATTAAAGCTCCATGAGTCCAGGCCAGCAAAACTTCCCATCCCCCCTTGTCAAATCTCTGTGCTGTGGCCTAATCACCTTTGCAACACCTCTTTTAAGCTCAGCAGGGGACTTTTGCGGGCCTAACTGGGGTTTAGGATTGCAACCTCAGACTAAGGTCTTATTAGTTCCCCTCTGTGTCATAGTAACACCTCACTGACAGTCAGTCCTACTGGTCAGTTTGGAGTGAAGAAAATCCACTTTAGGACACTAACGCACTTGTGTTTCCCTTTTCTGGCTGATGGGCATTTAGCCCTTGACTGATTTCAGATAATTCAACAAGAGTTTCAATCCATTCTGCCTGAAATGACCCTGGAATGATACATGATGGGACTGTCATTTTGAAAGGGTTGCAGAATTCGGGACACCAGTGGTTTGACCCCTTCACGGAGCCAACACCACTGCGTAAAGGTACTAATACTGAAAGGTCGAACTGGACTCAGAGAGAGATGGGAAGTCACCAGCACTGCTGCTGCTGACAGATTCGCTTTCTGGCTGCCCTTTGAAGTGCTGTTGAGCTCAGGGAAGGGCACCCAGCGGGAGGGTCTGACACAAGCAGCACAGGCCTGCAGGCAAACCAGGCCTTGCTCATGGAGCCTCATGCCCAGCTTCTTATGGCAATACAGCCCCACCTAGTGCCCATGGCTTGCCTTGCAGCCAGCACCCATCTTCTCAAGACCTGGCCCCCCTCCTGGCTCTGCTGCGCCCTCCCACCTGGAGACCAGAGCTCACTGGTCCTGTGCCCAAGAGGGCTGATCTCAGTGTGGCTGATCACACAGTCCCATCAGTTTTTCCATCTGACTAGGGTGGGGGTTGGGATTTTTCTATCCAGGCCTCTCAGTCAGCTAGTATTAGCTCTAAAGAATGGCATTGAGAGCACCCTCATTCTTACCCCCCCCCCCACTCCATTGGTTGCCTGCTCTGGCATTAGAATGGCTTTCAGAGCCATCCATTCCCCCTGGTCAGTTTTAAGCAAATTCACCTTTTGGTACATGAGGCAGCTGGTGGTTAAGTGAACATAGCTTTTGATTGGAAACACACACTTCAGTGCAGTTTATTTCATTACATTCTTCACAAAAGTACCTTTCCGGTGGAATTTCATAAATTATCTACAGAACCTGAGCGGAGAGAGCCCCTCCACCGGGGTTCCTGTTGCCCACCCCCCTCCGAAGGGGGAGGTGGCATGAAGGGATCTGGCATTCTGAAGCTGCCAACTTCTAAAATCAGAAGGTTGCACATGTTGGCTATTGTGACTTGTAATCTTGATGGACTTTTCCTCCAGAAATGGATCCAGTCCTCTTGGAGAGGCGCCTCCTCCCTCCGGATGCCCTCACCACATCCTGCATCCACAGAGGGTGCTGGAAAAGAACCCTCTGATGCTGAGCCTCAACCTGCAGAGAATTTCAGAAAGAGCTGCAGAAAGATCCTGTTCCTTGTCTGCAGACCCGCCGCTGACTGGCAGAGGCTTTGAAGAGTGTTCTCTGCACTGCCCTTGTGTGCAGGGGGAGGAGGTTCAAGAAGGGACTCTCCTCTCCTGCTCACAGTTCACAGCCCTCCTGCTGAGTGGTCTTGGGAAGCGCCATTGCAGTCAGGAGCCCAAATCAGGCTGTCGTCGAGTCCATCAATTAAAACCCTCACGGCTGCCAGAATGACACCAATTAACGTAATGAGTTCCCTGCCTGCTTTCCTGCCTCCCTTCCCCAGCAGGGCTCCGTTCTTTCGGCAGACTCAGTCTTGGGCTCTTCTCCCTCCTGCAGGGCCCTGAGGGCGGTGAAGGGCACAAGCCCTGCCCCGCCCAGCCGCCCCCAGTTCCTCCACCTGCAGCCCTTTCCCGAATTTCTAAGAGGCGGACAGCAGATCGCCTGCACCGGCTCATTTCTAGGGAGGGGGCAACGGGGTGCTGGCGGAAGGATGTGGGCTGCTGCGGAGGCTGAAAGGGCAGTCCTGGGTAGCTCTTCCTCCTCCCGAGAGCGGAGGCGACTTCCCAGATCTGAGGGCCACCTCCTCACACCTCAGTGCCAGCCGCTGGGTGTCTTCTGGACACCCGCACCCTGGGGTGTTAAGCCAGCCTCTGCCAGTGGCCAGCCTCCCGCTGTCACCGGGGCTCCTCTGCTGGAGCCTCTCTGGTCCTCTCCGTGCAGTTTCTCTCCAGCCCCCGGAGCGCCATCTGGACGCGATGCCCTCTTCGCCCTTCCCTCCCCGGGCGCCACTTCCCCCCGACGGGAGTGAGAGCGGCTTTGTCCGGGGTGGGAGAAGCCGCGGGCAGAGGCAGATGGCTCCCTCCCCGGCCTGCCACCCTCCGCCTGGAGCCACCTTAATGGCCCTGATTTGATCAAGCTCGGCTAATGCAAAGCAGAGCTCCTAATGGCTTTGGCCAGCGCAGCCCCGGGTGGGCGGACGGGAGGGTCGGCTAACCGCAGCGATCCCAACCCAAGTACCGCCCCGGGAGGCCCCACCTAGATGGTTGGCAGCGGGCAGGGGCAGGGCAGGACCCGAAGTCGACCACCCTGCCCAACAACCCCGTCCCAGGGACTCCCTTCCGATGAAGCGAAGATGGCTACGGGCCTTCAACGTCCGCCGAGGCCTAGAACGGTCGGGGGTGGACTGCAGAGGACCAGGAGTCCGGCAGCGCCAACCATACAGAGATTGGGGAAGGACCGTAGCGTGGCTGCTGCGACCACCGAGCAGGGCCAGCGGGAGTCGGAAGGGAGGGGGTCTCGCCCCCTCGACCCAGCCAAGCTGAGCGGAGAGCCCCCTCGGGCCCAACCCGACAGGCGCGCGCAGAAGAGGCGACTGCACTGAGGCGTGCCCAGCTTCCCGCTCCCCTCCGGCCGTCCTCCATCGGGAAAGGGGCCGGAGGAAGGCGAGGAAGCCCCCCCCCAACCTTCGGACCACAGACGGCCGCCTGCTGGCTGCCAGGGTCTCTCTCCGCCACCTGCCCCGACCCCCCTAGCGTCGGGCGCCTGTAAAGCTCCACCGCCAAGGCGCACGGAGGAGGGCCCGGCCGGGTGGGTCGCTCCTTCCCAGCCTGTGTTCTGAGCTTCCCTCGGGAAAAGGCGCTCCGGCAGCCCTTCCCAGGGTAGGCCCGGGGATGGAGTAGAGGACCTCAAACTCCCTTCCAGCTCGCACATTCCTAGGGGGCAATGGGGGTGGAGAAGGGCCAGGCCCAGCCTCTGCAAATCTACTCGGAAGTAAGCCAGGTTTTGCTCTGCGGGCTTGCTCCCAGGAAAGAGTGCTTGGGTTGGTGGTGGTTGCCTGGAGGGGCTGCTGCAGCCAGACGGTGGCTTCCGGGCTCCCCGCAAGGGAGCTGCCGGGGTGGTGGAGGAGGAGCTGCCGCCGTCCGGTCTCTGCGAGCTGCGGGCGGACGGGCGACGCTTCTCCTCCTCCCGCGCAGGCCCCCGGAATCCAAAGGGAGAGGGCTGCCCCGCTGCTTCCTGGCCCTCTCCGGCGACCCAGGCGGACTCCACCTCGAAGGCTTCTGACCGCCCCTGCCGAGTAGCGTGGCCGGAGGCGCCCTGGAGCCATGGCCGTGTCGCTCCCCCTAGACTGCCTGTGAGTGGAGAGCTGAGGCGGTCGGGGAGGTGCGGGGGACCCAGAGACCCTAACCGGCTTCTCCTCTCCTGCACTTAGGTTGCTGCCGCTCTTCCTTCTGCAGTTCCAGGTAAGCCCTGCCCGGCAGTAGCGACGGCAGAGCAAGGAGGAGGTGGGAAGCGCTCCGACCCGAGCCCCCCACCCCGCAACCTCCGGCTCCAGTCCTCTTGGACGTAGGAGTTCTGGAGAACGGCGCCTGCAGAAGTGGGGGGGGGGGCTCGAAACTGGCACACCGGTCGGGGGGAGGTTTCGGGGCACCCCGACTCCCCCGGTGAGAGGGACGGGCGGCTCCAGGCCAGACCGAGGAAGTGCAGTCGGAACAGGGGCAGCGAGGAGGAGCTTTCAGCTCCCGCCGCTCTCTCCTCAGTAGTGGGGCTCGGGGGGGGGGCAGATCTCTCCGCCTCCCGGATCAAAAGAGGCTCTGCGGGGCTAAGAGAAGAATCAGCCCGCGGGGGGTGGGGGTGGGGGACAAGCCTAAGGTTCCTCCCCACTGAGAAAGAAAACAGTGCGGATCCCCCAGCCCGCCCCGTCCAACACTCGAGTTGGTCCTGGACGACCCAAGGAAAGAAGGGATAGCAGGATCAGCAGGAGCTTGAGAGAGGCGGCTGACAGTTCGAAGGAGAGACGTAGGCGGTCCAGGTCCAGCCCGCTTCACAACAACGCCTCCGAGCGGTTCAGAGCCCCCTCTCCTCCCCTCCCCGCAAGCAGCCAGCCTTCGAGCCTTGACCTGGACAAGCAAAGCATCTGGCCCGCCGTCTCCCGATTCGGCTCCGACCCCGGCCAGCCCTTCACCCTTCCCGTCTCGCTCCTCACTCGCCAGGCGGCAGAGCAGAAGGGGCTCCGGCCTCTTCTGGAAGCGCGATCTCTGGCCACCCGAGCCAGAGATCCTGGGGGGCCCTTCGCACTGCCCCTGCCCAACCCCACTTGGGGCCGGGAAGCTGCGGGGCTGAAACTCGGGTTTGGTCGGGTGCTCGGGGCTGCTTCTGGAGGGGCTCCCCAAAGGACCCCGCCCGACGGAACACTCCCCCGCTGCCCCCCCCCCCAGGAGTCGCTGGAGGCGGTGGCCGAGTTCCGGCTCCACGTGCACAACCACTCGCTGCACCCGGACGGCCTGAGCCGGCGGCAGGTGCGCTTCTATCAGCTCTACAGCCGCAGCAGCAGCAAACACCTGCAGGTGCTGCCCGGCCGGGGGGTGGCGGCCGACGGGGAGGAAGGCGACAAGTACGGTAAGCGAGCGAGCGGGGGAAGGGCGGAGGGGGGGCCCGGCTGGTGGGCAAGCGAGCCTCGGCTGACGGCGCTTTGCCTGCAGCTCTGCTGGCCGTGGAGTCCGACACCTTCGGCAGCCGCGTCCGCATCCGGGGCCAGGAGACGGGCCTCTACTTGTGCATGACCAAGGAGGGCCAGGTGCTGGCCAAGGTGAGCCACTGTCCGAGCCCCCTCGCGGCCACCCGGGACTCCTGCGGCGGACTAAGCCCGCCCATCGCAGGCTGCGGTCACGGCCTGCCCGCAAGCGGCCTCTCTCGGCAGCACCTCCTCCCCGCAGGGACAGCCGGGGATCCACAGGAGGAAGCCCGGGGAAGGCCCCGCATCGCCTTCCCGGGCAAGGCAAGGAGGCCTACGGCGGGGCTGGAGTCGGAGCGCCGGGCCGTCCGCTGTCCCACCCGCGGATCCTGACGCTCCGCTCGTCCCTCAGCCCCGCGGCCGTCACCGGTCCTGCGTCTTCGTGGAGGAGCTACTGGAGAACTCCTACACCGCCTTCCGCTCCGCCCGCAGCCCGGGCTGGTACCTGGGCTTCAGCCGTCGGGGCCGCCCCCTGCGGGGCTCCCGCATCCGGCGTCACCACCGGCAGAGCCACTTCGTGAAACGCGGCCTCCGGCGAGCCGCCATCGTCGCCGCCTTCCGCTTCACCGCCGTGGCCGGGCCCGGGCGCCGGACGCCGCCCTCCTAAAATCGGGCCTCGCACCGGGACAAGATGCACGCGTTGCGGCTGCCTGGAGGCCTCGTCCCCTCCGCCTGGTTGCAGCCCTCCTCCCGACGGCCCATTCCGGGGCTCATGGATGGCGCGGGCTCTTCTCCTTCGGAGCAGCCCCTGCCAGGACGCGGAGAGGCCGCCTTCCCGTCCCCGCGCCCTGGGTCGGCCGTAGAAGGCCAGGAAAGGCAAGCCCGTCCGATGCCAGGCTTTCCTCTGGAGGCCGCCACACAGGAGGGGGCCCTCCTGGGCTGGGAAGAATTCGGAACTGAAGCCCTTTGGAGCTTCGCTCCAGGAGGAAAAGAGGGTCGCAGCCCCATCCCCCACCCCGTGACCAGAACCCCCCCAAAAGACAAGGTTCCCAAATGTAGGACATTCAAGCAAAAGGGAGGACAAATGTAGGACATGTGAAAGTAAAAGCTGAAAACACTCATATGGCTTTTGTGTCCTTCATTTCAACACTATGTTAGTGACTGAGCACCTTTGCAAGACCTGTTTCCACAACCCATAATGCACCTTAACTGATCCGAAGCAGCCACCCTTTCTCAGGCCAGCATCCCCTTTGGGTGGGTGGGTGGGTGCGTGTGTGGAAGGTTTGATAGATGGGTGGGTGGGTGGATAAGTAGGTAGGTGGACCGGTAGGTAGGCAGATGGGTGGGCTGATGCAACCCCACACACTTAACTCACCTGGTTTCACACCTGCCTGGAGGCCCAGGACCTGGCTAGGACTGAGGAGGGTCATCAGGGAAGCAAGTAATCATAATCATCATCATCATCATCATCATAAATGGAGCCTCTACACAGAGATGTAAGTTCCTCCTGTCCATATAATGTGCTGTTTTTCTAGGTGAGGAGATACATCAGTTTGCAACTTTATTTACCCAGTTGTTAAGAATATGGGCTGTGAGTGGCGCAAGCGGTTAAGACACTGTGCCTGTTAACCAGCAGGCCAGGGTTCAAGACCTGGGTCGTCCCCACAAGACAGGGTGAGCTCCTGTCCTTAGCCCAGCTCTGCGACGCAGCTGAACCCATAGTATTGACTCTGCCTTTCCATTGGACTGTTTCAGTGGCATGGAGAGGGGATTTGCTGCCTGGGTAACAGCCCATCCTCCATATCAATCTAACCCAGGCCTTAGTGCTTCGCACGCAGCATATGCAGTGCTGAGCACGATACTGTAGTCTTTCAAGACTGACGGAGGCTTGCTGTGGCAGCCACTGAGAAAGGCTCTCTAGCACAGTGAACTCTCACTCTGCTGCCTTGCCCTCTGCTCAGAGAGGCGCACACAAGGGAAGCCATTCCCCAGGTCTCCCACCTCTGCTCCCTGACCCTGATGTGTGCCATCTCCTCCACCACCATGGGCTGTGGCTATCACCAAAAATGTGTGCAGCCCTGGACAATGAGGCTCTTTAACGGGATGCCCATTAAAGGGCCTCATTTCCTGTTCTGTCCAGGCATTTCCGTCAGTATGGCAAAGCTGTTGCCCCCCTCCTGTGCATAAACTGGAACTCACTTCCCCTTTGAGTGCGCAATAAAATCTCACTGCAAAGTTCTATGCCTGTCACTGACTCCCGCAGGAAATGAGCCAGGAAAGAAAGGGTAGCCAGACTTTGGCCAACATGTCCTAAGTCTGCAGAACTCCTTGCCACAGGATGCGATGACTGATGGCCTAGATTGGAACATTAGCGGAGTCCCTCCTAGGCACAGGCATGGGATCCCCTTGGCCTTTGGTGGGCTCTTCTAGTTGTCATGGAGGCCACCCAACCTGACTGGCTCGGGGCCCTTCCCAGTGGCAGAGCAGAGGAAAGTCTAGCTGCTGAGCACCACTGCCTGTGAAATCCCTCTTCAAGGCCAAGGCTCCAGAGGTGAGAGAGGGCTGCCCCCTTCAAACCACTACCAAGCGGCCAAGACAGGCCAGCAAGACATCCGGGTGGGTCCAGCAGTTCCCATACTGGGCCCAGGGCCCACCAGTCAGTGGCTTGTGACTTGCTGGTTGCTGGTCTGTGAAACTGACAGGGCGGAGTTGGCTGTTGGGAGGTTTGGCGAACTGCCTAAGTCCTCCCCCAGGAAAAAATGCATTAGCACAAATGTGCAACTTCAAATAAAACCAATCTAGCGCCAGCCCAGACCTCCTCAGCATTCCCCAGCCTGGCAGAGGCAGGCCTGGCAGGCAGCAAACCTAGCAGTAGCAGCAGCAACTACCCAGAGCCTGGAGCTGGAGCATTCCTGAGCCTGCCAGAGCATCCCAGAAAACCAAGCCTGGCAGGCAGGATGGCTGGCCTGAGTAGAGGGTGGGTCTGGCAATGGGGTAAGTTGGTGGCAGCAGCAGCCCCCTGAATCCCTTCCCAGACCCAGGCCCAAGGAGCAGATTCACACAGAGCTGCCAGCCTGCAACCGAAAATTCAGCAGCACACAGAGGAGGAGCAGTAGTAGAACCCTCCATGTTGCAAAAGCCTCCAGAGCCAGGCAGCTGCTCCCCTCCCCTGGCCCCTAATTAGGGGACCTCGCTGCATTGTAGAGGGGGGACTAATGTGTGCCTGAGTCAGTGTCAGTTCCCAGTAGATGCTGCCACCAGGCCCTTGGCCCCTCACACGCACCTGTGGACACAGCTGGGAGAGGCCAGCGTGCCCCTATCCCTGGTCCAGCCATCAGGGTTCCATCACATAGACCACCCGTCCTTCCTGCAGTCTTGAGGACCATCTCCTACGCCGGGGCTCCAATACCTCAGCCAGCTGAAGGTGCCCAAATGGAGGCCTTTCTGTCCCAGCACCCAAGAGGGCAGGGAATGGAAAGGGGGTTTTGGGGAGGGAGGGGCAGAAAGGTGGTGCCAGGCCAGAGTGTTGTGCCCCAGGCCTGGTTCTGCCCAGAGGGCCCTGGCTCCACAGCCGTGTGGCTGAGCCCCAAGGAATCTCAGGCTCTCAGCAGCTCTCCAGGCAGCCTCTGACCTAGAAGGAGAGGGACAATGCGCCCATTCAGGGAGTGCGCCTGTTTCTCCAACACCAATTATGCTGACAGCCCATCACGTCCCAGCACACTGATGGGAGCCGACGTCTCCCTGAGCCAGGACAAGCAGTCCCTGTGCCCGGGCACCGCTTGCCCGGGATCCGTGGCAGGGACTGCTGGGCTGGCCAGCTCCAGGGGGCTCCCCGAAGCGTGGCACAAACAGCGGGATCCTGCTGTGGGGCCGTGCCTGGCCTGGCACCTGAAGAGGAGGGACCTGCAGGGGCCGGCAGAGAAGGCAGAGCCCCAGTGCGGAGACCCTGCTGGCTCTCCCAGGGCAGCAGCTGTGAGGGCACTCAGGGCAGACCCTGCAGCCCCTGCGGCTGAGCCTGGCTGGCACCTGCTCTGAGGGTCTCTCCTGGAGTCTTCCTTCTGTCCTCCTTTTCTTCCTGCTCACTCATCAGCCAAGGGTGATCCCAGGACACTTTCCCGGGAGTAGGACCTCTGAAGACAATGGGCTTACTCTGGGTGGCTGTGGTCAGGCTTGAGCTCTGGATGTAAGAAACTGTCACGTGTACTAAGAAAGGCTGCGGTGCTAAGACACTTTCCTGGGAGTAAGACCCATTGAGCTCAACAGGGCTTGCTTCCGAGTAGACCTGGCGAGGCTGGTGGAGCTGCTGCTCCTCCTGCGCTTTCACTGCTCGAGTGTTTCTGGGGCTCCTGGTGGGCGGGGCTTCGGGCTCGGCTCCTCCCTCCCGCAGGTGTTGTGACGTCACAGAGGGCGCGGGCACTACAAGTCCCGGCGTGCCCCGCGGCGTGCGCATGCGTGGTTCGGGGCGGGCGCGTTGCCGGGCGACAGGCTCCTCCCGCCACCCGGAAGCGGGTCCTGGGCGGAAGATGGCGTCTGCTCCCGCGGGGGGCCCGATGGCGATCGCGATGCGGCTCCGGAACCAGCTGCAGGCCGTCTACAAGATGGACCCGCTCAGGAACGAGGTGGGCAGGGGGCGGTGGGCAGGGGGCAGGGGGACGGCAGGGGGCAGGGGGACGGCAGGGGGCAGGGGGACGGCAGGGGGCCGGGGCAGGGGGACGGCAGGGGGCCGGGGCAGGGGGACGGCAGGGGGCCGGGGCCGGGGCCGGGGCCGGGCAGACACGAGCGCTCTCCCCGCAGGAGGAGGTGAAGGTGAAGATGAAGGAGCTCAACGAGCACGTCGTCTGCTTCCTCTGCGCCGGATACTTCGTGGACGCCACCACCATCACCGAGTGCCTCCACACCTGTGAGTCGCTGCTGGGGGAGGGGCACCCTGGGGGGTGGGGGTGGGGGAGGGGCACCCCGGGGTGGGAGTGGGGGAGGGGCACCCTGGGGGGTGGGGGTGGGGGAGGGGCACCCTGGGGGTGGGGGAGGCACACACACTCCTCTCCTGGGGCTGACCCCCCTGCAGTGGGACGTTCCCCTCTGAGCCTGAGGGCGCCTGAGCATGCACTGCAGGGGCTGCCAACTCCAACTAAGGAACACCCCTGGGCGACCTCGAGCCTTTCCCCGCAATGGGTGCTCCTCCCGGGTGCTGCCTCCACTGCCGCCTCCTGCACTCTCTCTGGGGAGCAGAGGGCCCTTTGCGGCTGAGCAGGTTCTGTGACTGTTGTGGGAGGGCGGATGTTTTGGGAGGGGAAATCGGGGCCCCGGAGGAGGAACGCAGGCAAGCACTCCCCCCGCGTGTCTTCCGGTGCTGCCCCAGTCGAGTGCTGGGGAGGCCACGGCTGAGGCTCTGGAACTCCCCGTTTTCAGTCTGCAAGAGCTGCATCGTGAAGTACCTGCAGACCAGCAAGTACTGCCCCATGTGCAGCACCAAGATCCACGAGACGCAGCCGCTCCTCAACCTCAAGCTGGACCGCGTCATGCAGGACATTGTCTACAAACTGGTCCCTGGTCTGCAAGAGAGTGAGTGCGGGAGGGGGAGGGCGCAGGGCCTGATCCAGGTCCTCCCTTCTGCCAAACCACAGGTCCAGAGTCTCGCTTCAGAGGCTCTGGTCCCCAGCAAGACATTTTCTGCCTGCGCAGGGTTCTCGCTCCTTGATTGCCCTGGGCAAGGAGGGTCTGCCCTGCACCAGACACGGGTGCTGGGCTGCTGCAGGGCTGGCTCCCCTCCACCAACTGATGGTTTCTCTTGTCTTTCCTACTCCCTGCAGGTGAGGAGAGGCGGATCCGGGAGTTCTACCAGTCCCGAGGCCTGGAGCGCGTCAGCCAGCCCAGTGACCAGGGTGGGGCTTCCCCTCCTCCTTCCTTGTTCCTGCCCCTGCTTTTGAGCCGTAGTCTGGTGGGGTGCAACTGTCCTCTGCTTTGTTCCCCAGACCCTGCTGCAGACCGTGTGGGGCTGCCGTGCACTGCCTTTGACCATTCCCGGGCTCACTTCTACCGCTTTGATGAACATGTCCTGCTGTGCCTGGAGAAGCAAAGGTCCGTCTCAACCTTAGCACAGGGTGGGGGACCAAGGCAGGGATCACACCTGTTGCTCTCCTTGCCTTATGTTAGTGGGTTTTGGGGGCTTGGTTCTGCTGGAAGAGCAGCCTCAGCAAGACGTTGGGCATGGTCAATGGGGAGGCACCTTGGCAAGCAGCAGGGTTCGGAAGGCAGCTGGAGCCAAGTGTGGGCCTTGGCAAGCAGGATGGGTGGGCAGGGAGCTGCTGGCAGGACTGGCCCCCATGCCATGATTTGCTAACTTGTTGGTTTCCTTCCCTCTCTCCTGCGATGGGAGGGTTGGTCCCCTTGTTCCTCTGAGGTTCCTGGATTTGCATCTATTGCTCTTCTCCAGGGACTTTCAGCCTTTCTTATCACTCTCTGCAGCATGGGCTAAAATGGTCAGACTCTCCTCAAACCACCTGGTGCACCACAGGGTCCACTTTGAGCACCAGCTGTGGTTGAACGTGGCTGCTCTAGTCGTGCCTCATTGACTGGGGGAGGCTGGTGGGTTGAACTGCGGAGTAGAAGTTTGGGAACTAGTGGTTTGGAACAGCATTCCTCATTTGTTGTTAAACCGGATGAGTGAGAGTTGGGTGTAGTAGTGAGTTGGTCCAGCGCTTGGATGCATAGCTCTGAACAGTAGCCTCAATTCTCACTGAAATAGTAAATGTGTAGCTGCCCCAAGTCACATCAGGCTTCAGCTGGGGCTTTATTACTTCATTCCTTCCTTCTCTCTCTCTCTCTCCTGTTCCTGTTCTCCTGATGACTTTAGATATATAGAGTAATTTAGGCTCAGGCTTTCTGAATCGGTCATCAGAAAAGGCATCTCCCTTCTAGTTTTGGAGATACTGGCATCCAAAGTGGGGATCTTTTCATGGGCAAAGCAGATTTTTCAAGGGCAAATTCACCATGTGGGCAACTAAACCTGGTAATTAAACTTTTTCTGCTTAAGTGTAAATATCTTGTAAACATTCTCAAAAATTCAGTTTGCTTTCTCACCTCTTTCGTATTAAAATTTTATTCTCAACTGTTGTTTTGCCCATGAAAATGACTCCCAAATTCATCCAGAAAACTTCATTTACTTTGGAGATATTGGCATCCAAAGATGGGTACGCAGGAAAATTTGAGAGCATCAAAAATGGGTCTGACACCCTTGTTTTGAAGGGCCTCAGCACAGAAACCCTTTGGATTTTTCATGTAATATTTGGCATGTGGCCATTATATAGTTAGAAGTACCAACCCAATTACTTTCAGACGAATCTGAGTGGGTGACCGTGCAAGGCTTTTGAGACTTTGGTTGAATTCTTATGGAATGACCCTTTGAGAGAGTGGGCTGATGACACTCCGTGCGTGGGTTTGACACAACCTGACCCTCCCACAGCCTACCAGTGGTTTCCCCTGCTGACCAGTGTGCAGTCTGAGCTTCAGCAGACCCCCAGCTGCACCCGCTCCACTGCTGCCTGGAAGGAGCACCACAATTCTGCACCTTCCCACAAGGTGGAGTTTGGGAAGTGGGATTTTATAAGGAGGCTACCCCAGCATGCCAGCTGTAAGCTGGGGCACCAGGATTCAGGCCTGCTTTTGCTTGTGTGGTCCCCAAGGCAGCTGGTGACCCACTGTGAGATTCAGCAAACTGGACTGGATGGGTTTTTGGCCTGATCCGGTGGGCTCTTGTGGGTGCTGCTCAGGAACATCTGTGCATGCGCAGGTCCCGATGGCCCCCATCCAGCCAAGCAGGGTGTCTCCTTTACATGCAGTGACTGCTATTCTCTAATGTGGCACCAGGTGGCACTGTGTCACCATTGGTGCTTTGTGAGCAGTGAACTCGGCATCCTGGAGGCCCCCCCCCCCCCTTATATGGAATTAATATGTCCTGGAGGACGTTACTGCTGAGGACTGGGGGTCTCAGATGACAGGAGTGCTGGGAAGGTACTGTCTGCTCCTTGTCTGGAATGTGATCTGTGCTGCTGGGGAAGCCTTCTTTGTTGATTGCAGGGGCATCACTGCTCCCCCCTGGGGGGGTCTGTTCCAGGTAGGGGGGTGGGTGGGGGTTTAGCCTCACCTCACCAATTCTTCCCTTTGTTTATCTGACTGCAGCAGCTCTGGGAAAGAAAAAAGCAAGCACATTCTGCAGGTGAGCTGAGGCACCCGGGCTGCCTGGGCAGGTGTGGTATGTTTGGGTGTGGCTGACCCTCCTGCCCTGCTGTGTCCTCTTCTACCCCACCCTGATTGTCCTCTGCCAAGGGCCCCCCACCAACACCGTACTTCTCTCACACCATGACGGTGAGGAGGCTTGAAAGAGGGGTGCTGGTGCCTCCTTTGTTCATTGCCTGCTGTGCTCCTTCATCCAGCACAAATACGTCCGCTGTTCAGTCCGGGCCCAGGTGCGTCACCTTCGCCGTGTCCTGTGTTGCCGACTGGAGCTGGGCCTGCAGCACGTGAGTGAGGATGTCCTCTGCTCAGCTGAGCAGGGGGGGCTGCTGGATTGTGTGGGTGGAAGCAGCTTTGGTGGTCCTCTGGTACTGATGGGGTGGTGGGTTCTGTTTCTCCAGGTACAGATCCTGTTTGACAATGAGGTCCTCCCCGACCACCTAACTCTGAAGCAGCTCTGGCTGTCACGCTGGTTTGGCAAGGTGAGTGTGAGCAGCCCTGGCTGTGGGACGGTGAGGTCAGTATTGCCTCCCCAGCTGCTCACAGCGGCCTCTCTTTTTGCTTCCAGCCAGCCCCGCTGTTGCTGCACTACAGTGTGAAGGAGAAGAGGAGGTAGGAGGTCTGCTGGGCCAGGCCGTGGGGCAGCCCCTGCCCCCTCCCTTAATTTAAGCCTCCTTTTTCTTCAAGACGAGTTTATTTTTGGAATAAAAATCTGAAAATCAGCATTGTTTCTTGCTGCTTGAGAGGGATTTCTCCAAAGGTGGCCGGCAGGGGGCAGGACTGCTCTCCGTTTCACACTTGGCTTTGGGGCTGATGTGGGTGGAGAGCCCTGCTGTGAGGAAGCCTCCAGCTCCCCCCATTCCTGTGCAGTGATTTCATGTTCCACAATTCAGGCCTGCCAAGGAAGTGGCAGTTGCTGGGCAGATTAATCTCCATCAGCTCCCCCTTCCTGTGTGGGTGTCAGAATTCCAGTGAGGAGTGATGAGTCTCAGCCTTCCCCTCCCTTCTTGTCATCAATAACAGGCACTGCTGCAGTCATGAATCCTCCAGGGGGGCAGGGGTGTCCCTGGCACCCAGCCAGGGGGAGGCATATTGTTGCAGCCAGAGGGGCAGATGTCAGAGCTGCTGTCTCTAGAATCCACAAGGCCTTCCTGCTGGGGCTTCCCGGGCCCAGGTGTAGCTGCCGGAGGGGCAAAAATAACCAAAGACACAGGTATAAAATGGGAGATGCCTGGCTTGGCAGCACAACATGTAAGTGGTATTTTGCAGTCCAGGCTGAACATGAGTCGTTGTGATGCGTCTGCAGAGAAGGGAAATGGGAGGCGGCATGAAGAGAACAAGTTGCAAGGCTGTTCCAAGTGTAAGCAAAGCCCCGCTGCAGCTCCCAGCAGAACCTGACCTTGGCCCAGTGGTTCTAGTTCTGTTCTACGGCTGTTGAGAATAAATGTGTCCCTCCTGCCATATGACAGCCCTGCAGGTATCTGGACTGTCCTCCCTCCAGCCCCCCAGTTTCACTGCACAGTCTTCAGTCTACCTCCAGCTCCTGGGCTGTTGCCACTGAGGGTGCCTTCCTCCTCACACCTCTTATTGGGATGGAAGCCTCTGCCAGGCCCCTCTCCCAAGAAGCTGGTGCTGCAGGAGCTGCCATAAATGCCTCACACAGAAGCCCAGGGAGTGGGGCTGATCCTGAAGAAGCCCCACATGTCTTTCCCCCAGGTGTTGGTGTCAGGGCTGGGTAGCACCAAGGACCTTCCTTCTGCTCCTACCATCTGAGGAAGCCTCCCAGGAGCCTCTCCCGCCAGGATTCAGGAGCTGCGGGGCTGCCCGGCTTGCCGGCCCCAGGCTGCAAGTCCCTGCTTAGTTCAGAGCCCTTTTGCAAGGCTCCCAGCAGGAGGGTCCCCTCTCTCCTCCCCAGCCCCAGGCCTGTGATTTACAGTGCACTGGCTGGTACTTGAGTGTCCTTGTGGCCTGCACTTAACCCCTGAGCAAGCAGGGCTGCTGCCGACCCTCCTGGCAGAAGCTGGAGCCGCTCTGGGGGGATCCGGTTTCCACCCCGCCAGGCCCAGCTGCTGCCCATTTCTCACCCGTCCAGCAGCAGCAGCAGCAGCAAGGAGGTGGGCCTGCCGGTCAGGCGGCTCCACTCCAGGCACCGCTCAGTTGGTGGGGCCGGGGAGGGGCAGGCAGGGCTTCGGCAGGGCCTGCAGGCTTTGCGCTCCCAGGACTGGACCTGGGCTGGGCAGGCTCGGCTCTCCCGCACACTCGGGTTTGGGGGCTGGGCAGGCCTCAGGGGGTTAGGGTGGCCCCCTCACTCAGCCTCTTCCCGGCCTATGGAATGGCCTGCCGCCCATGCAGGGGGACCCCCAGAAACACGGAGCTGGGCATGAAATGCAGGCGGAAAACACTGCAGGGGAGAATTCCCGCGCCACTCCGGGGTGGCCACACTTTGGACGGGAGGGGGGCAGTTGAGGCCCTTTCGGAGGCGGAGGGCTGTGGGGTTGCCTGGCTGGCTCCGGACGGAGGGTCCAGCAGCAGCGCCAGCAGTCGGGCTCTCCGCCCCTGCACCAGACCGCGAAGCTTCAAAGCAGGAGGTGCAATTATGGGATGGAAGTTAACGGCCGCTTCTGGAGGCTTTCTCCAGGACAGAGGCCGGGAAGGAGGGCGGAGGACGTGCCCTGGAAAGAGGACGCGGGTCTGCCTGGGAGCCCCGCAGGGCAAGGCACGAATCTGGCGAGGGCGAGGCCCGGGGCGGGCGGCTGGAGCGCTTCCCTCGAAGGGGCCCGGTGTGGAGCGGAGCTCTCCCCGCGCCCGTCCGGTTTCCCCAATGGAGCGAGGGGCCGGTGGGGGTCGTCGAAGGCCTGCTAGTCTCGGGCAGGGCTGCGAGGGCGCCGCTCTATACGGCCGAGGAGGGAAGCTTCACCGGCCGTCGGGGGAGGGTCTGGGGCTCCCTGCAGGCTTCAGCCTGCTCCTGGCGGGATCGTGGCTCCATCCGGGCCGGAGCCACCGCTGCCGGCAGCCCCTCCGGCCGGGCACTGCCCCTCCCCGTCGCCCCCGGGGAGCCACCCCTGCTGGCCTCACAGAGGACGCCCGAGCAGAACACGCAGAAGCTCCGGTCGCACCCGCGTCTCCACGGGACTGAGGCTGACCAAGGCACGAAGGGGGAAACGGGGCGGGGGGGTCCGTGCCTGGCCGGCCTCCAGGGCTGGGAGTGGCCCATCATTCCAAGAAGGCTCCCTGCCGCCTGCTGGGAAGGAGAAGGGGGACGATGGAGCTTTTTCAGGACAGAAGTCGAGAAAGGAGAACGTGTCCTGGAAAGAGGACATCTGATCCCCTGACTGGCCCGAAGGCCACGGAGCTGCCTGTTTTCTCCGTCCCTTCTGGTCCCCCCACTACACCCCCCGCGGTGCCCGTCCTCCCAGCTCCCTGATCGTGCCTGTCCTGCCTTTCCGAGCAAGCGGGATTCGGCCATGAAGGCCGCAGAGACGCCCCCGCCCCAGCATGGCAGAACCAAGGGGGTCTGGGTGCCCACCGGAGCCTCTCCGGAGGCTGGATTCTGCGGGGCGGGCTCTGTCCCCCACCCCAGGAGCCTGGGGATTCCGGGTGTCTCGCTCCCCAGAGAGGCCGCTCCCCCAGGGCCAGGCCAGTTCCGTGGGTAAGAGTCGGGAGCCCCCCCCCCGCCAGGGAGGCACGTGCCGCACCGCAGCCCGCCCGCCAGTCAGGCCGGTGTCTTTGCCGCACGCCTCTCTTTAATTAACCTGCGGGTGTCGCGGGCGGCCCCGCAGTCTCCTCGGGTTAATGGCGCCGCTGACCCGCTCGCTGCGGCCGGATCGATACGTTCCGTGGGCGCAGCTTCGCTTCCCTTCCTTTCCCCGCCGCCCCTGCCGCGCTGTCCCCGTCGGAGGGCCAAGGAGGGGCGGGGGGCAACTGGGAAGGAGCCGGGGGAGCCCCACTTTCCTGGCTGGCTGCAGAGGCCGGAGGTCCTGCTCAGTCCACCTGGGGCGAGGCTGGGGGAGAAGCAGCGCAGCCCCCTACGCGACCCCGGATGCGGACGGAGCCAGGCCCGGCAGCCCAGCATCAGCCCCGGGACGGCGGTGCCCAGCGGCAAAGGGGCGCTCGGGGGCGGCTGGCCTGGCAGGGACCTCGCTCGGTGGGAGGAAACCTGGCAGGAATCCCCGGTCAGAGAGCCCTGCTGGGCGGGCACCCCATGCAGCGAGCGGGAGCAGGCCCGGCAGCCGGGCACCCCTGGGCTTCTCTGCGAGGGGCGCCCCTTCACTCTCCCGGGCGAGGCTGGGCTCCGGGTGCGAGCTCGGGGGCATCTGTGCCCGAGGTAAGGAGAGGGGCCGGGAAGCCCCTCCGGCTCCCTCTCGGGCCGAGGCAAGGACTCCGCCCCGCAAGCCCCGAGCAGCCCGGAGGGGCCTCCGCCTCCGGTCCGCGGGAAGACCGAGGAGGCCGCCACCCGCCAGCCAGCAGCGAGGAGGGACAGGGTCAGTGCCCTCCCCTTCCAGGCCGGGGGAATAAGGGTCACCTTGCGGCGGGGCTCCGAGGAGAGGAGGCGAGGGGAGTCCGAAGTGACGAGGCCCCTGCCCTGAGCCGCCCCCCGTCCCGGACAGGCTTCTCAGGGCTCCCCCAAAGTGAGGTTTGGAGCCCAATCCTCACCACGTCCACTCCAAAGGAAGCCCCGTTGTGTTCAGTGGGTCTTGCCCCTCCCAGGAAAGTCTCTTTAGGACTGCAGCCTTTGCCTCCCCCGCCTGGGCCTCGCAGCCTCTCCAAGGAGGAGAGCCCTTTCCAAGGACACTGATGTCCTCTTTTTGGCTTCCTGTCCTCCTTTCCTGGCGAGCAGAGCCTTCTGGTCATTCAGAAATCCGTCTCATCAGCCATGGGAGGAAGGCCTTCCATGCAGGGCTTCACTTCATCCCATGAAAGCCAGACCTGCCTGCTTTCTGGTTTTGATTTGGTCCTGTCCTCCGTTTTTCTTGGGTGCCCTACATTGGGAGGACCTTGTCCTCTTTTGTGGTCTGACATCTGGTCACTCTGCCTGCCCCATTGCTTGTCCTCTGACTAAGGAGCCAGCCAGCCAGCTGGATGGACGTCACCCAGTCCAGGTTGGGGCCAGTCACTCTCTTCTCCCCCTCCTTGAGTTTCTCCAGCATCACTTTCGGAGAGGCCTGCAGACCATGGAGCCAGATGGCACCCTCAGTCCTCCACTTCGGGTGTGGACAACATGGAGTCACAGTTAGGTTGCTGTTTTCCACAAATCAGGACAGGCCCCTCGGTCACACTTGCCAGCATGTGAACACAATCCCCCCAAAGTGGGGCTGCCCCTCTCTTGGGGGACCTACAGCAACCCTAGTCACCGCACACCTCCTGGTGGTGACCTGAGCTGGTTTCAGCTCCTGCCTCTGCCCCAGATCCAGCTTCTGGCCTTGGCAAAGTTCCTCTGGCTTTGGGATGGGATGGCACGGCCCCATGGCCCTCCCCACACTCAGTCAGCCTCCCCCACGTCGTGTCCCCTGAACTGCCCCCAATTTGTCATCTTTGGTGCAGGGTGAGGAGATGCCCCCGACCCCCTGGGCACCCTGCGCCCTGCTGCCCCTTCCCCTCTCAGGTGAGCCGCTGGTCGGCCTGCAGAGCTTTAATGGCTGGGGCCATCCATCTTCCCTGCGCAGCACTTGGCTGTCAGCAACTCAGACAAACCATTTCCTCATTTCATTGCCCCAGCGAGGGGGTGAGCTGGAGTTCCCCGCAGCAGCCCTAATTGAAGCCGCATGTTGGCGAGAGCAGCAAGAGGGCACGGCAGGAAAGTTGGGGGGCCGGTCTTCCCCCCTCACCCTCACCAGGAGCCAGCACCCTGCAGTGGCCTGGGCGGCAGACACTCAGAGGCACCTCACCCCCCACAGGCCCAGGCTTGGGCCTTCTGCCTCCACCAGTGAACCCCATGTTTTAGGCCATGGTTGTCAAGCTTCTCAGCACGAGACCCCTTTCTGAGAAGGTCCAGGCCCCCCCGAAGTTATGTCATCAACCTGGAAGTGAAGTCAAAGCCAGAAATTACATCCAACAGGCAATGACGCCACTGATGCCCAAGCTTCTCCGTGTCTGTAGCAGGAAGTCCCACTGTGTTCAATGAGACTTACTCCCAGGAAAGTGTGCATTGCCACCTGAGGACTCCATTCCAAGATGGTGGTGCCTAGCTTTTCACAACTCCCTCTAAGGGGGTCTTGACCTCCACTTTGAGAACCACTGTTGTAGGCAATGGAAACTGGCTGTTCTGCTGCAGTTCTTGTGCTGGATCAGGCACTTCTGCTGCAAAACCAGCAGGACCAGACTCCAGGAGGGCAGGACTTTGGGCACAGCCTGTTGTAAATGATGGTCCTTGTGTGGCCATGTGGTCAGGTGACAATTGCCCATGAGCCCCATGTGCCTCCCCAGGGTGGCCTCTTTTGGTCTGCCGCTTCTTATGGGACTTTGTGGGTGCAACAACCACTGCCCGTGCCTGCTGGCACAAATGTGCTGTGAAGCATATTCCACCAATGCAGAACAGGGGCAGTGACGGGAAGCCTGAGGTGTCCTGCCAGTGCCAGAGAAGAAGAAATGTGTGTGTGAATACAGGAAGAAATGGAGAAGAAAGAAAGGGCTGCTCTGACCAGCACACGGGCAGGGAGGGATGTCATTGGCAAGGGGCCAGGGGGTAAGAGGTGGCAGGGCAGGTAGGAGAAGCCAAACCAGCACAGGGCATGGGCCATTTGGCTGTCCACCCCACCCCTCCATCTCCAGAGAGATCCTTTTGGAGCTCCTCACCACGTGCTGGGGGTTTCTTCACCCTGCGTACTTTGGTGTCCTCTGCACACCTGGCCACCCAACAGCTGATGGACAAAGCCAGGTCTTTTTGGAAGAGGCTGCCTCAGAGAGACTCCGTTCCCTCCTGATGATTCCTGGCTGGGGAGGGCAGCAGATGCAGGTCTCTTGCTGGGATACCTTGTGGGCCCCACTCTGTGAGGAAGCTGGTCTAGGTGGGCCCCTTGGCCTGCTCCAGCAGGTCTCTCCTGAAGTTCCCACCTGTCCCCATGCCAGGGACACAGAGGCTGACAGGCTGGCTTCTGGCTGAGGTCCGAGGCACTCAACTGCTCACCTTCCTGGTGCAGGGAATGTTCTTGTGCTTCAGCAGACCTCTTGCCGGCAGCAGGCTGTGTAGTCGGAGGCTCACTTGGGGTTAGCAAAGAAGCGGGTCTGCCTCTCATCTCTTACCTTCTCCTGTCTGATCAGCTCAACCTGAATATCAGCCGGAGGGACCACAAACTGGAGTACAATCTCCACCCCCCCCCTCCCCCGCCAATGGCTGTCCCTGGCACTGCAGCAGGGAGCCAGCACCTGGTTTTGAAGGACAGGCACTTACCCTGGCCTTGGCCTGACCAAAAGCACCACAGCAGGTCATCCCTGAACATGCTGCTCACCCCAGAAGGCCAAAAGAGGCACCCTGGGAGGCATCACTCCTGGGCTGCAGGCCTCTGCAGTGCCATCCACACCCCTGTGCCGGCTTGGACTCTCAGCCAAGTCCAGACCCTTCCCTTCCCAGGGTTGCTCTGCCCCTGGCCTCACGGACATGATTGTGGGGCCATCACTGATCACAGAAGCAAGTGTCAATATACAGTGCTGCAGTACGCAGAGATGATGGGACATCCTCCAAAGGGGCTGCACAGGTGACCACCTTCTTCCTGCCCCACAATCAGGAATTGGGCACTTGAGGCCATCATCCATGTTGGAGCAAAGTTGGCAAGTCTGCTGGTTTGGTGCCAGGCCAGCTGCCCCAGTGATCTCTGCCTGAGCAATGCCTGCATTTGCAGGGACAGGAGTGAGAGGTGGAGCACAGCAGGAGCCCTGACCCTGGGATTGGTGCCACTCAATATTCTTATGCATATTTTACTTGTATTTTATTGTTTTAAAATATTTTATTGCTTTTAATTGAAATCTCTTATCTTTTTTAATTGATTGTTCACCGTCTGGGGTGCCCTTTGGGGAGAAAGGTGGACTATAAATCAAATCAATAAATATTGGTGGCTACCCTGCTCCCAGGCCCCCAGCTCCAAATGGTTTGAGTCCCAGTGGCCAAATGGGGCTGGGGTGGAGCAGGCAGTGAGGGTCCCCATCTGTCACCGAAGGTTAGACCAACAGCACCCATGTTTTGACACCTCCCTCCCAAAGATGGACAGGACTCCTGACCTTGGGAGAGGTCAAGAGAAGGGGAGAGAAGCTGCACCACACCGTTTGGTCCCCAGTGGGGGGGGAACCTCCGCATGGACCCTCTTCTGACCTTGCTGATGGGGGAACCTTTGAAGTGGTTCTGTGCATCTGCCTACTGGGGGAGGGGGAGTGCTGGAGTGGACTTGAAATCCAGGCTCTCTACCCTAAATGCCCTTCCCACCTCTTCATCTCAGGAAATGGGGGGAGTGCAGCAGTGGGGAAGTGCACAAAGAGCACCTCCCTGAACTGACCTTTCACACCTCAAGCCTAGCTGCCTGAGACCCGCTGCTCAGATGACACCCAGGGGCCAGCTTCTGCCAACCTGCCCAGGCTCTGGCCAC
Organism: Cryptoblepharus egeriae; assembly: GCA_030015325.1. NCBI lineage: Eukaryota > Metazoa > Chordata > Lepidosauria > Squamata > Scincidae > Cryptoblepharus > Cryptoblepharus egeriae. The sequence goes on from JAREYC010000007.1 coordinate 241,486, forward strand.
CGGTCAGTAAGAAGAAAGCTTGGACTGTCCTCCACTACCTTGCCAGGGTCCTACCCTGGCAAGTAGCACAAAGTGCTCCTTGACAGCCCTTCCAGGCCTCTTCCTTGCAGTCCAGCAAGAGCACCTGCTCCTGGCTGACTCACACTCAAGACTGAAAAAAGAGGCTCAAGGTGGTGACGGAGAGGAGGGGCTCAGTGGACAAGTGAGAGGTTGAGGACCCAACCCTGTGCAACTCAGCAAAGCCCCAAAGCATGGGGACAAGAGTGACTGGAGGGACACAAAGGGGTGGTGGGTCTTGTCTGTGTGTGAGACACCCAGAGAAGGAGCAGAGAGAGAGAGAGAGAGAGAGAGAGAGAGAGAGAGAGAGAAATGCAGTGCAGTGTGTCCAGTTTTTACATTTGCTAGATGTAAACCACTCTCCATTCTAGACCCCATTCTACCCCTCCAGCATTTCACCCCTGCATATCTGCTCTGGCATGTGCTGGCCTTCCATAGATGCTGGCAGCCAACACAGGCACTCACCCTGCTGTCTCCGACCCTCCCTTCGTTGCAGTTCTTTCTGGCATGTTTGCAACAGCCACCATTGGAGGATGCATCCATAATGATGACCCTGGAGGCAACATGCAGGTCCCCCTCTCCAGCATGAGACGCTGATTTCACCAGAGACAGTTTGCAGGCATTTTGGATGGGACCCTCAATAATATGTGGCCCAGAGTAGGTTAAAATCCTGCCCTGCACACCACCCTTCTCTCCTGGCAGTAAAGGAAGAGGAAGGCGCTTTCTTGAGCCCCCTCCCCACACGTGACTTTATTTCCACCATGACTCTGTTCATATGGAGGTGAGTCTGGACTCCATGACGCACGTCATCTCTGTCTACACCCAGTCATGCTTCTGACGTGCAGGTAGTGCAGAGTTAGGTCTCTAAGACATCTCACTGTGTAGGTGCCAGTGTTCCAAAACCAGAAAGCATTTGATCCCCCAGTGCTTTGGATGCTGATGTGAGCCTCAACTGTTTCTCAACAACAACAGCAGCAACAACAAACATTTGCAGAGAAGCTTGCAGAATGGAGTCACAGCCAAAGGGGGGGGGGAGCTGGAGGGTCAAGCTGGACCCAGCCTTAGCCTGCAACACCTTTGCTTTCCCAGTTAGTGAATGGTTTGTAGTTGTTTGATCCAACAAGAAATAATGGGAGACCCAAGCTGGGAATGAAGCAATCCTCGAGGAGGCGGCTTCTGTAGCCAGGATTTGCAGGATGGTGAATGTTCTTGCTGCTCCTGAAGAAAAAAGGGAGCTTTGCTCAGAGGAATCTTTCTGGGTCTGTTTCCTGCTCCGGTTCAACGCTGGCCCACCTGACAGAGAACAGCTGTTGGCGCATTCGGGGCTGGCCAGGCCCAGCCTGCTGGAAAAGGGAAGCTGGCACAGCTGCTGCACTTCCTGCACCTCACAAGTCCTACAGTGGCCAAGAGAGTGCGGGGTCCCCATCCCCCTGCTGTCTCCCCAGCCTGGCTGGATGCATGACTGTGTTCCGTTGGAAGACTCTCCCTGCACCCCACTCACCTCCATATCGCTCCCAAGGACAGAGGAGACTGCAAATGGGCTCTGGTGAGGCTGCTTCTGGGCCTGGTGTGGGGAGGGGGGCCAGCTGCACTCAGCAGGCAGTGACAGGGGCAGGAGGGGGAACAGGGAGAGGCTCTGAGTCTGGGAAGCCCAGGCTGGCTGGTGACAGACAGAGCTGCACTTGCTCAAGCCTGACTGCCAAGGTGGGGTGCAGGGAGAGTCATGGCTCAGCCCCAGACCGAGGGAGGTGCTGCGCACCCCTGCCTGTCCACACTCTCCTCCCTTGCAGAACGTCTCTGTCACTCCACCAACCACACACGTGATCATCCCTACAGGAAACCCTGCATTCTTGGCTACTGGGCCTGAAGTATGGGGTGAGGGCCTGAAGCAGGCTAATGCACTCCCCCTCCCCCAAATCTCCAGCTTTGGCGCATAAAGAGGAGGTGCACACCAGAGAAGGGCATCTGGAAGCCTATAGCGCCCATAGAAGGAGCCCAGGTGTGGTGGAGGTTGACTACAGCACTGAAAACTGGTTCTGTGCCTGCATTGCTGCAAGGTGCAGGGTCTTGGCCTTTCCCCCAAGTCGACCTGTCTTTACAGGCCAAGGAGGGGATGCCAGCAGATCGGCTGGGGGGGCCCTGTTGCTGTTGGCACAGAGACCCATTCGCCAGCAGAAGCGCCCCCAGGAAAGCTGCACAGCTGAGTGAGCGGCGCTGCATAATGGCAGGGGGGATTCCCTGCCCCCCATCGAAGCAGGCGCTCACTCGCTCCTCTCTGCTGACCTTCCTGGCCCTGCAGTCTATGAAGGCGTGAAAGCGGCTGTCTTTATTGACGCCTCTGCTGTTCTCTCCCAGCCTTATTGACAGCTTAATTTTGCACTGAGTGACTCCCCTTATTAAAGGAAAATTCATTTGGAAGCAATTTCCATGTGCAAAGCGCTCCAGCCTCCCTCCCTCCCTGCAGCCTATAATTGAATCACACCCGGCAGATCTGCATTATTGAAATGGATCCGCTAAATAATAGATGAGGGGCAGGGACGGGGGGGGGGCCTTGCAAGCAGCTCCCAGCAGCACTGTCACCCTTGCAGGGAAGTGCCCTGGGGCTACCTGCCAGGGGGGCTGGGGGGGGAAGCGCCAACTGCAGGCCTGGGGGGCTCCTCCCTCAGGCACCATCTGCCGAGGGGGTCATGCTGGGAGAGGACAAATGGGGTGGTCTTGGTTCAGGCCCCTCCATCGGCCTCCACAAATGTTTCTGATAAACTTAACCAAATGAGGCCCCAGAGAGGCCGGGGACCAGCCACACTCTCCCTCCCTCCAACCATTCCCACCCAGAACCTGCCCCAGCTGTGAGACGGCCTGGCTTACTTACTGGTGGAGACAGAGGACTGAGGCCCTGCCTATCATCATCATCATCATCATCATCATCATCATCATCATCATCACCACCACCACATTATTTTCACACAGACATGTTGTTTTTGACTGGATCTTGTATATATCCACCTATCAATACCTTCCTAAAGACCCAGGAGGGGCAGCTATTTTTTGTTTTTCTCTTGTGGTGTTATCAATCTTGTCATAGTAAAGTGCTGCTCCTAGTAAGGCAGCCTTTTGTAACTGATAGATGGTGCTTGTGCTCATCCCAGTAGTGTTCAAATGCTTTCCCAGCAGTTTTAGAATAGCACCCAAAGCCCCTAGGACTGTTTTGACTTTATTTTAGGGACTTCTATTCCACCTTTTCCACAATGCCCAAGGCAGCAAACATGGTTTCTTTAAATCAATAGTACAAAACATCAATATGGCGCTAGAACGGAGTGTCCAAGCCCTTCCTGGGGGTCAGATGTGGCCTGCAATGAGCCTCCATGGGGCCCAGGACAAGTCCCCTCCATCTGGCCTGCAGACAAGCCTTGTAATCCTCCAGAGGTGAGGGGCGTAGCTAGCGGTGACCTGGTGGTAGCCAGGTACCACCCATCAGGGATGACACTCATAGAAACACAGAATCCTAGAGTTGGAAGGGACCCAGTAAATCATCTAGTCCAACCCCCTCTGCAGCAGGAAATCCCCCTAGAGCATCCCCGACAGGTGCTGGTGGAGCCTCTGCTTGAAGACCCCCAGTGAGGGAGAGTCCAGCACCTCCCTTGGCAATCTCTTCCACTGCCCAACCGCCCGAACCGTCAGGAATTTTTTCCGGATTTCCAACCGGAATCTCCTCTCTTGCAGTTTGTCCCCCTTGGTTCTAGTTCTGCTCTCAGAAGCAGCTAAGAACAAATTGGCCCCTTCCTCCCTATGACAGCCCTCCAGGTATCTGAAGAGGGCACTCATGTCTCCTCTCAGCCTCCTCTTCTCCAGGCTGAACATGCCAAGTTCCCCCAACCTTTCCTTGTGGGGCTTCCCTTCCATCCCACTGATCCTTCTTGTCGCTCCATCTGGCTGCATCTGCTCCAGTTTGGCTGCATCTTTCTTCAAGTGAGTGCCCAGAACTGAACACAGGACTCAAGGTGAGTCTCACCAATGCAGACCTCATGGTTGACCAATGTCATCATGAAGGATCAGAGTATCATGTTATACAGGGGTACCTTGCTTAAGAAGTGATCCACATAACAAGCAAAAATATCTCTAGGATTCTGCCTCACATAACAAGCACACTCATTGGCAGTTGGGTCAGATGCACTGGCCCTTTTAAAAAGCATCAGGGCCGCCTAACGTGCCTGCCCATAGCGAAAGCAACACTTCCATGCTGTTCCTCCTGTGGCCAGGCTTCTGCTGGGCAGAGAGAGAACAGAAGGGAGCAGGGGAGAAAGATGCTCAGGAGGAAGAGGAGGAGAAAATGGGGAGAAACTTTGAAGGAGTCTTTGATTGCAGCCTCCTAATCATGTCTACCCAGAAGAAAGCCCCATTGTGTTCAATAGGGCTTACTCCCAGGAAAGGGTCTTTAGGATTGCAGCCTAAGTAGACTTCATAGGATCCTGCACATTGAATGCATGTTTTAAATTCAATTCCAGTGTTTTGTCATCATTTTCACATCCAGTTAATATTTTATATGAATATTTTTTGGGTTCTGGAACCAATCGTCTGAGTTTCCATTATTTCCTCTGGGAAAATCCGCTTCATATAAAAAGCGTTTCACATAACAAGCATGCTTCCGGAACGAATTAAACTTGTTATGTGAGGCACCACTGTATATTGCTGAATGTACTATTTAAGAGCAGAATACAAAAATCTGTTTTGAAATCTTTCCTATCAAAGGTTATGACAAAAAAACTGAAAAATAAAAATAAGCATTGACTTCTATGGAAAATGAAAGTGATGAGTATCATGGATTTACTCTCAAGTAGACAAACATGCCACAGTCTACCAGAAAGGCAAGGCTGAGAGGAATCCCAGAATTATTCAGATCCAAATAAAGCAGCCCCCACAAATCAACCCAGAAGGAAGTTCCTTGATAACTGCATTGAATTCTATGTATGATCAAACTGAGCCATAACAAGCCTTTTTCTCATGAGTAGACAAAGTATGGAAAGGACAGGCTGAGAGGAATCTGGTCCTGATCCAATAAATGCACCCCCACCAATCACCCCAGAAGGAAGTCCCTCCTCCAAGCTCAACTGCATTAAGCTCTATGGAAAGCAAGCTACATCATCACATTTACTCGTGAGTAAGCAACCATGCCTGGCCTCCAGTTAATGCTCAGAGGAATGCAAGGCCAACAGCATGGTCTCAATCCAATGAAAGTGGAATTCAACCAATGCTCCAAAAGGGAGCCTCATTCTCCCCCCTCCACAGGCTTCTTAGCTTTCAAGCCTCCTGGGGCCTGAGAGGTATAAGGCACGGTGACCAGGTGTCCTCTTTTTCAAGGACATGTCCTCCTTTTTAGCCTTGTGACCTGGAAAAAAATCTTCACTGGCCTCCTTTTCCTTGTGAGCAGGCAGCACGTAGTCCTCTTGTTATTAATCAGTTATTAGCACAATCCTAATCTTGTCTCATCAAAAATAAGCCCCATTGTGTTCAATGGGTCTTACTCCCAGGAAAGCGTCTTTAGGATTTCAGCCTGTGTCTAATAGTTTTAAATTGAATAATAAGTAATACAGTGTTTAACCCATTAACCACCTGAAAACAATGTATTTGACTGTCTTTAGCTTTTATTCTGTCATGTCCTACACTTTATATGTGTGTCCTACATTTGGAGGGGCCTTGTCCTATTTTCTGGTTATGTCATATGTTTTTCCTGCTTCCAGGTTAAAATGTAAGAACTTAATTGAAGGGAGCAATTGGAGGGCTGAAAAGCGTACTCATTTGGGGCACAATCCTATGCATGTCTGCTCAAAAGTAACTCCCATTAAGTTCAATTTGGCTTACTTCCAGGAAAGTGAGTATAGGATGGCAACCATAGGCTGCAATCCTAAAGACACTTTCCTGGGAGTAAGACCCATGGAACACAATGAGGCTTACTTTTGAGTAGACATGGTTAGGCTTGTGCTCATAGTGTGTTTTGTTGGGGGGCTGCTATTATTAGTAGACTGTAGAGAAAATTCATTTGTTCGCTATCCTTTTCTATTACTTTTGTTTTATCTTATGTACAATTTTGATATTTTAATTAAAAAATCATTTTTATTTAAAATGAATTTATTTAAATTTAAATTTATTATTTAAATTAAATTTAAATTTATTTATTTAAATAAATAAATTTAAATTTAAAATATTAGAAGTTTAATTTTTGTTACTTTTTAAATAAAAAAATTCAAATTTTTTTCAATTTAATTTTTCAATTTTTTTTATTTCCCTGATGATGTCCCATCCTAAATGATGGGTTGTGACAGGATCTGATGGACCTGGGAATTAGATTCAGCAGTTGAACTAGCAGGCCTCCTTCAGTCTTGAGAGACTATGGTATGGTGCTGGGTGCTGCCTACGCTGCATGCGAAGCAGGAAAGCCTGGGTTGGACGGTTATGGAGGAGAGGCTGTTCCCCAAGCAGCAAACCCCCCTCTCCCCGCCACTGAATTACTCCAATGGAAAGGCAGAGCCCATACGGTGGTGGGCTCCAGCTGCGTGGCAGAGCTGGGCTGAGGACAGGAGCTCGCCCTGTCTTGCGGGGTCTGGAACCCTGGCCTGCTGGTTAACAGGCACAGCGTCTTAAGGGCGTGCGGGGCCCACAGCCCACAACTGAACTAGCATGACTGCCACATGCAGGGGTCTAATGAGAGGCACCTGTGAGAGGAGATGTGCACCTCTGTACCAGACAAAGGATTCACCTTTCCTGAGAGCAGCAGCGTCTGGGCAGCTGAGCCCGGAGTATAAATACTGGGAGACATCCAGAGGGCAGTCTGGGTTGTCAGGGGAGGTCTGGATACTGGGCCTTGGATATTGCTTTGATTTGACTTGAACTGGACTTGACGACAAACTTTGACTCTCTTGGACCAGACTTCGGCTTGGTTGCTCTCTACTCCTTACTCTCTACTCCTTACTCTCTACTCCTTTCAGCTCAGTTTGCTAATCTCTGACTCTGCTGTGTGGCTTCAATTACTCTGTGCTCGCTTTGAGACCTGGGCAGGACTCACCGTTTTGCTGCGGATCTGGGCAAACCCCCATTTCACCTGGCAGGTTGCAGGCTGTCACTCTGAGAAGTGGATGCCAGTACTGCAGGCGGGTGTTAGTAGAAACCGAGTGGTAAGTGCGCAGGAGCAGTGGCAAGAGAGGGCACTGAGGCTCCCCCAAGGCTTGCGAGAAAATATCCACTGCATTCATTCTCTGGCATTATTATTCATTTCATGTAAAAAGATTTATGTGCTGCGGGTGTCAGATGACCCATCTACGCCGGCCTCCTGAGACTGTTCTGGGGGCTGGGGAAGCTGCATGCACCTCCCCTTTCTGAGTAGGAAAGTGCTTATGGCCGCAATCCTAAAGACACTTTCCTTGGAGTAAGAACCACTGAACACAATGGGACTTACTTTTGAGTAGACATGGCTAGGAGTGTCCTCTATGAACTGTTTTGAATTAATTCATTCATTTGTTCGTTCGTTCGTTCCATCTGTAATGTATTCCGTCTGGAACATATAATTATGTAAACTTGTGTCAAATTAGTCATATTTGAAATGTAAATGGATTCTTTTTTGTGGCCCCCAATACAGTGTCAGAGAGATAACGTGGCCCTCCTGCCAAAATGTCTGGACCCCCCTGCGTAACTAGAACATTAGTTTTAACAAGATTTTTTAAAAACTAAAATGAGGTCTAAAAACGTCAAGTCTAAGAAAAAGTCAAGAACATTAACATGAGCTTTAAGGATAAATTTGTTTGCACTGCAGATGAAAGGCTAAAATCAAAAGAAAACAAGGTTTGAGGAAAAGCAGAACTCATTCAAGCAGTGGCCAGGGAAGCAGGAAACCCATCACAAGCATGTCCCAACCAGTAGCAACCAGTCCTGGATGAAACAGGGAGTGTAAGTTCTGGCTCTGCTGGAAGGACATGAGGAAGACTGCTTGTTCCCAGTTGCCACAGGAGCAGCTCTAGAGAAGACCTCAGCGGACAAGCAGGGATGTATGGAAGGAGATGGGTTTTTAGGTGCAATGACCCAGGTTCTGCAGGGCCTCAGAATGGTCACCTTGAATTGGGTTTGGGAACAAATGGGCAGCCGGTGGAGCTGTTGAGGCCGCCAGAGGTTCAGGCCAGTCTCCACATCTGGCCCTGACGCTCTCCGGCTGCTGCATTCTGAACTAGCTGCAGTTTTTGAATTGTTTTTGCAGGAAGTCCCACATAAAACCCAGCGCAGTGTTTGGTCTCGAAGTTACTAAAGCAGGAGTAACGATAGCAAGGTCAGCCAGGTTAAGTCTGCTCTCAGTTGAGGCATCAGCCTGGGCTGGGGGAATGCAGTTCTAGCAACTGCAGCTCCCTGAGAACCCAGCAACTGGGTGCCTCTTCCTATAAAGGGGGTGCAGCCTGTTTGAGGTGGGAGGATGATTCCGTACCCACACTGAGGATTCTTGACCAGGAGAACCTACAACTTTTGGGGATTGAGATTAGCTTATTGGCTTTCACCCAGTTGGCATCCCAGTACTCTCACAGAGTGCCTCTCCACAGTGGCATGAGAAGGAAAAACAGAGCTGAGTGTCATCTGCACATTGGTGGCACCCCAAATCCATACACCATCTTCCTGGTGGCTTCAGGTAGATGTTAAAAAGCATGGGGGGGGGGGTAGGATAGACCTCCTGCAGCACTCCAGACCATAAGGGCCAGAGCAGTGGTGTTGATGGTAGCTGGGTCATTTCACACTCAGGACCGTAAATTCTTTTACAGCATGTACAACAAAATCAGTTAATTACTTTCAGTATTACTGGTAATTAATGCAAATATTTTCATATTTTTATACCAACCTTCCTGTAAGTAGCACAGAGTGGTATGCATAGTTCCTTCCCTTCTTATGCATAGTTCCTTCCCTTCTTTTGTCCATAAACAACCCTGTGAGGTGGGTCTTCTTGGCATTCATGAGTCTTGAAGGACTCTGGTATCATGCTCCGAGTGTCCTCTCCAGAGCACAATGGCCTGGGGAGATTAATACGGAGGCTAGGCTGTTCCCCAAGCAGCAAATCCCCCCTCCACACCACTGAAATAGTCCAATGGAAAGGCAGAGCCAATACAATGGGTTCCAGCTGCGTGGCAGAGCTGGGCTAAGGACAGGAGCTCACCCTGTCTTGTGGGGGGGGCAGACCCGGGTCTCGAACCCTGGACTGCTGGTTAACAGGCACAGCGTCTTAACCACTTGTGCCACCCACAGTCCCGAGAGATAATAATAGGTGAGGTGAGCCTGAGAGATAATAATAGTCATAACACGAAATGAAAAATGATAATGGCCAGAAAATAAATGCAGTGACTATTTCCTCCTGGGCAATGGATCAGTTGTGTCTGCTGCCCTGCTATCCTACCCATGCACCTAGTGCTCCGTGATACGGCCCTGCCATCTGGAGCCCAGCTCTACCTGCCTAGAAGATAAATAGATGGGGCAGCCCAAGTGCACTTCTGGACTGCAGCCTTAGTTGTCTTGCACCTTCACTTCTGAGTAGACAAACATGCCTTAGCCCTTTGATTTCTGTATAGAATTTAGCCCTATACAATTTCTGTATAGTTTGGGCAGAAACTATACACACCTTCTTGAGCTGCTTAGAGAAAGGGTGTCCAAACCCAGGCCTGTGTGCCAGATGTGGCCTTCGGTGAGCCTAATTGTGGCCCCTGACGAGACCCCTCTATCTGGCCCTTGGGCAAGCCTTGTAACCCACTTCTTCAGCATTTGCACCATGAGGGTGTCTGCCTGTTTTGTGGCCAGGAGGCTGTCTTTCCTCTTTCTCCACTTGCACTTGCATGCTTTCACACTGCTAGGCTGGCAGGAGCTGGACTAAGGGGGGGGGGCGCGCTCCCCCCCCCCCGTCCTGCTGTACTTGGGTCTTGAACTGCTGGCCTGCTGAGCAGAATTCTGGTCAAGCAGTGATCTAACCCCAGCATTCTAACCGCTGAGCCACTGCAGCCACTTATAATACACTCTTAGAAGCACATTTCTATAAATTTATTCAGAGTTAAAATGTAAATTTGTTTTCCAGCTCAACACAGATGATGTGGCCCCCCTTCCAAAATGTCTGGACACCACTGCCTTAGAGCAGAGGTATCCAAACCCCAGCCCTGGGGCCAGATGTGGCCCTCAGTAAGCCTCAAGATCCCTCAATCCAGGGCCTGGGCAAGCCCTGTAATCCACGCCATTCTTCTAAGTAAATGTATGTAAATTTATTCAAATTTGAAATGTAAAATGATTTTTTTGGCCCCTGACACAGCATCAGAGAGAGATCTGGCCCTCCTGCCAAACGGTTGGGAGCCCCTGCCTTACAAGGTGGTAAAAGATAAATATTAATTGTATTAATTAATACTGATAATATTCAATTAAATGATTTTGTCTTATGGGGTGTAAAAAAATGTCAGGGCTCTGGGGGTAAAATGACTTAGTTACGCCACTGTTCTCAGCAACTCCCAGGTCCCCTCAGCATGGGCTGCTGCTGGCTGGGGGTCTTCATGCCTGCCTCCCCTCCAGCCTCTCCTGGATCAGGTCCCTGGTGCTCATCCTCAGCCCCATCTCCATGCAGCACAGGTGTCCCGCCCAGGCAGGGTTGTGGGGTGGGGGATGAAGGAGGAAGGTGGTCCTGGAAAAGAGGGATGCAAGGCCTGCTGAGAGAGAGAGAGAGAGAGAGGAGCCATTTCCTGCCGCTTGTCACAGGGCATTATGTGAGATGGTGTGCAGGGAAGAAGCAGCACTTGTGCGGTGGCTGTCCTGACTGAGTCTGCTGGTGAACATGCCCAGCACATCCCCCTTTCCCAGTGACCCCCCCTTACATTCAGTGGCGGGGGGGGGGAGGTCCAGCACCCCAGCACAGGGTCTCTTCTCCATCTTTGGAGGGGAAACCTTTTCTCTGTCCACCGCTTTCGTTTCAAAGCAGTGTCGTAACAGCAAGGACAGGCCGAGAGCAGCGTTCCGGCTCCTTGGGAAGGTCTTAGCGTGGCTGGATTCAGACAGACAGACAGACAGACAGAGAGTTGATGATCTTTGTCCTGCTGTTAATAAACAGTGACCAAATTAACCTTCGCAGTGATGAGAAAGAAGAGCAGAGGATGAGCGGAAAGGGGGGACTCCAGGAGAGAAAGGTCCGGGTTGTGCCAGCTGGAGGAGCAGGACTTGGAAGAGGCAGGAGCTGCGCAGGAGCCTCTTCCTAAAGGAGCCTATTCCAGGGTCCCCAAACTGGGGGGACCACCAAGCTGAAGGAGTGGTTGGAAAACGAAGCCATGACCATGTGGGGGGACATTCGTCTTTCAACACCCCAGATTTAGCGACTGGTCTGGAGGTGCAAGAACCGAAGGGAGACGTCGTCACACACCAGCAAGATTCGCAGCTTGGACGTGGAGGGCCACCTTCGAGGGCCGAGGGCGACCACTCTTGAGACTCCCTAAGGCGCAGAAGAACACCCAGCAGCGGGGGGGATGGAGGCGGGAACGGGCAATGCAGAGCAGTGGGAAGGCTCGCCTGGGCAGGGACTGGCCAGACTCACTCCTGCCCTGGCAGCAGAAGCCCCCGGAGGGACAGGAGCGGGTCCTGCGGAGGCTCTGCGAGGGTCGGCAGATCATCTCAGCAGCTTTTCCTGTGGGGACCAGGGGGACCATCTGTCCACCTTTCCCAGGACATTTTCGCAGGGACGTCAGCCTTGGTCCTGGACAAATCTTGGTTGTCCTCCATTTCCTTGTGAGCCCTGTCAAGAAATCACATGCACCGGATGATCAGGAATCGAGGGTTTCAATTCAGCACATGAAATGAGTGCGTTGGAGCCTGTTGGGCTCTTTCTTTCTTTCTTTCTTTCTTTCTTTCTTTCTTTCTTTCTTTCTTTCTTTCTTTCTTTCTTTCTTTCTCTGGCATGTCCTACATTTGGGGAGGCCTTGTCCTCTTTTGGATCATGCTGAGTGATCATGCTGATCCCGACGGCCGAGCTCCCAAGGGAAAGGCTGCTGGCTTCCTCCAAGGGTGTCAGCCCGGTTTCCTACGGAGGTCACTCACTAGGAAGAGCCCTGAGGGGTGCGGGCTCCCTGCCTGTCCAGAGAGAGAGAGAGAGAGAGAGAGAGAGAGAGAGGCGCGGGCAGGTGGACTAGACGGGCTCGGGCTCCGGTCACTTCAGAGCGGTGCTGCGGGGTTGGTTCCGACGTGGGCCGGAACGTGCGGGGGTGAATGCAGCCCGCCCTGCGCTGAGCCACGACGGCCAGGGGAGTGGGACCAGCCTCCGGGGTGAAGCCCTTGTCCGGCCAGGCAGAGAAGGGGAGAAGGAGCGGGCCTAGCTCCTCCAGGGCAGGGCGCCTTCGTTTCCTGAGGCTTCCCTCTGTCCTTGCGAAGGAGCCCTTCGGCTGGATCCGGAGCAGGCGATGTTCTCCTCCGACCCTCCCTCGGGAGGGACCCCCAGACGCCCTCCCTCCGCTCCGGGGCGGACTCGGAAGACGGGAAAGAGGGAGGGGGTGGCCGGAGGGCAGGGGTGTGCAGCGGCCGCTCAGACCTTCACTGTGACCGAGTCTCCCGTGACGGACCCCTCGAATCTTGGGCTCCGGGTGTGACCAGCTTCGGGGAGGGGGGCGCAGAAGCGGCTCGGAATCAGCTGAATCGGGGCCGCGTCCACAACAGCCTCTTCTCTTCGGGGAACCACAACAGGCCTCGGGGTGGGGCCGAGCAAAAAGGGGGGACTCGCCTTTTCCTCTCCCTGCGAGAACGGGGAGGAGGCTGGACAGCGCGGGGGACCGACTGACAGACGACAGGCTCAGTTCATCCTCCGCAGATCGGACAGAAGGTGCAGGGGGACCAGATGTCCTCTTTTCCCAGGACACGTCCTCTTTCTTCAGCCTTGTGCCCTGGGAAGAAAAAAAACTTCCTTCTCCTCCTTTTCTTTGGAAACAGGCAGCAGGAGCCGCCTTGGAATTCATCCCTTCGATGTACTAAATTAGAAATAATAGTTGTCAATTGAATGAATGGTCATCTAGTGTTGAAATTAAAGCCATGAAAGCAATAAATATGAGCAGTGTGAGCTATTATTTTGTCGTCCCCAACCTTTTCCTTGGGTGCCTCCACTTTGGGGGGCCTGATCCTCTTTTTCTGTGATGCCATCTGGTCACCCCGGAGCAGGGCGCCCTCCTGCCCAGAGAAGGAGCCTGTCCTCCAGGGAAGCGGGAGACCAGATGTTCTCTTTTTGCAGGATCTTCCTCTTTCTGGTCTTGCGCCCTGAAAAGCCCTTCCTGGTCCTCCTTTCCTGGAGCAGAGCAGGCGGCAGGGAGCCTTCTTGTCATTCAGAAATTGCATGCAATGAGATGGAGTGGCTTTAAATAAAATAAAATAAAATAAATAATGTCGTGTGTAAATTAAGTACATGAAAACGACAGACTGTCTTTACACACACAAACACACACGTCCTAAAAAGGCTGACATCCTTCCATTTTCCTCGGAGTAGGTAGCACTGAACACAATGGGGCTTACTGCTGAGTAGACAGGCTCAGGATCGCACTGAAATGCAGGCATCCTCCATTTACTGGCCCAGAGCACCGTCGAAAAGTGAAAACCGTTGAAAAGTGGAGCCCAGTCTTTTTCAGCTGGCGTAAGCAAAATGGCCACCAAAAAAGACAGAAAGTCTAAGCAAGACATACTGATGAGAAGAGAGCCAAAAAGAGGACAAACTGCCCTCCAATGAACGAAGGGGTGAGGATCTTCTGGACTTGAATGACGGTTATTTACCGAAGAAAGTCATAAGGAAATGCCAAGAACACCATGGCACATGCAAATCAACATCAGAGAAGACAATTTGAGCCTTTAGAGCAGAGAGGGGTTGAAAGAGTGGAGTGTATGTTGAGTGAATGAGTTCTGGGTATATTTGAAAGGTGCTGAAAGAGAGGACTCGTCAGAAAACGGATGGGCTACTTCTAGCTGCACTAGACCAGCATTGCAAGGCTGCCTCCCTTAATGGGGAGATTGGCGATCCCGAGCCTGGGGGGGAGCACGGGGGGGGGAACCAAAATCACAAAAGTCGCTAGAAGAGCTAAAATGTTTTCGAAGAACCCCATCAAGTCAAACACTGCTAGATTTGTATTTTCCAGCAGCCTTGAAATCTCTCCTTCCTACTTAAAATTGTTGCCAAAAGACTAGGAAACAAAAATGCCTGGAGCCCCATGGAAAATGAAACCGAGCCATATCGCGCCTTTACTCGCGCGTAGGCCAACGTGCCTAACTTCCTTGGAAAGGGCAGACTGAGAGGAATCCAACACTGCCAGAAAGATCCTGATCCAATGAGCGCAGCCCCCAAGTTAACTGCATTGAGCCCTAACGGAAAGTGGGACGGAAGCTACACAGCCGCGTTTACTCGGGAGTAAACAAGCGTTCCTTGACTGTTATTCAGGACAGGCACAGAGGAATGCAAGGCCACCAGAATGATCCCGATCCAGTGAAACTGGTAGCCTGATCCCCTCCCAAAAATGAATAAAAACAGGCTTGAATTGTAACGTGGGTTTTTTAAAAAATATATGAAAACATTAATATATAAGTAATGGTATTAATTAATACTAATATCAATTAATTATATAATTTTGACTATGGGGGTGTCAAAAAAATTGTGGGCCCAGATGCCAAATGACCCTCCCCTGGGATTCCTCCTGCCTGTCACCCTCCCTGCCTCAGTTCAGCCGGAAAGGGCTGAATTGTGGGGCGCGGGCGCGAGAGGGGCTCTTCCTTCGACGGGTCGGGCCTCGGGCCTCCCGCCCTCCGCGCCCGCAGGGAGTGGTCGGGGGTGCCGGGGGGTGCGTGCCTCTCTATCTCTGCGGGGACTGCGCCGGGTGTGGAGATAGCTGCCCCCCCCCCCAGGTGTGCGCCACTTATTGTGCTGTGGGGGACATCCCTCGCCAAAGGCAGGCTCGCTGCCCGGGGAAGGGGCGCCGAAACCCCCCCCCCCAGCCGCGCCGCCGTTGTTTGGCAGGCCTTGCCCGCTGCCCAGAAAGGAGTCCTTCCTCTGCCCTGCTCTGCTCTGCAGGCAGACGAGGGAGGAAGACACAGACAGCCAGGCCGGGCTCAGCAGCTGGCGGGGGCGGCGGGGGGGTTTACGAGCGTGCGGATCATGGAGCTATTTGTACGAGGCTTTTACTGCCCGCCCGGGCCATGAAACCCAAAACCGGCCCCGGCCCCAGCCCGGCGCTGCGGGCCTTAATCACTCCCAGACGCGGCGCTTTTATGGGCCATTTAGAGCTGGGGAGGCCATAAAACTGCAGGCAGGCGGAGGCCCCTCGGGAGGAGGACGAGCAGGCTCGCTCGGGGTGCTTGATCCCAGGGAGGGCCGGCAGGGCGGGCGGAGGTCCCCCCTCGGAGGCACACCTCGGAGGCACACACGGACCCGGCCGGCCTCCTAGGACTGGAGGCGCGGCCCACCTCGACAGCCACCCGCGGAGAGGGAGGGAGGGAGGCCGGCGGGCGGACGGCGGGGGCTTTGAAATGCTCTTTACGGGCGGGGGGAGCGAGCCACTTTTTATGGCTCCCCTTTTACGGGCTGTTGCGCGTCTGCCTTGCATTAGCGGTGGGAGGGGGGGGGGCTGCGAGGGGGCAGAGCGCAGTGCCCAGCTGGGCCGCAGGCGGGAGGAGTTGCCGAAGGGCCCGATCCTCCGTGGGCCTCCTCGGGGCCAGGAACCCTGGCACGACCCCAGATCAGCAGAGATCCCTGGGCCGGAATGGGCGGAGGGCGGAGCACAGCTCCCTCGGGGCGGCAGACGCTCCGAGTGGGACGGAAAGGGTCACCGGGCGCCGTCCTGGAAGGACAAAGCGAGGCCCACGAGGCCCAGTCCGCGAAGAGGCAGGGGACGGGCGCAGCCTTGGGCCAGGGGAAGGCGAAGGTCTCCGCAGAGGAAGGAAAAGTCTTTGCGCTTCGAGGCGGGAGGGCCGGAGAGGGGCGCTCTCTGGGCGCAGCGAAGGCTCTCAGGGAGTCTTCCTGGGTCTGGCGGACAGGAGAGCCGGGAAGGTCCCGCAGGAGCGAGAAAAGACCCGCCGCGCTCCGGAGCAGACGATTCTCCCGCTCCTCGGAAGTGCCACCCGTTCCCCAAGCGTAACTGGCGGGCGCCTAGACGGCAGGCCAGCCTGAGTCGGGGAAAGAGGCACCCCTCCTAGACCACCGCGGTCAGGCGGAGAAAATCAAGGTAGCGTGACTTGATTTAGCCGGGGCGAGCTAAGCAAGGCACTCCTGAAATCGCGCACAGGCTCAGGCGAGCCAGGATGGGGGAATGTCAAGGATTCCATCCCTGCAGGATCTTGCGTCTGAACTCAGCCCCCTCGCCGAGCACGGAGAACTAAGGGCCGGGCGGGGAGCACCCTACTTACCGGAGCCGGCGTTCCCGCGAAGCGAGGGAGGCACTCCAGAGCAGTTGGGGCGGGACCGTCCGGACGGCAGATGTGCCTCCCCGCCTGGGACAGCCCTCAGGGCCTGCCCGGGCTGTGACGCCCATGCCCCTCCGCCTCCTCCGACGGCAGAATCGGGACGGCGAGCTCGGTCCAGCCAGCCCGCGAGGAAGGCAGAGCGGCCGGGGGCGGCCTGAGAAGCGGGGAGCCCCCCCGCCTCTCCCCCCGCCGGGCTTCAACTCCGCTGCCGCTCCCGCACTGGCTCCTCCTACCCGGGTGCCCAATTGATGGCCCTGCCTGTGCGCCTTTAAGGCTAGGGCGCCCGGGCCGGGCTAGGCTTCTGGTGCGCTCTCCAGACGTGGCGGGCTGGCGGGCGGGCGGCCCCCCCGTCAGGCCAGGCCAGGCCAGGCGAGCCAAGCGGGGAGGGGCGGGAACTGCGGCCCGCTCTGCTCCGAGGCCCGGCTTGGGGGGGTCAGAGAGCTCCCGCGTGGAAGCTGGAGGGGGGTGCCGGGAGCGGCCGCGGCAGAAGTTCCCCCCGACGTGGGCTCCGCGGCAGCGCCATGACCCCGAGGAGGGGCTGAGCCCCGGTCCCTGCTCCGGGCAGTCGGGGCAGGCTAGGGGGCTTCCCCTCCCTCTCTATTCCCTCCCCTTCCCCTGGCAATGACCTCGGCTACTGCGGGGAAGGCGGCTCCCCCGTTGCCGCAGCCCGGCGCCGACGAGAGACGCCGCGGCCCCCTGGACCAGCTGCCGCCACCCGCCAACTCCAACAAGCCGCTGACCCCCTTCAGCATCGAAGACATCCTGAGCAGGCCCTCCGGACGCAGAGCTCCCTCCGCCGGCCTGCCAGACAAGATCGCCGGGGCGGCCGGTTCCCCGCGGAACGGAGTCCCTGCCCCAGCCTCGCCCCTGTGCGCCCTGGAGGAGCTGGCCAGCAAGACCTTCCAAGGCCTGGAGGTGAACGTGCTGCAGGCGGCCGAAGGTGAGAGTCCGCGGGCGGGCGGAGGCGGGTGGATGGAGGACGGATGGGTCTTCTACAGCCCCAATTTTCGAGGGGCCCGGCGGCAACCCCCCCTCCTGGGGGGGGGGGCCAGGAGGGCGCCTCCGGCCACCCTACCACCTGTGCCCGCAGCGCCAGCTCCAGGCGGAGTAGATCTTGTCCCACGCGGACTCTGCGGACAAGGCAGGACAGTGCCCTAGTCTTCTCTTCAGTGCGGCCACGGCCTCCGGGGCCCTCTCCTTAGGGTCTCCCAGGAGAGAAGGGGGTTGTGGAGCTGGGGGAGGGAAGGGGTCCACCTGGCCCCGGCCACACTCCGCACGCCCAGCCTAGGAGCCCGAATCCCTTCCAGCGAGAAAGAGAGCGAGTGGCGCCGGCTTTCCGCTGCTGGAGAACCGCCCCGGACCCGAGCCGGGCGCGCTCAAGCTTCGGCCGGTTTTCTGGGGCTTCCCGCTCCTCCCCTCACTCCCGCTGCCGTCCAGCTTCCCGGGTCGAAGGCTGCCGGTTCTTTGTCACCTCCGCCCCCCACGCGCGCCTGGGATCCGGCAGGCGGGAGGAGTGCCAGGCGCAGCAGACCGACTCCCTGTCCTCCCCTCCGCGCTTGCTGTTGCCTCTGGCCCCGGCGGCCTCCCACGGATGCCCCGAAGGACCCACGCCAGTTCGTGGGTTGCCTAGAGAAGGCCTCGTGCGCCTCAGACCGCAGGTGGGAGTGCGCTGGCCCGAGCAGCAGCGGCCAGAGGGAGAAGGAAAGCCCCCCCCCCCGCTCCCTATCTGGTCAAGGCACTGCAGTCCTGAAACCCGACGGGCACCGGAGAGACCCCGGCCGAGCCTGTCCTCCCCTCTGGGTAGGCCCGTTTGCGCGACTGTCCTTCCGGGCTTTTCCCTTCGTTTTGTTCGGTTTCCGTCTCTTTCTGGCCCTCCGCGTCCCGCCTCCACCGGCCGGGCTTCGCAGAGAATCGAAATAATTTATCGAAATAACGAAAATACGTCACTCTTGTTTTTAAAACATTTTTATTTAAGAAAACAATTAAAATCAAACAGACGCGACGAGGAAGCGGCTCCGGACTGAGGCCCATCAGGGCCCGCGGGGATCCCGGTGCTGCCCCCGGCCGTCTCCTGCTGCTGGCGAAAGTAGAAGCGAATCTACTGGAAGACCAATTCTGCTTTTCAGAGCACCAGCCTAACCACGTCTACTCAAAAGTAAACCCCGTTGTGTTCAATGGGCCTTACTCCCAGGAAAGTGTTTCTAGGATGGCAGCCTTAATCGCCTTCAATCTGCTGCACTTGCCCGCGAGTAAGTGCCCGGGACAAAAGAGGCCTCCCTGCTGAGGATCACGCCGCAAAAGTCTGGCCTGTTGACCGGAGAGCAGCCTGGGCGGCGGGCGCAGCACCCTGGAAGGGTGGAAGGATGGCAAGCCCGCTTGGAAGGGAGACCTCCAAGGGACCCTCTGAATCCCCCCCCCGACCTAGAGAAGGTGAGGAGAGGGCCGGGCAGGGGCTCAATCCGAAGCCCTGGGCCGACTCACAAGGAAGGCTCTCTGCGCTCCTCCGGGTCACTCCCCGCCAGGAAGGGAGCCCAGATATCGGGACCGCAGAGGTCGGCGAGGCTCCCCAAGAGGAACGGAGGACGTGACAGAACCGAGACAGCATCGCTTTCCTGCGCTTAATTTAAACTTCGTATTATTAAATTTCAAGCCAGTCCATATACTGGGATTTATTGGATGGAATTTCTTCATGTCCAGAAGGCTCGCCAAAAAGAAGGACGAGGAGGACTTTTTCCAGGACACGAGGCTGAAAAAGAGGACGTGTCCTGGACAAAGCTGGTCTCCCTGCCTGCTCCCAGGTCGGTGCAGAGGATGGAAGTCCTGCGGAGCTGCTCACTTCCCAGGTGGCTCCTGCCGCCGCCTTCTCTTTTCTCGGCGGGCAGGATCCGGCGAGGTTCCCCGTGGTTTTCGTGCAGAGACTGTTCGGCCTCCAGCCCGGAACCCGGAGCAGGCCCGGACGCACCGTCGCCAAGCCGCCCTCCTTCGGGTCCCCGTCGCCTGACAGGACAGGCCGGCTTGACTTCGCCCTGCAGATTACCACACTCGCCGTTTCCGCGCCGGTACCGAGAAAGCCCCGAGAAAGCCGGTACCGACTGCACCTCCGCCGGTGCAGTCTCAGAGCCGAAGAGCCCGACGTTCCCGTTTCAGGAGGGGGACTGCGCGGCGTGGCTTCCGGCAGGCTCTCTCTCCCCGGACCCCACGTCCCAGCCGGGACGGGTGGCTCAAGCCGAGCGCGGAGGGAAGAGCCCGCCGGCCGCGGTGTTTAACGTCGAAGGTGCCGCTCCGCTGCCTGCCTGCCCCTCCCCGACCCCGGGGGTCGGAAAGGTCAGGCTGCGCTGGGCTTCCAGCTCCTGCTTTCTTTCGTTCTCCCCATTCCTCTGCCTCAAATCGTGGCCGCTTAGAACCCCCGCACCCATCCCGGCCCCGTCGAGCCTCCCACAGCTTCTAGAAAGCCGGCTCAGACGCGGTTGGCCAGGCAGGCCGGGTAGGTTCTCTGCCAGGGAGCTGTCCGGAAAAGGGCGACTCCGAAGGGGGAGGGAGGAGGCAAGGGGGGCTAGGCCTGGCCAGGTGCGGGAGGGCCTTGGACTGACCTTCTCGCCCGTCTCCCCGCAGGCCGCGACCCTTTGGGCGCCTTCGGAGCCCGACAGCCGTCGAAGAAGAGGCGCAAGTCGCGCACGGCCTTCACCAACCACCAGATCTACGAGCTGGAGAAGCGCTTCCTCTACCAGAAGTACCTGTCGCCCGCCGACCGGGACCACATCGCGGCCCAGCTGGGCCTCAGCAACGCGCAGGTCATCACCTGGTTCCAGAACCGGCGCGCCAAGCTGAAGCGCGACCTGGAGGAGATGAAGGCCGACGTGGAGTCGCTCAAGAAGCTGCCCCCCGCCGCCCTCCAGCAGCTGGCCAGCATGCCCGAGCTGGAGCCGCCGCCGCCCGCCCGCGCCCGCGCCGGAAGCCTGCCCCGCGCCTCGCCCCCCTCCTCGCCCGGCGCCTCCGACGGCGAGGACGACGAGGAGGAGATCGACGTGGGAGACTGAAGGGGGCAGCCCCCCAGCAAGACCCCAGAGCGGGGTGACCCGTCGGACCCACCGGGCTTCTCCCTGCCCACCTCCGCCAGAGCTGCTGGAGAAGGTCAGCGGGAGAGCAGGAGCTCAGAGGGCCTCAGGTCGTCCTTCCGCACCTCGGCCTCCCCCCCACATATTATTCCCTGCCCCGCATGACCCTTTCTCTCCCCCGATCTGCCCCACCTCCGCTCAGCCCAGGCCTGTCCCGGGGGGCCTGCCTCTGCCTCTCGCCATTCCAGCCCGCAGCTGCCCGGTCCACCCCCGGTCCTCCCGCCGCCCGTCCTGCTCTGGTCTGGGGCCTTTTGTCCAGCGAACCTTCCCGAGATCGGGATCGTCTCCTTTTCCGTCCCTTTCCGTGGTCTGGGTGGTTTGTCTCCGTCTGACTGTTCGAGCCCTGCCTTTCCCCCCAGGACGGCGAGGGGGGCTGGGCTAGGCAGTGCGGGGGCCACCTGGGGCGCCTCCGTAGATGAGCACATTCCAGAGGGAGCAGGAGCTGCAGACCCGCAGGAGGCGGCGCGGCCGGGGACTGTGGCCCCCTCCCCTCCCGCTCGCTTCCCGGTCACGGAGGGTGCTGCTCCCCCGGCCGCCCGCCTCTCTCGTCGTGTGTGTGTGTGTGTGTGCGTGTGTGTGTGTATATATTTTGAATAAAAGGACACACCTGATTCCGCGCCAGCCTCTCGCCTCCCAGCGTCGGGAGTGGGGTGGGGAGAGAAGGGGGCAGGCTGATCGCCCAGCTCCGTGAAGAGTCCGGCCAAGACAGGGGGTCAAGGCAGGGGGTGGGGCGCACCTTGCGGGAGGTGGAAGGAGCAGGGGGGCCAGTTCTGGAGTTGGGGCTCCGCCACCGAAGTTGCAGCGTCTCCGCGCTTCAGGGCCCCCTGAGATGCCAGGGTGAGTCCCGCGGGGTGGTGCAGAGAAGCGGCCACTCTTCTGCGCCCCGGGAACATAGACCCGCGGCCTCTTCCCCGGACGCCTGTCCCCGAAGGACATGCGTGACCCCCTTTCCCTGCGGGGGCCTCCAGCCGTCGGGAAACGGAGGCAGCTCTGGGAGCTCCGGCTCCCTCAGAAAGTGGAAGGCAAGGTCACAGCGGGTGGAACCCCAGGCCGGGCCGGGTGAGCCTGTCCTACATCGGGACGGCCGGGCGAATGGGGGCGTCGGAAGAGGCCTGCTGGCTGGGCCTAAGCAGGGCCAGTCTGGTGTCGAGCTTGTGCCTCCAAGGCCCCGGGGAGCAACACAACTAGAGCCCCAGAGAGGGCCAGGGATCTCGCCCTCTCGCCCCTTTGCCGGAGCCAGCGGGGCTCTACCGACGTTCCTCCCTGTCACAGCCGGGGCTCGTCTCCGAAGCCCCAAGAGGGCGGGGGTTCCGGGCCACGCTCCCCGCCCCAGCAGCAGCCGGGCCGTGGGGAGGGGAGCGGGATCTGGAGGCCTCCACGCCGTGCCTGAACCCCGCACGATTCAATTAGGCCGCCGGAGCGGCGCGGCCATCTGGTTTGCGGCTTCGCCCTGCCTGCCGCGAGTGATGGATGGGGGTCTCCGTCCGCCGGGGAGAGAGGCAGGGAGGGAGCGGCGGCCTCAGAGCCACCGCTGAGCCAGCCGAGGAGTCCCTGGGGCTTCCCCGCCCGGCTGCCGGGCTTTGGCCCCTGAGCCTTCGAGGGCGGCGCATTCGTTCCGGCGAGGGCGCAGCCGGGGCTCCCACTGGCTCTGCAGACTCGCTTCTGGCAGCCGACATGCTTCGGCCGCCACCGAAGTGGCGAGGAGGCCGGAGAGGGAAGAAGGCCGGCGAGAGGGGAGAAAGTGGGGGTCTAGGTATGTCGCGCAGCTCCCCGACGGACGGCGCAGAGGCCCCCACAGGCAGGGAGGGTTAGGGCCGGGGCGTGAATCGGGCACCGGAGGATCCGCCGGGTCCCACTGAAGGGCCGCCTGGACGCGGGGAGGCAGGGGGCACCCGTGGAAGGAAGGGTCAGTCCGTCGCCTCCGGGGCCGGGCTTTGTTGAGCTCCGCGGCGCAGCCATGAGATGAAATGAATCCCTGGAAGTGCCTGCAGGGAGCGGCTTTCATGTGACAGTTACGAGCCTCTCAGTCCCGCTCTGGTCCTGGGGAGAGCCCAGACCGTCCCCCCCAACAGGCAGGGCAGACGGGGCGGGTCACTGGGGGCGACGGGGTGAGGAAGGAAGCGCCGTTCCAGGAGAGGTGACGGAGATTCCTAGGACAAGCCCTGCCCGCCCCCGCAAGACAAGAACGAGGCCTCCCAGCAGCCCCGACGGCAGAGGAGAAGAGCTGCTGGGCTTCCTCGGGAGTCCTCCCCCACACCTTGGCTTGCGAAAGAGAAGCCTCCAGTCCTGCAGGAGCAGCTGGGAGCCTCCAGCGAGCCCCTCCAGCGTAGAGCCCTGCAGGCCCCCTTCGCAGCTCCCTGGGGGCCCCTCCTGAAGGTCTGGGGGCCACCACTCTTCTCAGCCCCTTCCCGGCCTTCCCGCCTCAGTTGCTGCAGCACCACCTGGAGAGAGCTGAGCGTCCGGGATGGGCACCCTCCTGATCTCAGGCGACCTCAGTTAGCAGGAACCAAAAGAAAGGACCCACCTTCAGGAAAAGGACCCACCTCCCCAGGGTCAAAGGCCTTTCCCAGCAGCCAGGCTTTCTGCTTTCCCTAAACACACGCACGCACACAAACACACAAAGGAGCACAGGCTGGGGCAGATTCCAAAAGGGGTCATCCCAGGCCTAGATCCCAGTCAGGGGGCTCCTGATGCTGGGTGCCAAGGTGTCTTGCCAAGCAAGGGGTCTTGGGCACAGCCTCAGCACCTCCTTCTGCTGAGGCACCTGGTGAGAAGGGCAGGAAGGAACTGGTGGCTGCAGGTGAGTGGAGAGCGGGTGCCCTCCAGGGTCCTGCGGGTGCCCTTGCCACAGGCTGCCTCTCAACCTCAAGTTGGGGCTTCTAACCTGTGACTGACTTTTCTTCTACAAAAGTCTCCCATCTAGACCAGGTGTTTCTGTGGCAGGGAGGTCCACAGATGAATCCCATGCTAGTGCAACCTTGTTTCCCTTGTTCTCACTCCTGCCTTTCAGTTTTTATGGCTGTGGCCTGGTTTTGTGGCCTCTGGAGACTCTTTTCCTTTGGTCAGGGTGAACTGGGGGGGGGGGGAGCCTTGAATGGAGCCTCCAAGTCATTGACCCATCCCTAACTCTTAGAATGATGCAGGAATAGAATCATCATTAGACTGGATGCTGTGAGTTGTCTTAGACACCTGTTGGCTGCCCTGCACTGGACCAGCTAGCAGGGAGTCTCGAAAAAGAGACTCCACCAATGCCATCCTACACTGCAGTTGTCACTGCTTGTTGGCACAGCGTGTGCCCATCCGGCACCAGGAGGGAGGAGGAAAGGAGTCCAGGCAGCTCCATACATACTGCCAATGGCAGGCAAACCTGACACACGCCAGTCAGACAGCAGCAGCCTGAGCCAAGGCCCAGGGAACCAGTCACTGCACCTGCCCAGCATCTGTTGGAAAGTGAATCTGCTCGGCAGAGGGATGACCACAGAGCAGAGCAGCCCCTTCTGGGGTTCAGGAGCCTTTCTCTCCACCCTGGCAGTTTGCTTAGGTGCATGCAGAAAAAAATCCAGACTGAGACCAGAATCAAACCTTAGAACAGGTTTACTGATGATTCATGATGGTTCATATTTACAGAGTCTCTAATACTTAAGCAGACCTGAAGTCCATGTAGCTGCTCCTGCTTGCATGTGGGTTGGGGGCAAGGTGGAGAGCCATGTGCTCACACATGGAGAGGGGGCGGGAAATGGTAAGGCACACCTCCTGCACCCACCACTGAGAGGGGACAGATAGAAGGTCACTCAGGGTCAGGTCCACTGGCCCCTTCTGAGACAAGTGTTGCCATTTCCCAGCAGCATCACAGGAGTGCCCACTTAATGAGCTGTGTGGGAGAGCAAGAGCAAGTGGGGCAAAGCAGGGCACTGCAGGGCGGGGGGAGAGGCAGAACAGGCTCAAGGCCTCACCAGCAAGGCAGTCACCTGTGGCACAAGTGCTCAGAGACATCACAGAAGGACCAAAGGAAAGCGGCAGGCAGCAGGCCTTGAGCCAGCCAGGCCAAGCACCCAAGCTGCTCTCCAAAGCAGGCGCCCAGGGAGCAGCCTGTCTTCCTGCCCACCGCTGACTCAGGCCTGACAGGCTGCAGCACATGGAGCCGCAACTTCCATGTCCGCCACATCCCAGGCCAGCACTCCAGGGGTGGCCTGGCCATCCATTTAGTGGCCTGAGAACAGTGGCGCTTTTATTCTCAATCTCCCTTTGAAAGGATCCCAAGCAGGGGATGAAGCCACTTCTTGGCTGCCACCTGTTGGGCCAGCTCCTTGTCCACCAGCACCCCAGATCTCTCTCTCTCCTGCCCCCTCCCTACAGGCAGCTCAGAACCCACTGGCTTGGAGCGCTTCTGGATCCCTTCTGGATTTCCCCACCCCAGCGCTGGGCACCTGAAGCCCCTGGCAGGCAAAGGTCAAGATGATGCCCCACGTGGTGAAGACACTGCCTATGCTGCAGCAGGCCAGGGTCTGAGACCCGGGGGATTTCCTCCTACAGGCGGGGGTTGGACTAGATGATCCACTGGGTCCCTTTCTGGGTCCCTCCGACTCTCCCCTCGAGTCACATCTGGATGTGAAATCATTTCCAGATATGATGTCACCCGCTCCGTTTCCTGGTCCTCACCCTGGAAGAAACTTTTCTGGGCTCCCAGGGAACCGTCCTCTGCACACCGAGGCCCCTCCCGCTTCCCGCAGCCAGTCTTCCCGGCCCTTGACGGCGGGAACGAGGAGCCCCCGAAGTAGCAGCGCCCCGACGGGGCGGCCAAGATTCTCCTCCCAGCAGGGCTGCTGCGCCACCGCCAGCCGCTCCATCGAAGTCTAGCCCCGCCGGTCGGGTCCTCCCGGTTGAGGTTGCGGGCAGGGTCTGCCTGGAACCAGCCAGAAGCGAGCGAGACGCCCCGGACAGCCGCCGCCCGCCTGATCTTTGGGGGAGGGAAGAGGGGAGGAGACGAGCTTGGGGAACATTTCCTTCCGTCGGATCCGGGCGGGCGCCAAGACCCGAGCAGGAGCCGAGGCAGAGGCGCTGACTTGCTCGCGGGGAAACACGAAGGCGCTGCTCACTTTCCATAGAGACCAATCCAGGGAGGGAAATTTCTTGGAGGGAGCCTTGCCTTCCTTCCTTCCTTGAATCGGGCCCTTCCTCCTAGCCTTCCCTTTCCAACAGACTGAGGCAGGTTTACCTACTCGCGAGTAAAGGCACAACGCGGCTGTTTCTTCCCTCGCCCAGATTCCGGCTGATCCCCTCCGCCGCCCGGTGAGGACCGACCCCGACCCTCATCCCGCCCTTGCAGCTTTCAAGACACAGGGCGAAGAACTGCCGACTCTTCTCGGCTCCCCCTCCGCAAAGGGTCCCCCACCGCCGGCCACCGCTACGCAGCACCCGCGCCCCCTGCCGGCCCTGCTCTACATGGACGGGTCGTCGCCCCCCCCCCCCCCAATGTAGGGCGCCCCAGGAAAGGTAGGACATGACAAGGGACAAGCTAGAACACTCCTCCATTGCGCTTTCTGGTGGCCTATTAAACTCTGTATTGCCTACTATTAAATTATAAACCATTATTATTTATCATACATATGCGTGACTTACAGGAAAAGGAGGACAAGGAAGGTTTTCTCCTGGACACAAGGCTAAAATCCAGGTCATGTCCTGGAAAAAGAGGACATCCGGTCACCCTGTCCATGGAGGGGGAGCTGGGCCTCTTGGGGGAACCCAGGAACTCGAAATCAGGCTCCTGGAGGTCAGGTCAAGACCCCCAGATTCCGGCTGGCACATCAGTGGCTGCTGCAGACTCAGCCAGAGGCAGGTGGGGCGGGTGGTGAAGATCCGGTGAATGGCTGACCAGGGGCACAAAAGGTTCCCAGACTTTGTAGCATGGAGTCTCCCTTTTTGGCTGACACTCATGTCCAGGCACCACACACCCCAACAAGAGAAGAACCGCGAGGCAGGGAGCTCCCCCATCCCTGGCCAGACCTCTCCTGTGCTGGCACCAGGCTTTAGGAAGGACATGGCTATGCTGGGCAGCCCAAGATGTTCTAAC
Source organism: Cryptoblepharus egeriae (assembly GCA_030015325.1). Lineage (NCBI taxonomy): Eukaryota > Metazoa > Chordata > Lepidosauria > Squamata > Scincidae > Cryptoblepharus > Cryptoblepharus egeriae. Next base: position 268,186 of record JAREYC010000007.1, read on the forward strand.
AGAGCCGGGCCTGTTGACTCTAGAAGTTCTGGACAAGGGAAGATCCAGCTCCAGGCCCAAAGACGAAGGGCCGCCACACCCAGGTCAGGACTGGGAGGACAGGCAGACACAGGCTCAGGTACAGCATGCACCACAGCAGGCTGGAGTGGCACAGGTCCTCCTGGGCTTTCTTCCAGCAGCTCATCCCCAGCTGGAAAGGGTGTTGTTGTCCTCCCAGGGCAGGAGAGGCAAAACCCATTTCCCTCCTGAGGGGGCACTTTCATCTTTCCCAGGGTGGCTCTCCACCGGACTGAGCGCACCTTTCCCTCTGAAGGAAACCAAGGCACAGCCAGTGCAACAGGAAGGGGAGATCTCAGTCCTTCTGCACCCAAGAACCTGCTCCAGGTGGGGAGGAAAGAGTCCTAAAACTGAGCCTGTGGCTGCCAGGGAGACACTTAGCTCCTGCTTTTAGGGAGCAGGGACACTTGGCCAAGGTCCGTTGCCAGGCCTGCCGGTGTCCACTGGTGTTCTCACTACTCCCCAGGCCCTCTGGAACTGATCACCCCACCCAGGGTGTCTAGGGTGGAGCCCCTCCCCACCAGCTGGCCCCAATCTCCCCAAAGGAGCCTGCTCCCAGGAGAAACAGACCAGGCATCAAGGGAAGCTCGCGTTCCCCCAGCTGCCCCACATTCCTGCCCTGGGAACGGAAGTCTGAGGATACCTGAAATGGAGCCCCATGAAATTGGGGCTGGAAAAGGGGCTGCCTGTGCAAGGGGAGAGCAGCCACAGCTGCCTAGGCAGGCCCTTTCCCACCCCCCTCACTGCCCAGGGCAGTCAATTCCTAGCCAGCTGGGGCAAAAAAGGGCTCCCTAAAAAGACAACCAAGTGTGTCTCTTTCAATCAAGCTCTGGCAACAGCCTGTCAGACATAGGGTAGCTGGAAGCCAGCTGGGCACTGAGCTGGCCCCACACATGTGCCCACTACTTAGGCTACAGGAGGGCGACAGTGCAGACCAGCAGGTTGAGTGGCCCCAACAGCACAGCAGGTGCCATCCAGATCATTGTATGGAAGGTACATGGGGCCAAGTGTACCAAGAGATGGTTCTTCAGAGATGGTCCTGGACAGACAGACCCAAGTGGCTTCTAGAGCAGCAGAGGCTGTCCTCAAGGAAGTACAATACAGGGAGGGCAAAGGAAGGGTGGAGGAGAGGAGAGAGGGCCACACTGAGGCAGGAGACCAGGAAGCCGAACAGTCAAGCTGGGGCAGAGCTAGGCGAGGGACCGTCGTGGGTGCAGCCAGCAGAGGCCACAGACACCTTTAGACAGGTTTGGAAGGCCAAAGGAGCAGTGCCAGTCTTGAACGGCAGAGAAGGGACCAGGGCTTCACTCACTCCTTGATGGGCACAGAAAGGCCTTGGTCCCCACAGGCGGCCAGGAAACAAACCCAACGGAAACCAGGCAGCTGTTTGGGTGAATACCAGCCACATAGGCAGATCATGTAGAAGAGGCCACGGGGTTGAAGTGGCAAAGGAAGGGTGCCAATGCTGCCCATCTCTGCCAAGGCCCATGGAGCCATCATCCCTGCCCATCAAGTTCAGCGCAGGACAGCCTGGGAGAGGACTTGTCCTTGGCAGCCCCTGAAGGAAGTTTGTAAATCCCTCTCCGCAAGCACACAGAGGCAGTAGCAGGTTTATTGGAGCAGAGTAAAAACTGGTAGCAGACACAAATCCCTGAGCAGAAGGGGGGCTTAGAAGCCCCCTTTGGGTTATTCTATTAGTGGAGCCAGCTGTGGTAACACATGCCCCTGAGAAAGGCAAGTTCATTCTCCCCCTTCAAATGCAGTGAGAGGGCAAGAGTCGTAGGGCACTGAAGCCCCACAAAGGCAGTAGAAGGGGAAGGGGATGCTTTTGGAGTGACATCACCTGGAAGGTGGGAAGACTCCTGCCTGCAAGGAAAGCTCTCACCCCCTCTCCCCTCTGAAGACAGGACCAGTCCTCCAAATTGCAGACCTTTCCCTCTCACCCTGTTTGGGGGCCTTTAGGAAGAGTCAGACCATGACAAGGCCAGTCCATCCCCAGCAGATGTGGGGGTTAAGGCCACAACGCCCAAAATCTGGCATGCACCAGAATCTGCCTGAATGCGCTGCTTCTCCTGGAAGCCCCCCCAAACTGCCCTCCCCCAGGACATGCACTGCAAGCCTTGTCTCCAAAGCCTGGCCAGGACCAGCCTCGCCTCATCTCCCGGGTGCAGCAGCTTCCAGCCCATGGCGTCTCTTGGGAGGCGGCATCCAAAACTGCAGAGCTCCCACTGGGCATCACCAACGTTTTGCCAGGAACCACCATCCGAGACAGTGGGGAGAAGCATGTGAACTGCGCACTGGAAGGAGGGAAAGAGGAGACTGGCAAGGATCCACTCAGGATAGTCTTCTTCACAGAACTGAGGATATTTTCCCATCTCTACAGAAGGGGGCACCATGTCACCTGGTGGCTGAATATAGGGCCCTGTCCCTGGAATTTCCCCCTCCTAAATAGTGCCCCTCCACACAGATCGAGGGCTAAGCTGCTCATCTCCTTTCCCAACCCCAGTGCACCCACCTTCCATTTCACAGACTGTTGGGTGCCTTCGTGGGGACAGGAGTGGCATGCACTGGGTGCTTCAACTGCAGCAGGAACTTGCTTCCTTCCACCTCCATGCCCTGCACAGGAACACAAAACAGCCCCCTTGCAGTCTGGACTGAGGCAGGGCAAGGCAAAGGCCACCCCTTTCATGGGGTCACTAGCCAATGACACAGCAGCCTGCCAACCAGACGCTCACTGCGTCCTGCACACTGCAGCCAGAACAGCCCCCCAGAACACCCCCAGCGCAAGAACACTGGCCAGGGACAAGATCAGCAACAAAAGGGGCTCTTAAGGTGCGATCAGAGGAAGAGAGTGAAACAAACAGTAGGGCTCTTGCTTCAGAAAGGACCCCAAAGGGTCATCTGATGACAAAGAGAAGCCCAAACTGCTCAGCTTCTCCTCCCCACCCCAAAAAAGGGACTGTGAAAACATTAATGCTGGATCACTGGCCCAAGGGTGGGTGCCCCACAACAGCAGATCAACATGCTCAGCTTCAGAGAGAGCTGGCTATTCAAGTCATCAGAGCCAGACAAACCGCCTTCTGGGGTCCTCGAGAGTTCTGGGCCAACCCTCACTGATAAAGCCTGGGAGGCACCACAAGACTGGAGCTGGCTGGAGAACATCAGTCTCCACAAAAGGGGGAGAACAACCCGGGAAATTACAGAGCCGTCAGTCTCGGCTTCAGGGCCAGGCAAGATGATTAGAACAAATTATAGAACAGTCAGCCTGCGCACGCCTGGATGTCAGTGCAGAGATTACTGGAAGCCAACAGGGACCGTCACAAGGAAACCCTGCCAGGCAAATCTCATTTCTTTTGTGTTAGCAGCTCAGCGGACGGTGAGAGTGCTGTGGCTGTCATTTCTCTGGACTCCTGCAAAGCATCTGAGAAGGCCTCTCACAACTACTTGCGCAGCAGGAAAACATGGGTGGGATGGGATGGTGGAGCTGGAGCTGCAGGGGGGATGATTTCGGGTGGATACGAGGAGACGCTCAACAACAGGCATAGTACTGAGAGCTACAGTAGGTCTTTATTACTGCGGTCTCCAGCAAGAAACTTGACAAGTACCCTTTGGAGATGCTGCAGAGAAGATTTTCCTGCTTCCCACAAAAAATGGTTAAACCAGATGGCCTTGAGGAGCCTTCCCCCCTTCACGATTCTAACATGGAGCCCCCCATCGCGCTTCAGTCTCACTGGGCCTCCCAGCTCATAACAGGGATGCTCACCTGCAAGGCTCTGAAGGCTGCCTCGGCGGCTTCCTTGCTCGTGTAGTTGACAAAGGCACAGAACTTCTGGGGAAGTCGGCGAATTGAGTCAATGGGCCCAAAGCTGTGCAGAGGACAGAGAACGCTGCAGGGCTGACCAGCCTGCCTGCAAGACCAACCCTCCCCTCTTGTCCATCCTTCCCCTCCCAATAGCCAACTGTCAAGAAACCTGCTGAACAAGGAGGAAGGGACAGAACCTGCCACCTTTCCCCGCAAAGCAGCAGGAGCAATGAGAGGGCTATACTCACGGCTGGAAGTAATACTGTAGAGTCTCCTGGGTGATCTGGGGCACAAGGTTCCCCACCCACACCGGAAACCGCTCCCTGCAACAGAGGGCCCTGGTCAACCAAGTGACAGAGGTGGCTGAGACCCCATGTCTCACACATGCCTCTGCCCTGCTAAAATAGCAGCTACCATGTCCTGGACTCCTCCTTCCTACTGGCTCTCCAGTCCCTGCAGAATGACTGACACGGTGCTGAAAAGGCCAGTCAGCAGTTGGTCATGGAGAGAAGCGTGCGTGTCCTGACGTCAGACACACAGACTTCAAGGGCAGTGCGCCACTGCCACTTTGATGGGGAGATGCTGTCCAGCCACGTGGACACCTCACCCCCAGAATGGAAACTTGGCTGTGACACACTTTGAACCAGCACAGCTACTGGCATCCAAAGTAGGAACACCCGGCTTTGTGGGGAAGTAGAAACACCACAGGCAGCCTTACAGACAAGCCACATCTCCGGCAGGAAGCAGGAGAAGCATGGAATGGTGGGCTGAAGCAGGCAGCCTTTGTGCTGAAGTCCAGAAACTGCACGAGCCCCAAGTAGCTGGATTTGTCCACATAGTCCTTTGCTCTTGATAACTCAAAGGGTTACTTGCAACAATTCCCACACCCTGCCTCGAGCTGCCCCAACTCCAGGCCAAGACAGGCTCAACCCCTCCCACAGGCACGCACCCCTCTGGCCACTGTACCTGACTGGTACCACTGGAGGAGGCAGCGTCCTGCACTTGGAACTGGTGATGGTAACTGGAGCTAGACGTCCTTGAGCCTGGGAGGTGCTGCTCATTAACAGCGGACTTGTAGGTTGAGCTCCCTGTGGCTGGACTTCTCTGGTCAGGACGCTCCACTTCAAAGGATTATATTGACTAAAGCCGTTCTGGTAAGGAAAGAGGAGGGCAATTAGCAGGAGTCCAAGCAAGCTGGTGCCAAGAAGGTGGAAATGCACACCTACTGCTGGAACTCTCCAGACCGTATGGGGATCCAGGTCCAATACTCGGGGTCAGGGCGTCCAGTTCACAGGCTCCCATCACTCCAAGTGAAGGACACATAGTATCACTTGCACCCAAGTGGAACAAGGCTCCTCCAACCTCCCCTTCAGAAACAATGTCTGCATTCCTAGGAACGCTGGGGGTCTCCCATTTCCCCTTTCCTGATATGCTTCACATATGCAGAGGACCTGCAGTTGTCTTTAGCCTCCTGTGCACATGGCCAGCTTTGGTCCTCAAAGAACTTGGGCATGCTGATATCAAGGGGAGGCCCCTCGGCGTGAGGATCCAAGTGGCTACCAGGCAGGTAAGCCCCTTGCACAGGGAAACACAAGGACTGCTAGTTCTGCACCCAACTCACCAGCAACAGCTGGGCACGACATTTCTCGAGCTGGATCGCTGCATCGTAACGAGAACCATTCAGCCGCAGGAGCTCCTCAAAGGTCTTGGCAGCCTCAGCATAGCGCTGGGAGCAAGGAGAGGAGAGAGATGTCAGCTGCAGCTCCGGCATGCAAGAACCTGCCCTAGACCGCCTAGGTTAGCAACAAGGGGCCTGACGGTGCAAACTTAGCAATGTGCCTGTGGAGCTCAGTCCCCAGAAAACAACAGACACACATTAAGGCAGGAGAGTCAGAGAAGCGGAGAGCCTTCTTGATGAGGAAATGCTGTGCCAGCTGGGAGGTGGGGGCCTGAAGAAGGGCAGCTAATCTGTCTTTGCCTGGCTCATAGATGTACGCATTTAGTCCCACTTGTATGTATAAAACGCAAGAGAGGAACAGTTTAAGGAGGATTGTGACGGAGTTTTATTTCACTGTGTGAAGCGAGCAAGTCTCCCACACACTCCCTCCTCTGACCCAAGAGTCACACAGTGAAACTTGTAGGTAAAAGATCAGGCCAGTCGTTGAAAGTTGAAATCCACACAGCAGCGTCAGACTCAGGACACAATCCAGAGCAAATTCAGCCTGCTCTGACCTAACTGCACTCTCCTAACTATTCTGTATCCAGAGCAGAAAGTTATGCTGAATCCAGAGAGGCAGGAAGCCTGGGCTGCCCTAACTGCTCCAGAGAATGCTAAGTAATTGACACAAGGGGAAGACTTGCTCCTGAGGAGACACCCCTCAGATCACTCTGAACAAGGAACAGCTGTGGTGCCTACAGTGGTGACATGACTCTGCACATCACCTGGTGCAGAAGTCTGTGCGTCATCCCTGGGATGCGCGCCCCCCCATCTGGACTGCACAGTCACCAAAGTTGGCGCCTGCGCAATTGTTTCTGAAGCCAACTAGCTTCAGAAAGAGCACCACGCAGGCACCATCTCCGACACCCTTTTGGCTTCGGGGGAGACTGTGCAGGCGTCAGAGTTGGTGCCCGTGCAGGACTCCCTCCGAAGCCATTCAGCTGCCGCTCCGCCTCCTGAGTGAGGCCGAATGGCTGTGCAGAGGCACGGACTTTCTCTGCTCTAAGGAAGTCTCCTCTGAAGCTGTTGGGCATGCTCAGTGTGTTTCTGCGCAGTGCACCTCAGATGGCCGTTCAGGCCAGCTCCTCAGACAAGTGGCAGCTTCTGGCTGATTCTCCGCCCTGGAGCAGGTCTGAATGGGGGTGCTGACGCCCGGGGCCTGCCAAAGGACAGTCAAACTCCTCCGGCACATCACCCCATACAGAGCGCATCCCCAATACAGCCCACACCAGCCGCACCAGTCTGGTGACGCCACTGGGTGGCTGCCTTATAAGGAGTCCCTGATGAGATGCCAGAACATTCACCAGTGAATATAAGGGGCTTCTTGGAGTGGCCTGCTGGATCCCGAGGTTTGTGGGCAGCCGTAGTTTGTTCCATATCCTGAGGTTGAGAGGCAGGGGTTGCAGACAGGCTGGCCAAGAACTCAGATTTTTAGTCAACGCTACCATTCTTACTCGGGCCTTATCATGGACCCCTATGGGTCTACTCATTACTATAGCTGTTCCTGAGGTGGCATAACTCTGAGAGCTGGAAGACGGCATTTCTGCCTTGGAAACAGGCTCTGGATACAGAGTAACTGCTCTGCCCAGGCAATGCTAAACATGCCCTCAACTTGCCTCTCCTGAGCTACTTAGGCTGCCACAGATAGGGCAGAGCAGGTCCACCTCTCTCAGGGCACCCTATCTTGCCTTGCTCTGCCCTAAGCCTCTTCCAGAGTAACTGGGCTGGAGCATCTTGCAGTTGCTCCAACCTAGTGTTAGATAGGGCAACCCAAGGGCTCTTATGTGGACAGATTAGTTGCTCTGGATTGTCCTGTCAGTATCTCTTGCTGTGAAAGGAGCTGAGAGTCACTGGCTTGGATGGAGAACCAGAGGCTGCCTGTCCCAGCGACTGGGCACTGCCTCAACACTGAGCTGCGTTCAACGGTCACTCATGCCTATCAGCTTCCCTGGACCTCTGGGGGACACAAGCCTAGATTCTCCCCTGGACCTCTGGGGGACACAAGCCTAGATTCCCCCCTGGACCTGGCCACATGCAGGGTTTTCAGAGGACGGCTGATGCCAGAAGGCTGATCCCAACCCCAACAGAACAAAGATTCCCCCCAGGTCAGACTCAGAAGCATCCACAGACAGTCATAACCACCACCCCCCAACTACAGAGCACCCTCCGTGCTACAGGGTAGGCCCAAGGACCGGTCCCCATGCAGTACCTTGAGGCCCATGAGAGCCTTGCCTTGCCGGAAGAGGCCCTTGGGCCAGCCGGGCTGCAGGCTGAGGGCAAGCTGGGCATCGCGCAAGGCCTCTGCGTAGCACTGCAGCTTCTCGTAGCAAAACGAACGATTCCCAAAGAACCTGAGGAGAGAAGCAGCGCCAGAGTCACGTCCTGGCTTTTGGGGCGCTACTTGCAGGGGAGTCAAGACCACAGAAAGCAGCAGAGAAAGGGCTGGAAGCCCACCTGCTCTGCCAAGAAAGGAGGAAAACCAACAGACTCTCTAAGCGTAAGTTGTGGAACAACAGCAGAAGCGAAGGGGAAAGCAGATCAGGAGAGACCCCGGAGTCTTCCCAGCCCCGTGTGGGGACAAGAAGGGCTTCCAGGTGAACAGCCACGCAGCAGGAGAAGCGGAAGGGCAGCCTCCTGTCCTCCCCTCTCCTCCCCAGAGCCCACCTGTATTCTCGGGGGTTCAGCTTCACGGCCTCTGTGAAGAGCAGCACCGCCTCTCGAAAGTCCCCCCGCTTCGCAGTCTCGTTCCCACAACCTTTGGGCAAAGAAGGTCACGAAGTCACCGCGCAGGAGGCGGAGGGAGGAGAAGCGAGAAAGAGGCTCAGCCCTTTGCCGGCCGAAGCTCCCCAGGGAACTCAACCCCCAGTTCCCCCGCAGACCAGGCAGGGCTCTGCTGGGTCTCCTGCCTCCCGAGCCATCACTCCCTCACCTGCCAGCACCAGGCTCTGCTCCACCGGATTCACTGGGGCTCCAGGAGGCTGCGGGGCCTGGAAGAGAAGGCCACGGTAGGCACGCTCCCTGGCCACCTTCCTCCGCCCTCTCTGGGAGCAAAGCAAGGAGGGAGCTGCAGGGCAGCAGGAAAGCTCCCAGGCTCTGCCAGCCCCTCCCCAGACACCCACCTCCGCCTCCTTCCGTGCAGGACTGGCCGCCTCTCCCTTCCTCAGGCAGGGCCTGGAGCCCACCTTCAGACGGGCCTTGGAGACGAAGGTGCTGCTCAGGTCCAGCTCCTGCTGGGGAAAGGGGGCTGAGGGGGCTCCCGGACAGTCCCTCCTCCCCCAGGCTCTGCCCGGGCCCAGGCAGGGAGAGCCCCTGCAGCACAGTCCCCCAGGAGGCCCTCCCTGCGGGGGAAGGCGCTGGGCAGCCCCTGCTCTGGAGCCCCATCCCGGACCCTTCACCTCATCCTCCGAGCTCCTGCCGGGGGAGGCCGCACTCTCCTCGGCGGGGCTGCTCTCAGGGCTGGCCTGGCCGCGCCCCCCAGAGCCAGGAGCGTCCCCTGTGGGACTCTCCGCCGCAGCCCGGTCCTCAGCCGCCGCCTGCCCCGCTCCGCCCGCCTGCCGCCGCCGGTCCTTCCGCCTCTGCGGGAGACAGAGAGGAGACTGAACCCGGCACCGAACCGAACCCCGCCAGCCTCCGCCCCGCGCCCTCCGTCCGCCTCACCCGCCTGCGGAGGCGCTTCTTCTCTGCGCGGCGCTTCAGGCGCTCCTCCTCGGCCAGCAGCTCCTCCGCGTTCCGCGCCGCCTCCTACGGAAGAGCACCGCTCAGGGAGGGGAGGGGAGGGGCGGGGCGGGGCCGGGCGCAGGGGCCCCCCTCCCCCTCTGCCCCCCCCTCCCCCCCTACTGACCTCGGCGGTGGGGCGCGGCGGCTGTTCCCGGGGGAGCGGGAAGTCCCGCAGCGGGCAGTCCGGGGCGAGGCGGGCGGAGGGCTGCGGGCAGAGGAAGGCCCGCCGGAGGCCACAGAGGGTGTGACCCCCGCCGGGACCCTCCTCCGCCTCCTCCTCGCCCCCGCTCTCGTCCTCCCAGAAGGGCTCCCCGACGGCGGCGCCTGCGGAGGAGCACGAGGCGGTCAGGGGTCTGGTGCGGTCAGGGGTCTGGTCCGGCCGGGGCCTGGCCGGGTGTCCCCCGCTTGCCCTCCCTCCGCTCACCCTCCCAGGGCCAGTCCCAGTCCGGCACCGGCTCCTCCGCCGGCCTCCGCCCGGTCACCGTCAGTCGCGACACCCACATCCCGCTTCCGCACACGTGGTGCCCTCCCTCACCGGAACAGGAAGTCCCGCCGGCACTTCCGGAACGCCCATAAAGCGGCGTGGCCGGAAGCTCAAAGTGGGGTCAGGGGGCACGGGGCGGGACTCCCCACACTCCCGGTTTCCGTATCCGCTGGGCCTTCCTTCCAGCTGGGACAAGGCTGGTGCGGGGGGGGGGGGGGACGGGGGGGGGGGACGGGGGGGGGACGTGGGGGGGGGACAAGGCGGGGGGGGACAAGGCTGGGGGGGGGGGACAAGGCCGGGGGGACAGCTCCACTCCCTCTAGCTATGCCACCAGCCTGCACCCACAAAGCTGTCCCAACACCAGCATCAAGGGATGCCTGCTCTGCATGTCAGTACAGCCTCTCCTTCCTTTCCAGCACCCTCTCCCCACTGGAGGCCCCTGCCCTGCAGGTAAGACGCAGCAGAGACCCTGCGCACTTCCCCACAGCACTGCCCTCTCCTCCTCCTGCACAGCAGCCTCACGGCAGGCGCAGCTGAGGAGGCGGAGTGGAGCAGCTGCAGGTCTGAGTGGAGAGGCTGTCGGAGCAGGCGGCAGCAGCCTCTGAAGCGAACACCAGAGTCAGGATTGGCAAAGCCCAGATTTTATTTATCTCAAACAACCGCAAAAACAACTGCAGCCCAAAGCTGAGCACCAACACCTGCCTCGGCCTGACACAGGCTCAGCTCTGCTGTGGTGCTGGAGCCTCTCTTGCTGCACAGCCTCGTCTGGTAGGTACAGCTATCTACTGGTGCCGTTCTTGCTTCCAAATGCCTTGCTACCCATGAAGAGAGCAGCTCAGATACTGGAGCAATGCCCCCTGCTCCGTTATGGAGTGCCAGGGAAGAAGCAGCAGGTAGTGTGGCCTGATGCCAGTCCAGCCCACTCCCCTTCTCCACCCAAGGAGGCAGTTCCTCTTTGACATGGTGAGCCCAGACAGGCTTATGCAGGCAGTTATCCGGGTGGGTGGAGATGCCTGCCCAGCCCACGTGTCTCTTGGGAGATGTGGCACCTTCGGGTCCTGCTCGTCAAAGCTGAGCTCGGTGTTCTACCGTCATCCTGATGCGACAGCCAACAGAGGCATCCTTCAGGGCTCCGAAGTTCGGTTCATGCAGGGCAGGCCGGGCACTTTCCAGCGGCGTCCCCCATGGAGGCGCAACGCCAGCCATTCTTGCTGTGTAGGGCTGAGATAGGTCTCCGGGCTGCAGCCCCCCCCTTGCACACGGCTCAGCAGATCGCCTGCCTGACTCGGCACTGAAGCTCCCATTTGAGCAGGCAACCCTTCCAAGCTCTCCAGGCTGTTCAGGCTCCCTGGGCCAGCCTCCTGAGTGCGAATGCCATTGTAGGAGCCTGTGGAGAAAGAGGAGGGGCATCGCAAAACCAATGCGTTCCATGGGAAGACTTATGCAGCCCCATAACCACTGTGACAGGCCCAATAACCAGGTTCCATTTCAAAGCAATAAGTACAGTTAGGCTTAAGATGCAGAGCTTTCCCCAAGCCTAACCTATGGTTGTTCAAGAAGCCTTCCTCACATGCTCAGGAGCAGCCTTTCCTTTACACACACACTCTTGGCACAGAAAATCAAATCCGTGAGATCAGGGCTACGTCTATTAGGACCCGGTCAGTAAATGCCAGATCTGGTTCCCACCAGGTGAATTCTCTGGAAAAAAGAGCCTCTGCTGGGTTGGGAAACTGCCTCATCAGGTCACGCTCAGGGAGATCATCTAGCTCTACCCCGCTTCCTTCTGTAGTCAATCAGGCACCCCTGGGGCAGTTCACAGAAGCGGAACATGACCTCAGCAGCATTTCTGAAGTTATTCTGGCTTATCTTAACATGGTGACAGTGTGATTTCAGAGAATGTTCCTGCTCCAGCACTTATCCCCTTAACCAATTCTTGTCAGGCCCTCGGGTGTCACATTGGGTCCCGGCTGTTAACGGCTTCAGGACTTTAAGGCATCCTTCATCAGCAGCCCTGGAAAGAGGCCTGACATGTCCCATGGCTAAAAGGGGCAGAGAGCAAGAGACGCCCAACAGGCATGTGGTGGCAACGGTGATCCTTTGCTGGTGGGGGAAGTATAGAAATGTTGCCTCTTCCAGCCCTCAAATGACCTTAAAAATATCAGTTCCAATCCCGACCCCCAAAATCAGAAAATACAATTTTAAGACCCACCTGAGGTTTGGATATGCACAAATAGACAGGGAGGCAGCAGGCACAGGTGGCCCTTAGTGTGGCAGAACTGGAGGATGCCGCCCCCAGGAGCATTTACACCTCTGAGCCCACCACAACTAGACTACTGCACATTGGAAACAATTGAAAGCAGGGACTTCTCAGCCACAACTCTGTTCGCTCCCTGCACCGGGGCTCTCTCTACAAGGAGACATGCTGCTTCTGAGTAAAGGCAAGCCCTGAATTTTCACGGGTCACATCCAGTTGTCCACCTGGAGCCATGCAACTTCTCCCTCCCAACCTGCTGTTGCAGAGGACCCTGTCACTCACAGCACTTGTGGAAGGCATCCCAGGTGTTCAGGGGCAGAGAGGTCTTGCTGGGCTGCTGCAGCAGGCAGGCAATGGCGTTGTCCACCTGCTGGAATATCCGGAGGGAGAGCACCAGCTGCCTGATCTCCGGGGAAAGTCCGTAGTTCTCCGAGTGCAGCAGTTCCCGAACCAAGTTGAAATCCTGCTTCAGTTGCAGGGCTCCCTGGAGGCTGAAAAGAGGCAGAAGGAATTATCCCGTCAGGCCGAGTGACTCCCATCCCTTTGCCCAGAAGCTGGGCAGGCTGGTGCTCCTTACCTGAACTTGATCTTCTGGGCAAGGATGTGTTCCATCCAGGCTTCCAAAAAGGCTGTTGTGACCTGGCCCAGCGCTGGCACCTGGGAATCTCTGGGCAGCAGCTGGATGCCCTGCAGGACCTGCCCCAGGACCGTATGGGCAGCGGCAGAGGCATATTCACTGGGCGAGGAGGGAAGCTCTGCAGGGGCAAGGGGAGGCTTGGACTCCGTGCTGGGGTCAATTGAAGGCTACACAGCTACCTCCTGCTACCCCAAAGAGATGCTGCCTCCAAGAAGCAGTTGCCGCTCCCACCCACCCACCCACCCTGCTGGCGTACCTGTTCGGAGAGCAAGGCGCCAGTGCTTGCCTAGTGGCATCGTCTGACCAAAGATGTCTGCTGACATGCGCTTGCAGTCTAAGGAGAACAGCTGCAGCACGTCTCTGGCAAACAGCTGGAAAGCAGAAAAGGTGGAACATCTGCACGTGCCGAGCACTGCATGCAAAGGGGTTTCTCCAGGGGATGTCCCTCTCCCATGAAACACCCATCACTCTGTCAGTCTTGTAGACACCGACTGGTCTGGTGCTCTGTTGGGCTCAGGCCAGAGAGGAACCTTCCCTAGGCGTAGAAGCCTGTGTTCCAGAGCAATGAGCTCACATGCCTCCCCAAGCTGCACTAGTGCATCCTCATGTGAAAAAGGAACTGGTAACCTGCCAGAACCAGACCTGCCTGCGCACCTCCCACATGGTAAAACCTTCCAAGAGGATATGGACTGCATCCACCAAACAAGCCACAGGGCAAGTCTGGCTGAGGAGCTGGACTCTGCAAAATGAACGGGATCAGACTGGACTGAATAGCCTGAGGCTCAAAGCATGAATCTCAACCATGAATTTGCTCACGACCCCTGAGGAAGGGCTGCAGTGAAAGCATAAACCATCCAGAGAAGCTGCAAAGAGCAGCAGGAAGGTTTGGCTGTGAAGGAGGCCCAGGAAAGATCTGAGCAAGTGCTTCTCCTCGACAGCAGGTTGTCATTCTGGGCTCAGGACCAGGATGCAGCTGGGCCCCACAACACTCACCTGGAGCCTTGTAGCCATGGAGTGGATCTGAAGGCTCAGCTCCAGTTCCTGCTGGGAGACAAGGGGGCTCTGCATGCTCCTGCTTTGAGGAAGAGCGGAGCTCACTAGCGTCAGCGTCTTGTCGGTTTCTGCCTTCAGAAGCTGCAAGGAAGAGCTCAAAGCCATAAGAGCTGGGGGCACTTTGGGCACCAGAGAAACATTTCAAGACCTGTGTCCTCACCTGAGACTGTTTGGACTCCCAGAATGGCCATGTGGGGGGAGCCCCCAAGCAACTGTCCTCTGCCCACACCTTAGCAGGTAACTGGATTTTGCACATCAGGCTACACAAATAGACATCTTATTTCCCTCCCCCAGTCAGGCTAACAATCACTAGCAGTACTGGGAACCAGTGGCCTTCTCAGACATGCACTGGGAACCAAGAGGCCCCCGAAATGGGCTGGACCAGAAGACACTTGTCCACTACTTGCCTGCAAATCTCCCTGCGTCACCAGCAAGAACTGGCTAAGCGACCAGGAAGCCAAGTGTTGATACGCTTTGCTCATGACCCAGTAACAAGAAGCATGGCTGGTGGCCACCAACAGTGACAGCAGCTCCAGGCGAAGACCTGTGGAAACAAGGAGGCACCTCCTTCAAGAAAAGGGCCTGCGCTCCCATGTTATTGCAGAAGCCAATACCAAGTGGCTGAACTGGATAACCAGGGCTGAGCCCGGCAGAGCAGGCTAAGGGTCCTGATCCCAGTCTCATCGGTAGCAGGCCTCACTCTTCCTCCTCCCAGGCAGGCAAGGCCCATCCCTTACTCACCCGAGCTCTGGACGTGCTGAGCATCCAGGCACCTCAGACTGAAAGTCAGGGGCAGGAAGAGGCTCTGCAGGAGCTGAGCTGTTGGGCTGCAGGCAGCACCCGTGCCCAGGGAGGAAGGCCTGACCACACATTTGTCAGTGAGACCCAAGCCCAGCGCACGACAGAAACCTGTGCCAGGAGGGGAGCAAGAGCACTGCTAAGTAGCAGATTCTGGCAGAGAGGAATAGCAATTGCCCTCTGGCCACCCCGTTCCCTTCCTCTCCTGCCCCCTCTATTCCCAGCTATCCCAGTCACAACCACTCCCCATCTCTGTGACGAAGCCTCCGTAACAGCCAAGGGCCCTACCTTGGTCCCAGTACTGAAGAACCTCTCGCATCAGAAGGCGCAACAACAAGCTCTGCAGCTCCTCTGTGTTCTCCGGAGACATGCGGGCTGCAAGAAGACGGGGATGAGAAGGACCCCCAAGCTGGTCTCACCAAGGACCGTTTGCTCCCAGCAGGATTGGGCAGGGAGACCTTGAATCTCTGGAATCACACAACTGACCCAGACAGGGCAGGGAAGGAAAAAGGGACACCAAGTCCCAAAAAGAACCCTCTTGCTCCAGGTGCAAAGGGAAAACATCCACACAGAGAAGGAGAGGACTCCCAATGTGCCTCAAAGGAAAAGGAGGGGCCCCAACACCCACTTACCCTCTACCAAGGTGTGGCTCAACTGCTGGGCCAGAGCAGCAGCCGCCCCCTCCTGAAACTGAGTCAGGGGCAGACAGAGTTCCAGCTGGTGGGCCAGACATGAGGAAGCGGCTCTCCAGAGAAGAGGGCGGTACTGGGCATACAGCACAGCAGCAGCTTCAGCGAAGGAGGCGTCCAGCCAGCGCACCGACTTCCAGCTGGGCAGGGAAGCAGAGTCAGCCTCCCCGGGCGCATCAGAGGGATTCTGGCAGTCCAGGGGCTTCTCCTGTTTGGGCCGGTTGAGGATGTGGTGCCCGAGGCTGTCGCTGGAAGCCACCAGCTCCCCCAGCAACAGGAGCATGAGCTCTTCCTCCTCCTGGCACAAGAGGTGCAGTTTCACCGAGAGGCTGGGCAGACTCTGGCACACCCGAGAGGCCCCCTCCGAGAGCCAGGAGTCAGCGCTCCCCTCCCACGGCTCAGGCTCCGGACCCGCAGCCGCCGAGTGACGCCTCAGGAAACACGGGTAGAGCTTCAGGGCCGCCAGCTTCCCTCTCTCCGCCGCCAGGACGCCCAGCACTCTCTCCACAGGGAAGGCGTGCCGGTTCCCGGCCTCTCCCCGCGGCCCGCGAGCGTCCCCCGACGCGGCCTGCAGTTCCGCAAAGGCCTGCCGCAGCGCCCGGTCGCCCACCACCTGGTTGTAGATCTCCAGCCCCTGGAAGATCTCGGAGAAGGAGAGCTGGTGCAGGGGAGGCGCCGCCCGAGCCGCGCCGCGCAGCAGTTCCTCGGCCAGGCGCTCCAGCAGGCGGACGGCGTGCAGGGCCAGCAGGGAGAGGGCCCGCTTCATGCGCAGCACCGCCTGGTGCCGCTGCAGCAACAAGGGCAGGAGCCAGGGGTCGGAGCGCATGCGGCGCCGCAGCCCGTCCCAGTGCGCGGTGTGTGTGCGCAGCTCCTCGCAGAGGCCCCGCAGCAGGCGTCCCCGGCCGGCCCCCTCCTCGCAGCCGGAGGGCAGGTGGCGCTCCAGGGCCCGCAGGCGGCGCACGAAGGCGGAGGCTGCACTCAGGCGGCGGCTGTAGTGCCGGGCCAGGAGCAGGCGGTGCCGCTGCTGCAGCAGGGCGTGGAGGGTGGCGCAGCGCCTGGCCACCTGGGCACGGGCCGGGTGGAAGGAGAAGGGCCCCTGGGCGGCCTCCGGGCGCAGGTGGCCCCAGAAGGTCTCCGTGGGCGGGTCCTCCTGCACGCACAGCGCCCGGCTCAGGGCCTGGAAGGCGCGCTCCACGCGGGCGGGGCCGGGCCGGCCGCCCTCCTCCTCCTCCCCGCCGCTGCTGCTCTCCTCCTCCGCGGCGCTCTCGGCAGGGCCCGGCGGCAGGAGGCGCTTGAGCCCGGGGGGGACGCACTGCCGCCACAGCGCCTCCGCCCGCTGCAGGGACTTCGCCAGAGAGCCGGGCCCGGAGCCTGCGGGACGGAGGGAGGGAGAGTCAGGGCCGCCCGGCCTGTCCCGCCCGCCCCCGCCCAGGCCCGGCCTCTCCTCACCGTCCTCGGCCGCCCCCGCGCGCTCCCCTCCGCCAGGCCCCGCAGGGCAGCCCAGAGGCGGCAGCAGCGCCCGCGACATCGCAGCGCCGGCAGGGACTCAGCCGGAGACCCGCAGGAGCCCCACAGGCGGCGCGACGGCCTCACGCAACGGACGAGCCCAGCGCGCATGCGCAGCCACCCTCGCCGCCGCCAATCGCCTCCTCGCTCCGGGAAGGGCGGGGCCTGCAGGACGTCCGTCGCCCGGGAAACCTCGGCGCTGGCGTCCCCTGCCGAGTGGCCACCAATAGGAGCGCCCGGTGCGGTCACGTGGGCGGAAGCTGGAGGGGCTGCCTCGGAAAGGGACCCCGAAGGGCCCGCAGGTGTCCCGGCCCCGCGACGGCCTCCCTTCCCCTCCTCGGGGTCTCCCTCCCAGCCAGCCTGGCTCCTCCCGCCCCTGGCCTCGAAGGTGCCCCGCAGTCCTCCCGTCCACCGCCCCGCCTGAAGCTGCTCCTGGAGGCGGAGCGGGCAGGATGAGGTCCCCCCGCCTTCCCCCGGGCTCCTCTCCACGGAGGCCGGTTGTGGCTCCAGCCCCGACTGTCCTCCGGCACTGCTGATGCTCGGAAACCGTCACGGGTCCCAACACTGGGCCGGGCTTGGGCTGCCCTCCCGCCCCCAAGACGCTGCGCCGGCCCCACACAGGGCGCGCTCCAGTCGGTGGCTCCCCCGTGCAGGGGTCGCGACCCCCGCTGGGAAGGAAGGGCCGGCGTCGCCTGGACAGCGCAGCGGAGGGGCCTGCGGGCTTTCCGTGCGGGGCTGTGCTACCCTCGGGGGCGGCCAGGAGACCTCCGGAGGGGACGGGGCTGGCCCTTGAGGACCGGGGAGGTCTGGGCGCCGCTCCCTCGTGCCCCGCCGGGAGGCCTGCTCGGCCCCTTCCTTCCTCCAGCGCTGCTGCCGAGGCTGCCTCCGCGTCGGCTCTGCTGTCGGCCCCGCCCCGCGCTGGGGGAGGGACGGAGGGAGGTGGGCGGAGGAGGCAGCGCGTCCCTGGCCTGCAGCGGAATCCGCAGCCATGTCCGCCTCCGCCGTCCCGGCCAGCTCCAGCCAGGCGCCGCGCTGCACCCGCTTCCCGCTGGCAAGTGTGGCGTGTCGGGGCCGGGGTCGGGCGGGGGTCCTGGGCGGGGTCGGTCCCGGCGCCCCTGACGCGCCCCTCTCGCTCCGCAGGAGGCTCCGCGGGCCGGAGAGGAGGGCCTGGAATCGGACCCCGAGGAAGAGGTGCGCTCGCGGACCCCGCACGACCGGGCGCTGCAGGAGGCCCGGCTGAAGGCGAAGGCTAAGCGGCGCTCCCGGCGCGACTCGGCCCGCGAGTCCCTTTCGGAGGGCGGCGAGCCGCGTCCGGACCCCGTCAGCCCTCGAGGCCGTCCGCACGACCGCCGCTCCCGCGCGGGGAAGGGGCGCGGCCTGCCCAAGAAAGGTACGTCCGGCCCGTCCTCATCTTCCTCTCCGGGCGGGCGGGCGGGCGGACAGACAAGCGGGGCTGACGCGGTTCTCCCTTCGCAGGCGGCGCGGGGGGCAAGGGCGTGTGGGGCCCCCCCGGCCTGCTCTACGGCTACCAGGAGCCCGACGCGCAGGACCCCAACTACGACGAGGCCGCGCAGGTAGGCAGGGCTGGAACCGGGGCGGGTCCGGTAAGGAGCCAGGCTGGTCCCGGGCACGGAGCGGAGCAGGGGGAGAGCCAGGCCCGCCTGAGTGCGCTGCGCTCCGCAGGGAGACACGGTCTACGCCACGGTGGTGCCTGAGCTGGAGGAGGCGGAGCTGGAGAAGACGGTGCAGCCCACGGTGCTGGAGTACTTCGAGCACGGAGACTCCCTGGAGGTGCTGGTGAGTGGAGGGGGCGGGGGTGGCGGAATGGGTCGCTCTCATGGGTCACCCCACCCAGTGGCGTAGCTAGAGGGGGTCGGAGCAGCCAGGTCCTGGAGGGCGTCTCACCCCTTTGGAGCCATCCCAGGCGGGAAGCAGAACGGAGCCATATGGACCCCCTGCCTGGGATGGCTCCTAAGGGATGAGACCCGGCTGCTCCGATCCCTCTAGCTACTCTGCTCCCCCCACGCCTGCAAGGCCTGGGGGTCTCGGAACCCAGAGCCCGATGCAGCAGTGCCCACAAGAGGCAGGACATACTACGGGCGCTGGGGGTCCTAAGCTTCAGACCCTAACGGAGAGATTGGCAACCACTGCGGAAGGCAAAGGACTGACCTTGCCCAGGGTGCCAGTGCCAGCTGAAGCTTCCCAGGGTGGCCTTGTGCAGGAGCTTGGCAGGAAGCCAGTGCCAGGTCACCACAGCCACGTCCAGCTAGTGCTTGTCAGAACCAGGTCCTGGAGCCTGCTTAAGGCTTCCTGGCCACTTCCAGCCCTATCGTGTCCTTTTTGGGGAGCAGCAACCAGGACTGTCTGCAGCATACAGAGTTTGGCCTTGTGCAGAGGTGCTACTGTTGGGGTGGCCTGTAACGTAATGTAGGCATCGGGTCTTGTGTCAGAAATGAGGGGTCCACAAAGGGGACCCCCTGTCGTGTCCTGTCTCTAGGAAAGCAGTACTGCTGTCAGCATCGCTAGAAAGCGGAGCCTTTCCGGCTGTGTTTGGCTGTGTCTTTGGCAGGAGCTGCTCCAGGGGCTGAATTTGGGCAGACGCAAAGCAGCGGTGCCCTCGCTGGCCGTGGTGCTGTCCCTGGAGGGTAAGGCCAGCCACCGGGAGCTGACATCGCGCCTGCTGTCGGACCTTGTGGGGAAGGTGCTGAGCCCCGAAGACATTGCCACCGCTTTTGATGGGATGCTGCACGACCTCCCAGACCTCATCCTCGACACACCAGAAGCCCCACAGGTCAGAGGGGAACTAATATCTGGAGGCAGATATATCGGGAGGCAGTTGCTCCTTGAACTTTGTCTGTCTGCAGATGCTGGGCCAGTTCATTGCTCGGGCTGTGGCCGACCACGCATTGCCACTTGATTTTCTCGAGCGCTACAAGGGGCGTGTGGACTGTGAACATGCGCGGTGAGTGAGCGTCCCTTCTCCAGCTGTCTGTCTCACCCCATCGTTTTTCCTCATGGGACAGGGCTGGGGTTCACCTGCTTTCCGAGAGTACAGGGCTGGGGGTCTCCTGCTGGCTGCCCAGCACAGGTAGTGCTTCCCTGACAGCTCTCCCTTTCTTCTAGGGCTGCCTTGGATCGCGCCGCTGTCCTGCTGCGCATCAAGAGAGACGTCAACCGACTGGACAACGTGTGGGGTGTAGGTGGGGGCCAGAGACCCGTCAGGCACCTTATCAAGGAGGTAAAGTGCAGGGCTCGAGCCTCTTCTCTGGCCTTTCTTGGCCACACACAGATGCATTTCTCTGTACGTTTGGGGCTTAATTTGAGATTTGAATCATCAGAGGTTAATTGATGTTAATGCCGTGCTTTGGCCAGTAGGGTAAGAGGTAACGAGGCATGTACAGAGTGCCATATTGGGGGAGTCTGGTTCGCCATAGCAACTGTATCTTGTTTGAATTAGAGTAGTTTGTTTCAAGAGTAGATTTAGTTTGTTGCTTTGGGTCTTCTTTGGGGAGAAAGTTGGAGCGTGGACGGCCTAGACTAGTAGAGGGGTATAGTTGGAAGAAGAGAACGAAGGAAGACTGCCAGCTGGCTAGCCTGGAGGGGCTGGCAGGGGCAGTTTCATGTTTGGATGTCTTGCACTGCTCTCGTACCCATCCCTCCAGATGAATCTTTTGCTTCGGGAATATTTGCTGTCGGGAGAGGTGTCTGAAGCCGAGCACTGTCTGCGCCAGCTGGAGGTGCCACACTTCCATCACGAGCTTGTCTACGAGGTAGGCTTGCCACATCGTGGGCACCCACGTGGGTGTTCTGGGTAGAGCTAATAAGGCACAAGGGTGGCTTCAAGCCCAGGCAGTGTCTCCCATGGACTTGCATCTTGTGGAGTGCATGCCAGGCCTCTCTGCAGCCAACCCCTGTTGTGCCAGCATTCTGGGCCTGCCGGCTGAGCCATGTAGCACTTCAAGCTGTCCACAGCCTTAGTGTGGCTCCTGTTTCTGGACAGCTCTCACGGTCTGTTTCTCTCCCTGTGGTGTCAGGCTGTGGTGATGGTGCTGGAGTCTTCCGGTGAAGCAGCTGTGGCCATGATGATGAAGCTGCTGAAGGTGCTGTGGGAGACTGGGCTGGTGACACTGGACCAGATGAACCGGGTAAGGGTCTGTCTGGGCTGCACTGCGCCATTCCTCTCTCAGTGCGTCATAGGCTGTTACTCTTTGCCCCTTGAACCCGGTTGCCCCATTGCCCCTGCGCAGCTGCTGCATCACACCCCAGTTCTGCGTCCTCTAAGAGCAGAGATGGGCTGGACCCATCCCAAGATCCGGTACGCCGGAAGTGGGAGGGGCCAGCTGGGGTCAGGGGGTGTGGGCGGGGTGAGGGGCGGGACTGGGGAGGGGCAAGGGGCGGGGTGACGTTGGCGCCTGCGCAGTGCCTGCTTAGAAGCCAGCCTGCCAGCTTCTAAGCAGGCTCTGTGCAAGCGCCGCCACCGGCGCTCACACAGAGCCTGCCTAGAAGCTGGCAGGCCGGCTTCTAAGTAGGCTCTGCGTGAGCGCCGGTGTCGGCGCTCGCGCAGAGCCTTCCTAAAAGCTGACACTGGCTTCTAGGAAGGCTCTGCGCAAGCGCCAACATCAGCGCTCGCACAGAGCCTGCCTAGAAGCGGGTAGGCCGTCTCTAGGAAGGCTCTGCGCGAGCGCCGATGTCGGCGCTTGTGCAGCCTGCCTAGAAGCAGCCTGCCCGCTTCTAGGCAGGCGCGGTGGGCGCAAAACATGGCAGACTGTACCGGCCCACTATGTTTTGCATTTCCCTGTCACTGGCGGTACGCTAGCGGCAGGGAAACTGGAAGAAGCGGTACGGGCGCGTAGGCCCGTACCGGTAAGTGCCCCCCATTGTCTAAGAGGCTTCTCAGCACAACAGGTCTTGGCAAGTGTTTGTTGGTTGCCTTTCTTTGTTCCTCCCTTCTTTTCCTTTTCTCCTCTTTGCCCTTTCGAGAGTGTCTTTGCTTCTCCGCGTTCCAGCTGTAAACGTGGGTATGTTGCCCGTCCTGCTGTTCTTCTGCCCAGTCTTTGGCATTTGCAGAAGGAGCCACGTAATAGGGAAGGCGATGGCTCACTGGTTGAGGGTGCTGTGCCTGTCAGGCTGAAGGTTGGCGGGTTGGTGATTCGAGACCAGAGTGTGTTCCCGTTACCTGTCCTTCCTCCTGCCAACTTAGCCGCTCAAAGCACACAAATGCTAGTAGATAAATAGGTACCGCTTTGGTGGGAAGGTAATATTCTGCTGACGGGCCTCCGACAGGCTAGCCGGGTTTCTTCAACATTGCATAAAAACATGGGTTGGCTGCTCTAGTACAGGATAGTGGATCCGGCCCTGAAGAAGTTGCCTTTCCTTTTTCTTGTTGAAATGTGTAAAGTGTTCTTTGGCAGCGGCATCATATCATGTTAGATATAGACTCGTATCCTAAAGTCAAATTAAGCCCTTTGCTCTGGAGCAGTTAAGGTGACTTTCCATAACGCTAGAGGGTGACGTAACTGCGCAGACCCGTAACTGCTCTGGATTGCGCCCATAATTTAATAGCTATTTCATGCAGAATGCAGTGAAACAAAGCACGTTTAAATATCTCTAGACTATTAAAAGTAATAGCCAAAAAAGGAAGTGGGGATAAGGTGATGGTACAGCCAAGCCTGCTGGCTGGCATTGCCCTCCCCGCTGCACGGAAGGAGTTCCATTATGAGGGTGACGTGCATGTGCTGACCTCCCACACCTGATGATTCCAATCCTAGTGATGTCTCAGTCTTCAGTGCTTTTTGTCTCCATAAGTTGTCACCTTACAGTTAAGAGAAATGCTGATGAATCTGGAACACCACTTAATACGTTGCTTCTTTTTGTTCTGTGGGCTGTGGGTGGCGCAAGTGGATAAGACGCTATGCCTGTTAACCAGCAGGCCAGGGTTCGAGACCCGGGTCGTCCCCACAAGTCAGGGTGAGCTCCTGTCCTCAGCCCAGCTCTGCAATGCCAGCTGGATCCAATTGTATTGGCTCTGCCTTTCCATTGGACTAATTCAGTGGCATGGAGAGGGGGATTTGCTGCTTGGGGAACAGCCTCTCCTCCATAACAATCCAACCCAGGCTTTCGTGCTTCGCATGCAGCATATGCAGCGCAGAGCACGATACCATAGTCTTGCAAGACTGACGGAGGCCTGCTTTTTGTTCATGTGTGAATGGACGTTTGCAAGTGTTTTTCTACAACATTAGAAGTTTTAGATCAAATACTGGAAAAATCCTCCATTGACTGGCAAATGTGTCTTTGCTTCTAAAAAGAGGAAGAACAAACGAGGTGACGGTTTTAACACAAATACATAACAATTGTGGGTTTTACGTATTGATTTTGCCTGCAGTCGGGGTTGGGGCAGTTTACATTCTTGGTGCCAGAAGATGTCCTGAAGAAGGTGTCCTGGGCAGGGCCTGCTGGCAGCGTGCTTGGCAGTTATTAGGGGCTCTCACCCCATTTCCTGGAACCTGCATTGACTTGTGATTCTCTCCTCCACCCCACTCCCTGCCCCCAGGGCTTCCAACGGGTGTATGATGAGCTCGGAGACATCAGCCTGGACGTGCCACTTGCCCACAGCATCCTGGAGCGGCTCGTGGACCTCTGCTTTGAGGAGGGTGTCATCACCAAGCAGCTGAGAGACACCTGCCCTGCCCGGTATAGTCAGGCTTCTCCCTTGGGCGCTTCTGGGGCTCAGTTACCTGCACTCTCTGAATGGGCAGAGGAGCTTCTGTCTTCTTCCCTAATCTCAGACTTTGGGGGCTGTTTAGACCCCCTCTAGAAATAGTTAGCTACAACCATTTAAACAGCCTAATGATTTCCATTTAATTGTTGGAAAGTCGGCATCTCCTATAACAGGGAGACTGCCCTTGGATTTGGCATGCTGGCCCCAGATAGAGCCTGAAGGTTGTCTGGGTGCAGAGGTGGGAGCAACCAAAGCACCAGAGGCTCCGAGCACAATTTGGATGGAGTGTCTGCCTTTGGGGAAGCAACTTCGGGACTGGGCAGGGGGCAGATCCGGACAGGGTGACACCCAACCGGCTTTGTGCTGAACTGGTGGGTGGGAGGCTTCTGGGCACGTGCTCCCTGCTAATCAACCTCCCTCCCTCTCTTCTCAGGGGCCGGAAGCGCTTTGTCAGCGAAGGAGATGGTGGCCAGATTAAGCAGTGATGGAAGCTTCCAGCCCTCTTCCACCCCTCTTCCACCAGTGGTGCTCCCCAGGCCTGTAAACCACCAAAGGGGCAGAAGCCACTTATCGAACCACCCCGAAGCTCTCCCCCCCACCCAGTGGGGCTACCTCTGTGTGACTATCACTTGGGAAAGGGAGTGGTGTTGGGGGCTCCCATTGGGGAAGTGAGTCCATTCCCTGGTTTTCCTGCACTGTCACCTGCAGGCCTTTGGTCCCTGGCGTGATGGCTGGAGTTGCACGTCCTTGCTTGGATGTGGTCCTGACCCTGCAGGGCCCCCAAAGAGCAGAGCTCGCTCCCACTCTGGCACCCTGCGCTCTTGTTGACTTCCCCCACTTTCAGCCCTGGCATTTATTCTAGCATGCCGTGGGGGGGGGGGTGCGTGCACACGCACCTCCTTCCCTACTCTTGTGGAGGTGCCTGAGGAGTGCTTCAGAGGCGTCCTTTCCCATTTGGCCACTTTCTCCTACAAACGCTAAGGCTCTCCCGTCTCTCTTGCAAGGTGGGGGGGGCCAGGAGGGAAGAGGCACCCTTGGGTTCTGGAACGGAAAGAAAGCAGTTGCCTTGAGGCTGCTTGAGGGATCCTGGCAGGGCACTTGCTGGTTGGTTTAGAGGGAAGCTGGCATGTCTTAGGGCGCTGGGAAATTGGCTTGCTGCATTGGTCTTGGGCAGAGGGATGGGTCTTGTGAGCCAGGCTTGTAAAATTGGAGGGGGTGGGAGAAGCTCCCTGATGTCCCTGCATTAGAGGTGGTGGGGATGGTGACTGAAGGGAAAGCCAAATAAAAGATGTTCATCCACAGCCTTTGCATGTCCTCATTGGGGAGAGGAAGAGTTGGGTGTGCAGTGGGGCGGAGGAGGCTGCGTTTCTGTCACGCACAACTCCAGAGCAGGGAGCAGAGGCGTACCAGGCTGGGCCAGCTACTTGACTTGGAGCACTTGACTCCGGTTGCCTGAGGGTCCTGCCTGCGGCTGCTGCACTGTGTCCAGAGCTGTTTCTGGGGCTCTGGATTCCAGGCTTTGGGAGAAACTGAATTGCAGAAGTCGTGAGAAGCAGCACAGGCAGCACAAGGGCCGTCTTCAGTCTGGAGAGAGTCCTGCGCCCACGAGAAGGTGCCTGGCTGGGTCGCCCTGGACGGTGCTGCCCCCGTTGCCGGCTTCCTCACCGGCCAGGCCAGGGTGTGGCTGTGTGGTACCCAGGGATGCTGCTCTGCCCCTCCTGCAGGGGGATTGGGTCCCAGAGGGTCGGGAGGGGACAGCCTGCCTGGGCCAAGCAGAGGCCTTGCAGGAGGTCAGGCTGGGTCCTCCCTGCCGGGCACCCCCAGGGTCTGTCTCGGGGACCATCCATCAGAGCCTCCAAGGCCAGGCTCTCCCCGTCCTCCTCCCTGGTGCTCCCTTTCCTGCTGCAGTCCTGCCTGGGCACTTTCCTGGGAGTAAGTCCCATGAACACAGTAGGAGTTGCTTCTGAGTAGAGACGCAGAGGTTGTGCCCTGGAGTCAGATGCAGACAGACAGAAAAGTACCTATGTGGGTAATGGGCGGGGGGACTACAACTCCCAGCATGCTCGGGGCGGGGCTCTGCGCGCGATGCCCGCCGGGAGCTGTAGTTCTGTGCGCGTGAGGGACACGTCAGAGGCGGCGCGGAGGCTTCCAGCCAGGCGGCAGCATGGCCCGCGAGCGGCGCCGGAGAGCGGAGGGGGCGCGGGCAGCGGAGCGGGGGCCGCGGGGTCCGGGGCGGAAGGGGCGGGCGGGGGCCGGGCCTGGTCCGCGGGGGGCCTGGGGGTGGGCGCTGGCGGCGGCGGGGCTGCTGGGGCTGCTGGGGCTGGGCCTCTTCTGGGCCCCGCGGAGCCTCCTGACGACGCCGCACCCGGCGGGCCGCGCCCTGGACCGCAACGGCAGCGCCGCCCAGAGCCTCTTCTGGGGCTCCTACCGCCCGCAGGTCTACCTGGGCATGAAGGCGCGCAGCCCGCGCTCGCCGGTGGCAGGTGAGTGAGCAGGGCGGGGAGAGCCCCCGGGCCCCCGAGGAGGCCGCCCCTCCCCTCACCTCCGCCTCCCCCCAGGCCTGATGTGGCTCCAGCAGCAGCGCGAGGGCGACGTCCGGCTGCGCCACACCTGCGAGCAGAGCGACGGCCTGGCGCGCTACGGGTGGCTCCTGCACGACGGCACCCGCTTCGGGGTCCAGGAGATCCGCGACGCTGGACTCTCCCTCCAGACAGAGTTCGTCAAGCGCCCCGGAGGGCGGCACGGGGGAGACTGGAGTTGGAGGGTCACCGCCCGGCCAGAGGTGGGTCCCCTTCGCCTCCCCGGCCCTCCCCGCGACTCCTGGGCCTGGAAGGGGCCCCCAGGCAGCCGACCCACCTCTCCTTCCTCCGCAGAGAGCCGGAGCCGAGGCCCCCCTGCTCTCCCTGCTCTTCTACGTGGCCACCGACGGGCAGGGGTCGCTGCAGCCGGTGCTGGAGGAAAAGACCCGTCGGCTGGTGTCCCTGAAGGGCCTCTCGGAGGAGCTGGGGCCCTTCACCGTCACCTTCCGGCCACCCACCACCGAGGGGGGAGCGGCTCCGCTCCATGCCAGGTACGTGCCGTGCAGCCACAGCGCAGCACTGGCAATGCTGCTGGGCGGTTCCGGGTGTTGCAGCGGACGCCGTCCTAGCGGCTCTCACTCTTTCTCCTCTCCCACCAGTTACAACTACCTGCAGGCGACGGCTGAGGGGCTGCACCGTATCACAGAGGTGGTGAGAGGCAGCCTGACTCCTCGCTTCATCCACGCTCCGCCAGGAGCCCCCAAGCGCCGCTACTTTGGTGTGGACACCTATCAAGGCAGCCCCGGGCAGGGCAAGTTCCACAGCCAGCTCCTGGTCCACCAGGTGACTGTGGCCCTCCCCTGCCGCCTGGAAGTGGCCTTTGAGTCCGGCAGCTTCACGGAGCGCCCTGGACCGCTGCTGGGCGAGGCCCTGACCCGGGAGCTGGGCAGGCACGTGGCTAACTTTGAACAGCGATTTGAGCGGACCTTTGGACTGGCCGGCAAAGGATACTCTTTGCAGGAGCAACACTTTGCCAAGGCCGCCCTCAGCAACCTCCTGGGGGGAATGGGCTACTTCTATGGGCACTCGTTGGTACAGGAGCCAGGTGGCGGACCTCCTCAGCTGTACCCTGAGGGTCCTCTCTTCACAGCCGTGCCCTCCCGCTCCTTCTTCCCCCGAGGCTTCTTGTGGGACGAAGGCTTCCACCAGCTTCTGTTGGGTCGCTGGGATCCGGCCTTAAGCCAGGAGGTGCTGGCCCATTGGCTTGATCTCATGAATGCGGAGGGGTGGATTCCGCGTGAGCAGATCCTCGACGAAGAGGCTCGTGCCAAGGTTCCTCCGGAGTTTATAGTGCAGCACAGCAGTGCAGGAAACCCCCCCACACTCTTTTTGGTATTGCGGCAGCTACTGGCCCAGGGGGCTGTGGAAACAGACTTCCTGCGGCGCATCTATCCTCGCCTCCAGAGCTGGTACGACTGGTACAACCGCACGCAGGCTGGACCGATGCCTTATACTTTCCGCTGGCGTGGC
Organism: Cryptoblepharus egeriae; assembly: GCA_030015325.1. NCBI lineage: Eukaryota > Metazoa > Chordata > Lepidosauria > Squamata > Scincidae > Cryptoblepharus > Cryptoblepharus egeriae. Next base: position 295,667 of record JAREYC010000007.1, read on the forward strand.
CGGGACCAAGACACCCAGCTGTTCCTCAACCCAAAGACCCTAACATCTGGGCTGGACGACTATCCAAGAGCCTCACACCCCTCCCCAGACGAGCGCCATGTGGACCTGCGCTGTTGGATGGCTGTGGCCTCGTCTGTCATGGCAGAGGTGGCTGGGCGGCTGGGAGAGCAGGCGGCTGAATACCAGCGCATGGCGGTGGGATTGGCCAACAATGAGTTGTTGGACCAGCACCACTGGGCTGAGGCACTGGGCACCTTTGCAGACTATGGCAACCACACACAGGCAGTGACACTGGAGCGTGAGAAGCTACAGCCCTCTCCTTCAGGCCAACCTCCTCCTGTCCCACGCCTGCTACGGGTGGTTCGCAAGCCCCCCAAGCTGCAGTTCGTGGGAGGTGCCCTGGGCTATGTGAGCCTTTTCCCTCTGCTGCTCCAGCTGCTACGCCCAGACTCGCCCCGACTGGGCAGCCTCTTGGCAGACATGCGCAGTGAAGCGAAGTTGTGGACCCCCTTTGGCTTGCGCTCCCTTGCCCGCAACAGCCCTTTCTACCTCAAGCATAACACTGAACATGATCCTCCCTACTGGCGGGGACCCATCTGGATTAATATTAACTACCTTGCAGTGCGGGCTCTGCACTACTATGGCCAGCAGGAGGGCCCCCACCGTGAGCAGGCGGCTGCCTTGTACCGAGAGCTGCGAGCCAACATTGTGCGCAATGTCTTCCGGCAGTATATGGAGAGTGGCTACCTTTGGGAACAGTATCATGACAGCTCAGGGAGGGGTCAGGGCTGTTACCCTTTCACTGGCTGGTCAGCCTTGGTGGTGCTCATGATGGCTGAAGAGTACTAGGAAGGGGAACTCCCAGTGGGCCCTCTCCAGACTGCTCTCCCCCCCCACCCTGTCCAACTCCAGGCCTAGCTGGACTTTTTCAATGAAATAAAGCTGTAAAGCAGGTCGATGACTCCTCTTTCATGTGGGAGGGAGGCACGGAGCCAGCTCTTGGAGCTACGGGAAGGACATGGGGGCACAGGTTCCTGGGAGAGTCAGAGTGCTGTTGGGAAGGAGTGGCTCCTCCACATTTCTGCCCCAGAGACACTTAAGAGGGTGACTCTCCCATTTGGGGGGGGGGGGTGCACAGCGTCTCTGAATGGTTTGTGTCCCTGCTTGCTCTCTGGATGGTATTTGTTTCAAGGATCGTTTCTGTGACTACATTAACCACATTTAGCTTTTCTTGGTTGCTGAGAAACTGTTTTATCTGCTCCCTGCCTCCCAGCCCTGTCGCTAATTGGTCTGAGTCTGGGAGGAGTGAAGTCAGGTTGCACAAGGCTCCTGAAACAGCTGCCCTGGGCTCCTGGGCCTTGGCTGGCTGGCTGCTCTGCTTATCTTCCAGCCTTATCACCTGCCAGCGGGCCAAGATCAGCCAGTCCCTTCACTGGTGTGTCCTGTGTCAGCCAGAAGAGAAAGGCTTCAAGTACAATCCTGCAAGGTGCCAACTTGCAAATCTGTTTGTTGAGGGCTGCTAGTGGAGGTAAAGAAGCCCAAGTGGCCTCTAGTCCTTGCTAGCAGCACAGTGGATGGAGGCAGAAAGCTGTAAGCTCTCCAGCAAGTTCTGCCTGGATACTTCACTCTTCATGGACACTCACGGCACTGCTCACCCCCAGCCCCCACCTTGCAGGATCTGAGTGTGGAGCTTGCCAGATTCAGCCCTTTCTCCCCATTGCACGGATGCAACAGGGACCCACTGCTGGCTGGGCAGAAATAAGTTTAAACAGACCCCAGAACTGCAATTGGAGCATTTAAAATGGAAGAGACACTGTTGGGGAGAATGCAAATAGCTTTAACTGAGGTCCAAACAGAAGGAGCTGAGCAGGCAGAAAAGCTTCCTCACCGCTCTCAAACTGTGAGCACTGCTGCTTTGCAGTGCTGAAGGAAGGCTCTTTGCTCAAGGCTACAAGTGCTGGTGCCCAGGAGGGGATGAGCGAAGGCTGTGCAGCTGAAGCAACGGGGCCAAAAACACTCATAGAACGGAGCTGATGAGGCCCCTGTGGCTATGCTGCAAAGGGGAGAAGCAGAGGGCCTGTACAGCAAAGCAGTCACTGAATCCGAGTGGCCCTACGGAGGCTGTAAGCGCACCAGCCCCAGCCAGGTTTTCGTATCTGGTTACGCTGCCTCTACTCAACACTGCATACAGGCAGCAACATGAGTCACGTGTGGACTGGGCAGAAATGGGTTTAGGAAAGGCCGTTTGCAGCAGCATTTTCCCACAGAGCAGGAGAATGGAAAATGCTTTTCTTTTACCGTATTTATTGTCACGCAGGTCCTGTTCGTACAGAGTTCCCAAAGCTCTCCCACCTCAGCAACTGACCAGGGTCAAGACACACACCCAAAAATACAAAGTAAGTGCCTCCGAGTCAGGCTTTTCTACATAATGAGCACCCTCTGCTCCAAGGGCTACCAGGCACTGGTATGACGTGGACCAGACAAGCTGCTTCTAGCAGCCGGGGTGGGGGGCGGGGGAAGGCAAGCTCCCTGTTCCCAGTCTGGCTGGAGCAGAGGCAGCAACATTCACCTCTTCCAAACCAAGCCCAGTCCAAACTTTAGGAAAGGGACTGGGAAGCTGACCTCCCCCCAGGTGGGAGCTACACTTTGTGCCAACGGTTAAAGAGCGCAGGAGACACACACAAGCACACAGATGCTACGGTAATCACAGTTCAGAAGGGGGCCTGGCCCAGGAGTGTCCCCCCCACAAACACACAGGCATCCAAACCCACCTTTGATGGCGGTGGGGAATGGACAGCAGTCAGCTGGGGGCCACACCGCTGGAAGGGCGCTTGGGGGCAAGATGGAAGGACAAGGGAGCAGGAGGCTGTGTGGGGGAGGGCAGTGCTGGTGCTAAGGCGGTGCTTCTCCACAGTGAACTGCTCAGGCCAAGGCCCTGACGCATCCGCCTGCTGCTGCCTGGCCCTGGGGCAGTTACAACCGTCTTGCAGGCGACAGCTGAAAGGCAGTCCTGTGAAGCAGAAAGGGGCAATTGGCTAAGCAGGACGGATCCCCCTCACACAGGCAACGTAGGTGAAGAGGCCAGTTCTTCGGAGTCGCCCTCGTTCTGTGCCCCACACAGGCTCCTCGACTCGGCATTCAGGGGCGAGCAGGAAGGCCCCTTGCCTAGCAGTTGGGCAGCCTCCTCCTCGCAATGGTCAGCAGTAGCCTCTTCTTCCTCCTCCTGGCCACGCCCCACCTCGATCCCCGAGTCACCTGTGAGGCGGCGATGCCGGAAGTGCTCTGCTTCCTCTGCACCATCGGGGCCCTCATCACTGTCAGAGAAACGTCGGAGGGGATCCCCGTCAAAGAGCTCCACTTTGGAGGAGAAGAGTGCATGCTTGGGGGGTGGGGCCGGGCAAGATGCCGCTTTGCCAGCCAACTCCCAGCTGCCTCCCGTACTGCTGCTGCAGCCACCGGCACCGGCTTCGGTCTCCCCCTCACTGGGAGAGCTGCCCTCCGTGGCTGAGAGCGAGGTGCTGCTGGGGGACGTCAGGCAGCTGGACTCACAGGAACAGCTGGTGTAGTTCTCAGAGCTGCCCGTCAGCGTGAGGGTGCTGGAGCCCAGGCGGCTGGTGGAGGCCCCAAGGACGGTGCTGTACGGGGGCGGCGGGGTGGTCGGGTGATGCGCCACCTCTTCGTAGGCAGGCAGCTTGAAGGAAGCCAGCATCCCTACAGGGAACCAAAGAGTGGGTGAGGTGGGCAGGAGACCAGAGAGCAAGACCCCTCAGGAGCCCAAACTGGGCTCTCCTCCTGCTGGGTGTCCCTGTGTCCTGTGCTGGTGGGAGTTAGAGCAGCCCCTGAGAAGGACTGCACAGACCACATCCCATGTGCAGTCCTTTGCTCAAGCCCTGCTGAGTCTGCCTGGGAGGTGGGGAGTGTGGGGGGGGGGGAGTGCAGCCCTTGCATGCCTAGTTCCTGCCCCGACCAACAGAGAGCCACCTGCCCTGCGCTGCAGCCACTCACTGAGATCCACCATGGAGGGGGGGTAGTTACAGGCACCATGGTAGGCAATGAGGTTGATCTCCCGCTGCCGCTGCTGCTGCTGCAGGCGGAGTTTGGCGCGGCGGTGTCGGTAGGCGCAGCAGCAGCTGAAGAGGATCAGAACCGTCCACAGCAGCCAGAACCCTGTGGGGGAGAGAGAGGAATGAGGTCAGGCCGGTGGGGGGGGGGGGCTGGGGAAGGGGTGAGGTCAGGCCGGTGGGGGGGGGGGGCTGGGGAAGGGGTGAGGTCAGCCCGGTGGGGGGGGGGCTGGGGAAGGGGTGAGGTCAGGCGGGAGAGTGGAGGAGGATGAGGGGGTACGGAGGCGGAGGGGTGTCGGGGGGGGGGACCCTTCCTCCCACCCCCCGGCCGGCCACTCACACCAGAGCTCGTAGTAGTAGATGCAGCAGCCGGTCTCCCCGCAGCAGTGTCCGGTCTCGCAGACGTAGGGCTGGTTGTTGGCTCCGGGGCAGAACTCGCGAGCCTGCGGGAGGAAGGGGGAGGTCAGCGGGGGGGGGGGGGCGGAGGGGGCCGCGCTCCCCGCTCTCCCGCCGGCGCCTCACCTGCCGCTCCCGGCCCAGCAGGGCCGCCCACCCCGCCGGGGCCTCCCTGCCTGGCGAGGGCCGCTGACGCTCCATGGCGGGACCTACAGCCCGCCCAGACCCCGCGCCATCGCCTCAGCCGCCCCCCGCCCGCGAGCACCGCTGGGGGGCCGCCGGGGCCGGAGCTGCCTCCGCCTTCCCCTCCCCCTGCGCCCGCCCCTTCCCTCCGCATCCGGCCGGGCCCGGCCCCTCCTCGGCCGCCGCCATCACTCCGGGCACTCGCACCGCCTCCCCGTCCTCACGCCCGCCAATGGGAGGCCGGCGTTGCCGCCGTAGCCAATCGGAGCGCGCGCCCTCGCCTCGCAAGGACCAATAGGAGGGCGCCGTCCCCTCCGGCTGCGGCAGACAAAGGGATGAGGGCCCGCCCCCGCTGGGACTGACGCGGAGCTCCGCCAATAGGAAGCGAGGGGCTTCGTTACGCGCGGTAAGCGACAGGCACCTTCACCAATAAGGGTGCGGGGCGGGGTCGCTGAACCTAAGCAACGGACGCTGCGTTCAGCCGGAAGTGCTGCCACCGCATGGCTTCCGGCGGAAGCGGCTTGTGTCCCGCCTTTTCCGCCGCTGGCGATGTAAGGAATTAGAGGAGGCGGTGCTGCTCCGGCGCTCGCTCTGGCCTCGGAGGCCTCCAATCCTTCAGGGCCGCTGCGGCGCTTCTTCTGCCCGGAGCAGAAGCGGAGGCTGCGGGACGGGCCGGACCAAGAGAACCGTCAGCTGCGGACAGGAAGGGCCCGGCTGGGCTGTGGGCTCCGGCGGCGTCTCCGCTCCGCCTGCCCTGCGCTGGACAGAGGCCTCTCCCCCCCCTGGGGCTGCTCCGGACCCCGCAGAAGCACAGGGGCCTCTGGACAGTCTGTGCTCCGCCGGTGCCAGCCCCTTCCCTGGACCCTCCTGCCCTGGCAGCCTCCCCTCTGCACACCCTTCTCCTGCCACGGGAAAAGCAGTCCTGCGAGGCAGGCCAGGCTGAGTGAGACTGCCAGGCAGAGGGGGTGCGAGGCTGGCTCTTCCAGGCACGGCTGTTTCAGTGGGCTGCCTCAGTTTGGCAGCTCCAGGCAGCAGAGCCAGAGAAGCAGGCGCCGATGCACAGGGCCCTGCTCTCCCCCTGCAGAGGCACAGAAGTGGTGCATCCCCTCCCTCCACTCACCTGCTCCAGGGAAGCCTCAGGCCACGCTCCGTGTGCTGTCAAGGCAGCGCAGGCAGAAGTTCAGCAGAGTCCCAGGTCTCAGTCCAGCTCCCCAGCCGTGCACTTCTGATTTTCCCTCCCTTATTGAGCTCCTCTTTCTGGCTTAAACAAACACGACTGTGCCTGGAGTTGAAGGTTGTGGCTCTTGCCTGGCTCATGCTCCTCCCCCAGGATCTCACAAGACAGCTGCGCACCGTCCCTGTGCTTGGTCTTCCCAGCAAGCCAGCTAACACCACCCTCTGACCCTCTCAGCCTGACCCCACTCCGCGACAGGCAGTGGAGACCCACCTCTGCTGAAACATTCTCTGGAGGGCCAGGGGAAGAATCAGCCACAGCTCTCGTTATCCTCATTACTCTCTTTATTATTGACAATCAGCCACCAGTGAAACCACAGGGAGGGCGGAAATCCCTGCTCTGAACAGACTGTCCCATTTCATGCAAGACGGGCAGTGTGGGTGGTGGGCACAGGCACCTCCACAGGGCAGCCACTGCAGCAGAAACACAGGCCTCAGCCTCCCTTCAGGAACTTCCACAGGCAGGACCTTGGGCTTGACACAGCACAGCTCCTCAGGAGGGCTGCTGAACACCTTCCTGCTTCGTGGAAGAGCAGCTGCCGGAGTTGCAGTCTGAGGTCACCATATGCTGAGCTTTAAATAGGGGCATATGTTGCCCCATGACAAAGGCACAGAGGGTTCAGCTGCTGAAGGCAGATATTCCTCTTCTGTGAGCTGGATGGGAGCTGCTTCGTGACAGGAATTCCTCATACCTACTAACCTTGCAGACTGTTCAGTAACACCCAAGCACTGTTTACCCCTCCCTGACCAACAGCACACCATTGTTAGACATATGTATTCATGCCCATCACAGTGCCTAAGCCTCCCCCCCCCCCACAATGGGGAAGGGGCTGTGCTGCTGCTGTGCCTTGTCATTTCCAGGATCATAGAGTGGCTCTCAGTTGAGCCTTCCAGGCAGCACCAAGGTGGTGCTTCCAAAGTGACCCTCAGCTGGCCCAAGTTTAATTCATTTCCCAAGGGATGCTACACAGCCACCTGAGGTGGTGGAAGCAGCAGCAGGTTTTTCTGATAGCAGGCAAGGCTACAGAGGGGCACCCCAGTGCGGGAACAAGAGTATCGCTTCAGGTTGGGACAACCACTGACGCCACAGGTGGTGATTGGAGGTGGAGGTGGCGGGAGGGCGGGCAACAGTGGCAGAGTGACTCCCGTGGGGAAGGACACAGTGATGCCATCAGCAGTGTTGCGGTAGCAGACGGTGGGCACCACCGCTCCTTTGGCCTTGCGCTCCCGCAGCGTCTTCACCTTAGCCTTGCTGGTCTTAGTGAGCCGTTCAATGGTCTGGTTCTTGTTCTCCTCGGCCTTCTTGGCAGCCTGGAGGCGCCGCTTGCGAGCCCGCTCCTCCCGCTTCACCAGCATTTCCTCCGTCAGCTCCTTGGCCTTGTAGCCCATCGGCAACTCCAGCAGGGGCTGACTCTGTTGCTTGTGCAGGAGAGCTTTCTGCAGACACAGAATCAGGAGAAGTAAGGAGCCAGCAAAGCGGCCATTAAAGCAGCATCACACAGGGGACCCTGGACACATACTGGGGAGGGGCAGAGCACTGCCAATAAGGCCAAGGATTGGGCTGGCAGCCACTGCCGCGTCTAAAGACACAGGCTTGCTGCAGGGTCACAGAGGAGGGGCAGAGAAAGGCCCCTTGCCCCACAAGGCCAGTGCCACTGAGATGAGATCTTTCTTGCAGTGCCTGCCTGCAGCCTTGGACGGGGGACTCGGGCAGTTACTTCTCCTTTCTTTCAAAAGCAAGATCACCAACATTCGCTCCAAGATAACCTATAAAGGAAAGTTAGCAAAACATGCCTGGGACAGGATGAGAAAGGGTTTTAGGCCCCATGGGCAAGTCAGACACCCCACATCTAGGACTCCACTAATGGCCTATCCCTTCAGACCCTCCCAGCCATCCTCCAGGCCCTCAGGCAACCTACATCCCAACACCCCTGCCAGAGTGCTGCCACCTCCTCCTCCTCACCTGCCTGGCGGTGAGTAAGGACTCGTCTACCTCCTTCTTGAGCTCCCCATTGTCGTCCAACTCGCCCTTCTCCAGGGCGTCCAGCCAGCGCTGCTCTTCCTCCTCCTCATGAGCTGGAAAGCCCATTTCTGCATCCAGCTCTGGCAGTGGCGAGGGCTCAAGATTGCTGTCCTCATCTAGGGGAGTGTGTAGGAAAGAAGTTGTTGCCTGGATTACTGTGAGGGAGCTTTGGCCGCGGCAAAAAAACCACCCCAGAACCCACCCATCTCAAGCCCAAAGGGCACCAGCAGCTGCAGCTCTGTCATTCACATCCAGAGCATGCCCAGCCTCTCTTTCTAAGTGGTTGATCTCCTTGCCCCCCTTCCAGGAAGTGAGACCCAGGAGAAGCAGCCCAGCAGTGGAAAGAAGGAACCTCCAGTTCTATGCCCGAAAGAGATTCAGGAAGACCCCATCAGCATCTCCTCGGACTGCCGGCTGCAGGCCGTGGCTCCTGCCAAACCCACCCAAGGAAGACCCACTCACCCAGCCACGCTCTGTACTGTTCAATGGGGACGCCTTCCATGGGTTCGTCCTCGTCATCCACAACCATCAGAGGGGAGGGCGAACGTGGCCCCTCAGGAACGACAGTAAAGGTCGGCACGCTGGGAAGAGGAGGAGGAAGGCCCGATCACAACCGGTCACCACCAGGATGGGCAGGAGACGCCAGGGGCACGATCCTTCTTCTGAAGCAGGCAGAAACTCCCAGGCAGGAAAGGGACAGCAAGGCTGGCTGAAGCTCTGAGGGCCCTGAGAGCCCAGGGGCAGCCGTGCCAAGAGCCTCTCCCTCTCCCTCCGCCCCCTGCGCTTGCCTGCAGGGCTTCTCAAGCCTTCCGTCCTGGGCCCTTTCTGAGAAGGACAGTCTGAGGGGATCCCCTGGAGGGACCTCCGTGCAGAGCCAGAGCTCCTCAGGTCTGCCTGGGAGTAACTCCTCTTGTGTTCAGTGCTGTTTTGGAGGCTCCTCCGGGAAAGCAGCAAGAGCCCCAAGAGCCCCATTCCAGGACGGCACAACCCCCAGGGGGGAACCCCAGCACTTGGCCGAAGCACCCCAGGCTCCCTGCTGGAGGCTGCTCCCTCTGGAAAGCAGGACCCAGAGGCCTGGCTCTCCCGCGCCCTCCAGCCACACCGAAGACCCTCACTCTGCCCTCCCTCCACCCTGCCCAGGAGACAGCAGCCCCAGACTCCCCCGCCCAGCCTACCTCTTGGTGCCCAAGACCTGCCCGCCCAGCTTGATGCGGAGCTTGAGCTTGGGCAGGGCCGGCCCCTCCTCGGCCTGCAGCTGGGCGCCTTCGCGGTGGTGCCTCCGCTTGTGCTTCTTCTTGTGCTTCTTGTGCTTCTTGCGGTGCAGCCCCCGCCCGGCAAGGCCCTCCGCAGCCCCCGCAGCCTCCTCCGCGCCGCCTAAGGGAGGACGAGTCAAGGCGGGCACCGGGCACCGGGCACCGGGCACCGGGCACCGGGCACCGGGCACCGGGCACCGGGCACCGGGCACCGGGCACCGGGCACCGGGCACCGGGCACCGGGCACCGGGCACCGGGCACCGGGCACCGGGCACCGGGCACCGGGCACCGCCCTCCCGCTCCCGCTCCCGCTCACCTCTGGCGCCGCCGTCCATCCCGCCGCCGATCCCCGCCCGCCGCCAGGCTCTGCTCATCCGCTCCGCCAGCACAGACGCCGCCTAGGCCCAGCGCCGTCGCCCGGAGACGCAGACCACGCCCACACCACGCGCGCCAATCAGGAAGCCGGACGTGACGTCGGAGGCGTGGCCTCACTTGACGTCAAAGGCGCCGCCCCGCGCGCCCCCTTTAGGCCGGGAGGACAAAGAGCCGCAGGAGACACCGAGGTTCTCAAACTGTGGGTCGCGACCCCTGGCCGTGGGCACTTCCACAGAGGGAATCCCTGCCATGCAGGAGGGGAGAGAAGCTGCTGCCTGGAGGCTGCTGATGGGTCCTCCTGCGGCATCCATCGGCTCCTCCGCTGGAAGGGCTCCCTGGAGGTGGGGGCCTCCCTAGGCCCTGTGCCAGCCTGGGGGGCAGAGGAGTCAGGCTTGGGGGCGTGCAATGCAAGGGGACCCTCCTCTTTGGAGCCGCTCCATGCTGTGTGCCTCCTCTTAACTCCCGTCAGCCGAGGGTCCCCTGCACGCCCCCACATCTGAGTTCTCCACCACCTCTGGCGCGCAGTAGGGGCAGAAACCCCATTCGCAGCAGGCCTCAGCACTCCTGGCACACACAGGGCAGGGCAGGGCAGGGAGGCCTCTCCAGTGGGAGACAGAACGCCACAGGCCTCCGCATCCTGGTGCTGCTACAGACACCGCCTCCGAGACATCCCTGCAAGTCCAAACACGTTGACTGGCAGAAGCTGCTCCACAACAGACTCCGCACTGCTGGGCGGTGGTGGGAGACGGAGGGGTCGGGAGCCCGTCCTGGACATCAGCCAGCCGGCACCTCCCAGGAGGAAGACCTCTGAGCAGCCCCACTTTCAACAAGATCCATGCTGCTGCCGCCACCACCACCACCTTTGGCTGACTTCTGGGACTTCTCTTACTTGGCATCCATCAGTCTTGAAAGACTAAGGAATTGCGCCAGACACAGCATGTGAAGCACAAAGGCCTGGATAGATTGATATGGAGGAGAGGCTGTTCCCCAAGCTGCAAATCCCCCCTCTCCACACCACTGAAATAGTCTAATGAAACAGCAGAGCCAATAGCACTACGGACGTCTGTTAACAGCTCCTTGAATCCTGGGTATCCATCCTAGAAGGAGCAGGTATCACGTCAGGTCATGCCCCGCAGCACTTTCCTCCTCCGTTCAGAGTCATCACAGCACATCACTCATGGGAAGCACATCACACATGGGGAGCTGTGATGGGGCAGGGAAAGCAGCTCAGTCTCCTTCCTTGGAAGGACAGAAAACACTCGCTACACTACTGAGTGGGCAGGAGGGAGCTGTGTCCAGAAAGAGTTCAGAGAGGAGCCGCAGGAGACACCGAGGTGCCAGCTGGGGGGAATGGGCAAACCCAGGGGTCACCACACACAGGCTGATACCTTGCCCAGAGTACATCCCTTGGCTCCTGGTCTGGCCTTCTCAGCCAACAGCAGCAATCTGGGCTCCGTGGCATGGCAACTGTGAGGCACTTCTGGGTTGTATGGGGCCTGGCATATCCCCATATGTATTTTTTATATAATGTTTTTGTGGCATTTATAACCCACCTTTCCCTGGGCAAAGCAAACATGGCTTACATGGCATTTTGTCCTCACAACAACCGGGGTGGACGGCCAGGATGGTTAGAGAGTTGGACTGAGACCTGGCAGATCAGGGTTCAAATTCCCCCTCAGCCATGAAGCTTTCTAGGTGACCTTGGGCCAGTCACTCACTCTCAGCCTTGCTGAGGACAAATGATAAGCAACTTTGAAAGCTGCCACCTTGGGGGCATTTGCCTTGGCGTGGCAGGGGCGGGTATCAATCCCTTAAACGCACAAAGAGACAAGTAATTGCTCATGGGCAGCTTGTTGAACTCTTCATTGTGTGATCCGGCATCTGGGACTGTAAGTTGGCCGAGTTCCCCCCCCCCAAGACAGAGGTCTGAAAGGGCCCGTCCAGCACAGCCTGAGCTTCTTTGGCTCTTCTGTGCCACCACTCTGAGGATGCGCCTCCCCCTTGCCTTCCATGGACATCCACAACTGACATCCACAGTGGACAGGAGGGACACCTGATGGGCCCTGCATCTCAGGGCCGTTGTGGGGTTTTTACACACAGGCTGGAAGGTGGGGGCGGCAGAGCCCAACAGGACAAGCTGCAAACCTCTGGCTCTGCCAAACCCAGCACAGCCGCCTTCTGCTTTCACCGGGTTTGCCTGCGGAGGAGGACAAGAACCACCGCAGGGCACTCCAGCCTCCTTCCTTCATGCCAGGACTGGGTCCTTCTCAAAGGTCGGGGGAGGCCTGGCCTCTCAGGCAGCCACAGGGCTGGGCAAGAGGAGGGAGGCAAGTCAAGGTTCCTGCAGCGCTCAGGGCAGAGAGGGGGGGGGCTCAACTTGGGGGGCCTCTCTTTCCAGGACGGGTCCCGTTTTTCGCCCTGTGTCAAGGATCAATGTCTTGCTTGTCCTCCTTTTCCTCCATCTCATCCCATTTCCTGATGAGTGTTGAATGAAGCACAGGAAACAACACCTGGGAGTATCTGAGCTTTTATTCTGTCTGTCCTGCCCTCCATTAGGGGGGCTTTTCCCAGTTCTCCTCCCTGGCCACCACCGGGGACTGCGGGCAGAGACTGTGCCCAGAGACTGTGCGCAGGGCTATGTCAAGGGGGTCCCTCGACGGCTGTGCCTGACTTGCGGGGACTGATCCTGGAAGGGAGCCAGTCCGAGGGCTGTGGAGGGGCGAGCCGTGCCTGGCACTGCTGTGGGCTGGCGGACTTCGGCAGTGCTTGCCAGCACCCCCCCCCCGTGCCAGCCGCAGCCCGCTCCACTGGAGAGACTCCCGCAGCTGCTCTGCCCCCCTGCCCAGCTCCCGATGAGGCCATCGGCTCCCCCCCCCCCCCCCCGCTCAGCTGCCCGCGCAGGAGAGGCGGGGGCGCGGCTGCCGTCGGCGCTTGTCTGGCCTGGCCGCTCCCTCCCTGCCTCCCGCCCTGCCTCGGAGGGGGCGGGCAGGTCGGAGCAACGCCGAGGACCGCCGGAGGAGCGGAGCGGGTGGCATCATGTTCCAGCGGCACCACCGGAGCAGAGTGACGGTCGCGCGGGGCTCGGCCCTGGAGATGGAGATCCGGAGGGGCCGCTGCCGGCTCAGCCTCCTCGACGCCCCCGAGCAGGTACGGCCGCCTCCCCAGGTTCCCCGCCAGCCAGAGTCTTCGGCGGGCAGGGAGTCCGCTCCCCCCCCCGAGGCTCCCAGGGCTCTTCCCGGCAGGCAGGAGCAGCCCGCGTGGGGGCCTCCGGAGCTGCCGTCGGTCAGGAGGAAGGGAAGAGCGAGGGCGTCGCGGGCCAGGAGCGCCCATTCAGGAGGAAGCCCCACCGGGGGGCTCGGGAGGGGGGAGCAGAGCCTCCGCTGGCCGCGGGGGTCCTGCAGGGGTCGGGTTCCTGCGCCCTTCGACGAAGCTCCTCCGACCGGAGCACTGGCCAAATGTTTCTGTCCGTCTCGATGACGTCACTTCCTCCCTCGTGACGTCACTGCTGGCCCTCCCTGCATGTGGCGGGGGGGAGGCAGGGGAGGGTCCCCCCCCAGCAGCTGGTCCCCCTGGAGTGGAGAGCCCGGTCTTGATTCGCCAGTCAGCCTTTCCCTCTGCGCTCCGTCACTGCCCGAGAAAGTTCTGGCCCCTCTAGAATCCTGAGGCCCCCCGCACTGGGTGTCTCGGCCTTGCAGGAACCGAGGGGAGGGGAAGTCCGGAGGGCTGCAGGGCCAGCCGGCGGGGGACATCCCAGCATCAGGGCCCAGCTCCTCCCCTCCTCCCCAGACTTTGGGTGATGGAGACTCATTTGGTGCTGGGCTTGGTGGTGAGATCCGGAGGCAGAACTCTCTGGTCAGAACCAGCCTCGACCAGGAGCGGGGACCCGGTTCCTCGACGGCGTCTCCAGCCCCTCAATTCTGGGGGCTCCGACACCATCTGGCCCCGGGTGGGGAGGCGGAGCTCGATCTCGCCCCGGAGGAGACGTTGGCCTCGCAGTCCTCGCCTCTGCTCGACGGCACCTGGAGGGGGAATCCCGGAGCCTTCCCCGCAGGCAGCTGCTTCCCTGTTGGGAGGGGGGAGGAGGCCAGCCAGGTGGGGACACTCCCCCCCGCAAGTCTGAAAGGGAGAGCCTCCTGGTGCGCCTCACTGCCCTGCAGGTGGCGCTGCACCCTCTTTCCAACACGCCTCAATGTCTATGTGGATCTCAGAAATGTGTTGGCTGTACTCCTTAACCATCATACAGCACAATCCTAACCATGTCTACTCAGAAGTAAGCCCCATTGTGTTCCATAGGTCTTACTCCCAGGAAAGTGTCTTGAGGATTGCAGCCATAGGCACAGGCACACCTGACTTCCAGAGGGAACTTTCCCAGGCACCAGTTATGTCCAGCCTCTCCAGAAGGCAGCGAGCATATTCCAAAGCAGAACAACCTTGCCCTGGTTGAAATGTCCTTCCAAAGGAGGAGAGGCAGCAGCGCCCACCTGAGAGGAGGATGCCAGCTGGGCACAGGGCAAGAAAGCCTCTTCTGCAAAATGAAGCCTTCCCAGAAGGGAACACAGACTCCGGCTAAAGAAAAGCAAGTCGAACCAATGAAGACGTAGCCAGGAAGGCCAAGGCAGCCCATGAAGCATCTGGGATACTTCAGACTGGGAGACCTGCCAGGAAGGCGCTTGCACCACTGGCTGGATCCTGGGCCAGCTGCTGATGGTGCTTGGCAAGCCACGGAAGTGGTGGGTTTTCCCTTCCTGTAAATCTTGAAGAGCAGCGCAGCACACCATTCGGAGGCACCCTGGAGCCAGAGGATTTTCCTGCTCCAAGCAGTGGGTGGTCTGGATGGCCTCAAAGGCCCTGCAAACCCCGCAGGTCCATAACAAGGGAATACAAGAGATGCTTCTGGAAGGGCTGAGCAAATAATGTGCTTCCTCTGCCACCTAAAATGTAGGTGCTGAATGGACCTCGACACCCAAAGGAGAGGGGGAGGCAGAAAGACTGAGGCAGGCAGGCTGAGAAGAAAGTGTTCTGGTGAACTGGCAAATCAGAAAGGTTGCAGGGAGATGTTGCTTTTAAAAATAGATGGTAGTGCAGCTTTTGCTCTCCCCATCCATCTCCAGGCAGGAAAAAGAGGGTTTCTGGAGGCTCTGGAAGGTGCCCAGGGTCAGCGCTGGCCAGCAACATAAGGGAGGTTACCCACTTGGAAGCTGGAGCCCCACACTCAATGAGGAGGGCACATGCCCAGGCGAAAGCTTCGGGACTGCCCAGTCCAGTGGGCTCTGGGACAGGCTGCTGGCCAGCTGACTGGGTGCTTGCAGGGAGTCCTTCGCCTGGAGGCTGCTGCATGTCCAGGGAGGTCTTGGAGCATCAGTGTCAGGACAGGAAAGAATGTGCATGGCAGGAGTTCATGGTTAGCTGCAGGCCTGGCAGGGACTTGGAACAACAGCAGCAGCAGCAAATCTGCCTCCAATCCCTTTTTGGACACAGCACTGTGGAGTGTTGCTCGCCTGGACCGTGATGCAGACTCAGCCCTCTGGTTGCAGTTGGGGCTAGCAGGACTGGTCTACCTGGTTAGGCTGTTGTAGAGACTGGAAGGATGTCACGTGCCAAGTTGGTATCAATTCCTTCTGGAATCCCCAGGGAGAGGGAGCCGAGCAGCTCTTGCCTTCCTGGGGAAGCCTGGCTACCTGTTCCTCCCACCTGTAGGGCCTGCTTCAGGATTCTGGCAGAGCTGAGTTCATACATCCGCATGTGGTGGCCGTTCCGCCCCAGACCATGCAGGATGAGGGTCCTGGAGGATCCTTGGCCTCTTTCCAGGGTCCTGCGCCTTTCTTAAGACGGAGCCCTTTTGGGACAGGACAGGAGACCCTGAAAGGCTTTGTGGCAGCAGCACCTCTGAATGACTCTCCGCCCGGTCTGAGCTGCCTCTGCCTCCCTCCCCAAGCCCGCTTAGTTGGAGCAAAGACCCCCACCGTCGAGCGGAGCCCCCAGCGCCTGCCGGTGCCACCTGGCCTGAGGCTTCTTCCCGGGGCACTGATGGGCCCGCGAAGCCCCTGGAGCCGGAGGTGTCTGCTGTGGGCTTCGTTCTTGGGGAGCAGAGTGGAGGGGGCTTCCTTGGAGGTGAAGTGCAAGAGGTGGGGTCTGGCTGCGGCAGCGGAGGAGACCCGGCCAGACCGGCCAGGCAATGAGGGGCGAGTGGAAGCGGAGCCTCCGAGTGCAGTGGGCGGGCTGGCCGGCTGCACTCCACCCCGACGGGCTTCCTGGAGGGCGAATGGAGGCTGAGAAGGGCGCGGGGACAGGCTCGAGGCGGGGAGGGGGTTGGCGGCTGGGCTTCCTCCAGGATGGGAGGGGGCTGGCTGGCTGGCTGGCTGGCAGGAACACTGGAGGCGGCTCTTGTAAGAGGAGCCGGGCCTGGCCGGGGCGCCAGCGCGGGGAAGGGGCTGCGCTTCCTGCCGCCGGGAAAGGGCTGCGGGGCGGCGTCGGAGTGGGAAGCAGCCCGGGCGGGGCGCGGGGCGCGGGCCGGCGGGCGTCGTGCTGGGAGTGGCGGGGCCTCTCCGGGACGCGAGGCCGCCGCCTCGACGCGCTCCTCCTGACGGTGGGGCCCGGCCGGCCAGCCTCCCCCCTCCCGGCGCCTGCCCTTTCGGCACAGAGGCCGCTTGTTCTGCGCGGGGGAGGCGCCGTCAGGCGGGCAGAACAGAAGGGCCTTTCTCCGGGCTGGGCTCGGCACGCAGAGCGGGGGCGCGGAATCCGCTGACGGAGGGACTGCGCGGCCTGGCGGGGACGCTCCCAGAGCCTCGATGGGGGCCCCCGGCCCGAATCCCTGGCAGTAGCGCCCGTCGAGCTCCGCCGAGATGCAGGACCGGCTGCGCATCCTGGAGGACCTGAACATGCTCTACATCCGCCAGATCGCCCTCAGCCTCCAGGTGCGCCGCGGAGGGGCCCCGAGGGCAGGCAGGACGGACGATGAAACAGGGCTCTCCCGGGGGCTGCGCACCGCCCTCGGCTCCAGTCCCCCGGGAAGGCAGGAAAGTCGGCGCGCGCCGGTGGAGGGAGGCGTGCGGAGGGAGAGCCGGTGGAGGGGTGGTGGGGGTTGCACGTCTGCAGGTGCGAGTCCGGCCGGTTCCCCCCCGGCGCTCCTGTGCCCTGCGCGGGGCAGAGACCGCGTCACCCGCCGCTCGCCGGACGGTCAGCCTCCTCCGAACCACGAGCCCCGACCTAGCAGGAGCCGCGTCTCCCCGTCTCGCTTCGGGCAACTGCCGCGGGGAGATAAATGTGTCGTGGAGCCGACCGTGCAGGAGACTCTTCGGGGCCCGGCTTCTGGGCGCCCCACGGTCGCCGCCTTCCTGAGTCGGCCCGCCATCGGGGAAGCGGGCTCGTCCCTGCCCGGGTTCCCGGGTGCCCCGAGGGTTGCGGGACGTGCCTGCCTTCGCCGCACACCTTTCATGGGCTCCCTGAGTGAGGATGCCTCCGCCTGGCTCCTTCCCCCGTGGCTGGCCAGGGGCGCTCTTCCTCGGCTGCTCCGCTGCGGGTGCTGAGGAGGGTGCCCAGGGTGCCCTGCTGGGCTGCGGTTCAGGGCGAGCGACCACCACTCACCTGGGCTAGGGCCCCCCGGGGCCTGGGGGAGGGAACGGGGGTGCCCCCGATGATCCCTCCGGCCCGCGGGAGCCCCGCTGCGGGGCAAGACGCTGCAGGGGCCAGATGGCGGGGCAGCGACTCCTCCTGGGGCGGGGGCAAGAGTGGCAGGTGGGGCTGTGAAGGGGTCGAGGGGGGAAGGGGTGCCGGGGGTTCTCACCCCCTGGCTTCGGGGGGAGGAGCTGGCCGTGCAGTTGCAGCCCCTTCGCCTTCTTCTGGTTGCGCTCTGCACATGCTCCGAGGCGCCTCTCGCTTCAGCCCGGCCCTGGCTACTGAACAGACCCCTCCTTCAGGCGGAGTTGAGGGGGCTGCTCAGCCCCAGCCCGGCCTGGGGTGGAGGGGCTGGGCTGGAGGAGGCGGGAGGGGGTGCCGGGCGCTCCCAGGTCATGCCCCCTTTGCCTCCTCTCCGGGGATCCTGTGCGGGGGGGGCGGGGGCGGGAGAGCCTTGCGACAGGCGGGGGCTCCTCCCGCAAGAGGTGGAGTTCCAGAGGCCCTAGTGGGGGGGGGCTGCAGCAGGAGGCTCCCCATCCAGGGCTGGGGGCAGCTGCTGGCTATAAATCGCCCCCCCCCCCCCGCTATTTATAGCTGCCGGCTGATGTCAGTGTTTCCTCAGCTGCTGCTGGCTGCAGACCCTGCCCGGCCGCCCAGCCCAGCCCCCTCCCCCCCCCCTCCGGGCTGCCAGCACTGCCTTGGCACAGCAGCAGTGGCGGAGGAGGAGCCTGGGCTGGGGGTCCAGAGCCGGCAGCATGGAGAGCCGCAGCAGGGCTGCCAAGGCGAGTGCCGGGGGAAGGAGCCGGCAAGGGAGAAGCCGGTGCCCAGATGGTGCCCGGTGCCAGCCAGTCCCACGTGGGTGGGGGCTTCTTAGCCCTGCTGTTTGTGCCAGGTGACCAGAGGGTGCGGGCACTGGGGCTGGGCGATGGACCCAGGGGGTGCCCACCCCCCTCTGCCTGACAAGGACCTCCACTGGGCCACAGGCTGCCTCCAGCACAGAAGGAAGGCTCCCGCATTCCAGGGCAAGCCTGGTCTCCATCACACCGCCCAGCCTGGCAGCCAGTCTTGCCAGGGCTCCCCCTGAGCCTCCACAAGGGGCCTTCAACAGAGTGGGGTTCCCAGGCCAGGTGCCTGCAGGGCAGGCTGATAGAGGCTGGTTCCTTCCTGCCCTCCAGGGTCATACAGTTAGCCCAGCCTCTGCTCTGATGGCCGTCCTGGGGGTTCCTGTTTGGGGGGGGGGACTTTGGGATGTGCAGGAAGAGGGTGTGTGCACCTGAGGGCTCCATTTCTCTTGGTGAAGGGCCCAGGCTTGGCATTTTCTGAACCAAATTGGGTGCCTCAATTCATCGAGGACCAAGTCCCGGAGCTGAGGCTGAGTGGAAATAAGGAGATGTGGTCCCCCGCAGGTGGGAGAGCACTGACTGAGAGGGAAGGGAGGCCAGGAATTTGCAGGGGACGCTTTTTCCTAACTGGTGACTCTGTAGCTGGGCTGGGCCAGGAATGGACTCTCCCCGTTCATGCTGTCAGTGTCTGCCCCCTTCTTGGATGCTCCTGGGCTGAGCCCCAGATGTGCGGCATCCTTGGAGGCCAGAACTCATCCCACAGCGAGGGCACTTTGGCAAAGGTGGAATTTGGGGACAGTTAGGACAGATCCAGCAGGTGCCGGGATTTTCTTGGCTCTGTCCTCTGAGAGCTCCCCTTCCTAATACGCCCCCTTCTCTTCTCCAGGACACGGACATCCAGAAGAAGATTGACCATGAGATCCGCATGCGGGAAGGGGCCTGCAAGCTGCTGGCAGCCTGCACCCAGCGCCAGCAGGCCCTCGAGGTGGCCAAGAGCCTGCTGGTCTGCAACAGCCGCATCCTGGCCTATATGGCCGAGCTGCAGCGCATGAAGGAGGCCCAGGTCATGCAGCGCGTGACTCGACGGTGAGTCTTCATGTAGGCAGGACTGGAGAGGGGACGTGGTCAGGGGTGCAAATAGAACTCGCTGCGGGTCTGGGCTTTGAGTCTGGACAGGGTAGTCGTGAGGGCAAGTGGGGCAAGAGGGGTTTGGGGTTGTGAGAGCAGAGTGGAGCCAGAAGTGGAGGACTTGCAGGTGCAGCCATGGTTGCTTTGTGTCCATTATGCTCCTTGGTTTCTCTGCCGGTTTTGGTGGAATTTTGTTCTGCTGGCTTTGAATTGGTCTTTTAGGAGTCAGGAATATCTTTTAACTAGCGAAATATACCCACGTTGCGGGTGTACAATACCCCCGGTACGCCATGCCCCCATTGCACAGCACCCTCTCAGCACCCTCACAACACCCCATGCCCATCAACCCGCATTGTGCACCACCCCCAGGGCACCTTCCCCGAATTTCATGCTTTTAGGTCTGGGGGTTGGGGGAGAGCGCCCCTCAGTCAGGGATTCTTCAATGGAAAGTATTGGGAGTAAAACACGTTGCACCCCTTTTCACCCCCTTCCGGTTGGAATTTCCGAAAACCAGTTTTTAGTGGGCGCCTCCGTCACGGAAGGAACACCCTCCCCAAATTTCACGCTTCTAGGCCCAGAAGTTTTGGCAGGGCGTTGATGAGTGCGTGACTTTATATGAGTGAGTTTATATATATAGATTGTATTTTAAATGTTGTTATAGGTACTGTAGGTTTTTTCCTTGTTTTGTTGCCCACCCCTTGGATGCTGAAGAAATAATAAAACCCCCAGTGCATCTTGGAAGTGCTGCATTTCTGCCTGACTGACCCCTTCTTTCCCCTCCCCCCCCAGCCCTTCGGATGCCGGTCCCATGGACGACCGCTTGCCCTGCCGGGGCAGAGTCTGCGTCTCAGGTAAGGAGCTGCCCAGGCTGCAGGAAGTGCCCCCCCTCCCCCATGCAGTCAAGCACACCGATGTGGGTCCCCCTGGATGCCAAGACCCACTGCCAGCTGCACTTCAGCTGCGGCCAAGAATTCCAAGCCTTTTCCCTCCCCACAGACCAAAGGAGGAAGGCTCCTGGGAGGCTGCCTGGCTTTGGAACAAACACAGTCATTCCCATCAGAGCCCTTTTGGTCAGGAGGGCGTTTCTGGGTTCCTGTGAGGCCTGCACACGCTGGCCAGGATCAGCCTGGCTTCCTGGGGGCCTTGCATGGGCACTGCATGTTTATTGCCAACCTGCCTCCGTGCCACCCTTTCTGGGCCTGCCAAGGACTTTGAGCCCCTCACCTCAGTGCTGACCTCACCATAGCCTGGCCAGAGGGGTCAGTGGTGCCCCCCCCCCCCCAGGTTGCAGCTGGGAGGCAGAAGCTGCAAGGGTCAGTTTGCCAGAAGCTTCCCTGGCTCGAGGTTCCCAGAAAAAGTGAGGCAGGGATGGGGGATGCCCGCTTTCCAGCCATGGCTCTTTCCCTGCGCCCGGCAAGAGGCAACTGTGCCATTTGCCTGGGGACATCATCCCTTGTCTTGTCCAGATCTTCGCATCCCCCTGATGTGGAAGGACACCGAATATTTCAAGCACAAGGGGGGTAAGTTCTTGGTGGTACTCCTGGTGGCGGGGGGGGGGGGGACAAGTGCCACTGCCTCTTGGTGTGAACGGCCCTGCTCTCCCCTGCCCAGACTTGCACCGCTGCGCTGTGTTCTGCCTGCTGCAGCTCGGTACGGAAATCTACGACACGGAGATGGTGCTTGTCGACCGGACACTGACGGACATTTGCTTTGAGAGCACCGTCCTCTTGTGAGTCCCTGGCGCGCCCCCTCCTAGGGGAACTGGCACCCTCCCCTGCCCAGCAGTGACAAACCTTTCCAGTCTTCTGCAGGAACTGTGCTCCTGCCCCAGCCCCTTTCCCCACAGAAGGAGCCCCCCCAGCCTAGGTGGAGGAGGGCTTCCTCTCAGCAGTGCTCCTGAGGGTGCCCCCCACACACATTCTGTCTCCCCAGCTCCGAGGCAGGCCCAGACTTTGAGTTGAAAGTGGAGCTGTACAGTGCAGGCCTGGAAGAGGACTCGGCCCTGGGCAGCACCCCAAAGAAACTTGCCAGCCGCCTGAGCAGCTCCCTGGGGCGCTCTTCTGGAAAAAGGGTGCGATCAGCCCTGGAAGAGGGGGTGCCGGGCAGCCCCGTCAGCAATGGAGGGAGCAGCCCGTGGCTGCTGCCAGCCCCCAATGTGCCGTGAGTACCCAGCTTCTTCCTTCCCTGTTTGGTGGCATGTAGGACTCCTAGTCCTCCAGTGCTCACCCTCTGCTCCCGCTCTGTCCTAGGGGGCCAAAGTATCAGCTGTTGGCCTGGACCACCCTGCGCCTGGCTGACGTGCAGGATGCCTTCCGCACCCACGACTTCATTGTCACCAGCAACGGTATTCATGCCCAGGCAGTGGAGGGGTGTGAGTGGGAACCCCGCACTTCTTGGGCCTGAGGCAAGGCAGTCTCCAGGCTGTGCATCCCTTGCCATCATCCCTGGGTGGGGTGAGATGGTCAGTTGCTGGTCCTAGAGCCCCTGGCAACACAAGGCAGGCTGGCTCATGGGGGCAAGTGGGCAGGGCGAGACCCCTTGAGCTGTGGGGGTGGCTGGCGGCTTTGCTTCCTGGCTCCTGGGGGTTGGGGTATCTCCTCCATGAGTTGAGCAATGGGTAGGGCTGCCCCTTCCGGAGTCCTTGCCTGGCACCCATCCTCCTCTCCCCCTCCTCGGTGTCTCCCAGAGGACAGCACCTTCTGGCTGCCTCTCTATGGCAGTGTCTGTTGTCGCTTGGCAGCCCAGCCCAACTGCATGGTCCACCAGATGATGTGTGGCTTCCTCAAAGTACAGGTGAGTGCTTTGCCGGGGGGGGGGGGGGGGGGGGAGGGAGGCAGAAAGCGGGGACTGGCTGTGGAGAGAGGCCTCTGGCCCCCTGCCCCTTATACGGTCCTCAGCCATATCAGTCACAGAATGGCACCTTTAGAGCTGGGGGGAGGAAAGCCTTTGAAGGGGGCAGGGAACGAGAAGCCATTTAATTTGGACAGTGCAGGAAAGAAGGGGAGCCTGTGGGGGGGGGGGGCGTATCCAGCACAAACCACCAATTGCTCCTCCACCCCATCTGTGCAGCAGGGAGAGCAGCAGAGCTGGGCGAGGCTATTCTGCCTCCTGCGGGGATCCAACCTCTTCTGCTACCGACACCCCAAGGAGGCCGAGACCCAGGAGGAGCCAGCGCTCACCATTGCCATCAACAAGGTGTGGGGTCTGAGGGAGGCTCCACTCCTGGATTCCTGGGCCAGTCATTTGAGGCTCCTGCTGAAGTGCCTTCCCCACGTTCCTGCTGTGGTCAAAATGTCGCTGGTGCCCAGGCTCACTCAGTTGAGAGGCCAGGCAGGTGGCTGAGGCGAGCAGGGGTGCTCCAGCCCCAACTGGCCTCTGGGGTCCCTGAGATGTGAACTCGGGGACTGTGGCATCCGGCGTGTCACAGACCAGGCCTCCCCCTTCCCCTGCCACCTCCTCTCATAATTCTGCTTCTGCCCCTTTGCCCCTCCACATGGGACATCCTGCTTGCCAGGCGGTTGGCCTGGCTTTTCTGGGCTCCTCTTTGGGGGGACATCTTTCCAGAGTTGGCCCCTTCTTCTCACACACGTACTCTGTGCCTCTTTGTAACCAAATTCCACACAAGCAAAGAACTGGCCAGGGGAGCCTTTTTGTGCCACAGGCCAGGGGAGACTGGCGAAAGCTGTGCCAGGTGCTGCCGGATGGCCAGAAGCAGTTCTTGAGCACTGACACTGCCCAGCTGTCAGCCAGGTTTTATTTTTGGGGGGCTGAGCAGAATTATTGGGGGGGGGAGTAGGGATCTTTTTTGACACCTGGTGGGCAAAGAGCCCCTTTTTGCTCTTCCCTACACATGCAGGAGACGCGCATCCGGGCTGTTGAGAAGGACCCCAAGAATCGCTTGCACAGCATGTCAGTCACAAACCACTACGGGGGTGAGGAAGTGACCCACACATTGCTGGCAGAGACCCGGACCGAGACTCAGCGTTGGATGGAAGCGTTTTGGCAGCACTTCTATGACATGAGTGAGTGGAGGCAGGAGGGCGTGAGGAGGGTGGAGGCAGGAGTGAGTGAAGGCAGGGGGGCCACGTGGAAGTGGGCTGGAGGAGGGTGCTCAATTCCAGTCCCCCTGCTTTGTTCACTGCTCCTCTGGGCCTGCCTCCAGGCCCCTCTGCTGCCAGCTGGGGATGACAGAAAGGTTTGCCACTTCAGGTGGCAACCGGAGGCCCCAACCCATCCTCTCCTGGTGTGAGGAACGAGTAGGAAGGCTCTGCTGTGGGGATGGGTTCGGAACCCACTTCACCCCAGGGAGATCCACTGTAGATATGGGGAGAAGTGGCCCCTCCGGAGCGTCAGAAGGGAGTTTAGGACATGAGTTCAGATGCTTGTTGGGTGTCCTTGGCCAGCTCATGCCCTCTGCCCAGGGCGGCTGTAAGGAGAGGTCTGTCCTGACCTTTGGGGGTGCTTTTTCTGCTGCTCTGAGCTCCCTGGAAAGGGCAGATCCTGATACAACGTATGGAAAGAGCAGGAGGGAGTCAAGGAGGGACGGGCCTTTCGGCAGCCACCCTGCTCAACATTTTTCCAGTTGTATTTAGACTGCTCAGTACTGTCCTGGGGTGCAATCCATGCACGGTGTCCTGGCTGAGCTCAGAGGGGCTGGCGTCTGAGGAGGCATGTGCAGGAGTGCGCCTATTGGCGCCTTCCAGCTGGGCATCGTCTCCATTCAGGTCTCCTTGTGTGGCTGGGATTAGGTAGAGGCTGCTGCAGGGATGCCAAGCGACCACAAGAGGGCACCAGACATGGACTGCCAGCAGCGGGGAGGCAGCAGGATGCAGGTCTGGAGTGGTCCTGAGCGGTCCCTGACCATCTGGTGGGCCCTCTAAGAGGCAGGCAGCTGGACTGGATGTGCTTTGGACCTGACCCGGCAGGGGTCTTCCCACGTACCCTTTTGCACCCTGCCCCCTGATGCGTGTCACTCCTCCCCACAGGCCAGTGGAAGCACTGCTGCGATGAGCTCATGAAGGTGGAGGTGCCCTCGCCACGGCGCCCTACAGCTCTGCTCACCAAGCAGGGGTCCTTGTACCACGAGATGGGTAAGGAAGCACTCTGTGCTGGGGAAGCCTGGGGAGCAGGGGTCCAGGGGCTCTCTGGAGGCACCAGGTCCTGTTCCAGCCCAGAAGACTTGGAAAGGAAAGGGGGCTGGGGGAGAACCTACCCTCCCCATCCCTGCCTGGGGATCCCATGCAGAGCCCCTGCTACTCACCTGTGCAGCTCAGGGGCTCAGCTTTGCCCTGGCACTTTGAGGAAAAAGGTGGCACTGGAAGCTTCATGTGCCCCCCCCCCCCCCGGGAGGACTTTGGCTCCCCCAGGCAGGCCTGTCCCAGGAAAGCCAGCAAAAGTGACCCTCTTTATGGCATTCTGCCCCCCTTGCCCCGGCCCCGTGCCCTCACCCCTTGCGTTGTTGTGCTAGAAAAGGTGTTCTGTGTGTGAAAGAGGTAAAGCTCCTCCAGTGTGGAGCGATGGGGGAAAGGTCTATTTCTGTTTCAGTTTCTACCCATTCCCGAGGAGCCTCCCCCTTCTCTGCCCTTCCTTGGACTGCCTGTCTCTGGGCCTTGTCTTGCTCTCTGGGCCCCCAGCCCCAAATCTCGCTTGTCCCCACCATCCAACTCTATGTGTCTGTAACTCTGTGCTCTCCCCCTGCCTCTCTCTGCATGTCCCCCTCTCTGTCTCCCCCTCTCTGTCCTGTCCCGTCTCCCACCCCCACCCACCCCAGCGCTCTCTGGCTCTGTGGGGCCTCCCTCCAACTGCGAGGGGCTCCTGTTGCAGGACAACGCCGTCTCTGCGGAGATTCGGGCTCTGCTGTCCTCGTATTACAGTGACAGGTGATGTAGCCCACGCAGAGGTGGAGGGGGGGCCAAAAGAAGGCCTGCTCCCCAGCGATGGCTTGTGGGTGGGGGAGGGCAAGAGAATGGCCAGGGAGAGGACTCTGTCTTAGGCGGAGGGGAAATGGGTTGCCACTGGTGGGAGGGGGCTCCAGCATTCCCAGTGCCCTGAAGGAGGGCATTTCATTTCTGGCCACTCCCTGGAATGGCACCACGTCCTTGCTGGGGTTGCAGCCAAAGGAGGGGCACCTTTGCACAGGCAACCCTGTCTTCTGGGTGCAGCTTTCAAGTCCCCCCCCCCCCGTTCTTTGGGAAGATTGACTGGTCTCCTGGGGAAGACAGATCTTTCTCGAGGCTGTACCGGCCTCTGGCTAGGGGGAATGGGCTGCAGAGGCTGTAGGGAGGACAGGCATGTGGGTCAATTCCCTGAGCCCTCCTAGCCGTGGCATGTCCCAATGGCCATCTTGCCCCATTAGGATGCAGTGCAATAGCCTCCCCTTTTGTCTCCAGCTATTGAACCAGGGGACGACATTGAAGCAGTGACGGAGATCCTGGCCCGGCGCGTTTCAGGCCTGGGGCATCCTGCGTGGTTCGCCCTCTTCGACGGAGCCCCTCCTGGCATGACCTCAGACAGCGACAGCACCTCCAGCACCAGCCCATGCCCCCCACACCCGCCCTGGGGCCGTCCCCGAACCCTCTCTCTGGATGCCAAGCTTAGCACGCTGAAGGGGCGCTCAGGCCGGCCTCCCCCACCCAGAACCTGCGGCCCTTCGCACTCCAGCTCCAGCTCTTCCAGCAGTGGCAGCCCCACCCCCGAGCCGGAGCGCCCCCCTCGGCCCTACACACGGCCCAAGTTTGACCCTCGCTCGTGGCTGCAGTCGCAGGTCTGAGAAGATGGTGCAGCGACAGAGGGAGAGCAAGGCGTCCCGGTCCCCCTCAGCCTCTCCTGGAGAATGCCCTTCCTCTGGAGGCTTCCCTGGACTCCTTCTAAGCACGGATTGGGTATCTTTGCCAGCATCAGCCCCACCTGGGGTCAGGCTCCACTTGGAAGAGATGGCAATGTGGGGATCTCGCCCCCCCACCTGGGAGGGGGCTGGACTGACTGACTGCACTTGGCTTCTGGGACTGGAGAGAAGCCCCTTTCCCTGGGGAGAGCCTGGAATTGTTTGCTTTCAGAGGCTGGCAGGGCGGAGCAGCCACAGGAGCAGGCCCAAGCAGACGCCTTTGCTCCCTTGAAAAGGGGAAGGATGCCTGGAAGTGACCGTGGTGGGTTCAGCCCCCCTGCCTGGCTCCCCTCCAAGCTCCCCTTTTTCTGATGAGGCCCCATCAGCTTCAGGGTTTTCTTCCCCTGCAGAGGGGAGACAGTGGGGTGGGGGCAAACAAACCCACTGGTGGTCTTGAGCAGACCCAGTGGAGGAGCCCATCCTCCTCCTCACTGTGCATTAAAGTTTATTTA
This sequence comes from Cryptoblepharus egeriae, assembly GCA_030015325.1. Taxonomy (NCBI): domain Eukaryota; kingdom Metazoa; phylum Chordata; class Lepidosauria; order Squamata; family Scincidae; genus Cryptoblepharus; species Cryptoblepharus egeriae. Next base: position 322,110 of record JAREYC010000007.1, read on the forward strand.
ACACCCCCTTTGTAAAAGGCCTCAGTCTCCATTTCTTCCTCCTCCACCAGTCTGCAAGCTCTGAACCAGCAGCACAGAACATCCTGGCAGGGCAGCTGCAGAGGCCTGGGGCAGTGCAGTGGGAGTGGCGGAGCCACAGGTGCTTTGGGGCCATGCCGGAGCAGTGCCTCTTGGACACCTTCCCCCCCCCCCCCCAGCACCCATTGGGCACAAAGGTCACCAGGGAAGGGCCTTTCAAGAGGATGTAAGGGCCAGAGGAAGGGACCTGCTAGTAGTGGGAAGTCTGGCGCAGCTCCTTGAGCCTGTGGGCACCAGCCCCGCTGCACTGCCTGTGACTGACTGGCCCTTCATTGCTGGGTGTTGTGCCAGCTGCTGGTCCAGGGGGGCACAGCCCTTTCTGCAAAGAGCCTGTGTGCCTGATGCAGGCCGGCCATCACCTCCACCTAGTCTAGACTTCTGCACTTGCTCACTCCTCCTTCTGCACCCCAGCAGGGGCCTGGGAGGCCTTTCTGCCAGAGTGACCCCTGCTTTTCCCTGCATCCCCCCAGCCCAGGTCAACAGAACAGGAGGCGGTTTGGCCCGGGAGAGACTGGGCTGGCTCAGGAGAAGAAGCTGGTTGTGGGAAAGAGGAGTGCCTGGGAGGGGGCAGGAGACACTTGACAGCCTCAGAGGGGAGGAAGCTGGAGACAGACTGGAGAGGGGGAGGGGAGGGGCACGGCACCTGAGTCCTTGGGGAGAGGGAGGGGCACCTGAGTCCTGGAGGGGAGGGGGAGGGGCACCTGAGTCCTAGGGGGGAGGGGGAAGGGGAGGGGGAGGGACACCTGAGTCCTAGGGGGGAGGGGGAAGGGGAGAGGGAGGGGCACCTGAGTCCTAGAGGGGAGGGGCACCTGAGTCCTGGAGGAGAGGGAGGGGCACCTGAGTCCTAGGGGGGAGGGGGCGGGGCACCTGAGTCCTAGAGGGGAGAGGGGGAGGGGCACCTGAGTCCTTGGGGGAGGGGGAGGGGAGGGACACCTGAGTCCTTGGGGGAGGGAGGCCTCAGGGAGCCACACTTGGGGGCTGTTCTCTGCCCAACAGGTGTTGCTGGGAGGGGACCAGCCCCCCGGGGTGTCTTCTACCACCTCGATACCCAGAGTTTTCCTGGGGGATGGAGCCCCTGGTGGAGGTTCAGTGCCCTTCCAGGCATGCCTCTGTGCTCCTCCGTGCCCCACAACAGCCCCGTGAGGTGGGCTTGCAGGAGGCTGCTGAGACTCTCCTCCCGCCTCCTGCTGTTACTCTCTCAGCAGCGCCACCAGCCGCAGTCTCCCATCCAGGAGCCGTCCGGGCCCTTCCCTGCTTAGCTTCCTTCGGCAGCCCTGCGCTCAACCCGCAGCCCAGCACCGGCAGCGGAGCCAGCGCCGCCCAAAGGAGGCCCTTCCAGGATGGGGTGTGTGGCCGCTCCGCCCCCCAGCCCTGCCGTGCCCCACCGGAAGGCAGGAGGGAGGCTGGCGCCCCGGGGACTCCCAGCAGCCCCTCGCAGAGCCCGGGCCTCCCTCGCCGGGGGTTCCCCCGCCTGTGTGGGCGTGGCTTAAGCGGTGGGCGTGGCCGGAGGCTGAGTCGGGCGGCGTGTGGGCGTGGCCGTGCGGGCTCCCCCCGTCTCCTTTGTTCGGCCGGAGTGGGCGTGGCCGTCCGCCTATTGGCCGGGCGGAGGGGCGTGTCCTGGGCGTGGCCGGTGGGCGGTGCCTGTCCGTCCCGTCGGCGGAGAGCAGCAGCGGCGGCGGCCGTGGGGGGCGGGATGGGGGGTCCCCGCAGCGCCGCCCCCGCCCCTCCCCCGCGCCCTCCCTCCCCGCCCCGACGGGGGCCACGCTGAGCCCTCTCGCTCCGCTGGCTGGCTGGCTGGCTGGCTGGGCCCAGGGCGGGGCTCCCCCCGATGGACCCGGACCTGGAGTACGAGCGGCCGAACGTGGAGACGATCAAGTGCGTGGTGGTGGGAGACAACGCCGTGGGCAAGACCCGCCTCATCTGCGCCCGCGCCTGCAACGCCACCCTCAGCCAGTACCAGCTCCTCGCCACGCACGTGCCCACCGTCTGGGCCATCGACCAGTACCGCGTCTGCCAGGAGGTGGGTCGCGACCCGCACTCCCGCCCCAGACCGCCTCCGCCCCGCCCCTCGGGGACCCCCGACACCCCCCAGTCCCAGCCCCTCCCGAATCCCCGCCCCGGACACCTTCGCCCGACCCCCGCCCGCCCCAGAGCACCCCGACCCACCCCGACGCCTCTGTCCCCCGCCAGGTGCTGGAGCGCTCCCGCGACGTGGTGGACGAGGTGAGCATCTCCCTGCGCCTCTGGGACACCTTCGGGGACCACCACAAGGACCGGCGCTTCGCCTACGGCAGGTGAGCCCCCGCCCCGTCCCGCCCCGTCCCTTCCCTCCCGGCTGGCCGCAGGTGCCCCGGAGCCCCTGGGACAGGGAGAGGAAGCGGAGCGGCCGCCACGAGGGGGCTGGACTCGCTCCCGGAGCGGACGTGGCGGAGGCTCCCTCCCTCCCTCCGTCCCAGCGTCTGCAGGGAAGCTGTCTTGGGCTCCGGGGCGGGCGTTCCTCGGGACCGGAGGCGGCACCGGGTCCCTGCGGTGCCCTCCAGGCTCTGCCAAGCCCTCCAGGGAGGGCCCCGAAGGGCTGCTGGGGGGAGGTGAGGGAGCAGGTGGGCTGCATCTGTCTGTGGGGGAGGAAGGGCAGCCTCTTCCCCTGACAGGCTCCATGGCTGGGCACAATTCTTGGCTGTGGCTCTGCCCAGCTCTGGAGGGAGCCTCTTGGCCGTCTGCTTGACTGCCCGGCTTGGGGGTGCAGCTCCAGGCAGCCTCTCACCCCCCCTGACCCCGCAGGTCTGACGTGGTGGTGCTCTGCTTCTCCTTGGCCAACCCCAACTCGCTGCGGCACGTGAAGAGCATGTGGCACCCGGAGATCAAGCACTTCTGCCCGCGCACCCCCATCGTGCTGGTGGGCTGCCAGCTGGACCTGCGCTACGCGGACCTGGAGGCCGTCAACCGGGCTCGCCGCCCCCTGGCCAAGTAGGGACTCCTGGGGAGGGAACCCCAGTCACCCACAGGGGGAGGTGGGCAAGGGGCCTCCCTGCTCTCCACCATGCTTCTGGGGGGTGGACTTAAGGATGAAGACCTCCAGGCTCTTTTCCTGGCCATCCCTGGGCTCGGAGGGTCTGCTTGGCTCTGCTCCCCAGAGGGCTGCTTCTGCCAGTTGCTCACAGCGGTGGTTCCGCTGCTTCTTTCCTCTCCTTCCAGACCCATCAAGCCCTCGGACATCCTGCCACCAGAATGTGGACACGAGGTGGCCAAGGAGCTGGGCATCCCCTACTACGAGACCAGCGTGGTGGCCCAGTTTGGCATCAAGGATGTCTTTGACAACGCCATCCGGGCCGCCCTCATCTCCCGCCGCCACCTGCAGTTCTGGAAGTCTCATCTCAAGAAGATGCAGCGCCCGCTGTTGCAGGCCCCTTTCCTCCCTCCCAAGCCTCCCCCACCCATCATCTGCATCCCGGAGCCGGCAGCCGAGGAGGGGCGAGGCCCTGACGCCCTCTTCCGCGAGCCCCTCTGTGCCGACGTGGTGTTCTGCCTGCAGGGCGGCCACCGGGTCTTTGCCCATCGCGTCTACCTGGCCACTTCCTGCTCCAAGTTCTACGACCTTTTCACGCTGGACTCAGCTGGGGAGGCGGTGGCTGCCACGAAGGAGCCGGCCGGCAGGACTAAAAGCCTGGATGCCGATAAGGGCTCTCTGGGGGCAGCAGCAGGGGGGGCATCTCTTCGAGCCTCCCAGAGTGACGATCCTCTGCGCCTGAGCCAGCCGCTGCGGGAGCTGGCTGGCTGGGGCCGGGGGTTTGTGAGCATGGGTCAGGAGAGGATGCGCGACCCCATCACACACTGCGAGAAGCCCATGACGGCAGTGTACCTGGATGGACTGGTACAGCTGGGGCCTTTCCAGGTAGTGCTGGAGTATTTGTACACGGGGCATCTGGACCAGCTACGGGCAGACCTGATGCAGGTGGCTGCCATTGCGGAGCTGCTGGAAGTCTTTGACCTGCGCATGATGGTGGCCAACATCCTCAACAAGGAGAGCTTCATGAACCACGAGATCACCAAGGCCTTCCACGTTCGCCGCGCTAACCGCATCCGGGAGTGTCTGAACAAGGGCACCTTTGCAGGTAGACAGGTGGCCCCTGAGGAACAGGGACTCTGGACCAGAGTGTGGCTGAACAGCACTGACCGCTCTCCTCTCCCTCCCTAGATGTCGTGTTTGTGGTGGACGACGGCTCAGTCCCTGCGCACAAGCCACTTCTCCTGGCCGGCTGCGATTTCATGGTGGCCATGTTTGGTGGCACCTTTCGGGAGAGCTGCGCAGCTGAGGTGAGGCAAGGGGAGGCCTGGTCTAGTTTGGGAAAGGGGAGGAAGGTGCTGCTCTCTGGGTTGGTGATGGTGAAGCCTGGCTTGGGTATCCTTGGTCCCTTGCCTGCTCCGCCTCACCGACAAGGGCAGTGGCAGCGCAGCCCCGACTGCTCCTTTTCTATGGATAAATGGGCTGCGGTTGGGGAGACGTCTCAGAGGGAGCCACTTTCCAGAAGGCCAAAGGTGCCTGTGAGCTTTGGAAGTTCAGTTTCTGGACTGCCTGGAAGAAGCAGCCAACCTATGATGCGCTCCTGTGGGATGAAGTGGCGCAGGAATTGCTCCATGGGTCACCCGGCCCTGGGCAGGGCTGGGAACTTGCCTGTGCCCTGATCCCCCGCTGCCTGCCCTGTTTTCTTGGCGGGGGCCAGGCCTGCAGAGGCTTCTGTTGAAATAGCTGGGCCGGGACAGCCTTGGTCTCTCCTCCAAGAATGCACTGCCTGCAGCCAAGGAGGAGCCCTTCAGCTCATGTCAGCGAGCACAGACGTGCGTGGAAGGGAGAAGGGGATTGGAAGGGAAGGGATCAGCCCCAGCGCAGGTCTGCCTTTGAATCTGGGGTTGGGCTGCACAACACAACCGTCAGGACTGGCAGGTCAGGTGTGAAGCTACACCGAGGACGTGGCTATGTGTTGGAGGGGCCTGCTCTTCCCTGGGAGTTTGTCGCCCCTTCCTCCTCTGGTGCAGGAGGGGTGCAAAGAGGTCTGCTCTCCTCTTTTTCCCCACCCTATAATGAGCAGCAGCCCCTGCTCAGGAACTGGGCTGTGCTTCTCCTCGCAGCCCTTTCTCGAGGCCAGCTGCTCCGTGGAATGTGCTCCCCCACCCAGGCCTGGCTGGCTTCCTGCAGGGGAGGGTCAGCTACCCTCTCCTGAACCAGAGATAAATTGGGCACCTCGAGACTCAAGGGTCACGAGGATCACATGGGGCTGTGGCTGCGGCCAAGGCCAAGTGGGCTCCTCCCCGGTCAGCTTGTTTGGCTTCTCCTCTTGGCTCAAGTACTTTGTCCTCTGGGCGGATTCTGCAGCTGCCAAAGAGTGGCTGTCCTGCCCACAGCTTGGCAGGGGGGCTGGCGTGCCGCTCTGGAGCCTCTGCTCCTTGTCTGAAGGATTTGGCCCAGCAGCATGAGCAACACAAAGCCTTTGCTGCCTGCCCTGTGCTGTGGGGCGGGGGTGGCTCCTGCCAAGTAAAGGAGGGCGTTTTTCTGTACTGCTGCTGGGGATGAGACGAGTTGCTGGGCAGGGAGGCCCTGGGAGGAAGGGGTGGCTCTGCTGCCAGGGTTCTTTACTGGAAAAGCGGCAGGATGGAACCACGGCTTTTCCTCGGTGGTGCAGGGGATTGACCACCATTAGAGTGTGTGTCCGGGTGCCCGCAAGGGATCCAGTCTGGAAAGCTCTGGGGCCTTCCAGAGTTAAGGGACAGGAAGAACCGGGGCAAGTGGCTAGTCAGGACGGGTCAGCCAAGGGTGGGCAGGGCATGCACGGGGGGGAGGCTGGACAGCTCTTTCAGTGCCCGTCCCCTCCCCCTCCAACCCTCAGGTCGCCCTGCCAGGCACCAACTGCGCCTGCCTGAGAGCTGTGCTCGAGTTCCTCTACATGGGGTTTCTTGTCCCCACCCCAGATCTGGACGCCATGGAGCTGCTGGTCCTCACCAACCGCCTCTGCTTGACCCGCTTGCAGGCCCTGACTGGTGAGTCCTTGGCTCCCTCCTCCTCCCACCCTGTCACCCATCTGGCTGTTGTCTGCCCGGAGGCCTCTTATGTAAGCTGCCGATAAGATAATGAGGCTGTGGGGACGCAGCGTCCCCGGGATCAATGTGTCCCCTGAGCCTTGTTGGCTTTCCACCAGCACATGAAGGGGGTGGCTGGCTGGCCGGCCAGCGGTGCGTGTGGCATCAGGCTGGTGTTGGGAGGGAAGAGAGCGTGTTGTTCCCTGTGGACCAGGTTCTGGAGAACAGAGTCCTCTGCCCAGGCTCTGCTTTGAGCGCTGGGCCTTCTGGCCTTGCCTGCCACGAGAGCTGGTTGGTGTTCAAGTGGCTGGATAAAACCCCAGGCCCTTTCCTGCTGGCTGACATTCAGAGCAGGCACCAAAAGTGCAACAGGCACCAAATCAGTCTTGAGCAGAGTGAGGAGGGACTGAAAAGTGGGGCTTCACGTGGGGGTGGTTTGTGGGCTCTTTGGAAACTCTTGGGGCCAAGAGGGAAGGCACATGCGCACTGACCCCCCCCCCCCAACTCGCACTGAGGCCCTGCCCTGCTTTTCACCTCAGAGCAGTTTGCAGTGGATGAACTTGTGAACGCCAGCCTGCAGCAGGTGGAGATCGATGCTCAGGTCATCCTCTACCTGGAGATGACACAGGTACGGCTTTGGTTTTCTCCAGCCCTCTGGCCCTGCAACACATGCCTCCTGGGTCACCCACCTGCCACCCCCGCTATGGGAGCTCTTGTCGAGCACAGCTAGAGGGGTGCTCTCTGCCACCAGGGATGCTTCCCAATGCAGCAGGCAGCAGCTCCCCCACGGCTCTGTCCTCAGCCTGATGGAAGTGAGGCTGGCACAGTCTGGCCCTCCTGAGCAAAGGCTGGTGGGCAGTTCTGTCCTTGCAAACTTCTGCAAAGCCCCTTTCAGATTTTGCTGTCGCTCCTCCAGGGGCTCCGGCCCTTCCCTCTGGACCACTGAAGGGAACCAGGGGCTGGAGGATTTGAGAAAGGGGTCCTCGCTGGTGACCTCATCCTCTTATCCCTCCCTGCAGTTCCACAATGCCCACCAGTTGGCTGCCTGGTGCCTCCATTACATCTGCACCAACTACAACAGCGTCTGCCGCCGCTTCCCACGGGAGATGAAGAGGATGTCGCCAGGTATGGGGTTGGCTGCCAAGCCGAGTGACGCAGCCGAGGGCTGTCTCCTGTTGAGGGGCCCTGCATCTGCTGACTGGGGCACAGCAGCTCAGATCCAGGAGGGAAAGGGAAGAGACCTTTCCCCCAGAGTTCCCAGAGGAGGAATCCAACAGAAGGGTGCAGCCCCCCTTCAAGCATTGCTCAGGGGAGGAAGCTCTGGGGCTGGCTCAGGCCTTCCTTTCAGCCCCTACAGCAGGACTTGGAGTGGCTTTGTCCACCTCCACTTCCCACCCTGGTCCCTGGGAGCCTTTCACGCAGGAGGCCACCTGTCTGCCTGTCTGCAGGGGATGCCAGTGGGCCCTGGCGTCCTGGTGGTGCCTCCCCTTGGTTGGTGCAGCCAACCCTGCTCTTTTGTGCTGTTGCCCCTTCCTGTAAAGCCTCTGCCCAGGGCAGCTGGGGTGGGGGAGGCATTGCACAGACCAGTCTGTTAGCATGTGACGGGGAGGGGGCATTGGTTCCTGCAACCGCCACCTGCAGCTTCTGTGGTTGGCCAGACAGGGACAGGGAAGGGGAGGACTGCCATGGGCGCAATGCTTGGTGAAGAAGCCACCGCTGCCCCAGCCGCCACTGAGTTCTTCCTTCCCTCTGCAGAGAATCAGGCCCATTTTGAGCGCCACCGCTGGCCACCAGTCTGGTACCTGAAGGAAGAGGATCGCTACTTGCGCTCGCGGAAGGAGCGGGAGCTGGAGGAGGACATGCTGCGCAAACAGCACCCCCGCAGCAAGTGGTGCTTCTGGCGGCCCCACCAGGCCAGCCACATCTCCTGAGGCCAAGCCTGCTTCTCCCTGCCCAGGGAAGGGGGGGAGATCCCCAGCCACCTGCTTGTGCCTTTGCTGGAGAGGGGCCTGGCTGGCTGTGTGGCAGTTGGCGTCTCCTTCTGCCTTGTTTACAAGCCCACCCCTGCCAGCTCCGTGCCTCCTGCTGCCGCTGCCGCCAAGCTTTGCGTGGCATTCACAGCCCTGCCCGTTGCCTGGGCCGGGAGCCTCACACCAGCTCTCTCTCTCTCTAGTTGCTACCTCTAACTTAGCAGTATTCTGAGGACAAAAGGGAGGTTGGCACAGCTGGTAAGGGGACTTGCATCTCCTCAGTGCTGGGGTGGCATTCCTTGGAATCTGCCAGAATGGCATTGGTGACGACTACAGGGCTATGTAGTGGGGGGGAGGGGTGCATGAGGGTCAGGGCTCTGTGCCCTCTGGGGAGGGGGGTTCTCGGATGGTCTGTAGTTGTAGGAAGGGTTTCCGGTTTAGTGCATGCTATGAGGAGCTACTGGGTGCCCCACCTTTCTCTCCGCCCTGTGCCTTAAGACACCAGCCTCTTCCCGTCTTGGGCACTGAGGGGGCGGGAGTCAGACAGGCGCTGGGCGAGGAGGGGTTCAGTCCACAGGAATCTGCACACGTTTGTACAACTTTCTACGCCTCTGGTTATTTTTTTCTCCAAGCACAAACCAACCCAGTGAAGGGCCACCTCAGGCACTCGCTCTACCAAAGGGCTTCATGCAGGCAGGGCCTGGGGGGGCCTGGGAGAGCCTGCACTCCTGACCACTGTGAGCTGGGCCCAGCTGCACCCCCTTTTCTTACTTCCGTATTTCAGTATTGGACTGTTTGACCCTTCAATGAAAGTGTTTTGCAGTGCACCTGTGTCCGTGAGTCTGTCATGGGTGCCGGGAGGGGGTTCTTCTTGTCCGGGAGGCAGGGGCTGCTTCGCCTGCTGGCTGCTGCTCTGGCATCATCTCTGGTAGGGTGCTGCACGACATACTGAGGGACAGCCCTCCCCTGACAGCAGACGGCATCCCCCCACATACACAGGGGGATGGGAAGAAGCGAGAAACCTCCACCCAGCAGAGAAGAGTTCCGCATTCAGTCCTGGCAACTGGCAGTTTATTTCCCCCAGAGCTCCCCCCCCCACCCCGCCAAAGGTCCTTCTTGACTCCTCCAAGAAAGGGCGCTTTTAGCTTCCACTCCCTGGCAGACAGTGGCGTTCTTCCCCGTGGCATGCAGGTGGTCCACCTTTTGAGGGAGCAGTGCTGGAGCAAGGATGGTCCTCTCTGCTTGGTCAGTGCCTGATCTTGGTGAACACGACTGGCCTCTCCCAAGCAGGAACAGAAAACAGAAGAGGATTTTCTTACTGCTCATTGCTTGAGACAATATCTAGCCCCAGCCAAGGCCCAGCAGGGCTTCCTTCTGCCCCAATTGCATTGCAAGAATCTTGGCTCTTCCTGCTCCTAGTTAGGGAACTGGATGACCCTGCTACAGCCATCATCGCCCTCCTGCAGAGAGGACAGCCAGCTCCTGCAAAGGAGGGACTGGCAGCGTACAGGAACCAGCAGGGAGCCAGGAAAAATCTTGTGAGGTGCCAGTGCTCAGATTCGGATAGCGAGACTGATGAAGAAACCAACTCTGTGGAGCACAGCCTGGGCTGGCGAGACCAGACATTGGCTGCTACTTACTGGAGAGTTGGCTCATTCCACCCACCCAGCCCCTTCGCCCTGGCAGTAGGAAAGTCTAGCAGCTCCGTCTTCTCAGCAGCACCTCTCCTGCTGCCGGGAAAGGAAAGGCTACACCTGATTGTAGCGGATTATCTCGTTGAGCTCATAGCCAGTGATGGCAAACGCACTGCCCTCGGGGTTGCAGAAGCGAGCGCCGCAGACCTGGGTGTCAGTCACGCATTCTGTATGCAGATGCTCAAGCTGCAGGGAGACAAGCAGACCTGGGCCTGACACTTGGCTGGGAAGGGGGTGCTTGGCAGCAACTCCTCCCTCCAAATGAGGTGGTTTGTACAGGAAAAAGGCAGTGGGGCACTGCCAGGATCCTGAAAGAGTTTGTGCCCGCTCTGTGCCTCCTCCTTTTAGGTGCTTGCTCCCTGCCCGCCGCACAGTTGCTCAACAAAGCCATGCAGGGCCTCTGTCTGCTGCCCAGGTCAGTTTGAGGTCCAGCAGGGGGAACACCCAATGCCAGGGAGAGCACCCAGTACCACCAGTAGCGCCCACGGGCAGATCAGGACCAGCAACTCACTAGTCCACGGGCCCTTCCTGCTCTGCTTGCAACCACGTTGCTGTTGCCAATCTTCCACCCTGGCCTGGGGTTGCCTAAACCAGCCCCCACCGTCTTGGTCCAGCTGGAAAATGTCATGCGGACAAGTCCCCAAGCAGAAAAGCAGCAGCAGCAGAAGCCAGCCCAGCCCTGCCCCCCTTACCTCAACATGCTGCAAATCTGGATCGCAGGTCAGCCCCCACACCTGCACAAAGGAGTCCTCGGCCCCAGAGAGCAGCTGAAGAAGGGAAGAGGGCACTGCCGGTTAGCACCCCCTGTTGAGAGCTGTGGGGGAGGGAGGGGGCCTTGGGGGCTGAGAGTTCCGTCATGCTGGGCTGGATGAGGAGACAGGCACTTCCAGAAGGGGAGGCTCCTGGGAACAGTCCTCAGTCCTCTCCCTATAAGAACTGCTGCTCCTCTGGCTGCCAACCCTGCTTGCTACGGACATTGAAGTGCTGCTTTCTGGCAAAGGTGGTTTACAAAGAAGAATGCAGAGCCAAACAGCTCCGAGGCCCAAAAGGGCCTTCCCTGAGCAAGAAGCAGGAGACCCCCAAAGACCTCTACTCTTCCTCTCTCAGCTGAAGTCAAGGGGGAGCATCTGCCTTTCTTCAGCCTGCAGAGCAACCGGATCAGCCTCCTCCACCTACATACTTTGCCCTTCTTTGAACCACTTAAGCCTGGTAGGGTCACGTGGTACAAAGAGCTTCAAAGATGACTTCTGCGTCAGGTGACTGAGGAAGCCCCTCTGTTTGTTCTGATGCCTGGTAGTTCGGATCCCAGCCCTGAGCAGCACTGCAAGGAGGGGAGCTGCCCATCCTCTCCCTTGGCATCTGTCTCTGGCCTCACTGCCTGTACAGAGGCCCTCCTGTCCCCACATTTTGGACAGCCCAGATCTGAAAGCAAGGTTTCACTCACCTTCCCCGTGAGCGGTGCCACATCCAGGGCATAGATCCAGCGCGCATGAGCAGCAACCTGAGCCCGGAGAGTCCCACTCGCTGCTTCATACAGGTGAATCTGCCCATTCCCATAGCCAGCAGCAATTATCCCATTCCACAGCTTCACAGAGGAGCAAGTGCACCTGGGTGGGGAGAAGATGCCTTGAGCAGGGGTGGAAGCTGTCCCTGCCCATCCAAGAACCAGGTGCATCTCAAATGCCAAGCCTGACGAAGTGCCACAGATGAGTTGAGTGCAGCAGCAAGTGGAGGACTCAGCTACCCTTTCCCATTTCAGCCATGCACAAACAGCTCCTCTCACCACTGCCTGCAGAGCTAAGCCCAACATTCAGCCTGCCACCCTTCACCCTGTGCAATGGGTTTGCAAGAACCTCTCCCCCCTTCTGTCCCTTGTTCTGGGAGCCATCCTTACCCAGGGCCTGGGATCACAGTGAGCTTCTTGAATGCCTCTCCAGAGCGCCAGACACACAAGGCACCAGAGTCGTCTGCCGTCACCATGTCCGGGGCACCTTCCTGCGATGAGAGGAATGGCAGCATCACCCCCCACCTGTCAGGTAGCTGGATACACCTTAGGAGAGCAGCCTACACAACCAGCTGGGAGGCTCTGCCACATATGACCAGCTTCTCTGCAATAGCGAGATTAACCCTACAATCCAGAGTAATTACGGGAACACGTAAGAGACATTTACGTCGATGAGGTTACAGCACCACCTAGTAAAAAAACCGATGGGAAATTCACATTGCAATCCAGAGCAAGTTGTTTTTAGGTCAGAGCAAGGACTCCCCGTAGTTACTCTGGATTGCGCCCTAAGCGGCAGAGACCTGAGCACTGGCTCTTGCCCGAAAGTTCTACAGAAGAAGCAGCGCTTGAGCAGACCACACCAGTCCTAGTTTCTGGGGAAGGAAGCCTATTGATCAAGTATGAAGGAGCAGATGAAGGTGGCCCAATAATCAATAGGTCTAGCCATACCCCCAGGGGGGCCACCCTCCAAGAGAAACCCCCCAAGGGGCCTGAACTACAGCCAAGGCAGCAGATCTTCTAGTTCAACAGCCAAAACACCAGATGCACAAGATCCGGACAAGGAGCTCAGGGGCCAAACCCTGCTGAGTCGCAAGATGTCACGGGATGTACAGGAACAGAAGGCAGCCCAAAGAGGGCCACAACAGAGGGCCACAACTGCCTCCAGCACCCTGCCTGCTGTAAGGAGAGGCAGGGCTGCACCCAGGGCAAGAGACGGCCCTGGAAGGGTCTGAGGGGTGCTGGGGAGCAAGTCCAGGTCGCTCCTCACCGGCTGCCTGCAGAGCTCTGCCCCAATGTCTGTGACGGAATCACTGTGTTCTTCCAGGACTTCGCTCAGTGTGACGTTGGTGCCCTTCGAGGGGATGTCAAAGACCAGGACAGACCCCAGCGATGTCCCTGGAAAAGAAGGGCTGTAGCTGCATGCAGGGCCCCCACGGCCTCCAGGATGCCCCCCAGGAGCAGCCTCTGACCTTCCCCCTCATGCTGAAGAACAACTCCCATATCCGCTACCCAGACCAAAAAATTACCAGCAGGCCAGGGTTCTAGACCTGGGTCGGCCCACAAGACAGGGTGAGCTCCTGTCCTTAGCCCAGCTCTGCGATGCAGCTGGTTCTAATCATATGGGCTCTGCCTTTCCACTGGACTAACTCAGTGGCGTGGAGGGGGGATTTGCTGCTTGGGTCCCCAGGCGGCCTCTCCTCCATAACAATCCAAGCCAGGCTTTCCTGCTTCGCATGCAGCGTGGGCAGCCAGAGCAGGATCCCAGAGTCTCCCAAGACTGAGGAGGCCTGCCTTTATCCGGAGCAGCGTTCAGTCAGCCACAACCACAGCAACCCAACAGTGGAGGTGACCCCCAGGCCCTCCACTCTGCAGAACTGGACCTCCATCAGTCTTGCCAAGCCCCAAATATAGTGTCGCAAAACCCAGTCACAGCCCAAGCCTGCCAGCCGGTTCTATCCCCCGAGCCCCTCCAGGACTCCGACCCTGACATGAAGGGAAATGATAAAGAACCCTCCTGTGGCTGCAGCCGCCCTGTCCCTCCCCAGCCCCACACCTTCTGATCTCTCCCTTCCAGCACCTGCTCACCCACACAGATGAAGCGCTGGCCGGTGGCTGCAACCCCACGAGCGAACATCGCCTGTCCTGGAGAAGGAAGGAAGGAAGGACGGAATGGGGGGACCTGCACGTCGGGGGGCAGCCAAGAGCCCATCTGGGCCAGACTCTCCTCCAAGCAAGACGGACTGACTGGAGGGAGGGAGGGAGGGAGGGCAGAGCTCTGCAGCACACGCCCCACTGCTGTCCCCTCCGCCTGCTCTGCAAAGCTGCACGACTTCCAGCACAAGCCTAACCATGTCTACTCAGAAGCAAGCCCCATTCTATTCAGTGGGGTTATTCCCAGGAAAGGGTGTTTTGGATTGCAGCCTCAGAGCTAGATACGCTCTCCATGAAGAGTGAAGAGGTTACTGGAAAGTGATGGATGAAGCTCAGGCTCCAACCCCGCAGCCCCGACTCCACACCCATCCACCACCTGAAACCGCAGAGGAAGAACATCTTCACAGCAGGAGGGAGGGAGGGCGAGCTCGGCACAAGGAAGGGGGATGCGGGCCAGGAACCCTCCCCGGGCGAGGCTGGCGGAGGAGCTCCCAGAGCTGTGCTGGCTCCGCTCAGTCCCTGCTCCGGGAGAGAGAGGCCTCCTGGCGGGGCTTCCCCTCCACCCAACCCCTGCGGCTGGGAGTAAAGCTGTGGCCTCCGCAGCCCTTCGCCGGCCCAGCTGCAGGAGGCTCTGACCTGCCCCGTCGCCCTCCCGACCCAGAGAGAGTACCTGGGGAGGCCTGCAGCCCATCCAGCGAGTGCCAGTACACCAGGACCGACCCGTCCGACTCGTACATCTGGGGGCGGAGAGAGGGTGTGAGGGCCTCGGGCAGCCCGTCCCCCGGGCCAGGCCCAGCCGAGGGAAGGGAGGGGAGGCTGCGCTCTGTGCCGCCTCCCCCAGACTCACCTGTACGCCCTTCTGCGAAGTGAGCACCAGCAGCACCCGGGAGGGAAGGACGCACCAGGCCACCTGCGGAGGGAGGGAGGGAGGGGGTCAGGAGGGGAGTCCCGAGGCGCCTCCGCCCCCCTCGGCCGGCCACCCGGGGCTACCTGCGTGAGGAGCGGGGCGCTGACGCCGGGGAGGCCCTCGGAGGTGTGGAGCTGGCGGTGGGAGGCGCTGAGTCCGTCGGCGGAGGCGCTCACCATCCCCGCGCAGCCGCCCTGCACGCAGGCCAAGTACAGCAGCTGCTTCTCCGGCACCGGCAGCACCGCCAGGTTGTTGAACAGCCCCAGCGGGGAGCCCCGCAGAGACACCGCCCGCCCGCGACGGAACATCCCGCCCGCCCGCCTCAGACCCTCCGCGGCCGGCAAAGCCCTCGCGCGCCCCCGGAGCAGCCCCGCCGGAGACACCGCCCGCCAGGGAGCCCGCGCGCACCCCGCTTCCCCGTTGGCAGGGAGACGGCGCGATGACGTCACGTCGCGTGGCCGTTGCTCGGCAACCGGGCCGCAGACGAGAAGGCGCGATGACGTCACTTCCCTTTGCGTGGCCGTTGCCCGGCAACCCGGCCGCGTGAACGAAGGCGCGCTAACGTCACTTCCCATTGCGTGGCCGTTGCCCGGCAATCCGGCCGCAGAAAAGAAGGCGCGATGACGTCAGGACGCCCCACCTGGGCTGTTGCCCCGCCAACTCGCAGCTCCTCCACGGAGGATCGGCCCCGTCCGGCGGGAGGCCCGGCAGCGGTGAGGGGGGGGCTGGGGAGGGTGTCGGCCCCGCACTCGCGTGGCCCCTCCTGACGGAGGTCTCCTGCCCCCCCCCACGAGGCCCGCAGGCCGCGCCGCCCCGAAGTCCTCCGCCCGCCATGCTGGGAGTGAGTCTCTCCCCGGCCCGGCCCGGCCCCCTTCCTCCGGTCCTTCCTCCGGTCCCTCCTTCCGTCCCCTTCCCTCCCTCCTTCCCTCCCTCGGGATCCGCTGAGGCCTTCCTTCCCTTCCCGCAGAAGATGACCTCCCGGGACCGCGTGGCGCAGGCGAAGTCTCGCGCGGAGCGGTCGCGCCCCCCGACGGTGCCGGTGCCGCAGGTGGAGATCGTGCCCGGGCGGCTCTCCGAGGCCGAGTGGCTCTCGCTCCTCAACTTCGAGGAGGCCGAGGACGTGGTGGGCGACGTGCTGGCCTCGCTCCTGGACCAGGTCCTGGACGACTGCTACAGGCTCTACCTCGCCAGGCAGGTCAGTCTCCCTCCTCCCCTCCTCCCCAGGCGCTCTGCGGTGCTCCGGCCCGGCCAAAGCGAGGCCCCCAGCAGGCTCCCCAGTTTGAGCCTCTTCCTCCCACCACTTCTCCAGCTCACCTCCTCCGACCTGTTCCTGGGGAGGCTCAGGCCCTGCAGAGCCTCCTCCATCATCTCCCGTTGTGGGGCTCTCCCAGGCACCACCACCAGCCCTGGCCGGGTTCAGCCCTGAGCGCGCCTGCTTCCCTGCCTCCCTCCCTGCCTGCTGCTTGCGGACCACTGGGAGGCTCCCTCCCCTGCCTGTCTCCCTGGGGCAGCCGGTCTTAGGGAGAGCCTGGCCCTCCAGAGTCACGCCAGGCGTTCCATTCGTGCTGCTCTGAAGGGGAGCAAAGGGAGGGTCCTCCCAGTCTGAGTGACTCAAGGGAGCACTGCTCAGCCAAGCCCTGGATGCCTCCCTGGTCATGTGCCCCCCACAACCCTCCCCACTGGCCTCCTTGCAGTGCCTGCCTTAGGACAGCCAGGCTGGCAGGAGTGGGCCGAGGACGGAGCTCACTCGGGTCTCAGACCTGGCCCGCCTTCAGACTGCCTTTCCCGGCGGGGGTGAGGCTTCCGCCGCAAGCGGCTGCTCCGGCCCCTCCAGCTCTGCCTCGGATGGTGCTCCAGTCTCCCCGCTTGGGAAGGTGCAGAGGCTGCTGCTGTCGGGCAGGAGTTTGGCTCCTGCGGAGTCCTTGCTGGTTCCAGAGAGCCTCTGAGCTGAGCCTGCAGGTGTGTCTTCCTCCTTCCAGGAAGAGAGGCCGGATTCTGGCCAGCTTCATGCTCAGGTCCGGCAGGTGCGGTGCTTGAGGCCGGACTAAGGGGAACGTCCTGCCGCCTCCTTCCGGGGTATTAATAACCTGCCTGCTTCTCGGTGGTTCTGGAGAAGGAGCAGTGAGTGGGGCTGAGGCAGGAGGAGGTTCAGCAGCCAACGTGAAGACGGGCAGAGCGAATGGGTCGGATACAGTGCAGTCCCTTGAATCCGGCAGTGAGTGGGGTCTGGACCAGCCAACCCCTGGTTTGTGTGGCTTCTCTTCACCCCCACCTCCTCACCCCGTTCCTCTGCCGGCCCCAGTGCATCCCCTACGTCATCAGCCAGGCGCGGGAGGCCATGCTGCAGATCATTGAGTGGCGCTTCCTGGTGCGAGATGAGGGCGAGTTCAATGTCCCGGAAGACCCCACGTGGCAGGAGGATGAGGAGCCGGCGCCCAGCATCACGGATTCCTGGGCCCAGGGCTCTGTCCCTGTGTTGCAGCCCATGCCAAGTTCAGAGCAGATAAAGGTAGGAGGCCTGGCCGGGGCCCTTGGGTGCTAGTAGCAGGGATGGAGCGCCAGGAGCCGAGGAAGCCAGGGACGGGGCCTGCATGAACAGACAGACGGGGGCACAGAAATATGCAACTCAGTTCCTCCAGGAAAGCCCAAAGTCTTTGGCACTCCTTGCCACAGGATGTGCTGATGGCATCTGGCCTTTAAGCAGGGACTGGACAAATTCTTCGAGGAAAGGACCGTCACAGGTTACGAGCCGGGATGGGTGAGTGTCTGCAGAGATAGAGGTGGCTGCGGGGGGCACCTGGAGGCAGGCACCTTGTGTGCTCCCAAGGTCTGTGGTGGGCACTGTGAGACCAGGACGCTGGACTAGATGAGCCCCGTTTGGCCTGATCCAGCAGAGGCACTTCTTAGTTTCTAAGGAGCCCCCAGATAATTTTTGGGACCATTTCTGCTCTCTCCGTTCTGAGCCCTGAGGAGGCTGCAGGGGGTGATGAGGGGCCTTTGGGAGGCTCAGAGCAGCTCTGGACGCAACAGGAGCAAAGCTGCTCCCACGTCCGGTGCAAAGGGAAACGCTGAAAAGCACTGGTTTTGCCATCTGTGGTTTTCGGGATGTGGGAATCCAGAAACGGAGCCCCAACAGATAAAGAAGCTGCCCCTGCTGAGTGCCACTTTTCTAGGGAGAAGGGGAGCAACAGGAGAGGTCTGGGCACTTTTTCTAGCCAGGCCAGCCCCAAAGGCCATCAAAGAGCATAAGACGTTGCTGCATCTTGTGAAGCGTCCTGGGTCTGGGATGCTTCCCGACCTATGGGTGCTAGACTCACCTTCTGCGTGTGGCTCTGCTACAGGTTCCTTTGGTGGAGGTCTTGGAGGAGGCTGTTGCTGCTCCCGTGGAATGGCCTGGGCTTGTGGAATCGGCTAAGATGGTTGTGGAGCCCCCCCAGTGGGAGGCAAAGCCATCTCTTCAGTCCTCGCAAGATGGTTTCAGGTTTGAAAAGGCCTACAGTAGTAAGGAGGCACTCCAGGTGAAAATTGGACCACCCCCCTTGCCCCGTCCTAAGAGTAAGTTCAGATACTACGGGCCTTCGCGCTCAGCCTTCTACCGAAAGCTGGTGAAGCCCCTGGGCGAAACTGAGAAGAAGCTGCTCCTGCATGGACTCTCCCAGGTGCCCTTGGATGGGGCATCATACAACTTGCTGTTCAACCACCCGCCCCTCCTCCCCCCCTCCTGCAGCAACCTGCTGCGGATCCAGCTAGGCCGGCCTCCCCACATCAAGGACGTCTTCTTCGACGAGTCTGGCAACATCCGGGTCGTGCCCCAGCTGGACCTGGCCCGCCTGCCCAAGCGGTGGATCAAGCCTTCTGTGGAGGTGGTGGACCCGGCCGTGGAGTCCCAGCGGCAAGAAGCTCTCCGGACTGTCTCGGGGCGCTGCAGACATCCTAAGTCTCTCCGACCGGGAATAGATGCTGTGCGCCTGAGCTCCACCAAGCCTCGTATACTGTCCCAGACTGTGCTGAGTGGTGGGCGAGCCCAGGCCTCGCGGAGGATTCTTTTTGAGTCAGGAGTGCAGCAGACCCCACTGGGGTGGCTCCTGGAGCCCACAAGCCTGGTTTATGTGAAACCCACCTTGTTGATGGAGACCTTTGAGCTGGCCCCAGGGGTTACTCTCAGGGACAAGAGCGCTGCCCACCATGGAGTCCTGCCTGCTGTGCAGGAAGAGGAAACAGGGAGGGCAACTGAGGAGCTCAGGCTCCTCAGCCCTTGGGGTCCAGACCTTGGGGCCCCTTCTGTTGAACAGCTTGTGGAAGAGCCCAGGACCTTGCCTCAGCTGCACCCTGGAGCAACGCCCGTGTCAGGGCAAGCACCCACATGAGCTGCCGCCTCTGCACGCTGTGGTTTGTGTCACGGAATAAAAGAAAGGTCTCTGTAGTTCAGCTCCCTGCCTGGCCTGTTTGTGTTTGCTTTCTAACAGGCCCATCACAAGGAAAGGGGTCGGGAAGCGCTGCACGGACACAGGTGGGTTTAAGGGGAAGGGAGTACTCCATATATCTTCTCAGGAGCCCAGGAGTTGGAGTTCAGATTAACCCCCTGGCTGATGCCTTCTCTGGTTGCCACCACCAGTCATGGAGAGGCTGCCTGCTTTCAGCCAGGACAACCACCATCCCGAGAGGGCAGTTCTGGTCAAGCTGCCAGCAAGACACTTCCAGCCAGTGAGATTCCGCCATTGCCTTGTGGAGCGGCTTCCGCCTGTGAAAAAGCCAGCCATCCTCGGCTGAAAGTTCTTGCTCCTTCCAGATTCCCTGCCGTGGTGAAGAGGGCTCTAGTACCCATTCTGAACTGGTGCTTCATTGCTCATAGGATGGCTCTGCTGGGCCTCTCCAGCTGCCCACTAGAAATCTCCCACTGGCCACTGGTCACCCGCCTAAGCAGCTGTTCCATCTAAGTGTCCTTAAGGGAAGTGTGTGGCACCTGCTTTTGTTATGAGTGTTTGAAGTGTTGAATAGGGAGGGCTGTGGAGCCCACCTGAGAACCGCTGGCTCTGCTCCAGGAGAACTGCTGGCTCTGCTCCAGAGCCCCCCCCCCCCTTTTCCAGGAAGCCCTTCACAAAGCGGCCAGTAGTGAATTGTGAGCATAAGATGCCGTGTTTGGGGGTGAGCCTGATTATTCCAGAGGACGACACTCCCAGGCCCCGCTGCTGACTCCAGAGCGGTGGAGGGGGCTGCAAGAAAAACTCCCCAGAGAGAAGTGGGAGGGAATAGAACTATCCACGTGCCCGGGAGAGAGACTTGGGTTGGAGATCTCAGTGAGGGTGGTGCATGTGGCCTCTCTCTCTCCCCAGGTTCCAGACTCTTGATCTTGGGGTTTCCTGGATGTAGCCAGTCAGTTGCTCTGACGTGGTTGTGCCGCAGAGGATCTGAGCTGTGCTGCAAATGCCTGGGAAGTAGCAAAGGACGCCTGGGACTGCCGGGCACCCTGCTTTTCATGGCCATTTGTTTGACTGCCTGAAGGTGCTAACGAGAGCCGGCTGACTATTAGGCTGCCAAGTGCCTTGCGCATAGGCCTCGTACCTCAACCTTGGACTCTCCTGACAGTGCCTCTTGCATTCCTTGCCGCCCAACCTTGACACACCCCACAGTCGGTCGTAAATCAGAGCAAATGAAACTGCTGTCTGCTTGGGCTTTGTGGCTGAAATGCTCCTTTGCTGAACAAGAGCAGTGTCTGGCCCAGGCCCTCCTGGCTTGCCCCTGAACATAGCTGGTCCTCTACTCGCGTCTAGATCAGTGGTGGTGAATCTATGGCACACCTATCGGGGAAGGCACTCAGAGCCTGCGCAGTCGTTGTGCTGCCACACGCCTCTTGTTGCACGTCCCTGGCCCAAATTGCACATGTCTGGAGTTATGGGCATGCACGGTGGGCATAGACCCCCTCAGTTCAGCTCCGAAGAGGAGCTGCTGCTCAGCGCACTCCTAGTCCACTAGGAGTTCTGGTCATGTATGCTGGACGCCAGTGCTGTCAGTCAGTGCTTGGTGCCAAAAGGTTCACCATCGTGCTCTAGATCTTCACAGAGAGTGCCAGTGTGGACCTGGCCGACCCCTGCTGTTCTGCCTGGTAGTGGTGGGTCCCTGTGAGATGCAGGAATCAGGTCTTATGATGGTCTTATGACTGTCAGGCCCCCCCCTTCATAGATACACTGCGGTACACATCATATATCCAGTGGTTGGCAGACGTGGGAAATAGTGTTGCCTCCTCCCTAGGACAGACTGCTGACCGTTTCTGACCTGGCCTGCCTTGTAGCTGGATTTCAGCCCAGGGGGGTCCTGTTGCGTGCCAGGCCCGGACTTTGTCCCAGTTGAGCAACTGCTGCAGGCTGTCCTGGTGCCTGTCGCTGTGTGGAGAGGCATTTGCGGTGGTGTCTGCCTGAACACCTGCTGCTGCGGGGGGGGGGGGGGCGTTACGAGAACTGCTCTCTGGTTATACTTGTAATTAATTGAACAGTATAAATGTGTTTGGTTTAGCCCCTCCTTTCCCTTCCCCCCACTCCTAAAAACCACCTTTGTGGCTCCCAACCTCCGCTCCCTGTAGCCCTCTCTCCTTTGTTTGCCCCCCTGCCCTCTGGCATCACCACCTCCTGCCCCTTATGTGCTCATGCAAAAGTCAGTCTGAAGAGTGGTCATTACTATCCTTCCTTGCCAGGGCCATGTGGGTCAGCCATATGGGTCGCATACGGGTGTGTTCTTCTCTGTTTTGGTCCCGATTGGGTGATGGTCAACAGCCCCTCCCCAGTCCTGCCCTTTCCTAGGTGAACACACCTAGCTGGGCATGTGGCTCTTGGGCCTAAGGTATAAAGCAACCCTGCCTTCTACTGCTCTCCCTCCCTCTTTCTCTGGATGCCAAGGAGCACACCGCAGGGGCAGGTAGCTATGCCGGCGCTGATTGTCCTCTTCCCCTTTCTGCCTTCTCCCCTTTGCCCCAGCTATTCTGAACCCCCTTTTCCTTTGCTACATCCTACGCAAGGAACAGGCACACCTCGTTCTCATGCTGTGGAACGCACGTCATGTTACTTTATGCTGGATGGCAGTAAAGTCTGTCTTTGTGACAAGTGTTCCTCGGTGGCTCTTTCTGCCCGGGTCTCCCCTCCGCCTGACGCTGTCCTGAGTCCTGCCCGCTCCTGCAGGGTAACCAAAGAGAAGCAAAGGCTGATTCCCCTCTTTCTGCTGCTCTCTTGGCAACAGGGGTCACTACCGCAGGGCATGGCTGCCAAGGAGGTGTTCGGCCTCCTCTCCTCCCACCCCACCTGGTTTGTCTGTTCCTTGGTCCTGGGGGTGATGCTCTGGGCCAAAAGGAGGCACGTGTGGAACCCCCGCACTTGCCCCGTGGACCTGAGTGGCAAGACCGCCATTGTCACTGGAGCCAGCCGTGGTGAGTGTGCCTGTGGGGCGGCTGTGGGGAGTGGGCCAGTCCCTGCTAGGAAGCCCAAGTGGGAGCAGCGCCACTTAGGCAGCCACCCGGTCCCCCTGCGATGCCTCTATGCTGGGGTTACCCTGGGTGGTGCCAGTGAGGGCTACGCTGCAGTCAGCATGCAGTGCAAAGCTTGCTTTCACCCACCAAGCTTCTCAGTGTTTAAAAGAAGGGTAGACTTTATTCAGCCTCAGCCAGCCTTTCTTCAGCCTGCTGCATCCTTCCTCTGGGAAGGCGAAGGGCGGAGAAGAAGAGTCTGGCCGGCAGGGACAAAGCGAGAGTGCCTGGCGTCCGAGAAGGGAAGGCAGACCCCACTGGAAGGGGTGGGCGTTCAGACCACAGGCCAGGGGGCTTCTGAGGGTGCCAAAGAAATGGTCTCTTTATTCAATTTGTCCTCCCTCTCTCTCTCTAGTGGGCACCAGAAGAAGGTGGGGTAATGGAAAGCAGTGTGAATAATTTGGAAATAAGAAAAGATAGTCACTTCAAAACACACTGAAAGAGTAGACATGAAAGCAGCAATCAGAGTATGACAGCAAAGCATTTAAAGTCCAGACAGAGGTTGAATGTGGTGTGAAAGCTTCCCGTTCCCAGTCTGCCCCACTCGCCCCAGCACCCCTCCCCAGTACAGAGACCTGCCCTTGAACTGACCGTCTCAGTCTGCAGGAAGGGGTCAAACAAGCGGCCAGAGAGGAGGTCTGTGGGCAGTTGAAACATTCCTAAATCATGTGGTCCAGGCGGCTTCCAAACAGTCCTGTGTGGCCGTTCTGGCTGCAGCGCAAGCCTGGCCTCTGAACCCAGAGTGGTAGAGGTGCAAAGTTCTCTCTGTTCCTGATCTCTTCCGCACATTCCTCCCCTGGGAAGGTCGGGGGCGGGGGGCAGAGCAGGCAGGATGCCAAACGATTCACCCGCTTGGCAGCTCCTGCACCGTCATGCAAACCAGTCCTGCGAGCTGTGAGATTTCACGGGATTGTGACTGGAGATGGCAGAGCCCAGGTACGAGGCTGGGCAGAGAAGGGGCTTGTGCCTGGGCATGGCTGTGAAAGCAAAGCAGCTGTTGGAAGCTCAACCTCCCTGCAGGGATTGGCAAATACGTGGCTCTAGACTTGGCCCGCAGAAACGCACGCCTCATCTTGGCCTGTCGGAGCCAAGAGCAAGGGCGAGCTGCGCTGGAGGAGATCTGCAGGGCCACGGGCAACTCTGACGTGCACCTGCGCATTCTGGACATCAGCTCCATGGCCTCAGTGCGTGACTTCGCCAGGCGGTTCCTGAGCGAGGAGAGGCGACTGGACATCCTTGTCAATAATGCAGGAGTCACAGGTAAGCGAGGGAGAGTGAAGGAAGTCTGAGGGGGACCAAGGAGACTCTCTGGGGTCGGGTGGGTCCCCTTTCATCAAGCTTTCGGGTCAAGCTTTTGTCAAGGATGCTCTGCCTGCACGTGTGTGTCTTGCACAGTCTTGCTCCCTGATCTGCTGGGAATAGGTTGTAGCCCCTCCTAGTAAGAGTCTGGCCGGCAGGGACAAAGTTAGAGGATGCTGCGTCCTCTTCGGAAGCCGAGCTCACCTGCACTCTCCAGAAGCCTCTCCCGGCTTGCTTGACATCTCCACAAACCAGAAGTAACTTCCAGCAGATTCTGCTAGCCAGTCAAGGGCAGGGTGAACATTAGACCAGAAAAACCGGAGTGGTCTGGATTTTGAGCCTCCTGTCCGGGTGTCCTACATTTTGGCTTCATTTTTTAACTTCACGATGGTGCGCAGCTCCCCGTCATGTCATATTCACTGGATAGCTCACTTTATATATCATGTTGATGTATCTCCTTCCTATCAAATGTTATGGCCAAAAAACTGAAAACCAAAAATATAAAAAAATTACGTTTTTTGGCAATTTTTTTTAAGTGGGTAGGAATTGTGGTCTTGGGGTTCAGGAATTTGGCATCTGGTCACCCTGGTCAAGGGATGGCATTTCTGCCGTCCAGGTGCCTCATTTGGGGACTCTTGCAACGATGATGCATTGGAAAGCATCCCAAGGCAGGCAGAACCAACATTTCTCCTTCTCCAGGCTTGCCGTACTCGGTCACCGCAGAAGGCTTGGAGCTGACATTTGCTACCAACTTCCTGGGCGCCTTCCTTCTCACCAACTTGCTCCTGGGTGAGGACAAATCTCCTTTCCCCCAACTCCAAAACTTGTTTATTTTGGTCCAGAAGAAGGCATTGCAGCACTATTGCAGCCAGCCTCTCCCCCCCCCCCCCCCACAGGTGCCATGAAGGCCTCGGCCCCTGCTCGGATTGTCAACGTCTCCTCCTACCGGCATTTTGCTGGAAAACTGAATGTGAAGTTCCTGTCCGGAGAGGAGAGGGTGGGCTTCAGCCAGACCTACTGCAGCTCCAAGCTGATGAATGTGGTCTTCACCCTGGAACTGGCCCAAAGACTGCAGGGAACAGGTGAGCACACCTCCCACTGGGAAGCACCTGCAGTCCATCTGGAATTGCTCCCTGTCGCGGGTCTGTCTCTTTTTCTTTCCCGTCCCTCCACTGACAGTGACTTGGTACCAGGACCACTGAGATTTGGGTCCCATCCTCATCTTCCTCCCCCAAGGAATGCATGGTAATGAGGAATAGACACGGGTAGGTTGCTGAAACTCACGTTTACTAAATTCTCAAGCTTGGTGGTTACGATTAACTTTCTTCTCACAGTTTCTCTTTCTTTCAACAGGTCCCCCCAGTTCCCAGACAGGCAACATCCTGGTGACAACGACACCAGGTGAGTAACAGTCAAAATACACTGTCCATTTTGCCCATAAACTCAGCCTCACCGCCCTTTCTTTTCTCTTACAGGGAGGGGATCACCGGCCCTTCGCCTTCGGAGGGAAGAAGAGTCCTCTTGCGTTCCGACCACCGCCTTGTCACTCCCTCTGACAGCTTCTCGTGTTCCGCTTCCTCCCCCTCCCATCTCCTCTCCCGTCTTTCCTGGGATGGGGTTCTCGGGGATGCTTGGGTTGCGGGGGTTCTCTCTGCAGGCCTCATAAGCGCTGAGCTCCTTCCGTGGGAGATCCTCTCTCCAGGGTGTCTCCCGCCTAATGCCCCCCCCCCGGTTCCACACGTGGTTTACTCCTCCCCCATTTCTTCCCACCAGATTCCTGCCAATGACTGCACCCCTCCATGGGCATACCATCTAGTAGAGGGGCCAACAGTTACACCTCTCCTTGCTGGGCCTCCCCTCCCCCTGTCTTCCACAACTGCACCGTGTCCTCCATTCTCCACACTTCCACTAGTCAGGAAACAATTGAATGTCTAGGGGTGGGTAATTGGGCCATCCCAAATCCCCATCTCTCCCCCAGGTGGGCCCCCATGGGCTCCATGTTGGATCTCTGATACGCGTCCCAGTCTGTATCACACTCCCCAGGAGGAAAGTCAGGGCAGGAGTTTCCACGTCAAGCCTCTGCCTGCCACACATTTGAAGCACAATCAGGGATGCACATTTGCATTTGATGCACACTCGATGCACATTCGTGATGTGGGTCCTTCAGCCGCCTGCGCTGAACAAAGGCAATAGATCCTGTGGAAGGGAGTCTGGAGGCACAGGTTGAGCAGGCGGGTGAGAGCGCAGGGCAGCCAACTGGGGAAGGGGAGGCAGAAGCGAGGGAGTCGCAGACTTCCAAGATGTCCTGGATTTGATCTGAAGGTGGTCATGCTTGGAGAGCTCCAGTGATCCAGCAGGACTTGAGTCTCACAAACCACAGACCTTTGCTCTTTGGGAGGGAAGAAGTGCTTGCCAGGGACAAGTCTGCCAGCTGCCCAGGTGCCCTTGGCATTCGTTCTGCCACCCCACCTGCAGGGAAGTTGGAGCCCCTCTGGTTTTCTCTCCAGTGAAATGAGTATCTTGGTCTGTTTACACACTGACACTTGGCCTTTTGGGTGGAAGTACCAGAACAATTTGGGGACACACTTTGAGCCTCCGTTTGCACTGAGAGGTGTACAGAATGCCTCGTTTTCTGGGTGTTCTGGGAATTTGCCTGCTGGGGGCTCTGTGAGTGCAGGATCCAGCTCTCTCTCTCTCTCTCTCTGGCTGTAGGAATTCACATAAAGATGACCCCCATCAGCTATGTGGGGCACAGACCCCACACCAGCAGTCCAACCCTAGCCTGTGACCCTGCTTCTCTTGCAGGGGTGTCTGTCACTGCTGTGAATCCCGGCACTGTCAAGACAGAAATCATGCGCCACTTCAGCTGGTGGGTGCGCCTGCTGTTCCATGCCTTCGGTCCCTTTCTGAAGGTGAGTCGGGCAGTGGCTGGCACTTCCGTGGCTGACACTCGGGCTTTCTGGAAGAGGCTGCTTGTTGAGCAGCAGCAAAGGTGGAGACAGAGGCATCAGCCAGCAGCAGACAGTACAAAAAAGAGGGGGAGCCAGGAAAGAGCCTCTTCAAAGCACTGCTGGCAATGCAACCTTCATCCAGGACAGCCGTGTATGGAGCCTGGCACCTCTTTCCACCTGGGGTGGTGCATCTCAAGAGGCCTGCTGCTCTGCCACCAGGACACGCAAAGGCAGTGCAGTAGCCTGAGAAGAGGGTGGAGCCCAGGTGTAGGCAGGGGACACCCACGATCGAGCTCAGTAGTGCTCCCTTCACAGCGCCAGGTGGAGGAGGGTCTTTCCCTGGAGGGCCCTTCTGTAGGCAGGCATGGCCTCCAGGGTCACCCTCTCCCTCCCTCAGCAGCCTTGTTGCTCCACACCTCCCAACACCCCTCTCTGCACAGACACGGTGACTGATCTTAGGTGGGAGAGCAAAGGCCCGTCTGGCACCGTGCTTCTCCTCCAGCAGCAGGACGGGGAGTGTCCCAAAACACCCAGGGTTGTGCTCTCCTCTCCGGCCAAGCCCAGCACTGAGCCAGCCTTGCTCTGAAGGTGGCCATGAATATTCCAAACCAGTGGCCGTGACAGACCCACCCTGCAAAGTAGTCCAGCGTGACAAGCAGTGGTGGCACTTCAGGCCCAGGGTCCCAGTGCAAGCGGTTTGGCCCCTGCCATGTCCTGCCCAGCACTCTTCTGACCTCTGCCTCCTGTCCTTCCTAGACAGCAGAAGAGGGAGCGGTCAGCACCCTGTACTGTGCAGTCTCCCCGGAAGTCGAGGGCATCACCGGCAAGTACTTTGACAGTGACTGCAGCCTGAGGCTGCCTGCAGCCTTGGCTCAAGATCCAGCGGTGGGGCGCAAACTCTGGGATGCTTCGGAGAAGCTGACGGGCCTGGATGCTGGAGGACAGCAGTGAGAACAGCTCATCGAGGCTCCGGGGCAGGCTGCAGGAGGAAGTCTAGGCACCTTCAACTGGCCTTCCTCTCTCAGGGCTCCTCTTCCTGGCCAAGCCCTTTCTTTCTTTCTTTCTTTCTTTCTTTCTTTCTTTCTTTCTTTCTTTCTTTCTTTCTTTCTTTCTTTCTTTCTTTCTTTCTTTCTTTCGCTTTTCAACTTAAGTTCACAAAGCGGTTTACAAGAAAATGAAAAAATTAATAGCTAGTGGGTCCCTGTCCCCAAAGGGCTCACATTCATTTCCTTGCAAGCTCTTGAGCAGCAGTGCGGGCATCGCAGCCCCTCTCTTGGGAGCTCAGGGACTGTCCCACAGATCTCCTGAGGCTCCCCTGGTGTGTCCTCCACACACATTGTAGGGTCATTGTAGTTGCTGATGGACGTGAGCCTCAGTTCTGGCAGGGGGGAGAACTGCTGCGCTGTCCACCCGCTGATGTGCCAAGAGTGAGACGAAGGGGCGAAGGGCCACATCCCACTAGGAGGCCGCTCTCCTGGAGGAAGCACAGGCTGCGATCCCAGCCTTTGGTTTGCCCAAAGTTAATGATTTTCTTGGCCCATCAATCACGTTTGCCTTCCAAGAACCCAAACACTTTGCCTGACCTCATACAATTCATCATCCTCCAAATGGAGCCTCCGGAACTGGTGCCGCTCCAGCCTCGCAAGACACACTTGGGGCCAAACGTCACACAAAGCAGCTGTGATGCTGCAGACACCACTTTGTAAGATGTTTTTTCTTGGAAAGCAGAACACAAATGTTGTTCATAATTAATTCTTACCATTACCATATTTACTCAGATCTAACGCTCATCCTTTTTAGCTGAATTTACTCTCTAAAATTGGGTGTGCATTAGATTCGAGTAAATGCAGTATTGATTAAGTATGGATCAATATTTGGTTCAACAGTTTATTGTAGTAAAAATGTAACATGACCCCATTGTTGTATAAAATAGTGCAATTAAGTAAAAAATAACACACATCCCTTGTTATAATTTTCTTGACATGTAACTCATTGTTTAATGTAGTAAAATTAAATTTTGCACCTGCATGCTTGAGCTGAACGTTAGAATCGCCAGTAAATATTTGTTATCTCAAGCCTTTTCTAACCAGGGTTTGCATTGGATTTGGTGGCACTTTTGAGTCAAGTAAGTACAAGTACAATTGACTAGTCGGGAGTCTTCCCCCGTTTGCACTCAAAAATGGCTGTTTTCAAATACAGGTACTTTGAATTATGGGAAAGGGATGCCCGACTTGTACTTTCAAGAGATTAACCCTACAATCCAGAGTAATTACGGCAGCCTGTAAGAGACATTTATGTCGACGTAGTTATGACACCACCTAGTGAAAACCTATGGGAAATTCATATTGCAGCCCAGAGTAAATTGTTCTTACGTTGAAGCAAAGACTCCCCGTAGTTACTCTGGATTGCACCCTAACTTTTAAAGCATTTGACACCTTGGACAGTTCAATAAAATTAAAAAGTAATTTTATTTTTTAAAAAATACAAGAGAAAGGTTTTTATTTAGCATATGGAAAACAATACATGGATTTATGGAAAATTGGATGTGAACGTCCAGTCCAGCCCACCATGCAAGGATAGTGGTCCTCAGGTGGCGTGAGCTGTTGGTGGACACTTGGACAGAATGGGAGGAACGGTTTGGGGAACAGCACCACAGACACACTCAGGGGGAGGTGTTGGGGAAGAAAGAATTGAATGCTGGGCTGATATCAATCAATGAAATGGTTTAAAATATGCAAGATTTCTGGAAGAGTCTTCAAGATAACACAGGAGACAGTAAAAGTCTTCCGTTGATGGGGCTTTGTATCCAAATAATAAAACCCATGTCTAATAAGTTACACAACTGGAGCAACAAAAGTGTTGTTGGCCAAACACTGGAATCCCCCCCCCCCCAAAAAAAGCCCAAAGAAGGAGGAAGGGGCAAAAGACATGCTGGATTTTGGATAAAACGGTTTCTATAGAAAGAAGTGAGCCTCTTATTTTCTGCATTAAAAGATTCATCTCTTAAGTCTCGCTCCGACTGCGCTGCTCCAACACGAGGGGAGCTGCCACAGCTGCTGGTGGGTTGGGGGCTCCTCTCAGGCCCACTCAATGTTCAATTCAAGGCCCTCCCTGCTGATTCTCCGGAGAAGCTGGTCATAGTCCCTCTGGTGGATCTCTGGACACCCATCCAGGTTGAGGTAGGTCAGTGCATTGTCCAAGGACAGCAGCAGGTGGATGGTGGGACTGGACACCCTGTCTTGGGCCAGCGAGAGCTCCTGTAGGTGTGCCAGGGCAGTGCTGGGGGGCCTCAGCACCTCCTCCAGCACCCCATCCATGGAGAAAGGCATGCAGATCAGGTCCAGCTGTTCCAAGAGTGGGGAATTCTTGAGGAGGGACACCACGCTCATCCTCAAGACCTCTGCCCACCGGCTCCGTGAGTAGGGGAGGTCCTCGGAGCCACAGAGCAGCAGTCTGAGGTTCTGCAGTTGAGGCAGCGCAAGGGGGGCCACGCTGAAGTCTCCATTCAAGGGATCCACCTCCCACTCCCTGCCACCGCCGTGAGCACGCCTCCGCGGGGGGAGGAGGGAGGCACTGAACTTCTGAAGACGCTGGCACTGGTTCAGCAGGGCAGGGAAGGAGCATTCCTCTTCCAGGGAGAAGCCACCCAGTGAGAGGAGGTGCAGCTGGGCCCCGAGGCGGCTCATCACCGGCAGAAGCTCCTCCAGGGCTCTCTGGTCCATGCAGTTGATTGTGAGGTGGGTGAGATGGTGCCAGGACAGAGGTCCCCAGTCCAAGTGAGAACTTTCTTTGAGAAAAATGGTCACCTCCGCCAAGCACGGGCACACCGCATGGACCACAGGCAGGAAGGGCACCTCCACCTGCACCACGTGCTGGAGCTGCAACTGGAGATGGGAGCCCTCTTCAGCTCCGGGGGTGGACGCCCTGCTCCTGGCCAGCTCCTCCAGGGAGGGAAACCCCGGGGCAATAGGGGGATGGTTGAACTCTCGGCGGTGGATCAGGCATACTGCCTCGGCCACCAGCTCGTGGACCAAAACCTTCAGGCTGGGCAATGCTAAGAGCAGAAAGGTCAAGGTGGCCACCACGACCTGGCTGCTGGCCTCGAGCCCGTCCACATTCAGCACCTGCAGCATCGGGCAACATGGGGAGCCCACGGTGGGGTCAAAGGCCAGGTGGAGGAGGGACGCTGGCAAAAGCCTCTTGCAGTCAGAGACGTCTAGTTCGCGAAGCCGGCGGCAGGAGGAGCCCACAGCCGACAGCACCTGCGTGTTGCACCGAGTCTCTGACAGGCCCAGTTTGGTGAGGTGCGGCAAGCCTTCCATCAGGTCCACCAGAGCGTCGCTGGGCACCCTGCTGCAGCCCGTCAGGTCCAGCGATGCCAGGTTCTGCCCCAGGAAAGCAAGCAGGTGACAGGCTGTGAGCAGCAACACATGCTCTCTTCTCCACACGCCTGCAAGGTCCGCATTCCTGCCCCCACCCCTCAGGGCCAGGGTGCCCACGCAGCTGCCCACTTTTCCTAAGCATATGCAACTGCCAGATGGCGGGGAGAGCATGTGCTCCCCGTGGCAGCCTCTGTGTGATACAGGAAGCTGGACTACATGGCCTGGGGCCTGAGTCAGCAGAGGCTCCTCTTCTGCCCTGAACCCCTCGTCACAAGCCCAACAGTACGAGTCTGACAAGGCTCCCCTTTGCCTTCCTTGAGCAGAGTCCAGAACTGGGATGCCCCAAAGGACCCCCACCCTGGACCAAAGGGTCTCTCCCTTTCCACACAACAGCAGTTCTTGTGACCACTGAGAAGCAGCAGGCGGGGACCACTCAGTTCATCTGCCCAGGTGAGCTTGGCTTGGCTCCTGCCCCCCCCCCCCCGGGTGGTGCATCTGGACCATCCAAAGAGGCCAGGTCATGGAGCCAGCCTGGTCTGTCTGTCCAACAGAGAGAGGGCAGAGGAGCCCAAGCCACCCCAAGAGAGAGAGTCACACTGGCAGGCTGCCCTCCGGCCAAGCCGTGGCAAGCTGCCGCAAGGACCCACTTGGGATGGGAGCCCCACCCCAGTGAAAGGACTGCCCCCAGCATGACACCCACGCCTCACCTTGCAGCGCACCACAATAAGCTGGGCAATGGCCTGGCTGGCCAGCTTTGGGCAGGCACTGAGGTTGAGCTCTGTCAGGTGGGGCACCAGGAGCAGGTGCAGCATGGCCCGTGTCAGTCGCCGGCTCTCCCCCAGGATCTGGAGCAGCTCCTGGACCAAGGAGGCCGCTGCGGAGGAGAGAAGAAGACCCAGCAGTTACAGTCACGCTGTGGTTGGATTTGGGGGGAGGGGGCAGCCCTGGACCCCAAGTGGGCATTACCAGAACTGCTGACCCCACTGCCTCTCCATTCGCCAAGAGATCCCAAAGATCACCTTCACTTCCTGCTAAGTTGTAGATCCCTCTCTGGGGCCTCCCTTCAGGCTCTTGAGGAGAACCCACCAAGAACCAGTTTTTGGAAATTCCAGCCGGAAGGGGGTGAAACGGGGTGTAATGCATTTTCTTCCCTATACTTTACATTGAAGAATCCCTGACTGAGGGATTCCAACCCCTGGACCTAGAGCATGAAATTTGGGGAGGAGGTTCCTTCTGTGACACGAACACCCAGCAAGAACCAATGTGGAGAAATGGGGAGATGTTGCGCTGGGAGGGTTGATGCGCTTCGGGGTGTTATATAAATGGGGGGATGGTGTCCAGGGAGGATTTTCCTTCTGGAACGTGGGCACGTTTCGCTAGCAAATAAACCTGTCTTTGAAGGCCAGCATGTCTCCCTGTGGTGGTGTGGGGAGGCCGGTGCTTGCCTGTGCCCTGGCCTCACCTC
Organism: Cryptoblepharus egeriae; assembly: GCA_030015325.1. Classification (NCBI taxonomy): domain Eukaryota; kingdom Metazoa; phylum Chordata; class Lepidosauria; order Squamata; family Scincidae; genus Cryptoblepharus; species Cryptoblepharus egeriae. The sequence goes on from JAREYC010000007.1 coordinate 354,093, forward strand.
CCAGGAATGGGAAGAGCATGTGCCAGCCTCCCCACACCACCACATGATGCCAGCCATGCCAGTCTAGGTGGGTTAGGATGGTGCCCCACATGCCCTGGCACTTGCTTGCGCTGCAGTCAGAGTGTGCCACTTAGGGTTGCCATATTTCCTGGAAAACAGGGCCAGTCCTGGTTTGGGGGGGTTGGGGTTCAGTCCCGGTTTTGTGTAAGAGAATGATGGGGACCCCAAGGCCACCGGGCAGGCTGACTCTGGTGCCCGCCTGGGCCTCACCCAGCTCGCTGAAGGGCCCCTGGATGTAGCGAAAGCTGTACTCGTCCAGGTAGTTGTCCACGTAGTCCTTGGCCCAGACGGGCTGCATGTTCCCGGCCACGCTCTCCAGGCAGAGCCTCTGCAGGGCCTGGACGGACCTCCTCCTGGGCATGGGGGCTCCTGCGGAGGGAAGAGGGGCAGAGTCAGGGTCCCTCAGGGCCAGGCGGAAGCAGCGGCGGGGCTGGCCTGGCAGGGCACCCGTGCGGGGCTCCCACCTTCACCCTCCTCCTGGCATGGAGCAGACGCTGTGGCCACAAGTGCCAGCGAGCCGGACCAAGGGGCACTGCCAGGGCTGCGGTGGCACAGGGCTGTGCGGGGGGGGGGGGATGCCAGGCTCAGCCCCTGGAGCACCACCCAGCCCTGGGGAGGCCGTCCAGGGGGCACCACCGGGGTTCAGCCTGCGGCCCGCCCGCGTCGCTGGGAGAAGAGGCAAGGCGGAGCCCCGCCGCCCTCGACGGCAGCCCCAGAACCGGAGACGCCGCGGAAGGAGGAGGAGAAGGGCTGGCTGGCTGGCTCTCTCCCTCCTTCCCTCCCTTCCTTCCAGAGGCTGCCGAGGGTCCCCACTCGACGGGGCGGCCCGACAGCCTGGCCCGCGCTTGAGAAGGAGACTCCGGAAGGCGCTCCTGCTCCGGGCCAGGAGCCACGGGAGTAAGTCCCACTGTGCTTAGCGGGGTTACTCGCGGGTCAGTGCGGAGCTGCTCCGAGGTCCATCGAGGCTCTTACCGGGACAGGGCAGAGCAGAGCCGGCGAGACTGAGGCAGGGCCGGAGAGGAAGAGCCGGAGCTGGGAGCGTCCAGGCACGGCAGGCTCCACCCGACGGACGGCCCTCCTTTGCCTGCACGGCCCCTCCCGGGACAGGACTTCCTCACTGGGCTCCTTCCCGACCCGGCCTCTCTCTCTCGAGGAGGCGCTGCGCAGGACGGGCTGCCTCACTCCCCATCCCCGCCAGGACCGTCCCGTCCAGCCTCAGGAAGGCTCGCCCTGGTGAGAAAAGGAGGTTCCAGACCCGGTCTCCGCGAGGCGAGGCTCTCCTGCTACAGGCAGGAGCTGGACTAGATCAGGGTGTCCAGCCGTCCAACTTCGGGGCGCAGGACCCTTAAGAAGGGGGCAGAGAGAGGAGGGAATTCCAGCAGCTGCAGCTTCTCCCCCGCAGATCCCCTGCTGGAACTCCCTCTTGGACAGGCTGCTGAAGGGCTGGAAACACCCTTCAGCTCCAGGACCCTAAAATAAGAGCCACAGACACTTAGAGAAGGAGTGAACACTGGACCCCCCTCTCTATCTGTATATATAAAACTGAAAAGTCACTGACTGACTCCCCATCGACGCCCAGCCAAAACCCATGAAACTCTGGGAGGGATCCTTCTGTCACCTGAACACCCACCAAGAACCCAGCTGGAGAAATTTAGCCCTTCAGGAGCTGGAAAGGGGGCAACGTGTTTCTGTCCTATACTTAATGTGGGAGACTGAACAACATCCAGCCAATTTGGCGCTCAGTGCCTGGTGCTCTGAGCATGGGTTGAACATGGGTCAGTTGGTCCTAAGAGATAGGTGAGTGCCATTCCCAAGGGACGGGCGATGGCCTCCATCACTCTCCGCCGATCAAAAGGGAGTTGGGTTCAGATCCCCGAATCCGGAGCGGCAGAGACAGGTGCCGCCAGGCGTCCAGTGCAGTAACATGACCGATCCCGGAGAAGCCAGTGAGAGTTCTGGGGAGAGTTCTCTTTTCTTTGTGTGGGCTGTGGGTGGCGCAAGCGGTAAGATGCTGTGCCTGTTAACCAGCAGGCCCGGGTTCAAGACCCGGGTCTGCCCCACAAGACAGGGTGAGCTCCTGTCCTAAGCCCAGCTCTGCGACGCAGCTGGATCCAATCGTATGGGCTCTGCCTTTCCATTGGACTAATCCAGTGGCGTGGAGAGGGGGATCTGCTGCTTGGGTAACAGCCTATCCTCCATAACAATCCAACCCAGGCTTTTGTGCTTCGCATGCAGCGTATGCAGCGCAGAGCACGATCCCAGAGTCTCCCAAGACTGACGGAGGCCTGCTTGCCTGGTGCACAAGGAGGGTGTTGTTGAGGGGAAGAGGTTGCACCGGCCAGGGTGCTGTGCATGGGGCGATGATGTGCATGGGGGGTTGGTGTTCATGGGGGGTTGATGCTCATGGGGGGATGTTGCACATGGGGTGTTGTGCATGGAGTGTTGATGCTGCGCATGGGGGGACTGATGTGCATGAGGGATGCTGTATGGGAGAATTTTACTCCTGCAACACAGGTGCACTTTTTGCTAGCGTGTGTGTGTATGTATGTATATATATGTGTGTGTGTGTATGTATGTATGTATCTATCTATCTATCTATCTATCTATCTATCTATCTATCTATCTATCTATCTATCTATCTATCTATCGACACACACAGTATAGACAGAGACCTGATTGCCCTCTTCAGATACCTGAAGGGCTGCCATAGGGAGGAAGGGGCCAATTTGTTCATAGCTGCCTCTGAAAGCAGGACTAGAACCAATGGGGACAAACTGCAAGAAAGGAGATTCTGGATGGATATCCAGAAAAAATTCCTGAGGGTGAGGGTGGTTGGGCAGTGGAAGAGATGCCAAGGGAGGTGGTGGGCTCTCCCCCACTGGGGGTCTTCAAGCAGAGGCTCCACCAGCACCTGTAGGGGATGCTCTAGGGGGAATTCCTGCTGCAGGCAGGGGGTGGACTAGATGACCTTCCAACGCTAGGATTCTGTGATGCTAGAAGTAGGTGTTGAGGTGCTTTCTGGGCAGAGCACAGACCATTTAAGGGTCATATATTACAGCAGTACCTGAAGCGTGTATATTGCACCTGATTTGCGCACTACCTGCAGACACAGAAACAGCCCTGACTGCCCCCCCCCGCCCCGCAGGAGCCACTTTCATGTGCTGAACTCAGAGACTGTTACTTATTATTACTTTTTCATTTATTAATTATGGGCACAATCCTCACCATGTCTACTCAGAAGTAAGTCCCATTGTGTTCAATGGGTCTTACTCCCAGGAAAGTGTCAGCACTGCAGCCTCCTCACTCACCCACTCATTCCAGGACTCTGGCTGGGGGCGTGGCATGGAGTAAGAGGGCGTGGCTTGGAGGAGGGGAGGAGCAACACTCGAGGCCACGCCCCTTTCGGGGGCAGATGAGGGCGTGGCTTCGCCGTGTGCGGCGCCTGCGCAGTGGCGCGCGGTGAGAGGACCCCGTCCGGGGCTGTCCTTCGCGGCGCCTGAGTGGAGGAGTCTGGGAGCGCGGCCTGGCTTGGCCGGCCTTGGCGTGAGGGCCCTGCGAGGGAGCGGGCGTGGCCGCCGGTCGGTGTCCGGAGGGAGCGGAGGGTGAGTGAGGGGCGGGGGCCTGAGGAGGCCGAGGGGTTCTCGGAGAGGCCTCCCTCGGGGGTGGGAGCGGAGCGAGGCCCTCTCCCTCAGCCCCTCCTCAGCCCCTGCCGGGAAGGCTCCTTCCCCTGCGGAACTCCCTGCCACGAGACCCTCTGTGCCTGTGGCGGAGGGAGAGCCTGGCCTCCTCGGGGCCTCCCGGTCGGACCCCCGCCCCAAGGAGGGCCTGCTCTGCCCTGGAAGTCCTGAGGTCCTCCTGCTGCAGCCCCCGCTCTCCCCAAGGCCCGGCTCTGCCTCAGCAGCTCAGCCCTTTGGGGTCTCAGGGAGGCCTTCTGTCTCTCTCTGTCTCTCTCTCTGTTCTCTGTCTCTCTCTGGCTGGCTGTTTGTCTGGCTGTGTCTCTGTCTGTCTGTCTCTTTGTCTGTCTCTCTCTCTCTGTCTGTGTCTCTCTGCCTCTCTCTCTGTCTGTCTCTCTCTGTCTCTCTCTCTCTGTCTGTCTGTCTCTCTCTGTCTGTCTGTCTGTCTGTCCTGGGCCAAGCGTGAGCTCAGGTGGGAACCGTTCCCGACTGGACCAGCCACGTCCTGGTTCTGAGGATCCGGTCACAGGTGGAGATGAGCGTCAGTGAGGACAGGAACGGCTCCTGTCATCGTTTAGAGGTCAAGGTGCCCCACAAGATGCCCACATCCAGAGGGTGGGAAGGACTGCCTGCCCTGCTGCAGAGAGCCAGGCTCCTCTCCTGGAAGGGCAAGGTGCTGCCCAGGCTCACCAGGCTGCCTGCAGGCTGAGCAGTGGCAAGGGCTGCCCACAAGGAAGACTTCTCTGGTGCCGCTTCCGTCCACTGTGTCATCCGGCAGAGCCTGCTCCAGAGTGTAGCTTCTCCCAAACGTCCTTCCGTGCCGCTCGTTGCGTGGCTCCCTCAGCAGGTCAGGGCGATGTGCTCCTTCCCTTGCCACTCACAGGAACCGCTGGGTCGTGTGATCTGCTTCCTTGGCAGGCCCAGCAACGTCAATGAGGCCACCGAGCAGGCGGGAGATGGGAAGACCAGCCCCTGATCTAGAGCAACGCTGGCGTCACCCACAATGTCTGGGTCCGTCTCCTCATGAGGCCCAATTCCTGATCCCGGAGTGTGACGTGCTCCAAAAACGAGAGGGATCTGAAAACAGAAGAGTTTATGCACTTAAATGAAGCTTACGTTTACTGTGAGAAAAGCTAAATAATAAAAAGTCCACTCCCCATTATTATTATTATTATTATTATTATTATTATTATTATTATTATTATTATTGGTATTGTTGCTGTGGTGTTACTCTGTAAAATCACGAAAACATATTTATCTGTCTACAGTATTTATACTACTTTTCAACTAAAAAGTTCAGAAAGCAAATGAAAGTATTAGTGGCTGATCCAACCATTCTTCCCTGATGCAGTTTTGATCGGCTTCGGAACGTGGTGTTTGACTTTTCCCAGCACTTTAGAGCTGTAAGATCCTTTTATTTTGTTTATTTGTTTAGCTGGCTAACTAAACAAATAAAGCTAGCTAGCATACAGCAAATACATGGGCTTGTGGTAGATCAGACCACCCAGCCATTCAGGGACAGAGTGGACAATATTGAAAAGAATCAGATACTGGGCCAGTATAAGCTCTTGATGGACACAATAATATGCTGCCGTCTTGGGGGTCACGGGAAGCTTTTCCTTGTCGCTGTCTGTGGGACTGAGCAGACCTGGGAGTGAAGATGAGGCTTCTGGATGGAAATCTTTGCTCTGGTGTGGATGTTCTGGGTGATCCTTAGCTCTGGTGTTGTCTTGCTAAGCAAACAAATTTCATGTTTGGGTGGGAAACCAGAGGGTTGTGCTGTATTTCCGTTGCGTTGTCTCTGCTTTTGATGGCAGCCTGGCATAGGCCGCAAGAGAGCAGGGATCGCTGCATTCGAGATGATGCCAGACTTGCTCCTGCTTTTTGTGTTCAAAGTCATCCTTGCTTGTTGCCCACAGCCACTTTGGCCTTTTTTCCATTTGTAGGTATTATGGGTGTGTCTGTTAACCAGCAGGCCAGGGTTCGAGACCCGGGTCGGCCCCACAAGACAGGGTGAGCTCCTGTCCTTAGCCCAGCTCTGCAACGCAGCTGGATCCAACCGTATTGGCTCTGCCTTTCCATTGGACTCATTCAGTGGCGTGGAGAGGGGGGATTTGCTGCTTGGGTAACAGCCTCTCCTCCATAACAATCCAACCCAGGCTTCCGTGCTTCGTATGCAGCGCTGAGCACAATACCAGAGTCTCTCAAGACTGACGGAGGCCTGCCATGCATTTGTGCAGCAGGGTGTAAATACAGCTCAGCTATGTCAGCAAGTGTTTCCCAAAGTGCCAGTGACCCTTGGAGATGCTGGGCTCATGCGCTCTCTGGATTTCATCTCCTCTGAGTGGCCAAGAATCCTGGATTCTTCACATGAAATGGGGTTGTATCTCTGCCCTTTGAGCTGGGATGTGAGACCAGAATTTGAAGTCAGTTTCATGCATTTGTCTGGAAACCAGAGGTTAAGCACAGACACCACCCCTGACTTCAGAAAACCAGAACGATGAGGATGTGCCCAGAAAATGAATGCGTTTGGGAGGAGAGAGTACATGACCTCACAGCTCAGAAAGCCTCATTCACGTGGCAGACAACTATTTCTTTCTTTGGAACCTGGATCATGATGACACAATGAGTCACCGGTTCATGTGGAGAGACAGTAAATGTGATGTATCAGTTTACTGGGAAAGTTCTTCTGTCTGTTTAATATGCTACATAAATGTGCTTTTGCACAGTTTTTAAGATGAAACGTCAGTGAGATTGCAGAACTGCAGCAGCCTCTTGACAGGCTGGCTGCTGCTTCCCCCAGTTTATCAGTTCTGGGGCATGCACTGCATCTGGTTTAATGTCTTCTTTGGAAAGAAGCAGCAGTACTGACCTGCTTTGTCTTTTCTGAAGTTTGTTTGGAAAGGGGGAGTGATGGGTCGTCAGGAAGAATCTGCTGCTCCGTTCCCCGCCTGGAAGCTCCAGGTGCCTTCTCTGCCTGCCTGATGCCCTGCACTCCTGGGTGCTTTCCCCCCATTCTCCAGTGCTTGGAGAACCTAAGCAAGAAGCGTGGGAATGTGATGGAAGAACTGTCCCGAGAGACTGCAGTGGCTCAGTGATTAAAAGTGCTGTGCCTGCTCACCTGAAGACTGACAGGTCAGCGGTTCAAGATCATGTACTGCGTAATGGAGTGAGCTCCTATCACTCGCCCCAGCTCCTGCCAACCTAGAAGCTTAAAAGCATGCAGATGCAAGTAGATCAGTAGGTACCGCTCAGTGGGAAGACAACATCCTGGCTACAGGTCCCAATGCTAGGCCAGCCAGGTTTCCCCATGTCACATCAACCATGGTTTGGATGACTCCAGTCCAGAACAGTTGGACGCTGCCACCACAGGGGACAAACACTGAAGAAGTTGCCTTCTGATACAAAAACTGTACTTGCCAAAAACCAAATGCTGCTGAAATAGTCAGGCACCAGTTGGACCCCGAGGACCCCATCCTGTCCAAGAGGAAAAGGACCAAATGTCACCTTGAAGAGGCCTCGCTGACTGCTTCCCCACCACAGGATGCAGTGCATGCCACAGCACTGGTAAATTGGATCAGATTGGGCTGTGGGGTCTCTCCATGCTGTTGGGTGGCTGATGTTTTAGAGGTGGCACCCTGTGCCTTACTGGGAGACATGGGACTGGGTGGCTTGAAGAGGCCTCCACGAGGAGATTGCCTGTGGAGCAGGTGGCTGCGGAACCCTTTGCCTGGAGAAGGGGGCCTTGGAAACATGGGAGCCTTGGCCAGACTGTGGGGTCTTGCTCTCGCGCCCTCCTCATGGCCTTTGGCTGTCAGTGGCAGGAAGCCACATAGATGTGGACTGAACTGGGTCCCGTTTGGGCAGGCCGCAGTGCTGCTCTTTTTTTGCCTTGGGCAAACTGGGGGCAGTAGAAAGCAGCCCCAGCCAAGCGGGCCCTGCTGGCAATCTCTGGAGAGCCTCCTTTGCTGGGACTGGCTGGTCAAAAGGGTTCTTTTTCAGTTCCTCAGTACAGCGTATAGATTTTGATGGTCCTCAAATGGATGAATGTTCCTCTGAACTGCTCCAGTTGAGAGGTGGTGAGGAAGGGCAGCCACATCGTGTGGGCGCGAATTAGGTGCTTGTCTGCCCTGTGGCTGGGAAGATGCGTCCAGTAAGGGGGAGGACCCCAGCTGCCTTCTTGCTGGCTCAGAGAGTGGAGTGCTGCGGTGGTGGGTGGGCCATGTGGGTGGAGACGGGTCTGGGTGGAAAGACTCACCTCCTGTGGCCGGATGAGCGTCCTCGGCTCCGGCTTGTTGCTGTGGTTACCTCTTCAATGGAGTGTTTCGGAGACACTGATTTCTTGCCTGTTGCCGTTTCAGCTGAAAAGGAAATGCTGGTGCTGGTCACGAAGCCCCTTCGGAGAGAGAGAGCGGCCTTTCCTGCTCCCAGTAGCTGCAGTCCTGCTCCCTGGGAAGCATTTCTTGCGCCCCTGCTGAAATTGGGAAATGGCGCAGTTTGTCAGTGCGCAGATGCACATGGCTGGGTCCATGCAGGGTCCTAGTGCCAAGTGGATCACAGCTCTTGGGGCTGGAAGCAGGAATCCCACTTTTCCAGGAAGACTTCAGTGTAACGCTGCACTGTGTGCCCCCCGGATGATGACACCAGTGGCGTAGCTGACCATCCTGTAGGCTGGTGCAGAGCTCAGAAGGTTGCCCCGGAAGTGATGTCACAACTGGAAGTGATGAAATGCCTGGACATTTACAAGAAAAGAAAGAAAATTAGAAAAACGGTTGCCTCCTCCCCAGCAGCTTGCTCTGCTTCCTCCGCCCCTCCGCAGCTAGCGGTATAGCTAAAGGCATCTATCCGGGGCCAAATACCCAACAACAAAACTGAATATAGTTAAGTAAATAGTGTGCCCCTTATTAGTTGTGGGTGGCACAAGTGGTTAAGACGCTGTGCCTGTTCACCAGAAGGCCAGGGTTTGATTCCCGGGTCGGCCCCACAAGACAGGGTGAGCTCCTGTCCTTAGACCAGCTCTGCGGCACCAGCTGGATCCAGTCGTTTCGGCTCTGCCTTTCCACTGGACTAATTCAGTGGCGTGGAGAGGGGGATTTGCTGCTTGGGTAACAGCCTATCCTCCATAACAATCCAACCCAGGCTTTTGTGCTTCGCATGCAGCGTATGCAGTGCCGAGCACGATACCATAGTCTCTCAAGACTGACGGAGGCCTGTTTTTTATTAGTTGGAGAAACTACTGGGCAGATTGGGATGGTTATTCTCTCCCTGGTGAATGTAAAAGGATTCTCCTTACCCAGTTAGCATCTGTAACTGCATTATGATACTGCATATAGAAATGGGAATTGATTCATATTAACACAGTTCATCAGTTTCCCACTTTATTATCATTATATCTCATTGACTTTCTGAGCAATCAGTCTTGTGTCAGTTTTGAGTGAAGAAGTTTTCTTCCATAGGCAGTGTGTGTGTTTATTTTCTGGTTAATTGGCCATCAGATGTGATAGAATACATGCATTCCAAATGTAGTTTGTTTCACTGTATTGTGCATTAAATTACCTTTCCAATGATATATAACAGAATGGTATTATTCCTCTTACCTACTCTCTTTTTCACAATTTTGACCCCTAGCTTGTTTATGCTAGTGCTTGATGCCTGGTACAACTGCTACTCCCTGCCCCTCTTAGCTACACCACTGGATGACACGTGTTTGTATTTGATACTTGTTCATACTGGATCCCAGATTACCTACTGGCTGTGAAAACTGGCATGGACTGAAAATCTGAGGGATGCCGAGAGCTGTGGTTTGGAGGCTTCCGGTTTAGAAACTCATGGCTACAAGTAAACCACAAAGTATTTTCTCCTGGTGACAGTTGTTCACCCTCCTGAACAAGCTGCCGACCTCGGAAGGTGCTGCTAAATACTAATCGGAGCTGCTGAAAAGTAATAGCGATTATACTGCCAGGTCATATACTGGAGTTGCAGGATATAAGCTTGTAGAAAGCCTGCATCAGGGCGGCTGGTTGAACCCCATGTTTGCAAAGGTGGCACATAAGGCAAAAATAATAATGAGGCTGGCAATAAATAAAATAATAAATGCTTTTAAAGTAACTTATAATAATTCTCTGTCTGTTCCATGTGCTAATAGTCAACTCAGGTGGTGGAAGGCCCAGCAGTTGGAAGCAAAACGGGTCCCACCCACAAATACCAGGTTTTTATGAGATGCAAGAGACTGCCCTGCTACGCAGATGGAGGCAGTTTGTAGAGGCAGAGGAAAGGGGAAAGTCCAAACAACCTGAGGTGGTTGAGCATGTTTTGTGCTCCCAGGAGTGGAGTGTTGAGGCATCACTTGGCCAAAACAACGTCAGAATCCTGGGGTGTGATTGACCTGCTTGAGCCTTCTGAAGCTGGAGGTGTGTGTTGGGGTTGGGGAGATGCCCCATTAACTGCACCTCAGAAATGAACCTGCTTCTCTAGAAGGACAGCAAAGTAGCTTCCTCGTGTCATGCCTGTTCTGTGCAGGCACAGCACACAGTGGCCCCCAGTATGAAAACGGGGAGGTAACCTCTTAAACAGAGCTGTGTAGGGATGGTCAAAAATGTTGCACCCAGAAGGGTGAGTTATCTGGATGCCTCCAATACTTCCAAGTTCTGGGGCACTCGGTGACCACCTTCATGCTGTCTTCTTTTTGGAAGCTTTCTCTTAAGATGTGTTAAGTCAAGTCTTTCAAGCACCTCTAGTTCTCCTTGAATGCAACTTCCAACAGCCCTTCTGCTCCTTGGTGTTTGTTTCCTTCCACCTTGGCTTCCTCCTGCTTGGCTCCTCGAGGCAGTTGAAGTCGGGACTGGACTGGCCCAGGAGGAGGGAGTTTGCTGTGCCAGGGGCAGGAGGGCCCAGTTTGGCACTGGAATGGGCAGGACTGTGCCTGCAGCTTTTTCTTAAGAAGATTCAACCAAACTCGGTCTTGTGTGGCCTCGTAGTGGTCCCAGACAAGAACGTTTGTTGTCTTTCTGGCACAACATGTGAATTGGTTGTGAACTTTCGGTTTGTTGTCTTTTGGCAGCTTAAGGGGGCTGCGGCAGAGGAAGGACTGTGTGGAAACCGGGAGGACAACTGGAGAGCTCTTCTTCAGGAAATTAACACTGGGCTCAGTTGGGTGTCGAGTCCTCACTGCGTCATCCGACTGCTTTAGCTCACGTGGGCTGGAAACTTGCTTGTGAAAATACCCCAGGAACATTTGGCAGCCGAGCGTTCCAGTTGGATCTCTGCTTCAGGGAGTTTGGGCTACAGGCACCTCCCATCGAAATGGGTCATCTTCTGGGGGTTGCAAGTCCCAGTTGGGGCTTTGAGTTGTAGACCCAAAGGCAAGGTGGCGGGTGGCTGAAGGGGGCTTTGAGAGTGACCTTGAATGCCCAGCTCTTTAACCTTTGCCCTGAGTTTATCTGGAAGAGCTGCTGGTGAGACAGTCGTTAGCCTGTAAGGGAGTGCAAGGGCCTCTTCTCTGAATGCCTTTCTGCACCCCATGTGCTTGCTTTTTGGGGTGACCTCAGTGGTGGTCTGAGGACATTCAGTACTGGCCATTAGAGACACAAAGTCCAGTTGTCAGAAAAGTCCCGTCATGAGACGAGAGAGGAGGCTCTGTCTTCTCACCTCATATTTTGAAGAGCCATTGTAAGGGAACTCCTTTTGTGTGCATTTCCCTTGTGCTTCCTTCCTTGCTCCCTCCTTCCCACCTGCTGTCCAGTTTCAGGGCTTCTCGGTGGGCATTGATGCAGTTGTGGGACTTTCCCATATTATGAACATTGTGAGGACTCGAGTTGCCCATTGATGCTGTGAGTCAGATTTGATGCTGTGAGTATGGTGCGAGTAAAACCTTATTGTTCCGCACCGCAGCCTCTTGATTTTAAGGCTGATCTATGCACATACTTGCAGCCACTTCCCCCTGGGAATCGGGGTGTAGATTCTTCTGGGGTGGTGAGCAATGGAAGCAGCTTCCTGACATGAGGCTGTGCATGTAACTTCCTTCTGAGTAGACATGCATAAGTCCATGTTGTCGGAACTAAGGCCATCTCAGGAGCAACTGAAGCTCTTGTGATGGTCTCAGTGGAGCCTTTTTCTGATTGATTCTGAACAGGGTTGGTGAAAAGCAGACTGGCTTTTAGCTCTTGCTGCTCTGAGCCTGACTTGAGATCCCAAGTCTACCTTCACCCTCCTCCCCAGAAACAGTGTTCCATCCTTTTGGCCTGTGGTCCCCAATGGGCAGTCTTTGCTCCAGCTTGGAGAGGAGGAACTAGAAATGCAGCTCCGAGCAGAGAGAGGTGGCAGTGATGGTTTTGCAGACTGCCTTTTCTTGCTGGATCGAATAGCTGAGTGCCAGGCACCTGCTCTACAAAAGGGCTCCTTTAGAGGATCTTTTCCCTGGAGAGGCAAGACAGTGTTACGGGACAAGCAGGGGTGCAGCTCATGCACAGACCAGACCAGCTGTTGTTGGGCAGGAGGATGTGGAAAGAAGAGGCAGATTTGCAAGCCAAGACAATGTTTCAGAGGTGGGACTGGTGAAGGGGGCTGACAGTGACTGGTGGTGGCCCAAGCATTCCTTTTGGGCCACCTTCTGAGGACCAAGGTGGATGCCTGGCACTTGCTTCTTTCTGGTGGTTTTGGAGAGGATCATCCAGTTGGCAGAAGCTAGACCTTGTGGAATTCCATCCCTAAGCAGATCTGGGATGCCTGGCTGATCCCGATGGCTCTTCTTTCGTGGGCCGCTGGGGTTCTTGAGTATTTTGCTGCAGCAGAGGCTTCCTCGCTCCACCTGGCTCCAGAGCATGCCAGGAATGTTGTTCTTCCAGACCCTCAAGTTGCTCCTTGACTTCTCCCCTTCTTCTTCCACCAGTTCCCAGCAGTAGCTGGTCAGCAGAGGTGGCTTGCTTGCCTCTTGGCTTCTGCTTCATGCAGGACCATCAATCTGCAGGGCTTTGTGAGGGTAAACCAGGGAGAACCTGCCCAGGAGGCACTCTCAGTTTAGTCTTCCTTTTTCACGCCGTGGTGAGCAGGACAGGCCCAGAAAGGTGCAGTGGCAAAGAGGCCAGGAGAGGTGGGCTGCCCGGGCTGCCAGCCTGACGTACAAAAGTCTGGGGCGGAAGAGGAGAAGGGCAGCTGTGCCTGTGTGGACCCTTTTTCGTCCGCTGGCTGGTGCCCATTGCACTCATGGTCAGGGCTTTGGGATCTGCTGGCCTTTTCATTTGGGGGTTTTGAAGCAAAGAAGTCTAGCTTTAGGACCCAGGAGTTGACAGCATCTGTGACAGGAGTCTGGAGCAGCAGCACTAGCGCAGAGCAAGCCTCCCTCAGCCTGCTTGGATTTTTGTGTCTTGGAGGTGTCCAGCCCCCTCCCCTGGACGGAGCTCCCTTTCTCCTCTGCCGGGAGAGATCGCCAGACTGAGCAGCGGGTGGCTCAGGGTGTGGGTGCATCACCCCACCCCTGCAGCACACAAGCCAGACCCTCCCCGCCCGCCGAGCTCCTGGTCATGAGCTGAGTGCAGCCTTTGCAGAAAGCAGGGCGAGGAGGCGGCAGGCAGCGTCAGTCAGTCAGTCAGTCAGCCAGCATGGCCCAGACCAGGAGGCAGCCTCACAGCCGGGTAAGTGCCGCCACTGCCACGGGCAAACTCCCTGCTGGGTTGTGGCTCTGCTGTGGTGCTGGGTGCTGGCTGTCTTGCTGCAATCTGTTGCAAGGATTGCTGAGGCAGGGGCCAAGGGAGAAGGGGAGGCTATGGGTTCTCTGCTGGTTCCTTGTCTTGATGCCTGGCTGCTTCCTCCCTACCAGGCTGGCTGGCTGAGTCTAGCTGGGAGCCTACCCCTGGAGCCACTGTTCTTCCTTGGGCCTGACTGGCAATAGTGCTCAGAGGGTCACCTGAGCATTCCTTCTTTGGGCTTTGGACTAGCTTTCTTTTTTTCTCCCTGTTTTCCAAGTTTGGGCTTTTCCTGGCTGCCAACCCCCTCTGAGAGCCCAGAACGGTTCTGGGGGAGAGCAGCCTCCACCATCTTGCAGTGGGGCACGGGCTGCCAGCTCTGCAGCAGGCATCAAAACCGACACCTGGGATGGAAGTCTTCCCCTCAAGAGTCTTTCTTTGGTTGCAGTGTTCTTGTTTTTCCCCGCCCAGGAAAGGGTTAAGTAGCACTAGCCATTTGGCTAGCTGAGGCCCAGTGTCATAAGTGTTGCAAGTCCCACCACCTTTTATGGTGTCTCCCTGAGGTGCTCCTTCTAGGAAGAAGGTGCCCTTTATGACCTCCTGCTGTGGCCCTTCCTGCCATTGCCCGTCCGCTTCTTGGCCTGACAAGCTGCTGTGCTCCCCTTTGGCCTCCCAGTGCCTCTGCAGCTTGGCTGTCCATGAGAGTGCAATGGGAGTGCCCTTTGTTTGGGTGGTGGGACCCTTGTGCTTGCCCATGAGCAACAGACTTGTTGATTCCTTGTGCCCGCAGGACAGGATTGGGTCTGGCCTTGTGGACATGGCTCTTTGATGGGTCAATTATCATGGTGGAGAGTTTTGTGAAGGCTCCAAGTATGAGAAGATGTGCAGTTCTTTTTTTCTTACTCCAATCCTCTGATCAGTGTGTGGTCAGAGAGTAGATCCATGGCAAGGTTATGGAACGGTGCCCTTTGAATGAGCATCCTGGAGACACTTCCAAGTTTTGGACCTGAGGCCTTCCTTGTGCAAACTGCGTGGGGAGAATTGGTTCCACTTAGAAACATCCTTTGGGGGGACCAAGTGTCGGCGTTCCCAGTTCAGGCTTTTTCTTTGGGCTCCAACATGCTTCTCCCCTGAAGCATTTGTTGCAAGCCTAGCACAGGGCCACGGTGGTCAGCTGCCCTGGAGGTCAGACGTGGCGGCTCTCTGGGCCCTGCCATGGTTCGCCAGGCCATGTGGAGGTCTTTTTTGCCAGCCAGCTGCTAAAATGTTCTGTTGGCGATGCTGCTCTGGCTTCAGCCTGGCTGGCTGCTCTCAAGTCCTTGCCTTCTGCCCTTCCCACGTGTCTTTGTGAGGACACCAGCCTTGTCCTTGGATTTGGATGGTGATCTGTCCCCTGAGCCATAGGAGGAGGCCCACCCTGCAAGCACTTCACTGTGCGGGTGCGTACCCAGTGGGTGAGCACCACATCCTCCTCGCTGCTTTGGTAGCCCAGGCCGAGACAGCAGCCACCCCCATTCTGTCACTGGGTGACAAGCCAGTGATTAATCCTGGCGTAATCTCCTGTGATGAGAAGGGAATGTGGAGACACTTGGGGGTGGCTGTGCTTGGCTGCGGGATGTAGCCTCTCTGGCTCTGCGGCTCCTTCCTGCAGTGCTGTCCCAACTCAAATAGCAGGCCAAGGGTGCTTGTGAACGGTAGTGCACCGTCTCACGTGGGGCTGGGAAGTGGAATAGGATGCTGCATTGAAGGGCTGCCCAAGACTTTTGATCTGCACTTGGGACTGACAGGTGGAGGAAGCCTGAATAGAATCTTCTTCTCTGAGTGGGGCTTTAAAGGAGGCCTTCAGTCTTGGGAGTGTGGAAAAGGGAAGTGTGCAGTACTGGACCAGAGTGGCATGGCATGCATTCCTTGGGTGGTGCAAGGGGTCCAGTCGTGTGAAGCCTGCTTTACCTCAGGGGCCTCCGATGGGCAGAAACGAGAGCCCACTTGCATGGGAAAGGCTAGCATGCTCTTGCGTATAGGTGGAGGGTCTGCAGTGGTGTCTACGGAGGGTGTCTCTTCAAATGGAATGGAAACAGTGGGGACTGCTGTGATCAGGGCTGGGGGGGATGAACCAGGATCTTGCTAGGAGTCAGCCACTGTCCTTAGACTGGCTGTGCATTGGACACAGCACAGGGCCACACAACCCACTGGTTAGCAATGCTTAGAAGGAGCGGCAGGTGGAGTCGGAAAGAAGATAGAGCACCACCCCTCCTGCAGGTGGACCTGGTGCTTTTTGCAAAGCAAGGGAAAGTGGGCAGGAACGTGTCCTGGAGGCTCCCTGACCAAAGGTCTCCTGATCAGTAGACTGTACCGATGCACTGGGCTTGGACCGGGCATCCTCGGCCTCCTTCCTGTAAGAGAAGAGGTGGGGGTGCACAGAGGAAGCGTTCCGATGACCTCAGCATTTTGTGGGTGCCTCGCACTGAGCAAGGTCAGTGGCCAGCTGCCCTTCCACCTGAGCAGCTGGTCCTGGGTCTTTGGCTAACGCCTGGCCCTGCTGCCTTTGGAGCCGGCTGGGCTGGAATGTGAACCAGTGCACAGAACCAGTGACCAGGCTGGAGCACTGCCTGGCTTTGTTTCATGAATGGTCTTGCAGATCCTGCCTTTCTTGTTCAGCTCGGGTAGCAATGGAAAGAAGCACAAGTGGCTCAAAGCAGGCTGGGGGCCGCCTACCTGGGCCCATAAATGTAGCACGCGGATGTGCCGGGCTTATGGTCAGAGCCAAGCACAAGGGAATCCTTGGTCTCGGAAGCAGCCTAAGGCATTCAGCCTTCTGAATGGTGCAACAAGAGGATTTGGTGGCAGCCTTGTCCGACATGATGCCGGGACTTCTGTTCTATGGGAGATTCCAGAATTGAGAATCTGTCCCTGGGTGGTCCTGCCACTACTGCCTCCTTCTCCTCCACCAGTGACTCATGGTTGCTCCCCTCCAGTGGCTGATGGTTTAACCAGGGGAGTCAAATTCATTTCCTGTGGAGGGCTGAGTAGCACTTATGGTGCCCGCTGAGGCCAGAAGTACGGTAAGTATTCGCATAGAAATTTGTTAGCTGCAGATGACAGAAGAGAAAACGTGCAGCTGCTATTTGTGATTTCTAGATATGAGAACTTTTCTTGGACAGATTTGGCCTGTGGACTTTGACACTTGTGGTTTAGACCTTTCCTCTCTAGGAAACCCCCTGGGCTTTGTGGCAGAAAGGTCAAGCTTGCCAAAGACCTCCAAGAGCAGCTCCTCCATGGCCTGAGACTGCACTTGGCAGTGCCAGTGGGCAGCACCTGCATCCTGTGGCCCTGGAAATCCCTGCAGACGCCTTAGCCCTGGTTGCTTGAGAGGAGGATGGCTGGCAGCGGCAGACAGAGCGCAGTGCTCTCTGTCCCGTTGTCTCCTGCCATCTTTCCCCTGTCCCACCTCACCATCTCCCTGATGGGCACCAGTCGCTGCAGAAGCAGCAGCTTGCTTTTGGCAACTGGCTGCTTCTCTGCAGGCTGTTCACAGATTTGTTCCCTGCCTTGTCTTTCTTGGCTCTGGATGGCTGGCCTGCCCCAGGCTCAGTTTTTACCACAGCACAGACCAGACTGCAGGCAGAATCCCAATGCAGAGGCAGCACTGACACTGCCTCCCCCAGGTCCTTCTTCCCTGTTGTTGCTTTGCTTGGTGCCCTTCCTCCAGCCAGGGACAGATTGCGGCACTCATGATGAGAAGCACGTGGTGGGCATTTGCAGCCAGCTGCTTCTCGAAATTGGGTATTGATTAAAAATGGAGTTAAGAAGCAGTTGATGAACAAATCTGGACTTTGGGAGGGAGCCTGGATGGTATCACCCTGCAGGCCACACTTTTGTTTCTTGGCTCCTACCAGTTCTTCCAGCAGCATCGGCTTTTTCAAAACTTGCATTTTTTAAATGAACTTAAACTAGACCCACCAGAGCAGTGGTTTTTCAAACTCTCCAGGACTCTAAAAACTGGGTCTGAGTGTTTTCAGGGGCAGGGACTGGGGCAGAGGGAACTCCAGAGAGCACCTCTGCAGTTGGGGTGTCACAGATCCCCAGCAATATTTAAACAACTCTGACTGCTGTGACACCTCTGGGACACTCATTTCTGGGACACTCCCCTTCAGGGGAAAGTTGCCTTTTTAAGTTTCAGTGGTGGGTCTTGAAGGCTGAGAAGCATTTGCCTGGAGCAGGGGTATCCAGACTTCTTGGCAGGAGGGCCAGATCATCTCTGATGCTGTGTCGGGGGCCAAAAAGACTATTTTACATTTCAAATTTGAATAAATTTATATATAAGAATGTATTGGAGTGGATTACAGGGCTTGCCCAGGCGCCAGATAGAAGGATTTTGAGGCTTGCTGAGGGCTGCGTCTGGCCCCAGGGCCAGGGTTTGGAGACACCTGGCCTAGAGACTGATCAGTTGGCTGCACTGTATTTTCCCTCCCATCTTTCTTTCAGTTCCCAAGTGATTACGAGAAGTGCAGGCAGGCCATCCTTCCAGGTACAGTGGCGCCTCACGTAAAGAACACCTCACGTAAAGTATGTTTCACGTAACAAACAAAAATTTCTCTAGGATTCTGCTTCACGTAAAGAACACATTCGTGGGCAGTTGGGGCAGACGTGCTGGCCGGCAGCCTGTTTAAACAGCGTCAGGACTGCCTAGCGCACCTGCACATAGTGAAAGCAGCACTTCCATGCTGTTCTTCCTCTGGCCGGATATCTGTTGGGCAGAGGGAGAGAAGAGCAGTGGAGAAGAGGGAAGCAGCTCAGGGCTGGCCAGAAGGGAGCAGGGGAGAGAGAGGCTCAGGATGGAGAGAAGGAGAAAGTGGGGAGACACTTGGAAGGTGTCTTGGATTGCAGCCTACTAACCATGTCTACCCAGAAGTAAGCCCCATTGTGTTAAATGGGGCTTACTCCCAGGAAAGTGTCTTTAGGACTGCAGCCTAAGTAGACTTCATAGGATCATGCACATTGAACGCATGTTTTGAATTCAATCCCAGTGTTTTGTCATCATTTTTACATCCAGTTAATATTTTTATATGAATATTTTGGGGGTTGTGGAACCAATCGTCTGAGTTTCCATTATTTCCTATGGGAAAATCCGCTTCACGTAAAGAATGTTTCACGTAAAGAACATGCCTCCGGAACGAATTAGATTTGTTACGTGAGGCGCCACTGTACTTTGCTCACTTGAGTTCTGCTTCCATCATCCTGCTGCTGGTCTTTTGGTGCTCCTTTCTGCACATTACAGTCAGGAGAGACGCTCAGGGACATGCTCAGGCTGGATTGGACATGCTCGCCAAGGGAACTGTAGACCACCAGCATTTGTGCCCTTCAGGAATGAGAACGAGGCACCTTAGAAGCCCACCCTCTCCCCTACGCAGGGTGGGGTGGACTCCCTTTCTTTAGCACCCACTAAGACTCTCTCTGTGAGAAATGGATCAAAGTACTTACAAATGACAAACAAGATTTTTCTAGAACACCCTTTTGAGGACTTGAAAAACAAAGTGAGCCGTTTTAAAAGAGTGGACCTCAGTTGTGAAAAGTTTGAGAATCCCTGCAGTTTTCAGAACTGCTCCGACCTTATACAGTTTGCAGCAGGGCCTGAAACACTCTTGTGGGCAAAAACCTTTTAGTTATAGCAAGGTTGGGGGTTGTGCTTTTTAGCAGTTTTTAGCCATGATTTAAGCAGTGTTGTATAATAATTTTTAGGGTGTTGGATTGTTTTAAATTTTAAAATGTTTTTCAGTGTGTTAAATGTTTTCATGTACATCGTTGTTGATGTTTGTGATTCGCCTTGAGTTGGCTTTGCAGAGAAAGGCAGGATGCAAATCCAGTGAATGAATGAATGAAAGGGAAAGAAAGAAAGAAAGAAAGATTGGTGAAGGGAGCAGCTGGCAGTGGCTGAGTCTTGCTTGTGCTGGGAAATGGTGGGGGTGGCAACTGGGTGCAGCAGGCTTGTTTGGCCCACAGACTGCAAAGCCCAGAGTGCTCTGGACCTGGCTGCCTGAAGGAGCCTCTCTTGGTGGAGGGTCCACTGTGTGTTCCTGGTTGGGCAGAGGTGCAGCAGGCGTTCACCAGGAGCCACCATAGAAGCAGTCCTGGCCCTTGGACTGGTCAAGAAAGCCCCCCCCCCCATGTCACTGAACAGTTTATCTCTGTATGTTCCTGGGTTGTTCTGTTATTGATGGGTTCTCTTCATCTTCCTGCTGCTGCTGAGGAACTGCCAGTGAGTTGCTCAGGGTGGCTGATTTGATGAATGGTGGTTTACAGTCATTCCTTTGGTTGTGGTTTGGTGCTGTCCTTGGTCTGGGGTGCTGGCAGTATGAAAGCTCCAAGTGATGCCTGAAGAGGGGCGAGCAGGGGAGCGGGCATGAGATCTGGGCAGACATGCCAAGAGGGCTGTGAGAGAAAGCCCAAACATGGGGGAGGTAGGAGGCTTTCCTGCGAGTTGGTGCATTGCCGAGGACTACTTACTGTGATTATGGGCTGGTTGGATGATCTGGCGTTAAGAATTGTTTGTAGTTTCCTTGTAGTATTGGTGGGTTAGGAATATATACTGAATATAATAAAGAAGTGGTCCAGCGTTGCTGTTGTGCTTCCAGACCCGAGAGGTGGTGGGGATCTAGAGCAGTGGTTCTTGAAGTGGGGGTCAGGACTTCATTTCAGGAGAGTTGCAAAAAGCTGGGTGTGTCCATCTTGGCATCTGGCACTGGGCACCATCATCATGCCCCCCTACACCTCTTTCTAGACTGAAGAGCCCCAAACAGTGTAGCCTTTCCTTGTACAGGAGGTGCCCTGCCTTAGTAATGATTTTGGTCGCTCTTTTCTGCACCTTTTCCATTTCCACCATCCCCTTTCTGAGACGTGGTGAGCAGAACTGGATCCAGTACTCCAGATGTGGCCTTAGCAAGGATCTGCGAAAGTCCTTTGGCTCTTGACAAGACCTGCAGTTCATGAGTACTGCAGAATCCTGTCCTTCTGGAAGCCATGATGTGGGGAAATCCCTTCCAGGAGCCAGACTCCTGTGTGCCAAGCCTTGTCTCCTACATGTCGGAAAGGAATCATCTCATTCTCTTACATGCCCTGTGCTAAAGGTGGTTTTGCCCAAAAATGTGGGTCGCCTGAGATAACCACTGATTGATTCATTGTCTTTTTGGCCTCTTCTCTAGGTGACCATCACCAGCAGCAGGATGAGTGGCGAAGGGAGCGGCAAGCCCTTAAAAGTGGGCTCTCGAGTGGAAGTCATTGGGAAGGGGTATCACGGGACAGTAGCCTATGTGGGGGCCACCTTGTTTGCCACCGGGAAGTGGGTGGGCGTCATCCTGGATGAAGCCAAGGGCAAGAATGATGGAACTGTGCAGGGCAGGAAATACTTCACCTGTGATGAGAACCACGGCATCTTTGTGCGGCAGTCACAGGTAAGTGTTCCCTTGGGGGCCTCTCCCCAGATGTAGGGCCCTGATTGTCTGTTGCTTTTGCCTGTTCCACACAGGCCTGTGTGCTGTCCTGGAAAGCTGCCTTGGAAAGGATTGGTGGAGTGAGGCGGTAATGGTTTGTCCGGGAAAATAAGGCAGCAAAAAGTGCATAGAGAGACCTTTAATCCAACTCTGTCCGTTGTGTTTGGGCAGATGGCCGACTGTGGTCCATGACCCAAAGACCACCTGTTCTGGTTGTGGAGCGCTTAGTGCTCTCTGGGGACGTGTGTGTGTTTTGAGGCAGAAGGTTCCATCTACCTGGTCTTGTAATTTTCCACATTTGGCCCCAATGTGGGGCCACACCACCCCCCAAAATCCAAATGACCTTCCACACATTCTTGACTCCTCCCCAAATTTAGGGCTCAGTGGTGCATTGCTGATGCCCAGGTGCAGGACATGCACAGATAGCAGGAGAAGGAGCCTCATCATTTGTGGCAACACCAAAGCTGAGCCCTCCTGTGCCTGGGTTCAGTCTGGTCCCTGCAGGTGACAGGTTGAGCCTGCGAGATTGCAGAGGGAAGGGACTTGACTGTGTTCTGTAAATGCTTTAGTGCTTGAGTATGTTCTTTTGAGGGGGGGGGGGGAATAAATAGTGCAGTGGAGCCTTGCCTAGTTTCTTTTCCTTGAGTGGGTGAGAATTGGCTTCTCTCTGATATCACTTTATTAAATTACTCAGATACAAGTTTTTGATGATGGAGCAGATACTACGTCCCCGGAAACACCAGAGTCGTCGGCTTCGAAAGTCCCCAAAAGAGGTAGGAGTTCCTTCTGCCACACCTTACGTGCTGTTTAAGCGGTTTTCTTAGGAGGAAGCCAATGTTGTGCCACTTTTGGATCCAGAACCCCAAAAATATCCTAAACTCTGTTTTGTAGGCCTGTGTGAATTTACACCTTTGTCCGTACAGATTGAGGTGTTTGGGTTTAGCTATTTATACGTGAAGCAAAACTGAGCTATTTGACCTATTTTGAAGTTGTTCTGATAACAGGATTGGTGCTGCAATTGTGATTTCAGCAGTTTGATGAATGGCTTCTGGGAATGTACTGGCTAAACCGTGGGGGTTGTTCAAAAAGCTTCAGTGCCCCCACCTAAAAGATTTGGAGGTTTGGGACCAGTAGCTCCACTTTCTTTAACTCCATGGAATATCCTGATTGATGATTCTCCGTTCAAAGTCCCTTATAATGTGCACAGTCGCGTGTAAATGTCCTAAAAGAAGTCTAATGCAGCCATATTAGCAGCTCAGAGTTGCTCCTAATGAGGCACAAAAATTTGGGTATTCCCTTAAGAGCGTAAGAGTTTCCATTGGATCAGGCCAAGGCCCTTCTAGCCCAGCTTTCTGTATCACAGTGACCCACCAGATGTTTGCCTTGGGGAACATGTCTGACTCCTGCATCCAGGTGCTCCCCCTGCATCTGGCATTTGGAGGACTGTCCACATCCACCCCTCATGCAGTGGTCCTTTCCTCTATCATCTCGTTGTCCGTTCCTGGGAATCTTTGCTCTGCAAGTCCCTTTCTAAATGGTTGTTTTTTCCTTCTTTGTTCTCCTCGCAGATTCTTCAGAAGGCCCCAAAAGCAGCAAACTGGTGAGTTGATCATTGAGCCCTGAGAGCCCTTGCTGTGCCATGCCTCCTTCTGACCAGGATGGGTGGGGAGCAAGGGCTGCTCACTCTCCCGGTCACAAACAGCGTGTGGCAGCAATAATCTTTATTCATAATGGAAAGGGAATGAGAGAGACCCATCCGCACGCATGTCTTGCAGCAGCTAGAATAGAAGTAGCTCTCAAATAGTGAGAGCTCTCAGAGTGTGTCCTGCAAATAGCCTGACTATGTGGAGTCCTTCCTGGAGCTCTGCTGGAGTAGCTCAGAAGTGGCAGAGCAGCCCAGAAAACCTCAGTGCTTCCCTACTCTCTTCATGTGGGTCTGCCCCAACAGCAGGAGAACCTGCCTTCCAGACAGCCTTCCTCTTTGGAATACAAGTTATAGTCCTTGGCTCAGGGTTCCCGATGGAGCGTGCAGACCAGGGGCTTTGCTTACACAAGATGACTGGTAGTTCCTGTGTTGCCCCTTGGGCTTCAACATGCAAGCCAGTCAGTGGGGAATTTCCTGTGGCACTGGGGAGTGGAGGTGGGGCCCTGCTTCTCCTGTAGGGTGGGCCATTGGTGCTAATCTCGTGACCAGGAGGTGCATGAGCTCGGCAATGAGGGGTCCTTTGCCCTGGGATCTAGAGCAGAAGGCTGGTGAATTAGGCAGTGCCTTGGAGGGCGGCAGGCACCTTTTTCCTCTAGGATAGTGACTTTCAACCAATGTGCCGTGGCACACTGGGGTGGTGCAAGTGGTCCACAGGTCTGCTGTGGGAGTTTGGAAAATTTATTTAGTAACCCTTAGACGACCAACCAGATTTTTTGTCCGGCAATTATAATTTATGCAAATTAGGCTATTTTTAGATGGTCATCTCTTAAAGAGACCTCTTAAACATCAATTATTAATAAGGTAATTAACCTATTATTAATTATTAATAGGGTTGTTATTGGGAATTGAACCTCCCACCAGCAGCATGGTGTGCCTTGTGAATTGTCCAAATATTGATGGTGTGCTTTGAGGGTTTCAGCACCTGGTTGGTGTGCCAAAAAAGGTTGGAAATCACTGCTCTAGGACCCCCCCCCCAGTCACAATAACGCTTGACAGCCAGCCTGGTCCCCACTGGCTTTCAGTTCAGGACCAAAGCTGGATTCAGGCTGGAAGGAGCCTGTGATGTCACCACTAGATGTCGGTAGAGCTGTGGGGTGCGTGTTGGAAGGAGTCGGAGGGCACTGCTGGCAGTGCAGGAAGCCTAGGAAGGCTAGAGCTGCAGTCTAGCTCTTCAGAAGTGACCCTCTGGTTTTCAGTTGGGCTCTGTGGATGAGCCGTTCCCTGCTGGAGAGAAGCCGTCTGGAAGTAGAGCTTGCTGACTTCCGGAAAGTGCCTTCTTCCTGGAGAGCCTCTGGGTTGCTCCTGCCTGCTCCCTCTGCTCTCCCCTGGATTTCAGCCCTGAATTCACCCCGGGAGAGGCTTTGTTTGAGAACTCTGCACACCTTTGAAGCTTCATCCTGGCATTCCCGGGGGCGGGGGGGGGGGGTCAAGAACCCTGTGTTTGCTGTCTAGAAACAGGTGTGTTCAGGCCGCACTCTGCCAGCTCTCCTGCTCCCACCGTTCAGAAAGGTGACATGGGCTGGGATGGGGCCAGAATAGGTCCCAGAATTGTGTCTTGGTTGGGGGGCCAGGATCCTCTTTGCTGGGCCTTCCTGTTGAAGACTCGGCAGGCTGGCATTGCTGGGCAGGGCTTCAGGATTAAGAGGCATAACATTGCCCTTGAAGTGTGGTGGGGCGAGACCCTTGCACCTCTCCGTTGGCCTTGCTGACAAGGACTACCACTTCTTCCTCTCCCCCTGGAGTGGTCACATTAGGGGTGAATTCTGCTCTCATTGATGAGGCCTTCAAGACCCATAGATGACACTCTTGCCCCTGCTGCCCCGGATTGCCAAAGCTGTCTTCTGTATCTGCAGCAAAGTTCTGGAGTCCAGCCGGGCAGGGTCTGTTGAGCCTGGGCCTGCCCCTCTCTGTGTATGACCTGAGACAGCTGTTCTTGCTGCTGAGTAGCCCCATTGCATTCCAATTAACCTCTAACAGTCTAATGTCAAACTTTTTGTCCTTTTTCCAAGCAGCGTGGAATGAAACCTAAAAAGGTGGTGCCTGTTATTTTCTTTTGGCAGAGTCCCCCCCACGCATGAAACGGTCCGCAACAGCTCTGTGCCACACGCATGTGTCCCTCTTGCATGCATACGTGTCCCTCTGTCAACAGCTGGGGCGGCCATGGATGGCTCGAGAGGGTGTGCCAGGGCGGCCTTGTCTCTCTTGAGCCATCATGCTTTTGGATCTGTCTTGCCTCCAGCGAGGGGGATGGTCCAGCTGGTTTGAGTCCTGGTCAGTCTGATTGTGGCTTTCACACCATTGCTACTGCTTGTTACCCTTGCTTTCCCCCTCCTTTGTTTCTCACAACAACACCACCATTCTGCTGGCAGTCAGTGACCACCATTTTGCTGGCATGATTTTCCTTTCACTCTCTTGTCCTGCAAGTCACCGTTTTGCCCTGGCTCCCTTCCTTGGGATAAGCAGAAATGTGTACCCTGCACTTTTTCCTGCATGGCGGGGCCTTGTAGATGATCAAAAGTGAACTATCTGCACAGTATTCGTGCAAAAACCAAAGAACAGGCAGCAGAGACTTGTGTCACCATGAAATAGAATCAGTCTGAAGGAAGAGCCCAAGGAATGGCAGGTGAAAAATACATGATCAGAGCCTGGATTTCTCTTGCACTTAAGAATTGGGGCCTGGGCATGACTCTCTGCCCCAGCCTCCTACTGCCA
Source organism: Cryptoblepharus egeriae (assembly GCA_030015325.1). NCBI lineage: Eukaryota > Metazoa > Chordata > Lepidosauria > Squamata > Scincidae > Cryptoblepharus > Cryptoblepharus egeriae. The sequence goes on from JAREYC010000007.1 coordinate 379,411, forward strand.
GTCCTGGCCTTTCAACTGCCTCCATTGACTTGTCTGCTGTGGACTTGGAGGAGCAGCTGTAGTGGAGCAGCACAGCAGTGGTGGTGCCCTCAATGTGGCCACTGCTGTGAGCTGTGGTTGCCCCCACTGCCACCTCTGCTTTGGAAGGCCCAAGGAAGAGCCATCAGAGCAGCTGACATGCAGTGAAGAGGGCTTCCAAGACATGGCAAGCTGACCAGGCCAAGCCAGGCTCTCAGCATCCAGCAACACTGTGGTCAGAACTCCTCGTTCCTGTATGTTTTCAAAGCAGCTGCGCATTGACACTGGAGGGTGGGGTGCAGATCCATTCCCTTCCGTACTGCATTCCTAACTAGAAGCCTGTCCCTGGTTGCTTGGAGTGCCCCACCCCAGGGCAGCCAGCGATGGCACTTAGATCCAAGGACCAGGTAAACACATACCTCCTGTTCTGATCCCAGGGACAGCTTTAAAATAAGAATACATTCAGCGGGGACAAAAAGCCTCCCTTTCCAGCACCCCCAAGCAGCATCTAGTCCACTCTTTTCACAAGGGCCTGCCAGGCAGAAGAGGAGGAGACACACCTTGCTGCCATGAAGGCAGCTGGCAATCAAAGGCATTCTTTCTGAACCTGGAGATGGCACGTCACCCTCCCGACTAGCAGTTGGTGACTGTATCCTTTTGGGAAGGGTCCAGGCCCCTTCTCAAAGCCATACAGAGTCTTGTGTGGTAATGAACTTGGTAGATTTAACTGTTCATGTTTGGGGAAAATACCCAATACATCCTAAGTGACTGTTTCTCTTGGATTCTGTATCCAGACACTAGGATCTTCCTTGGCCCATCACAGGCAACTCCGACCCATCAGCATATAAGTGGAATGGGGGTTTGGGCCTTGCTGCCAATCGCTTTGCATGTACTGCCTTGTCAGACTACTGGCCTTATTCTAAAACATTTGCCCCCCACCCCTCCCTTCCAGGAGGGTCCAGGACAGTGCCCAACAGTTAAGCTGCTTTCTTGCTTCAGTCACTTACACAAAATAAAACCACAAAACCAGCACCATCAAAAAGCACAAGCGACTCACAGAAAGAAACCTTGTGAAGCTGGAGAGAACAGGAGTGTTTTCAGCTGCTGGAAGAAAGTGGGCTGGAGAAGGGGCTCTCTTCAGAGCCATGTTCTGTGGGTGGCCAAGAAGACAACCCCGTCCCTGCTGGGTAGGCCCAGCCCTGGCAAGGTAGATCTAAGAGGGACCTTTTGGTGGACCTCATGGGACTGACTTTGCAATTTTACTGCTCATTTACCAATGAGAATGAGAGATTTTTAGAGATCTTGCCATCCTGAATAGTTTGGGGTCGCCCACAAACATTGCCACCTTCTACGTCCCCCTAAGTTCAGGTGATTTATGGACAATGGCCCGGGTCCGAGGATAGATTGTTATGGGCTCTCGCTTGCTTCCCTTCTCTGTGAAAATGGCCCCTTTAATCCTAATCTCTGCTCTGCCATCTTCTTTCATCAGCTGCAGATCCTCCAAGGGACCAGTTCTCTTGTTCTGGGTCTGCTGAGCTTACTCAAGGGCCTTTGGTGAGGGACTTTTTAAAAGGCTTTTCAAGACCTGAGCCTCCAATGCCGACTGGCCAGTTGTCCTCCTGCCTGTTGGTGCTCGGAGGGAGGCAGGACTGGTTTTTGCAGGACCCTGGCGTATTTGAACGGGCAAGTGAAACTAACAGGTGCAGCACACAGTTATTTGCCCCGTGTCTTGTAGCGTGTGCCCCTGAGGTGAGTTGCAGAGGTGACAAGGATCCCAGAGAGAGGCCTACCTGTTTGCTTCAGGGTGGAGGTGCCTTGGCAGCTCTGGCTTCCCAGTGGTGATGGAAGAAGCAGCATCCGGGCGAAAGAGCTCCCTTCCCCAGCGATTGCAAGAGGAGAGGCACTCTGATGACTCTTGTGCAGCAGCAGCAGCAGCAGCAGCCCCTTCCGAGATGCCTGTGCTTGGTCCTCTCCTGGTTCTGCCCTGGGAAGTGCACAGGGCAACAGCCGCCAGTTGACCTTGTTGTTGGTGGGCTCTCAGTGGCAGGTCTTGGCTTGTAGTGCCTGTAATTGCCTGCCTGATTGTGAGTGGAGAGCCTCAGGTGCTGCGCTGTGTCCCAGGAGGGCACTTTCTACAGGCTGGGCTGCTTCTCCTGCCTGGAGGAAGAGTGCAGAGCTGGCAAAGGGTTGCCTCTCCCTTTGCTGTGTGTGCATGTAGGGTCTTTTCAGCCAGCCCCCAACATGCGCGTGGTGGTTCCTTCGGCGCCCTCAGACTCTTCCCTCTGCCCCAGCCCTCGGCTCAGTGTTAAAGACGGAGGTCTGGAACGAGGGAGGTGAGCACAGGTCAATCCTTGCAGATGAGATTAGGCTGTTCTTTGCAGCAGGGCTGCTAATTGGGTCACTGGCTCCCCCGCCCCCACTGTGCTTTTGGGTGACAGATGGCCCAGTCCCGGGGGAGGCCCTCCTGGTACACTCCTCGCTGTGTGTGCCTCTTGCCCTGCCATTCCCTCTGTCTCCTGGTGGTGCTCCTGGAACGCTCCTTGCAAGGGAGAGAGCCACTCCATGGCTACTAAAGAGGCCTGGGGGCTCTTCATATCGTGGCGGAGAAGCTCATGCTGCATTTTCCTTGCAGGAAAAATACTTGGGCAGGGTCATTGGCCAGATGTTCCTGGTGATGCCATTTCCGTGGTCCAGGAAGTGGAGAGTGCCTGCAGGCCAGTTCTGCCTTGGCCTCCACATCTCTCCCACTGACAGAGAAGATCCTTCCCCCCCCCCCTTTTGCTGAAATGAAAGGCCTTGTCTCCACACAGCAACTTTTGTTGCCGCAGCCCTGAGGCGTGCAGGGGTTGGTGTCACCTTTCAGTGTGTTGCAGGGTGAAGTGCGGAGGGACCATGTGTGTTCACAGGGGCTTAAATCAAGACCTGGCCCCGTACGGTGCCATCTGTGGTTGCATCAGTCCTGCAGCATGTGGCAGCTGGCGGAGGGGCAGAGCAAGGGCAGGCTGCCTGGTGTCCTTGTGCTTGTACAGGCAGCTGACCCTCCTCGGCCGAGGCCAGTTCCAGGGACAGCTTATAAAAGGCTTTGTGTGAAGGAAGCGCTTGCTTGTGTGGTGCCCTCTGCTGTGGCACACCTAAGCCAACTCAGCTCTGGCAGGCCCACCTTTGGCCCCGAGGGCTACAGTCTGTCACCCCTTTGTGCTTCAGGTGCTCCTTTGGAGAAGGCGTCTCAGCCAGTTTTGATCCAGTGACAGCTACTGAGAAATGGAGGGGAGGCAAGTTGAGAAGGGCTGTTGTCACCAATATGATGGTTGCAGGACTGGGCTGGCTGTGTCCATGTGTGATCTACCTAAGCCCTTTTGCTGTCTGCTGACCTTGCGCCAGCTTTGCTAACCAGGAACTGGTGTGTGCTGCTTAGCAATGGGAATCCAGTTTGATGGACCAGGTCTTGGTCTTGGCTCTGCACCACTCCCTGTGAGAAGGAGAATCTAGTCTGGGGAACGTGAAACTGTTCCTCGAACTCATCCCTACACAAAGTGGGGTGGGAAGGGCTCAGCCCCTGCTTGGGCTAATTGGCTTCAGGCTTCTTAGAGCAGATCCCAGCCACAGTTACTCTGAGTGACATTTCCTGTGTGGGAGGATCTGTGAAGGAGGCTGTGCTCTGGCCACGTTCCTGGTGAGATGACACTGTGGCCCACCTTTCATCGGTTCCATCTTGGGGAATGAATAGGTCCAAAGCTATTGTTCTCACTGGTTCAGACCTTTGGCTGCCCCCTCCCGCTCTAGTTAATGCAGACTGGGGCAGGCTAAATGGGAAGGGAGACTGGGGAACTAGAAATCCCAGCAACTCCTCCAGTTCTGTGTGCAAATGTGCTTTGGGGAGCCAAAGGAAGCCCTCTGCAAAGCTTTCTTCTCAGTTTCAGTGAGAAGGCCGGTTCTGGTCCTTCAGACTTTCCAAGTTGTGGGCAAGTCTCAGAAGCTGGAGCAGAGATTTCCTGACCCACATGGTCCTGTTGTTGCTTTTCCACTATCCTCAAAGCAGGAATGTACATCATGGTCACATTCATAGACCCCAAGATGTCACGGGGACCAGTCTCTGAAGAGAAGGAGCCTCCTGAGGTCTCCTCTGGTCCTCACTGTGTGCCGCCACATCTTGAGTGCAAAGCACACGTGCCTCTTGCGTCTACAGGAGCTGGAGTGGAGCAGGAAGGGGTGTGAGTAGGAAATGCCGGTGGGGAAGAAATTCTCCCAAATCAAAATATATTCCAGGGTTGACTGAGATGCAGTGAGACGCAGGAGTGTCAGTTGTCAGTAGAGCTCATGTCAGTCTGCAGCCTGCTTCAGAAGTCCACAGTTCATCTTTTGGGACGCTTCTGTTCCAGGCAGTCCAGTATTTAGGGAAAAGGCCCAGAGATGTCCTTCCTAGGAGGGGGTTCCGAAGCCATCATGCTCTCCTGCACCCTGGGAGACTCCGCTTGACCAGATGCTGCTCTGTTTGCCTGTTGCGTCCAACTCGTGTGCAGGAGGCGGATCTGGCCCTGCCTTCTGGACTCTTGCACTGTCTCCTGCCTTTGGTCTTTCTGCAGCCTGCCCGTTCATGTGTGCCTCCTTTGGGGGGTCCAGTGTCTGGAAAGCTGCTTGGGGGTCCAGCCTGACTTGCAGGACAGAGGGTGTTTTCCACGGGGGAGGGGTGTGTGTGGAGCCCCTCCCACTTGCTTGCAGGGGAAGGAGGGGCTGCAGAGCAGCAGCAGCAGCAGCAGTGCCTCCTCATGAGCCTGGGAAGCAGCTGAGCTGAAGGCGTTGCTAAGTGACAAGGCGCTGCGGTCCCCAAGCGCCCGCCTGCCCGCCCGCCCGCCAGCCCGCCAGCCAGCGCATCCCTTTCTCTGCTGGCCTCCTGGGGAAGAGGCACCTGCACCCGCTCTGTCCCTGGAGCTGGAGCTCCCAGCTTGGCACTAGGGAGCAGGGAGGCAGGGAGGAGGGGACCGGCTTGGAGCGGTGATGTCATGAGCAGCTGGGCTGTCGGATGCTACGGAGCTCTGCTGGCCAGCCAGGCACCCAGCAGAAGAGGATTCCGGGGGCCGAGGACACTGGCGCGGCAGTGGCAGTGGCAGCGGATCTGCAGCAGGCTGTGCTCGGGAGCGCTGCGTCTGTTGTGACTGACTGACTGGTCTAACCTTCTGTCTGCCTCTTTCTCCCTCTCTGTCTCCATCTCTCCTCCTCCTCCTCTGTCTCGCTCTGTGTCTCTTCTGCAACCATGAAGCAGGCCGCGGCCACTCGGAAGGTACAGTCCCCGGGGTGGTGATGCTGCTGCTGCAGCTGCTGATCTGTCTTGCTTTTGCTCAAGGGAGGAGTGCGTGTAGGGGAAGCTGCTCCTTTCTGCTGCTCGCAGGGGGCAGCTGGGGTGGGGAGCTGCTGAACTCTACAAAGACTGACGCGCGTTGCGTGATGCCTTCATCTGAGCCCCCCTCCCCTCTTCACATGTTGTGGATTTGCAGCTCCAAGCAGTCTGGATGGCCAGGCCGCTATCAGAGAAGGGGGCCCTGGAAAAGTTGTCAGTTGAGGGGCTTGTTGGGTCTCTCCATCAGGGCTGCCCAGTCAGCCATTTTCACCATCCGCTGCAAATGTTTCTCACTTGCGGAGAGACAGTGTGAGCCGGAAGGAGCTGGCCCTACTCTGGGGGCATCTTGCTTTGCAGACTCCCAGTCTGGGTCTTTTATGACCAGGTGTCCTGGGGGCAGCTCAGGGGCAAATGTGCAGGTTTCCTGCTGCAGTGGGTGCTGCATCGCCTGGGTGAAGTGGTAGGAAAGCAGGTTGATGTCCAAGTCCAGATCTTTTTGACTCACCAAATTTTTTTGGGAGGGGGTTTGGAGAGCAGCCGCCTTTTGCCCTTGTGAAGGAGGCTTCTAGTGTTGTTGGAAGGAAAACTTTGCAGTAGAAGCTGTCCCTTACCTGTCCCTTGGGAACCCAAGAGGACAGACTCCTGACCAGTCCAGAGACCGGCCTTCATTTGGGGAGACTGGACAGAACTGGCTCATTGCCAAGGGGTTTCGTTGGCCTCAAGGGCAGTGCTTGTTGGTAGGAAGAGCGTAGCTGGCTGCTCTGAAGAGAAGGCTGCGCTATCGAGGCCTTTGATTGTGGCCACTCTGAAATCAGTCACAAGCTGGTGATGGGGAGGCCAGAGGTATCTCAGGAAAGGCATGCAGGGGGTATCAGGCCAGCCAAGGGAAGAGTGGACCCAGTTTTGACCCTGTTCTAACTTGGAGGTGGTCCTGAAGCAGCAGCAAGCGGGCGCCCAAGTGGCCAGGAAAAGATGGCAGATGCCACTGGGTCTGGAACCAGCTCCTCTTTCTGTGCATGCAGAGAGCCTGGGGTGTTTGCCTTGGAGCTGGTGGTCTGCCAGGCAGAGATGGGGCACTCAGAGCCAATTGCATGCTGGTGTCAGTGGTGCTCTTCTTCATTCCTTCCATCTCACACATCTGGTTGCAAGGAAGGAGCCTCTGCAAAGCTATCTCCGGTGGAGTTGGCTCCTTCTTAGGATGGTGTCTCCTTGGCTGGACATCTGGATGGCACTGACAGAAACACCTGGGCTGGTGGCAGACTCTTATTGCCCTCAGGGTAAAATTTCCCATCTGGAGCAGGATGGAAGTCTAGGGAAGCAGAGGTAGGAAGACATCCAGGAAAAGAATGGTTGCTACTAGCCTGCTGAGGCGATGGGTGGGTAGCTGGCCAAGTTGGCCAGCTGCTCTGGACTGCTGAGCTCTTCCCGTTTCTCTCTGGCCACAGCATTCAGGCCTGCTGCGCAATGAGGGTTTGCCAGTGGGGTGCTTGCAGATGTGCTTGTGTGGCCCTGGGAAGGGGGTGGTCCATACTGAGGTGCAGCTCCTTCAGTGAGGACTGCAGTGGTCCTGTCCGTTCACGCTGCACAAGCATCCCTTCTTCTGCCTGGACGATGTGGCTGTGAGTTTGTCTGGCTTCCACAAAGACTCTGAAAGAGTTCCCCACCCCGGCCAGGCCGGTTCCCACCAGAATTGCATGGGACTGCAACATGTATGGTCACCTGGGATTTTAATAAGTGGAGATGTTGAAGCGCTGGGATCTATGGCTCTTGTTGTCCATGGACCATGTGCCCCAGAAACACAAGATTTAGTGAGCAAAAAGATTTGAATGAAGATGCAGCTCAGGGAAGAGGCTGGCACTAGGGGTGTGAGGCAGGAAGGGCCACCCAGGCAGGCGGAGTGTTTGCTTTCCCTCCAGGCAGCCTGAAGAACCTTCTCTGGCCAAAGTGAAGTTCTGGAGTCTGTTAGGCTTCTGGGTGGAGGCAAACTTACATAAGTACATTAATTATGTAGGTTCTGGCATCCTGCAGCATTCTTTTTTTTTTAAGGAAAGGCACAGGAAACATTCAAGTCCAGGGTGGACGGACATCCGTTGGTGCTTTACTTTTCAGTGGTCAGGAGGCCTAGCTTGGAGGCCTCCATCACCAGCCTTCTTCATCAGAGGAGGAAGCCCTGGGTGCTGCCGTAGGTCCAGGTCTAGAGCTGGAGGGCAGGAGCCTTTCCTGAGCAGCACCACTCTGTTGAGACTTATGTTTGTTCCATTGGCAGTTTGTGGATCCTGTGGCCTCTCAAGGGGTCTCGAGGACTGGTGCTCAGTCGCTGCTGGGAGCTGCAAAGCACTGAGTTTTAGAACCTAGAATCCTAGAGTTGGAAGGGACCCAGTAGGTCATCTAGTCCAACCCCTGCCCTGCCTGCAGCAGGAAATCCCCCTAGAGCATCCCCGACAGGTGCTGGTGGAGCCTCTGCTTGAAGATCCCCAGTGAGGGAGAGTCCACCACCTCCCTTGGCAGTCTGTTCCACCTGTTTGCTAATGCTGAGTGGAGTGTCTGCTTCTGCTCCTCTTCACTCCCTCTGCCCACTGGAGTTTCCCTCGGACTGGCTGTCAGCAGCACCGGAGTTCTTAACAAAACGTTTTGGGCAAGAGAGCAGTGAAGACAACTTTATCCAAAGGAGTAAATGAGGGAGGGGGAAAAGTGTGTCAGTTTCACAGCAGGGATGTGGTCCCCCATTTCCCAAGCCTTCCTGCTCTAGCGCTACATTGCCCAGCCTCGCTCCCCCCTTCACAGGGAATATTCCCAGCATGGAGTGAGGATGGGCACCTGCAGTTGAGGTCTTCAGGTTGAGTCCTGAGCTGGGGAGTCTTCCTAGCCAAGGAGGCCAGAAGGGTGATATAGGATGGCAGGCAGTGAGGGGGTCCTGGTGCTCCCTTCTGTCAGCATGGACTGGCAGCAGCAACACACCAGCCTCCTGGCAGGATTCCTTTCCCCACCTACCTTGTAGGGTCTTCTGCCCTGTCCCTGTGCAGTTGGAGCCCTCCCTGCTGTTTTTGCTGCGGCCTTTGGCTTCCCTCAGTGGCTGTAGGCCAGGATGGAGTGCAAACGTGCAGAAAGATAATGTGCCCAGGAAACTCTGGAGCGGAGGCCAGAATTTCTTCTGCCAGAAAGGAGACTGTCTAGAGAGACGTTGGAGAAGAGGCTGCTCCCTGTGGATTTGTGTGGAGGACTTTCCCAGATGCTCCCCAGGATCTCCTGCACCCTGTCTTTCTGCTTTGCTGGGAATCAAAGCCCTGCCTTGGCTTCTTTGCAGTAAGGCTAGCAGGGCTTTCTTGGCCAGGAATCTTGGACCCCAGAACACCCCCCCCCCAGGGACTCCCTAGAGCTCGAGATCTCAGATGCTGCCTGTGGGTTTGTTTTTAGGTCCTCTCTGGAGCCCCAACATCAAGGAGGTTGGCAATTCAAGGGAGGCCCTCAAAGCGCTGCCGTCTGTGCCAGCCTTCTGGTGAACAGTGTCAGTGGCTCCCGATGCACACATAAGGGTCTGTTTGTGCCTGAAAGGGGCATTGTGGAGCTGCCAGTTCTGGGCCAGAGCACCCTCAGGGTGGCCCAGAGGCGGAGCTGGCACTTCCATAACTGGCAGGAACTTGCCTTCTCACAGCAGGAAGGGAAGCAAATCCATCAGAATCACTAAGGGAGCACCAGGGGCTGCCAAGGGGCACAGAGTGAGCAGCCAAGGAGTTGCTGCAACCCTCCCTCCCCGGTCACCTCAGGTTGGGGGCCTTTCAAGGGCCATGTTCTGCCCGCAGCACTCTCTAGTATGCGCCCTTCATCTCCTTTTTAGTTGCTTAGTTTTGCGCGTTGTCAGGCTGGGAGGGGTTTGGGGCTCAGGCCTGACTTCTGGTTCACAAGCACTCCCAAGGGGCTGCAGGCCTGGACTGCCTCCTTCAAGCCAGAGCGCCTCCGGCCCTTCCACCCCAACTGATCTCAGCTACCCACCCCCTTCCTGGTTCCAGCCACCTGGCATCCCTTCCTCCAGAATCCCAAGGCTCATTTCCCAGGAGGCAGGAAAGCTCCTGCTGCTCCAGCGGCATTTTGTTGGCACCACTGAGGACCCCCATCATTCCTGGCCTCTTCCAGGGGAAGGTCTCTGGGCAGGTCACAGGCCATGTTGTTCTCAGCAGCCTGAAGGACTTGCTCATGGCTGCTGGCTTTTGCTCGGGGTTAGGTTGGGCAGTGGGCATGCAAAGGCCTCCCAGCTGCCATCTAAGATATCCTGGCAGCTGCCCTGGGTTTCATTGCTTGACTGGTCTGCCTCTTGCTGAAGGTCAGGCCCAGCCCAGATGAAGCATGTGAGGGCAGGGAGCACGGCCAGGCGCATGCATGTGCGCTTGAGGGCCCTAGTATTTCCTTGACCACTGGAATTTTCCTGTGGTAGGAGACTCGTGTCTTGGTTCTCTTCTATTTATTCCAAATCCAGCCTCCTGCCTGTCCAGCAGGCAACAGAGCCCTGGGTCCTGGGAGTCAATAGTGGGCCACAGCGCCATCAGCCATGGTGCTCTTGAGAAGATGTGAGCTCTGCTGTTGCAGGAGGCAAGAGAGCACGTGTGCACAAATTTGACTGCCTAGCCTGCCCCGGTCCAGTGTGTACGGGCTGGGACCACCTGGAGGCTCTGAACCCTTCCTGGGTGGGACAGCAGTTCTCTGGGGAAGGGGTTTGCACTCTTACCTTCTGGTGAAGCTCCCTTTCTGATCTGATGCATTCACAGACTTAAGTCCCAGAAATGGGGGCGCGTGGAAGGCCATTCCATGCTCCTGGCTCAAACAGGGCATGGTCCCCAGTCTGCTGGAACGGTTGGGTTCCTGCCTCCCTTTCTCCTCTCGGTGTTATCTGAGCTTCCCAAAATACTCAGTGTGTGTGTGTGTGGGGGGGGGGGAGTGAGTTACCCAGGTGTTTGTGCCTGCAGTGTTTTCAGTCTGCTATCCTGGCCGATTGAGCCCCGCTGGGGGCTTCCCCCTCCTGCAGAAATGATACATCCGTACATATGGGCAGCTCTGGGTGGAGTGTGGGGGCAGAGGGGAGCGGTGTCCATGTTTCTGAGGATGGGAAGCCACTGCTGTGTGCACTAATGGCGCTCTTGTCTGTCTGTCTTTCTTTTGCTTCCGTGGTCTGCTGCTGCTGCTGCTGCTGCTGCTGTCTGTCCCTCTGCTCCTGTTTTCCCCCATTGACTCTTCTCTCTTCTCTCTGCCTTCTGCTCCCACCGGCCTCCAGACCACCACCAGGCGGCCCAAGGTGAGAAATGTCTGGGCGGGTGCTGAAAGTTCTCCTCTCCTGCCTTCTCCCTCCAAAGTTGGCATTTCTCTGCCTTCTCTTCTGCCATTGACTGTGGGGAGGATGGGGGAGCCAGTGGTGGGTGGGGGGCCAGTCCAGAGATGTCTGGGCACAGATGCCAGTCTTGTGTTTGTTGTGTGAGGAAAGACATGCTAGATTTGTGGCCTGTTGTCTTCCCTTCTCCTGTACTTGAGGCTTTGCCGTGTTCTGCATGGGGCCCGTTCATGTTGTTCTCCAGCTGCCCCATATCCCGATGACGGAGGCACAGCTCCCCCGCCCAGGCTCCAGGCCTTTCCCTCCAGGGCTGCAGACAAGTCTCAAGTGGGTTCTCCAACTTGGCCCAGGGTTTGTTGCTCTCTCAGCTTCTCATTGGAGTTTGTGTCTCGGACTTGGGAAGGGGGATCAGAAGGAAATTCCTCGCTGAAGCTGCCTGATGGGGCTCAAGTGTGGGTGTGTGTACACAAGAACCTGGAAAGCATTTGCTCCCCCCTTTAAAGTCAGCATTGTGCTGCCTGTTCTCCAGTCACTTGGATTGGGGTGGGGGGGGGGGGGGAGCTAGTTGTTGTGACAAGCTGAGCATTTTGGATAGGAGTCACTTTGAACTTGTTTCATTTTAAGTTTGCCAGTTGACTCTAGATCTTCATGTCGTGTCGCCTCTCTTTGAAGCATTCCTTCAGGCCCCTTCCCAGTTCACCTTGAGAACTCCTCAAAATGTGGGCAGGACATGTGTCCAGCTACCACCAGACAGGCCAACTGGTGCATGTGTTGTGGTCTCTGAAGGCAGGCTCTGCCGCCACTGCAGCCGTGATTCAGATGCCGGCTTTGCAGGACTCCATGGGCTCAGCTCTGCAGCATTCCCTGGCAGAGAAAGGCCTCTATCTCCCCCTCCCCAAGGAGCTCAGGCTGCAGGATTTTGAACAGGGAATGGATCCACACCTGTACCGACCCCCTGCCTGGCCCTTGAGAATGCCTTGTCCGGTTCCAGTGTGTGGTCTTTCATTGTGACCTTTGAGCCAGGGGCTGCAGCAGCTGGACCCCTTGATCTTCAGGCGTGAGGATTCTGCATGGTCCCTTCCTGCCGTTAAAAGTTCCTGGGGTGGGCTCAAGAACTCAAGCTGTTCCTAGTTGTGCAGCCAGGCCTTCTCCCTGGGACATGAGCAAGGCTGGAGGGGGAGGGCATGCCTGGACAAAACCTGTCAAGGGGCTTTCTCTTCGCTGGAGCTGGTTCTGAGATGGGTTCATCACCCTTGGTATTTCTCCTTGGAGGGCTGAGCTGTCAAAGGGGGGGGGGGGGGTCGACTGCAGCCGTGCCTCTGGATCCCTGCAGGCATGCATCTGTTTCCTGGCAGGGGGAGCAAGATGGAATCTTATAATACAAATTTTCCCCTCTCCAATTTTTGTCCTCCAGCCCACACGGACCACCAGTTCAGCTGCCTCCAGTGGCACCACAGGGCTCTCTGGCTCAGCTTCTGCATCAGCCGGTGAGATGAGCAGCAGTGAGCCCAGCACACCTGCTCAGACACCTCTGGCTGCACCCATGGTTCCTACCCCGTCCCTGACCTCTCCAGTTGCTCCTCCAGCAATCCTGTCCCCAACCAAGGTAAGACAGTCCGCCTTGCCCTTCAACTGCATCCTGGGTGTGCTGGCTCTGGTGGACGAGGTCTTGGGCGGAAGGGGACCTCAGGCGACAGCGTCTGAGTGCTGTCTTGGTTGTTGATTTATTTCCCATCTTGATGGCTTACGAAGTGCTGGTGATAAAACACAATCCTCGTTGCAAACAAATGGGCTGCCGGAAGCAGAGCCCAGCACTAAAATCCACACTGACACAAACTGAGATGGGGAAACAAAAACAGGGTGGCCACCAGAGGATTCCCGAGAGTGGTATGCGTTGCCTGGTACAAGAGACGGTTGGGAAGGCAGGTGTGCCCTGGGCAGGAGTTTAGTGTTTGGGGACACCCCTGAGGAATCCCTCTCCTGCTCCCCTTACCGCTGTGAGAGGGGCCACTAAGAAAAGGTCCCTGGCAGTTGGACAGTGTTCTGCTTTGCTCTTTGGAGGGGGATCTAGCAGCAAGAGGTCCCCATAGCGTGGTCTAAAACGCCACCTCTGTGTGGCACCTTTGCCTGCCAGGAGGAGGAGAACTTGCGTGTTCAGGTGCGAGACCTGGAGGAGAAGCTGGAGACACTCAAGATGAAGCGGAACGAGGACAAGGCCAAGCTGAAGGAACTAGAGAAGTACAAGATCCAGCTGGAGCAAGTCCAGGAGTGGAAAAGCAAGATGCAGGAGCAGCAGGCGGAGCTCCAGAAGCGCCTGAAGGAGGCAAAGAAGGTAAGTGGCAGAACCAAGGGGTGGGTAGTGGGCCAGTGATGGTGTGTTGGCTGCCAGTCTGTGTGCCAGTCGGTCACAGGGAACATGGGTGTGGTGCCTTGCTTGCAAAATGGCAGCTTTGGAGAGAGCAGGCAGCTCCTGATGTCCCTCCATGTGAAGTCTTGAGCACCGGCCTCCTGTTTCCCTTCCTCTGTGTCACCACCTCTTACCGGGCCGGTCAGCCAGGGGCTCTGGTGCCAGGACCTCTCGGGCTGACCACACAGGACTGCTTTTTTCCTCCAGGAGGCCAAAGAAGCCATGGAAGCCAAGGAGCGCTACATGGAGGAAATGGCTGACACAGCAGATGCCATTGAGATGGCAACTCTGGACAAGGAGATGGCTGAGGAGCGGGCCGAGTCCCTGCAGCAGGAGGTGGACTCGCTGAAGGAAAAGGTGGAATTCCTCACAATGGACCTGGAGATCCTGAAGCATGAGATAGAGGAAAAGGGTGAGAGGAGGGTGATGACTTGGGCCAGCCTGGCAGGGGAAGGGGAGGACATGCCTCTTTCTGAAAGGACTTGGTGGCAGGTCATGTAAACACCTCCCCCCAATTGTAGCCCCAGCCAGGCACTCTCCTAAATGAGTTTGTGTGTGGTCTCCAGGGTCAGACGGTGCCGCCTCCAGCTATCATGTCAAGCAGCTCGAAGAGCAGAACGCCCGGCTGAAGGAGGCCCTTGTGAGGTGAGCAGTCTTCCTCCCTTCCTTGGGACTGTCACGGCCGTGCTGCCTTCCTGCCCAGGAGATGAGGGTGGCCTTGGGGTAGGGCTGGGCTGCAGCAGCACTTCCCTGGAGAAATGCCTTTTGTGTGGTCACATCTCCATCCGATATGAGCTCAAGGATTTGGAGGTTCCCTTGTGCACCCTGTTGGCTTTGGGAACTCTGTTCCTCCCTGCAACCCCCCCCCCCCTGAATACAGTCTTCCTTTGCAGGATGCGGGACTTGTCTGCTTCTGAGAAGCAGGAGCACGTGAAGCTGCAGAAGCACATGGAGAAGAAGAACAGTGAGCTGGAGGCCCAGCGCCAGCAGAAGGAGAAGCTGCAGGAGGAGCTGAAGCAGGCAGAGAGGACCATCGATGAGCTGAAGGAGCAGGTAGGGGCACAGTTGGACTTAGATGGGGTAGGAAGGGTGAAGTTATTGTCGACTGTGATTATGAATGTGTCAGACCCACCATAGTGTAAGTGTGGGAAGTGCTAGGCCAGGCTGGCAGGTCACGATCCAGGTGGGCAAGCAGTGGCAGCCCATTGGGACCCCTCATGTGCTGCTCAAGAGGTTTGAATCGGGTGTGGGGGTGGCAAAATTGGAGGGACAGTTAACTGAGGAGCTTCCGGTTTATCTCCAGCCCCTGCTTTGATGTAGGGTTGCCATAATTCTCTTCCACAAAATTGGGACTGTCCCTTTTGTCAGTGTGTGAACACAATCCCCCCAAATTGGGATTGTCTCTGTTTTTTGGGACATCTGGCAACCCTCCCTAAGGGGTCCATCCCCCTCTGGCACTCTGAGAGGAAGTTGTTGCAGGGCTGGCCCTTCTTCTTCCAGCAGTGCCTGAGGCTGAAGGGGGAAAGGCAAAAAGGAGGGAGAAGGAAAAGCCACCATGGCTCCCAGTGGCCTCTCCCCACAAATCTGGTGCTTTGGAGCATGCCCCTTCCATGGATTCCCTCCCTCTCCATGGGGAAGATGCTCACTTGCCTTCATTCTTTATCCACGCAGCCATTACCTTGCCTGTTGGGCATCCACAGCCATAATCTGAGTTCTAGCCACCCCTGCCCAATATGGATACATAAAGGAGCTTTGCCTAAGCGACTGCCACATTTGGGCTCCCACATTCTCTGGCTCAGGTGCAGGCAGGTGGCCTCCCCTCTTGGTTCCCGCTAAGGGGTGTTTCCCTTTCTGCCCTTCCTCCAGGTGGATGCTGCCCTGGGTGCCGAGGAGATGGTGGAGATGTTGACAGAGAGGAACCTGGACCTGGAGGAGAAGGTTCGAGAGCTTCGTGAGACAGTTGGAGACTTGGTGAGACCCCACTGGCTGAGAGAGCTCTGTGTGCTTGCACTGAGTGGCTGGGCAGCCCTGTGTTCTCTTTCCGAGGGAAGGGAAGGGATCACAAGATTTGTCGTTTGACCAAAGGGAGGAGGCCTTTGCTCTCATGGTGTCCTGTTTCTCCTGCCAGAGCCTGACACAGACCCTGGCAAGGTTGACCTAAGGTGTCCTAGCAGTATTGCCCCCCCCCCATTTCTGCATGCCATCCTCCTCCTCTCCCTGGATTTGATATAGGTAGATATAGATTTATAGATATAGGGAAGGAGAGGAGAAGGGTGAGCTAGAGCTCTGTGGTTGTTGACCTCTCCCTCTTTTGGGGATGGGGGAGGTGGGTGGGTGGAGGTAGTGGCCCCACTCATCTCACTTGAAGCAAGTGCCCCTAGCAGCTCATGGGTGGCCTCGCACTGGCCCCCACCACAGAGGCAACATCCTGGTCTGCATTTGCCCTGCCAGGTCTCTTGAGCTTGACTATCTTTGTGTCTCTGCCAGGAAGCCATAAATGAGATGAATGACGAGCTGCAGGAGAACGCCAGAGAGACGGAGCTGGAGCTGCGTGAGCAGCTGGACATGGCCACTGCACGTGTCCGTGAGGCAGAGAAGCGCGTGGAGGCGGCCCAGGAAACGGTGGCAGACTACCAGCAGACCATCAAGAAGTACCGGGAGCTGACTGCCCATTTGCAGGTCCCGGGGGATTTGTGTTAAGGGCCCGTCTTGGAGGTGGGGGATTCTCTTGGTGGAATCCTTAGCTTCACTGTAAGAGGCAGAACCTGACGAGCACTTGGCCAGCCTGTCTTCAGTCTGAGGGTCTGTGCAAGGCAGGGTGTTTGCCTGATGGGGTGGGGTTGAGCTGTGGGTGTTTGGCCAGACCCTCCCTTTCCTCGGCAGCTTATGCACAACCCTCAGTTCTCACACACCAGAGAAATCCTTTCTCCAGGCTCCGAACTGTTTGTGGGCCTGACTCCTTCTGAGCAAACTGCACCTACCTCCTGTAGGTGATGGGGGGGACAGAATTCAGCCTCTTGACCCCACACTCCTCCTTTGGCAGTTCCTGTCTGATGGTTGTGCTCCCTCTTTTAGGATGTCAACAGAGAGCTGATGAGCCAGCAAGAGGCTTCTGTGGAGAGACAGCAGCAGCCCCCACCTGAAATGTTCGACTTCAAGATTAAGTTTGCAGAGACAAAAGCCCATGCAAAGGTAGGAGGTGTGGGGGCCAGCGAGGAAACCAGTTCCTCAGTGTCTCTCCTGCTTCTCCAGCTGCAGGGGTACTGCTGGGTTATGGGGGGAAACGATGTAGTTTTCTAAACCCTGAAACACGTGGGGTGGGGAAATGGGGAACCCTCCCCTTTAGAGATTTCCAAATAGTGCCTGAAAAGCAGCCACTTCATGCTGCTGCAAACATCTTGGAGCCAAAGGTGCTAAAATGTTAAGTGATGAACATGCCTTGCCTGCTTCTGTCAGTCCCTGGAGGGCCTCTAGGCCAGATGGTGCCCCAAAGGATGGTGCCCCAAAGGACTGAGCATCTCTAGAGAGTCCACAGAGTGGGAGGAAGTGGGTGAGTGGGCAGGAGGCAGCTAACAGTGGGACTTCCCTGGATGGAGCCACCCTCTCCACCAACCGGGTGTGAAAGCCCGTCCCAGATGGCCCAGCAAGCATTGCAGAGCATTTCTTCAGAGCCTGGGAAAAGCCCAGGCCTGGGACCGATGATTCCCAGCCCTTGGGGAAGAGGGGATTCGGGGTGCTGTGCTGAAGCAGATATTGTTCCCCTCACCCAAATCCACCTGTCTGACCTGATATATGGGGGGCTGCACGTGGCACAGAGGATTGCAAAGAAGTTTTGAGACTCACCTGCCCCCCACCCCGCTGTCTCTTGCAGGCCATTGAGATGGAGCTGCGCCAGATGGAGGTCCAGCAGGCCAACCGCCACGTCTCCCTCCTCACTTCCTTCATGCCTGACAGCTTCCTGAGGCATGGTGGGGACCATGACTGTGTCCTGGTGCTCCTGCTCATCCCCCGGCTCATCTGCAAGGTAGGAGGCAGGCGTCATTGTGAGGCAGAGTCAAGTTTGGGGGGGAGAGAATGTGCCAGACTTCTGGGTGTTCAGGGAAAGCGGGAGTGGTTGAAGAGAGACGAGCACAGGCAGCATGCAGGCAAAACAGCAGGTCCTGCTGCACGTTTCCAAAGTCACAAGTTAGTAGAAAGAGCAGTAAAACCTGCGCCTGGTGCTTCCCAAGTGGTTCTGAGAGCTGCATCTTTTGTGACTGGTGTTATCAGGTCCAAGAAAGAAACACAAGGGACTGGTTGGGTGTGGGGCTGAGGTCTGGGTGTCCTAAGCCTTTGACAGCCCTCCCGTCTTCCCTGGAACAGGCTGAGCTGATCAGCAAGCAGGCCCAGGAGAAATTTGAACTCAGCGAGAACTGTGCTGAGCGAGCTGGCCTCCGGGGGGCGCCAGGGGAGCAGCTGAGCTTTGCTGCGGGTTTGGTGTATTCCCTCATCCTCCTGCAAACCACACTCCACAAATACGAGCAGTGAGTACTCCTCAAGAAGGGCTTTGGAGGGCCAGTGGTTGGGACCCCCGGGCTCTGCCTGATGTCTCCTCCTGCTCAGGGCCCTGAACAAGTGCAGCGTGGACATCTACAAGAAAGTGGGGATGCTCTACCCGGAGATGAGTGTGCACGAGCGCTCCCTGGACTTCCTGATTGAGCTGCTGCACAAGGACCAGCTGGATGAGACCGTTAACGTGGAGCCCTTGACCAAGGCCATCAAGTATTACCAGGTGCGAGCAGCTCTGCGTGCTGGGAAGGCAGGGTGTGCAGTGGTCTTCCCACTGCTGCTGAGGCAGCATGCACAGTGCTGCCCCCTCACCTGCCTGAGGGCCACTCACCTTGGCTCTTCTCCATACTACTGTCTTTCTTCCTCTTCCAGTCCAGAGAGGAGGAGGATCAGTGGAGACAAATGGGTGGGTGGGCAGGCATAGGTGCCCATGTCCTTCTGATGCCTGAGGGGACTGATTGAGTTGAACTCATATGTGGGCTGGACCTGCTGGGGATGATGGAGAACAGGTGATGACTCATGGAGGACGCACGGAGGCTGGAGAACAGATTGACCCTTTTTGAGGAGGCTGCTTTGTGTGCTCTACAGAGCAGCTGGAGGCCTGTGCTCTCTCTATAAAGACAGGACCCCCCAGCAGCCACATAGGGGCCCATGTCTCTGATTGCCACAAGAAGCAGAGAGCCAGCCCGGTTTCACCAGTTGAGGCTCCTTTTTATCCTCCTCACTTTCTTCTTCCAGCATTTGTACAGCATCCACTTGGCCGAGCAAGCTGAGGACTGCACTATGCAGCTGGCAGACCACATCAAGGTAAGGAGAGCAACCATTTTGCCAGCCCTCCTGGCTGCTTGACCCTCCAGCCGCAGGGCACGAATCCAGGAGTTTTGTGTGTCCTCATCACATTGTCCTCACTTGCACAGGAGCAAGGGCACTGGCAGGCTGTTGAGCAGCCGCTTGGTTTCTGCGTGTCACAGGATGAGTGGGGAGGGAGGGGGTGTTCTCCTGTCCTGCCCCCACTGCTGCTCCCCTGGGCTCTTGTGGGTCCTAGACTGAGGTGACCATACCTGTGCTTGCTTGCAGTTCACCCAGAGTGCCTTGGACTGCATGAGCGTGGAAGTGGGCAGGCTGCGTTCCTTCCTGCAGGTAAGCACTGGGGTTGGCAGAGGCACCGGGTGTGACTGCTGAGCCCCTTATGCTGTCTGCTTAGGCCGAGGGGCCAAACCAAGTGAAGTTTGATGGTCTCTCTCACCCTTGCAGACGGGGCAGGAGGCATCTGACTTTGCCATCCTTCTGAAAGACCTGGAGACCTCATGCAGTGACATCCGGCAGTTTTGCAAGAAAATCCGGCGCCGCATGCCTGGCACCGATGCCCCTGGCATTCCTGCAGCACTTGGCTTCGGACAGCAGGTGTGTGACCTGAGCTAGCACTGAGTATCGCTGAGTGCCTGGTCCACTTCACTTCCTGAAGAAGAGTGGCATGCAGTCTCCATCTCCTGGCGCGTTTGCCTGCATTTTGACTCTGGCCTCCCCTGCTTGCCCTCCAGGTCTCGGACACTCTGCTGGATTGCCGTAAGCACCTCACGTGGGTGGTGGCTGTGCTGCAGGAAGTGGCCGCGGCAGGGGCTCAAATGATTGCCCCCCTAACGGAGAACGAAGGCCTGCAGGCTGTGAAACTGGAGGACCTGGCCTTCAAGGCCAGTGAGCAGGTAGGGAACCTCCACTTGGAAGTGAGCCAACAACTCTGGGGTTGCCACTTCCCTCCCCACACGCCTAGTTTGGTGCCCTATGCATGGCTGGATTCTGGACTCTGCCCTATTAGTGGGGAGGTTTCCAGGTCAGACCAGATGAGGTTTGTTGCCAAACAGAGGGTTGCATTGAAAGGCGTCTCTGCTTTTGTCCACCCTGAAGCTGTTCTCAGTCACTTTCATTGAATGAGCCCCGACACGCCAGAGAGTCTGAACAGCTGGGAAAGCATCGGTCCCAAGAAAGACCCTCGAGGACCCCACCCTTCCTTCCCTCCCACTATTCCGAAACTGGTCTCTGGATGTGTCCTCTGCCCATCTATGCACTTCCTTTTCAGATTTATGGTGCACAAGGCATCAACCCCTACGAGTGCCTGCGCCAGTCGTGCAGCATCCTCATTGCCACCATGAACAAGATGGCCACCGCCATGCAGGAAGGTGAATACGATGCCGACAGACCCCAGAGCAAGGTGAGCTGGGCACTCCCACCAGAAGTGCCATGGGAGGAAATGGGGCATTGGGGGCAAAACTTGCAAGCCTGGCATTGTCCATTCCAAGCAAAACACTCGCCTGTAGGCAAACTGTGCTCTCGAGAGGAGCCTTGAGAGATTATTGGAAGCCACTGGAAGGCAAAGCTGCCCAACGCGGGTGTCTCTTTCAGACCCCTCCCCCTGTGGAACTGCGGGCAGCTGCATTGCGGGCAGAGATCACCGATGCGGAGGGCGTTGGGCTCAAGCTGGAGGACCGAGAGACCGTCATCAAGGAACTGAAGAAGTCCCTCAAAATCAAGGTGAGCCTTTTCCCCGCCTGGGCTGCTCCGGCTCACCTGCCTCTTGCGCTGCCCTTTCTTTCTGCCTTTCCCTTTCCAAAAGGCAGCTTGCAAAGCAGTGGAAAACAGTGCAGCTCAATAGTACCTCACAGGAATGGGCAAATAGGGCCCCTGATAGGGAGCCCCCACCCCACAGCCAGCCAAGACCGGATCTCCCCCCCCCCCCCCCGATGACTGGAATTAGCATCTCAGAGGCAGCATGGGAATAGATGGGCAGCAGGCCCCTGGCAGCCAGTCAAGGACTCCAAAGAACAGGGCATTGTGCCAGCTCCACTGGGAGATGAGGGTTCAGAGACTGGGAGGGGAACATTTTAAAAGGTGTTGGAAAAGAACTTAGAGGAGCCCAACCAAGTTTATGGGGGCTTGAAATACCAGAGCAGGCCCCACAGCAAATAGGGCATGTCTCTGACAGAGATGGGGCACACAAGAAGGTCTCCTCAGGTGCCTCTGCGGCTTCCAGGGCAGCTCTGAGCCATCCAGGGCTTGAAATTGCACTCCCGAAAGCAGCAGCATCCATTGCTCTTGGCATAGCAAACACCTGGCAGCAGCTGAAACTCAAGCAGCAGCAGCGGCCCCTCCTGCGGGCAACTGACATAGGCTGCAATCTTAAAGATACTTTCCTGGAAGTGAGACCCATTGAACACAATAGGGTTTACTTTTGAGTAGACATGTTTAGGATTGTGCTCATAGTCTTGGGAATCGGGGCCCCTGTAATGGAGTGGCATCAGTGCCTGTGCGCCTGGTGCGAATCAGCACTAGATTCACTGAGAAATGCACCCAGAAGTGCCCCTTTACTGCCTTGAATCAAGCAGGCCTCTGCTGGAGTAGACCATCACGTTGCCTGTCTGGAGGAGTCCCATTTGTAGTCACTTGTTGTCTGCATGGAGAGCGAGGATAGCTAATCCACTTGCGAACAAGGGCGGACACACGTGTTACACAGCAGCTTCTTAGAGGGGGTCAAATGTCCCTCAAGTCCGGCCATCGTGCCCTGGGAGTGCCACCCCCATGCCTCCCTCTCTGGGCTTTCAGCAGGCTTCCTCCCCAAAAGTATTGGTCTCTGTAGAGCTTTGGGGGCAGAAGAGTCAGCTCTGTCTTCTTAGGAGTGGCCAGGCTGGATATGGACAGAAGTGGCTCCTGATATCCTGCTCCGAGGGGCACTTCCTGAGCCGGCTCTAGGGGCAGAAAGTGCAGGAGTCGACATTCCTGCTGTGCGGCTCTCGTCAGTGAAGTTCTGGGGCTGGAGGCGCAGCACATCCTGTGGCATCATGAAGTTTGCTCCCTGTCCAGGGTGAAGAGTTGAGCGAAGCGAATGTGCGCCTGAGTCTCCTGGAGAAGAAGCTCGATAGCGCCTCCAAGGATGCTGACGACCGGGCAGAGAAGATCCAAACCAGGCTGGACGAGACCCAGGCGCTACTGAAGAAGAAGGAGAAGTAAGGAGGGCAGAGGGGCACATCTGAGCAGACTTGGGGGCTGCGTGGCCAGGCTGCGGTCAAGTGTGGTGCCTCTCATTTGTCCCCTGACTTGCCAGGCAGGTGGGTTGGGTCACGGGAAGAGGGCCCTCAGGGCACCAGAGAAGAAAGCCTGGCAGCCAGCCTGCCCTTCCTTCATTGCCCCACACAGTGGCAGGCACACAAAAACATGCAGGGAAGAGAGGGGCAGGCCTGGCCCCACAGCCTCGGTCTCTCTTCCAAGCCCCAGCCTGGCCTCCGGAGGCTACCGCTGGCCATGTACTTGCTTCCCACCCTGCAGGGAGTTTGAGGAGACAATGGATGCCCTCCAGGCGGACATTGACCAGCTGGAGTCAGAGAAGTTGGAGCTGAAGCAGCGCCTCAACAGCCAGTCTAAGCGCACTGCGGAGGGCCTGCGTGGAGCCCCCACCCTGGGTATAGCCTCGGTCATCTCGGGCATCACAGGAGGTGGGTGCTTGAGGGGCTGGCAGGGCCAGGCTTCCTGGAGCTGCAATAGGAGTTGAGTAGGTGGGGGAGCTCTGCTTCTGCTCCTGGTCCCCCAGCACCAAGGCTGAGGCAGGGTTGCCTGCTGGACTCTTTGGTCTGGGGGCCTGCCTGCCTGCCTGCCTTGGTGCTCTTGTCCTGTGCAGCCTTGCTGATGTGGGTGGGCTCTGAGCAGGCCCTTGGCTTAGGCTGCAGCTGGGTGAAGGGTGTGGGGGAGAGCTGTTCTGGGAGAAGGAAGGACGGCCTGGTGAGTGGCCCCAGACTCCCTACTCTTTCCAAAGTGACTTAATCTTGACTGGCAGAAGCAGTATTAAGGTGGAAGTTGGATGCTGCGGCTTTTCTGTGCCAAGGGAAGGCACTGTGACTAGGCCTTCCTTGTTGGCCTGCAACATCCCCGCTTCTTCTTGCTGTTCTGCTGCTGTGTGAGCTGCCTCACCTCAAGCCCAAGCCTTTTTGCAGCTCCTGGGTGGCTCTTTGTCAGAACAGAAGGGGGAACTTCCTGTGGCTGGACTGGTGTGGTGGTGGTGGTGGTGGTGGTGCAGCACAGGATCTCGGGAGCAGCCTGTGCTCTATGGCTTGCCTGCTTCTGAGTCTGTCTCCTGACTCTGTTCCTTCTGATCCCTTCCATGCTTTCCCTGCAGAAGAACAGCAGCGAGGTATGGTGGATGCCCCAGCTGGGGTCCTGCATGACCCAAGGGCTGGGGGTGGAGGCGGCCTTTGGGGCAGACTGTTAGGCTGCAGGGTCAAGTCAGAGCTCTCGCAATCCCGTTTTGCCTCAGTCCGGGGGAATGCATGGCTGGGAAGGGAAGCGGGTAGGATGTAACCCTTCTACAGCTCACTAGAAAATATGACCACCAAGACCCTGTCTTGGTGCCTGCTGCGGGTGCCACCCCAGTGTCTTCAGTAAGCTCTCCCACTTCTCACGGCATTGCCTGCTTCTGCCTCCTTTGTAGGTGCTGGTGCTGGACAGGTGATGATGGGTTCAGGCCCTGTCCATGTGAAGGACTCCCCCCTGCTCCTCCAGCAGATTGATGCCATGCAGCTGTCCATCAAGCACCTCAAGAACGAGAACAACCGGCTCAAGGTGAGGCAGGCCAAAGAGACCAGCCTGGCCACCACCAGAGTGGGGGTTTGTCCAGAGTGGGATTGTTCTGGGGCTGCAGGCAAGAGAAACACGGACCATTTGGGGAACTGGTTTATTTCAGCACTGGACCAGTGGCAAGCAAAAGGGCCAGGTATTGGACTCAGACTTCTAAACACATATGGAACATGTTGGAACTGGGCCCCCCAGATCCACGGGTCCTATGTCTGAGTCCTGAGCAGCTGGTTGGTGCTGACAGTGTGGGGGCTGCATAGCCCAGTCTGGAGGGCAAAGTGGCCAGCCAAACCTTGTCTCCCTTCCCTCCTCAGGGAGCACAGATGCGGAGGGAGTTGGCCTCGCTGCCCGTGCTGCGGGTTCCCAAGCTCTCACTGCCCAAGGACCGGCAAGAGGAGGAGGGGGTCTCTGGTTCTCTGTACCGCAGGACAAGCCATTTGCTGGAGACCCTCTACCAGATGAGTGCCAGCGCCAAGGTGGTGGACATCACCCGGCAGAGGACAGGTGTGGCTGGTGTGAACTGGGAGGGGGCAAAGTGGTGCAGTATTCCCCCCATCCCGGCCAGAAGTGCCATTCTGCTGGGTTGCCCTCTACCTCTTCTGACTGTGCTTCTCTCCCCTGCAGCAGCCAGCCCAGCAGCCCAACTCCTGGAGCAGACAGCCCGCCTGAAGTTACTCAGCGAGACCATTGAGAAGCTGAAGGTAATGCCTGCAGCGGCCATTCTCCACCAGTCTTCTCTTGCTGGCTGTGCCAGCAGTGCCTGTTCTATATCCTGTGGCGTGTTTGATTCCTTATCTCTCTGGCCAGCTTTGGCTCCGACAAGTCAGAGGATGAGACCCTTGGTTTCCTCTTGACTGTGTGCAGGGAAGTGCTTCTGACCCTGGCATGGGCTTGCTTTCATCAGCCTCTGCTTCGTTCTTCTGGCCTGTCAGGCTGTACGGGCCAGCCAAAGGCCGCTTGCACCATGCCCAGCCCTCCAGTGCCATCAGATTTTTTGGGTTGTGTTTTCTTCCAGCCCGATGTTTGGGGAGGGGGTGTGGCATGGGATCATTAGTGGGGAGTGGGTGCAGCAGAACCTCAAATGCCAACATGCAGGAACATGTTGGAGGGAAAGTGGGACAAGGTGGAAAAAACGGGTTGTGTGCTCCAGGGACTCAGTTGAAAGGCTCTGACCACCTTCCCTCTTCTCCTGCAGGATGAAGTCATGAAGGAGACCCTCCTCCAGCACCCTGGAGCCAACGTCTCCACAGACTTTGGTACCTTTCCATCAGTGCCCTTCCTGAAGGTGAGGGGGTTGGGCCTGGGATGAGTGCAGGCAGGCTTGCTTGGCTGTCCCCAGGATGGCCCCCTTCACTGGGCCTGCTGCATCCCTGACACTCTGCCTGCCGTTCTGTCATCTGCAGGCCAAAGAAGAGCAAAGGGATGACACTGTCTACGTCGGCAAAGTGACCTTTCCCTGCCAGCCAGGCCACGGGCAGGTGCACAGGCTGGTCCTCACTGCAGAGCAGATGCACAAGCTCCACGCTCGCCTCATCTCCTAATCACAGTTGTGCTTCTGTCCCCTGCTCCCCTGTCCCCCCTGGCAGCCTGTGATGTCTGTCCGTGTGTCTGAGTCCTGCTTCCCCCAGTTAAGAGTTCCTGCTTCCTCCCTTTTCAGGAGCAGTTCACTCTCAAGGGAGGGACACTGTCCAGCCTATCCTGGATCTCAGGCCAGGCTCTCCTCTCTTCAGACTGCTTTTCTGAGCTTGGGCTTTCCCTTCTCTTTTGTCTGGCCCCACAGATTGTCCAATCTTGCAAGCATGAGATAGAGAAGATTTTTTCCCCGCCACCAGTCAGGTGGTGAGGAGCAGGTGGCCAAACTGTCGACACTCCCATCCTGCTCCATCAAAAGGCCATGGAGTGAGCACCTGATTCGGAGCTGGCCAAGTCTTATGGCTTGGGAAAATCACTGCTGCAAGGAGCAGGGACCAGAGCCCTCCTCTGTGCTGAGTGGAGGGAGGCACGGGCAAAAGAGCGGACTCCTTGCCCCGTTCTGTTACCCAGCACCTGCCTGCAGCCACAGCTGCCAGCCTCTGGACCCCTTTCCCTGGGACTGCTGTAGGTGGCACTTTTTCAAGGGAGCAGGAGGCAGAGGAGAGCAGGTTCTCAGCCTGGAGGGGAGTCTTGTTGCACGTTGACTTTATGGCGCTTTGAAGACAAATAAATGATCTTAAACCAAAACTGGCCAGTGTGACTCTCTTTCTTCACTTTAAATCTAAGCTCAAAAATGTGAGTAATAAAAAGCCAAACCCCCCAAACACCAGCCAAAATGGTTTTTGTTGTTGGTGGAGGGAAGGCAGTTTTTCTTTCACAGGCAACCTTCATCCATGATCCACATGCCTGGTGCTGATACTGTTTGCTCCAGTCATTACTCCTCTGATCCATCCTGGAGAGAACTGGACTGTGCTGTATACTTTGAGTGGCATTTGAAATATCCACAAGAACTGCAGACACAAATGCAGTGTGGTGGGAAAATAAAACAGGAGTAAAAACTACAGAGGGTAACCAGATGTTGTCACTGCAAGAGGTTGTGGGCAAGATCCTCCAAAATGTAGGGATAGGACTAAATAAAAGGTAAAATCTCTCTCTCTTGTGCGTGTGTGTGTGTGGGGGGGGGGGGGGGAGAGGCAGAGCCTTCCCAGGGTGTACACCCTGTGTATATGTATATATGTGTGTATGTATGAATGTGTGTGTGTGTGTGTGTATATATATATATACACACACATACATACATACACACACACATACACTAGCAAGAAACATACCTGCCTTGTGGGGAGCAAAATTCCCCCATGCACATCAACCCCCAAGTGCAACAGCCCCCCATGCACAACATCCTCTCCAGTGCAACCTGTCCCTCTGAACCACATCCCCCCCAGTGCACCAGGCACCGAGAACCAAATTGGCTGTATGTTTGTCTGTCTTCCATGTTAAGTATAAGACAAAAACATTGTGCCCCCTTTCAGCCCCTTCAGGGTTATCATAGAATCCTAGAGTTGGAAGGGACCTCGTAGGTCATCTAGTCCAACCCCCTGCCTGCAGCAGGAAATCCCCCTAGAGCATCCCCGACAGGTGCTCGTCAAGCCTCTGCTTAAAGATCCCCAGTGAGGGAGAGTCCACCACCTCCCTTGGCAATCTCTTCCACTGCCCAACCGTCCTCACCATCAGGAATTTTTTCTGGATATCCATCCAGAATCTCCTCTCTTGCAGTTTGTCCCCATTGGTTCTAGTCCTGCTTTCAGAGGCAGCCATGAACAAATGAGCCCCTTCCTCCCTATGACAGCCCTTCAGGTATCTGAAGAGGGCAATCAGGTCTCCCCTCAGCCTCCTCTTCTCCAGGCTGAACATCCCCAGTTCCCCCAACCTTTCCTGGTAGGGCTTCCCTTCCACCCCACTGATCGTTCTTGTCTCTCTCCTCTGGACTTGCTCCAGTTTGGCTGCATCTTTCTTCAAGTGCCCAGAACTGGACACAGGACTCAAGGTGAGGTCTCACCAATGCAGAATAAAGAGGAACTAGAACTTCTTGCGACTTGGAAGCTCCAGTCCTCTTAATGCAGCCTAAGATGGCATTTGCCTTCTTTGCAGACACATCACTGCTGACTCATGTTCAGCTTGAGATCCACAGTGGCGACTCCAAGATCCTGCTCACATGTTGTGCTGCCAAGCCAAGTATCCCCCATTTTATACCTGTCTTTTTGGTTTTTATTGCCCAAGTGCAGAACCTTCCACTTCTCCCTGTAGAAATTCATTCTGTTTGTTACAGCCCAGGATTCCAGTTTCTCCAGATCCTCCTGGAGGTTTCTCCTTCTTCTGTTGTGTTTGCTACTCCTCCCAGCTTGGTGTCATCTGCAAATTTGATCAGGCTCCCCCGTATCCCTTCCTCCAAGTCATTGATGAAAATGTTAAAGAGAACCGGGCCCAAGACAGAGCCAGATGGGCTCTAAATTTCTCCAGATGGGTTCTTGGTGGGCATTCATGTCACAGAAGGAACTCCCTCCCCAAATTTCAGACTTCTAGGTCTGTTGTTGGGGCAGAGCATCCCTCATTCACTGATTCTTCAATGTATAGGGAGGAAAACGCGTTGCGCCCCTTTTCATCCCCTTCCGGTTGGAATTTTGGAAAACTGGTTCTTAGTGCACTCCCTGGTCATGGAAGGAACACCCACCCCAAATTTCACACTTGTAGGCCCACTAGTTTTGGCTGGGCATTTGTGAGTGAGCGAGTGAGTGACTTTTCTCTTTTATATTTAGAAATACACTACCTTTAAAACTTATTACATACAGAGCACAATCCTAATCATGCCTACTCAGTAGGAAGCCCCATTATAATCAATGGGTTTTACTCCCATGAAAGGTTCTTGTCATAGTGACAGGAAGGCTCCATGCTGCTTGCCTGCAAGGAAAAGGAGGGAAACAGACATTTTTCCAGGACGCGAGAACAAAAAGAGGACACCCTGAAGCTCCAGTCTCTGCTGCAGAAAGAGCGACTGGCCATCCTGCAGGAGGCAGGTGGTCTCTCCAGCTGTGGCACTTTGGCAGCCGTTGTGTGGCTGGTGACTGACGCGTGTGGTTCTTGTGCTGCTTTCCTGAGTGGTGTGGGAGGCCTGGCTCCGCCGCTTGCAAAGCTCTTCCGGGCCTCCATCCCGTCCTCTCCGGGGTGTCCAGTTTTCAGGGCCGTGTCTGGCTGTCGGGCGGAAGGGCTGCAGGAGGCCTGGTGCAGGTGGGCTCAAGGCTGGTGTGTGCTGGGGAGGCAGTGCTGGCCGTGCCTCTCTGGTCACTCCAGCACCTTCTCCAGGCCTTGCTGTGCTGACAGGCCGGTGGGAGTGCAGGGGAGGCAGAGCCTCAGCGTCCTCAGCACAGCACCGCCTGGGCCCTGTGAGGCCTTAGAGCCTCACTGGTGTGTCGCGTGACACAGACAGTGCAGGGGAGGCACTGCCTCCCCAGGCGTGTCACAGTGCAGGAAGTGCTGGGGATGCTGGAGGCACTGCCTCTCCCCCTTCTCCCAGCCCCCTCCCCCACCACAGGGTCCAGGCAGTGCTCTGGGGAGGCTCTGCCTCCCCCCCAGCCTGATCTGCCCACACAGGCCACCTGGGCCTCTCCTCCAATCCTCCCAACAGCGCATGCTCAGTGACAGGGTGTTTACTGCTGCCCTTCCCTCTCATGCAGGCAGGTGGCGCTGTGGTGGCCACGCCCCTCTGCCTCCAGTTCCCGGCATCCCTCGCGCGCAATATCTAACTCAGCCACGCGCTTCCCGCCAAGCGCACGAGGAGCGCCGCCATGTTGAAGAGTGATTGACAGGCCCGTGCGCGGAGGGGGCGGGACGAGGAACCTGATTGGTTGAGAGGGGGAGAGCGGAAGAGGCGGGGTTCCAACGCGGCGTCCTATTGGTTGGTGGCGCTGAGGGGGAGTCAGTGTCGTCCGGACGTTCGAGAAGGGAGGCACGGCCGCCATGGTGAGGGTTGTGGGCCGGGGGGCCCCTGGCCGTCCTGGGGGGGGCCCCTGGGCTGACCTCGGCGCTGACCTCTCCTCCCCTTCCAGGCGCTGCTCCACGTCCTCTTCGAACACGCGGCCGGCTACGCGCTCTTCGCCCTGCGGCAGGTGGAGGAGGTGGGCCTGCTGCTGCCTCAGGTGGGTTCCGGCCTGCCCTGGGCCTCCTTCCCTCGGCCGAGTCCTCCTCCGGCCTAGTCTGGGTCCCTCAGGCGGGGAGCGGGGTGGGGTTTTTCGCTTCTCGGGCCTCCCCGGCCTGGGCTCTCCCCTTCCTCTCGGGGGTGCCGGACTGGGCCTGACCCGACCCCCACCCGCAGGTGGAGGAGAGTGTGCTGAGCCTGGGCCGCTTCCTGACCCTGGTGCGCCTCGTCGCCTTCTCGCCCTTCAAGTCCGCCCAGAGCGCTCTGGAGAACGTCAACGCCGTCTCCGAGGGTGAGTGGGGGGAGCACTCCTGGGGCAGCCCCCGTGCACTGCACCGCCAGCCCCACGTTCCCTCCCAGGACTGCAGGAAGGAAGGGAAGTGGTGTGTGTGAGGCTGGGGTTAGGGTCAGACCCCCACCCTCGTGCCAGCCCCACTTCCCCCCACCCAGGAGTGCTGTGCAGCAGAGGGGGAAGGGCTGGCGTGGGGTTCAGGATCAGGCCCTCCCCTTATGCCAGCCTTGCTTCCCCACAAGTGCTGCTGAAGGACTTTCAGAGAGGAGGGGGCTGGGCAGACATTCACAGTTAGGTCTTTCTGGGGCCTTTGGTGCTGCTCTCACTGCCCCCCCCTCCCCATGCGCTCAGCAGGAGAGGGCTGGGGTAGAGTACCTGCACGGAGTGAGGGTCAGGCCCAGCCCTCGTGCCGCTGTAACCCCCGTGCCGTTGCCACCCACCCCTAGGAGTTTTGCACAAGACTGCATCAGAGCAGTGCTTTTGAAGCAGTGTGGGGTGCCAGAGTCCTCAGGGGGGCACTTGGGGGTATTGTTAATCAGTAGGAAAACTGGAGCACTTGGACAGCCCTGTGTGCCTTGTTAATGGTAAGAACAACTGGTGGTTTCCCTTGACGGTTTCAGAGCCTTGTTGGTGTGCTGTGAGATGCAAAAGGTTTTGATCTGCAGTAGAGGGAGGCAGTTGGGTTTCAAGAGGATAGAGGGGCAGGGTTGGTCTTCCCAGGCCCTCCAGTACCAGCCTTTTTCTCTCCCCACCAGGAGTGCTGCACGAGGACCTCCGGCTACTGCTGGAGACAAACCTGCCGCCCAAGAAGAAGAAGGTGCTACTGGGAGTCAGCGATGCCAAGATTGGGGCCGCCATCCAGGAGGAGCTGGGCTTCCAGTGCCAGACAGGGGGGATCGTGGCTGAGATCACCAGAGGTCAGCTGGGAGGTGTTTCTTTCAGGGCTCTAGTTCCGTCTCTAGAGGGTGCTTAGTTGTCAACGTTGGGGTCAGAGGTGGTACATACAGACACTCTAGCCGTTAGTTCTGGGTT
Source organism: Cryptoblepharus egeriae (assembly GCA_030015325.1). Taxonomy (NCBI): domain Eukaryota; kingdom Metazoa; phylum Chordata; class Lepidosauria; order Squamata; family Scincidae; genus Cryptoblepharus; species Cryptoblepharus egeriae. The sequence goes on from JAREYC010000007.1 coordinate 409,641, forward strand.
TCAGCCACTAGGCAGAAAAGCTTAAAAGCTTTTGACCCAAAAGGGGCTTTTGACCCAAAAGGGGCTTCTGACCCTTGGGGAGAGGACTTCCTACCAGGTGCATCAGATGCATTATCTTTTAAGGTGCAGTCTGTTTTCAATCTGTTCTACTCACAAACCTCTGAAAATGCTGTTGCTGGAAAACAACCTGTGTTCTTAGTGTATGTGTGTAGTAAGTCCATATGTAGTAAGGCTCTTAAGCACATGTGCTCCATTCCCACATGGCCACAGGAGGCATCTTGGGAGGGGATGGTGCTGACTGGCCAGTCAGGTCAGAAAATGGTATTGCAGGAGTAATTACAAGCACTTTCTCACTCCTTCTTCTCTTGGCCACTGTTTAGGTATCCGGTTGCACTTTCCCAGTTTGATCAAAGGCTTGACAGCTCAGTCTGCTTCAAAGGCCCAGCTGGGACTGGGGCACAGCTACTCCCGAGCCAAAGTGAAATTCAATGTGAACAGGGTAGACAACATGATCATCCAGTCAATCAGTCTCCTGGATCAGCTGGACAAGGACATCAACACTTTCTCCATGAGGGTTAGGTGAGTTGCCAAAACGCACTTTGTTGTGCTTTGTCTCCCTACGCTTACCGCAGGCAGCTTGGTCCCAACTGCTGACTGCATAGATACGGGAGATACACAATCGGTGGCCCTGCATACACCTCAGCCAGGCTGCTTCTTGCCTTGGCTGTATTGTTAGCAAGGGTACAAATCTCTGCTGCTTGGACCCTGTGGAAGGGCTGCTGGTACTTGGCACCTTTTCTGTACAGGGCAGGGCACCTACTCATCTCCTCCCTGCCTCTGGTTGCTTTTCCTTAACAGAGAGTGGTACGGGTATCACTTCCCAGAGTTGATCAAAATTGTGAGTGACAACTACACCTACTGCCGCGTAGCCAAGTTCATTGGGAACCGGAAGGAGCTGAGTGAGGAAAGCTTGGAAGGGCTGGAAGAGCTCGTCATGGACAGTGCCAAGGCTCAAGCAATCCTGGACAGTTCCCGTTCCTCCATGGGTCAGTGTTGGGGATGGAGGAAAGAAGGGCGGAGGGGGTTTATTTGGGAGACGTGGGAAACGTACAAGTTGGGTCCATCTGTAGGTACCCCATGTGTGACCCCAAGTGTGTTGTATTTCAGATTCACTTTGTAAGTTGGGAGTATGGTCTTGTTAATTAATGCTACAGAGTTCTCTAACTTTTTTTTAAAAATGGACACAGCTGGCTGGGTCCAGACTTGCTGTTTTTGGGGTTGACAGTTAATTGAAAGTTAAAGAAGAACATGTAATTTAGGCATCCATCAATTATCTAATTTCCTTTTAACATCCCACTTTGTTGCAGGGATGGACATCTCTCCAATTGACCTCATCAACATTGAAAGCTTTTCCAGCCGTGTCATCTCCCTGTCCGAGTACCGAAAAGGTCTGCAGGAGTATCTCCGCTCCAAGATGAGCCAAGTGGCTCCCAGCCTCTCGGCCCTGATTGGGGAAGTGGTGAGAGAGGGAAGGGAAGAGGGTGGGAATGCTGGGAGCTGAGGGGTACCCCTGAAGTCCACCCTGGCCGCAGACATGATGTATGCTGTGAATCTGTCAATCCACTGAGCTCTTGCTGCTGACATCTCACTGCTGATCTGTGCCAGAGCAGGGAGGGGGAGGCTGGAGCTGTGTAGAGCAGTCTTGGGATTCTCATTTGGAGGCCATGATCCGAGAGGTCAAGATCCAGCCACAGGATCCTGAAAACCTGAAAACCACAGGACACAGCCAGAGGGGGAGAAACAGCAGCTTGTCACTGGCGTCTTTGGGCAACAGTAGGCATAGTTGTCAGTCCTGGGATTTGTGTGTTATGTAGCAGGTTGGTGAACCTGTTCTCTCTAACCCAGTTTCTGTTCTCTGTCTGCAGGTGGGGGCACGCCTGATCTCTCATGCGGGCAGCTTGACCAATTTGGCCAAGTACCCAGCCTCGACGGTGCAGATCCTGGGTGCAGAGAAGGCCCTTTTCAGGTACAGCTGCATGGAGGCTTCAGTGATGGCAGGTCCCTGGGGTGCAGAGCGTGACATACTGGCCAGTTGCATCTGGTCTTGTGTGTGATGGAACAGCACCCCAGCCTCTGAGAAGCTTCCTGGAGCACTACATTTTACCCCAGTTTGGCAGGTTAGCTGTTGCTAGTTCTGCATGGGGATAAGTAGTTCCATCACTCCCTGCCACAGGATGTTGTGATGGCATCTGGTAAAAAGCCAAAAGGGGTTTGTGTAGAGGTGGACAACCTCCAAAGGCCAGATACAGAGGGACACACCTGGATGTAGGTGCCTTGTGTGCAGTGGTGGGGTGGGGCGGGGCCACGTCAGGGGCGGGGCCAAGGAGGTTTTTAATAAAAAAATTTAAAAATTTCAAAAACTAAAATTACTTCTGAGTAGTCAGGTTGGCTGACTACTGAGTAGTCAGGTTGGTCTTCAGGCTGCAGTGCCAGCTACATTCTCCTGGGAGTAAGTCCCATTGACTATCATGGGACTTACTCCTGAGTAGTCAGGTTGGGCTCTCAGGCTGCAGTGCACAGGCATTGTGGGGGGTGGAAGGGTGTCTGGGGAGCAGTGGGGGATCTTCAGAGCCAATTCCAGGGGGAGGGAGAGTGAGCGGGGACACTGGGGGCTTGCTAGGACCAGTAGTGGTTAGCGCCAGCTAGCCGCTACTGAAATATTACGAAAAAATCACAGTGCATGTGTGTGCAGCTAATTAGAGGCTGGGAGAGCTCCTAGTGCAGGGGTCCTCAAACCTTTTAAAGAGGGGTCTGGTTCACTGTCCCTCAGACACTGTCAGGGTCCGGACTATAGTTTGGAAAAAATGATCTTGACACATACATGTAAGATGCCCTGAAAGAAATGCAACACAACACAGCATGAACCTGACACGTACATGTGAGATGCCCTGAAAGAAATGCAACACAGGACAGAGAAGGCAGAGAAGGGGGAAACACAAGGCAGAGAGGGGAAACTGAGGCTGGACACTGGGGGGGCAGAGAGGGGAAACTGAGGCTGGACACTGGGGGGGCAGAGAGGGGAAACTGAGGCTGGACACTGGGGGGGCAGAGAGGGGAAACTGAGGCTGGACACTGGGGGGGCAGAGAAGGGGGACCAGGCAGAGAGAAAGAGAGGGGTGAACTTACCTTGCAGAGATGGTCAGGAGCAGAGGCATGGAGGAGGCCAGGGGCCTTTGCAGCCTGGCTCCAGGCCACGGAGGCCAGGAGAATGATGGGGGAAGGTGGGAGGGGAGAGATGGGAGCTTCGCAGGCTGCAGCCTTAGAGCCTTCCAGGACTATGGTGGAGGGGGAGGGAGAGAGGGATAGGGCCCGGGGAAGGCCGGGGAGGCTGCAGCTGGCTCCCCGCTGAGCCCGCTCAGGCAGTGCAGAATTGTGCGCACAGGCTGGCTTCTCTTAGCCAATCAGGGGCTCTTGTGAGCGCTCTGTGATTGGCTGGAGGCGCCTCCTCCTGGCCAATCACAGTTAGAGCGCTCAGAAGAGCCGCTGATTGGCCAAGAGGTAGAGGGAGAAGCCTCCACCTCGGTTTTTGCGCGTGGAGCTGTACCTGCGCGCGATTTAAAGATGGTGGCTCCCAATGCCGCCAGTCACCTTCCCAGCCCTGCATACCGGTCCTCGCCCATTCTTGGCCCTCGCCCCATAGCCTACTCGCCAGCGCTGGAAATTTCCAAGATCTGGTACTGGTGCGTAGGTGCGTCCCCCCCAGTGCCCACCTCTGCTTGTGTGCTCCCTGAAGCATGTGGTGGGCTGCTGTGTGATACAGGAAGCTGGACTAGATGGGCCTGATCCAGTTGAGGTGGTTTTTACATTCTTAAGGAGCTGGCACGAGACCAGAGCTGGATCAATAGGCTGAGGGTTCTTTGTGAAGGTTGAGGGGCTTGCCAGGGTGAGCGGCTCCAGCAGGACCTCACGATTCTTCCTCTTCCTGCAGGGCCCTGAAGACGCGAGGCAACACCCCCAAATATGGCTTGATCTTTCACTCCACTTTCATAGGGCGAGCGGCTGCCAAGAACAAGGGGCGCATCTCTCGCTACTTGGCTAACAAGTGCACCATTGCATCCCGCATTGACTGCTTTTCAGGTGAGGCCTTTGGGGCACTTGACAGGGTCAGCTCCTGCTCTTTTTTCCACCTCCAGAGAAGGTGGGTCAGTTGTCCAAAGCAGCACCCAGTAGCTTTGCCATGATGGTTACATTTTTCGTCAACAGCATTTCACACAGTGAGTGGTGACATCTTAGGTCTGAGCAAAGGCTGCTTGTCATGGGGGAGCTCGAGGGATGTGGGCCAGTTTCTTCTCCAAGCTCAGTAGCAGGAACTTGACCACAGCAGCACAGCTGCTCTGTTTTGCTCTCTGTCCTCCTGCAGAGGTTCCAACCAGTGTTTTTGGAGACAAGTTGCGAGAGCAGGTGGAAGAACGCCTGGCCTTCTACGAGACTGGGGAGCCTCCCCGCAAGAACCTCGACGTCATGAAGGAGGCTGTGATGGAGGTGGGTGTTGAGAGGGATTTGTGACACCCACTGCACTGTTGGCTGTTGGATGTGATGAGAAGTCCTGAGCCTGACTCATTCACTGGTGGAGGCAAAAGCTGATTTAATGAGCCTGATCCAACGGGTGTTCAGACCAGGGGAAGTCTGAGCGGAGGGAGAGAAGGGGGTACTAACCAGGGACTGTCCTGTTGAACAGGCAACGGAGGTTGCTGCTGAGATGAAGAAAAAGTTGGAGAAGAAAGAGAAGAAGAGACGCAAGCGGGAGCAGAAGCGCCTGGTTGCCTTGGCTGTGGCAGCGGCAGCTGAGGAGACAGAGAACTCGGTGCTCGACACCACAGCAGAAGTGAGTCTGAACATGTTTTGCTCTGCATTGGGGCCTGGTTTATCCCCCGTCTGCTGTTGGTTGCTGCTCTCTGGGGCATCCTCCATTGGGAGGCACTACATAGTATAGGCTCCAGCCCCATTCTTGAGGGCAAGTACCGGGGTGGGTGGAAAGTGCATTGTCAGCAGCAGTGAAGTTCACTTAAACTCACTTTGCCAGGAAAACGAGGTAGAGCCCAAGAAGAAGAAGAAGAGGAAGCACCAGGAAGCAGCAGAGGCGGAACCTGCTGAGAATGGCCTTGAAGAGGCTGTTCCCAAGAAGAAGAAAAAGAAGAAAGCTGTTGAAGAGGAAGGCCCTGAGGAGGAGGAGGAGGAAGAGAAGATGAGGAAGAAGAGAAAGAAAGCCAGGGTGCAGCAGGTTGATGACTAGCCTCTCACCTGCTAGGGTTGGACTGGGCAAGGTGGGGTGGGGCTCCTCTTGGATCCTGAGACATCTAGTTTCTGTCCTGTATTTTCAAGGCCAGCTGAATGTAGCCTGGGTGGACCTTCGGGGGCCACAGACCACTCGGCATCTGGGTGCAGGTTTTCAGGGAGAGCTGCCTTGCATGTAACCACCAGGTCAAAGGTCTGCCCATTGGTGGAGATTGGAGGCCTTGAACCCTTGTTTCAGGACCTTGCAGTTCAGTGGGGCAAGGCTTGAAGTTGAGGCAGGGCCAGAGCCTGCCCCTCAGTGAAGATGGATTCCAGCTGCCTGTTTTCCAGAAACAGACTTTGCCGTCCTCAGCCTGCTGCTTTCAATAAAACATACACTTTTTGCAGAAGCTTCTGCCCTTTGGGTGTTGGAAAATAGACTTCTGACAGGTGGTGAGAAACTGGCTGGCAACAGTGGCTGCCTGTATGGGGGGCCAAAGGGTTCTGATACAGTTGGACCAGTGGAGACCGATCCAAGGGAAAGAAAGGCTGAACATGACTGCATGACGCATCCAACATCTGGGCCCCATGGTGTGAGCCCCAGCGCTTTCCTCACAAAGACAGGCTTGAGTACCACTGCTTTAGCTGGAGCTTTTGCTGTTGTAGTTGGCCAATGGGCTAGTTAAGCCACGTTTTATGCACCCTTCTGATTCCCCCCCCCCCCTTTAAATGCCCCACCCACTCTCAGCAGCATTCTTGGCTGTAATCCAGTCCCTCCAGTCTGGAAGTGTTTCACAATCTGGGTCAGCTGCCATTGAAAATACAAAGCGGAAGTGCAGGGAGGTTGGAAAAGGAGGGCTGTGCATTTGAGGGACTCGAGACACTTGTGGATTGTTGGAAGACTGAATTCATACTGGAGGAAAACATTCCCCAGGTGTGCACGTTTGATCCGTGGGCAGAGATGGCAAAAATAGTTCGCTGCACCAGCTTGTCCTTGTAAAGGGGAGTCCTGGAGAAAGTGTTGAGAACCACTGCTTTAATGGAAGGGACAAGATGAACTGCAAGGGCTGCTGCACATTGTGTTGTCACTGAGGGCTGTGACTGGAAAGAGTGGACTCTACCAGGGAGCTTCTGCCTGCTTGAGTCAGCTCCGGTACAAAACTGCATTGAAATGTATTGGGTTCAGCTAGTTCCTTCATCAGCTGAGAAGGAAATGAGATCTTGAGCCAGCCCCCCCCCCTTAGCCACGCATCTGCCCAAGTTCAAAGCAGCTCAGTAGGCCTGGAGTGTGGCAGGGTTTGTGCCTTTATTTTTGCAGCATAAAAGCCTTTTTTGACCCAAGATTACAATAAATTAGGAAGCAAAAGTAGCGAGGAGGGCACTTGCATGGCTCCCGTCCCAGTCCTAGCATCAGCGTTGGCGAGCCCTAGTAGTCATTCATGGCTGTGATCACAGCTTGAGTGAAGTCACGGGAGGTGGAGTAACCACCCATATCTGGGGTCCGTACCTGTGGAGAAAGGGCAGTTAATGAGCAGGCACCCCCTGGCCCAACAACTGCCTCAGCCTTCCAAGCCCTGAAAGCTGTGGCTTCAGAGGTTCGCAGTGCCCAGGGCAGGGGAGCCAAAGGTAAATCCAGCACTGCAGGGGCTTGCTGAAGAAGCCATGTGGCCAGCCCAGCCTTGTCAGCAGGCACTGCTCGGCCCCAGGCACCTGGTTGTGTGTATGACCCTGGTCTAAACTGCCTCTGAAAACCTGGATGAAAGAAGGTGGCAAGCTAGGCAGGAAGTGTGGCTGAGGCTGGTTGCGACCAACGACAGGCTTGTGTGGCTGCGGGGCTACTGCCACTTTCTGGGACTCGGGAACTGCCCCAGGCAACCAGCCTTCTTTTATAGCAGACTAACTGCCACCTTACAGTGATGATGGATCTATATACCGTACCTGGCATACGTCATTCTGGGGCTATGTATGTGCGTTTCTGGGTGAACCCAGATCAAGCACTATTCAGTGTCACATTGACAGATCCAGGCTGGTGGCTGGACTAAGACCTGGAAGATCAAGGTTCAAAGCCCCCCTCAGCCAGGAAGCTTCCTGCATGACTGGGCCAATCTCTCCTATTTAGTGGGCTTTATAACCCACCTTTCCCAGGCTAATGCCCAAGGCAGCTTGCATGGCTCTTCAAATCCTTTTTGTTGCTGCAACAACCCTGTGAGGTAGATAATTTGAAGGGCAACTCTGAACTCTTCCAGCTGTAATCCTTCAGGCTGGCATCAGGGAAGTCCAAGCTGTAAACAGCAACACTTTGGGCTTGTCTTATGACATCTTTATCAGCTTTTCGTCTCCCATCCAAGATTTACCCACATCTTTTCCTGCTTAGCATTCTTTAGGCGACCACCAGACCACAGCCGCTGCTCACCTTCCCCACAAGGCTGTTGTGAGGACCAAAGGATAAATGTTAAGCTGTCCCGGGCATTTCATTTGTGCTGGCATGGGAGAGGCAGGGCATCAATCCAGAGTATGAATGCTGTGCCAACTATATCCAGCTCACTGAAAAGGGAAAGATACCCCTGGGTAGGGGAACCCCATACAGCAGGTGTGATTGGCAGAAATTAATCCTGTACTTGGCAGACCCCCCACCCCAGATGGCAACAGTCCACTCCCCCATCCCGTTTGTGTGGAGGGCAGTCTTGGATTCCAAGCAAAGGATCTGTGCTTTGAAGAGGATGCAAAGACCTTGCTGGGTTAGGGTTAGGATTCAGACGTCAGAAAGTGAGTCCAGCTTTCGCCAGCTGAAAGGGGAGTCGGCTGCTGGTTTTGTCCTGCGTGAGTTGCAGCAGAGGCCTTGGATGTCAGTGGATGTCAGTGGCAGGCACAGGGATCGGGGCAAAGCAGATGGCTTCTCCATGACCAGAACACAGGAATGAAGGACACCCCTGACAGCCCTAAATGCTGTAGGGCAGGTGGCCCAGCCCCATCTTGACAGGCACCAGTTAGTAGCAGCTCCTGGAGCAGGCAGAAGTGCCTTTCCAAGTACCTGCAGCCCCCACCCCCCCACAAGACTCTGCAAACACCTGAAAGGCAAAGCTAAAGCCTCCCTCCTCCTGCAGCAGAAACTGTTCCCTCTGGGTGAAGGCTCCGATTGCAAAACGCAGCACTCGCAGGCCCCCTTTTCACTTCTGCATGCAACAGGCGGCAGGAGGGCCTGTTCAAAAGCCAGGCGACCAGTCAATGCCTCCAGCTGCAAATTGGCAGCTAATGCTGGGGAGAAGCAGATGTTCACACAGCCACACAAGGAGATGAGCACTGAGGATGGGAGGCCTGCCTGATAAAAGCAAAGCTGTGTCCCCGAGGAAGCCAGGAAGATGGTTGCAAAGAGGAAAGCCCTCCTCTGGTTGCAGCCTGATGAGCCTGGCGGAAGCAGTGCACAGCCATACTTGGCTCCCAGTGGAGGGAGAGCCAGGGATCCTGTGCCAGAGTGGCTGATGAACAGCCACTGGTGCAGCTGAGCAGGTACTGCTTGGCAGGGGACAGGACCCCAGCTCTGCCCGCCTTCCACCCCCCTTCTCTGTCACAGGATCCCAGGCGCAGTCTGTCATGTGCCAGAGAACTCAGCCTGGCACCCTGCAAGCCAGTGCAGGCATCTTGGCATCAGAAATGGAGTGTTGTCTACCCCTTACAGGCAAGTGCAGGACTTTGAGAGGTTCACTTGGCGTTGGAGGCGAAGCCCTCCCTTCCATCTGGTCAAAAACAAGAGACGGGTGAGGGAGCAGGGGTGGGCTGGGAAATTCAGGCATATTTATTGACGTTTCACAGGAATGGCTATCAACTGAATTCTCTGCTTCCTGGACCCCCGCCAGAGTCACACACCCCTCCCCTCCCCTGTAGCAAGATGTCCACCAACGGGCAAGAACTGCCTTTCACCAGACCAGCAGCCTCCAGGCAGCACAAAGGGTTCCTCCTGGGCCTCTGGTTTGCAGGGGGTCAAACTGCTTCTTGAGATCCGTCAAGGCCTCTCCCAGTTAATGTAGCACATGCGCAAACCATGCAACACTCGCTGGCTGGACCTTCCAAGCACAAGAAACCGGGGAGAGGAGGGGCTGCTCATGGGCTGGAGAGACCCTTCCCCCAAAGGGTGACCGTCTACAGAGATCTGCTCTGTAACAGGCATGTGGCCCCTGAATGGAAAGAGCAGAAGTGGAGCAAGTGCAGCCTGGGGCCTCCCTGTTGTGGCTTCACATCCCCTCCCTGGGAGATTCCTGATGCAGGGCAGGGGCTCTTTCTCCCCCTCTTGGGCAGCATCAGTGCAGATGCCTGCTTGTGGGGCAGGAGTTGCAGTAGCATTCCTTCTCTGGTGATGGGGATCTTGTGTCGTGACAGAGACACCGCCAAGATCTGCTGTGGCACTTCCTCGGCTCCACCACAGGCACCTCTCATCTCTCCCCAAACCCTCCTGCAAGGGAGTGATGCCAGTCCACACAGGCTGCCTTCCCAGTAGCCAGGGAGGATGAGGACCAATCCAGTCTAATCTCCAAACAGAATCTCCACTAGGACAGGCAGCCAGGGAGGGTCTGTGGAACTGGCCTGTGGGGGGACCGGGCTGGGGGCACAGCACAGAGCCTGGGAGGGCCTGTGCCCTACACGCCATAGTACGGGTGCAGGTGGTCAATCACAGACTTGACGAAGTCAGAAGTGGTGGAGTAACCGCCCATGTCCTGTGTCCGGACCTACAATCCAACAAAAGGGATGGGGAAAGGGGGAGAAACGTGGCTGTGAGCCAAAAGAACAAAACAGAACACAACAGGGGAGGGAAGGAGGGAGGGGCAAGGAGCAAGACAGCTCCACCTAGACAGACAGACAGACCGGACTCAGCCAGGCTACAGGCCACAAACAACAGCTAGCTATGCCCAAGGGCACCAGATAGAGAGCACACAAGAGCAATTCACTTCCCTACACTGCAAAGGGGGGCTGCTGTGGGAGGGCAAGGGTGGTTCAAAGCCCTGGAAGTCTGGAGAAACTGAGTCTGAGCAATATTTTCAAAGGCATGTTTCAGGCATCAGCACTCCGGAACCAGAGGAAGAGGGTGGAGGCTGCCCTCCTCACTGTGCCAGGACAGGCCCAATCCTAAGCAAACCAAGCTCTGTCTGCAAATCCAGGGAGTTCCTCCTGGCAGGACTGATTCCACCCCCTGGAAAAGAGACTGGCCAACATCTGAGCTTCGCTCCACTGGCAGCTATGGCTGGGTGAAGGACCACAGCTCAGTGTCACAGTGCAGAAGCAGAAGCGCTGGGAATCCGCCTGCACTGGCTGCCTCTGCTGCCAGTAGCTTCGGAGACAGCTCAGAAGCCAGTGTCATGTGGGCCCAAAGCCCTTTGGTGCTAACCCTGCGAGCAGAGAACCCTGGCAGTGAGAAAGGGGGCAAGGTGCTCACAAAGGGCCTGTAACTGGAAGCAGGGAGTACTCACTTTGGCGAGTTTAATCACCTTCCTGACAGCATCCGAGATCATGGTGGAGTGAAATTCCAAGCTGGGCAGGAGAGGGAGAAGCATGTTGGAAGGGGAAAGTTTTTCTGCCAGACCTCCCCCCCCCCATTTGCCCCTTTTCAGGGTCCTAGCCCCTCTACCACCTCTTGCCACTCATGCATTCCTTAGGCCCTCTGCCCAAGCTCTGAGTCCCAGAGGGGTGAACCTACTTGAGATGGTGCAGCATGTTGGCCGAAGACAGCAGCATGGCAGTGGGATTGGCGATATTTCTCCCCACAGCCTGGGCAAAGGGGTGACGGGCGCCCTGCAAGAGAAGAGGGAACAGGCTTGCTCTGGAACAGCAGGATAGTCACCCTGCTCTGGAAAAGGAGGAGGGATGGGCAGACACACCAGGGGGGGGGGCAGCAGCAGCACCTCCCAGCTCCTCACCATTTCAAACACAGCATACTCAGCGCTGTAGCTCTCCCCTGGAACCACGCCAGCTCCACCAACCAGGCCAGCTGCCAGGTTGTCAATGATATTGCCATACAGGTTGGGCATCACCAGGACATCAAACTGGTAGGGGTTCTGCACCAGCTGCAAGAAATACACCCGTGCATGTTATACTCAGTCACACTGTCTTGTCCTCTGCAGATCCAGGCTAGGAGGCTCCACGTACATGAGCAGTGCCCCCAGAATGTGTTCCCACTACCAATTTCTAGTCTTGAGGGAGATGCCCATTTAGGATGGAGGAGGGCCCAAGGGATTGCCATGCCTGGGAGGGTGGGTGACTGGTGGTGGCCCACCACCACCCCTAGGATCACACACACCAGGCAACAGGGAATGAGAACAAGGCTCTGCTCTCCTGCTGCTATTCTGGATTTGAAAGAAGTAGCCCAAGATTGGGGGAGGGGGAGGAGGAGAAACACTTGCTGGCATCTGCCTGGCTTGAAGCATGCTTTGGTGAGGTTTGCACTGAGTACAATGACTGGTGGAGACCTGGCACCCCATAGTAGTTGGAAGCCCCATTCCCAGTCAGAATGAAAAGCCAACATGTGCCAAAACCCCTTCTCTGCCTTGCAGGATAATGGGAGTTAATCCAGGCCAAAGACAAAGACAATTCCAGGACACCCGGATCAAGAATGGGGGGTTTCAGCCCTTCTCACTGCTACTCCCCACTGTTTGCAATTGTTTTTAAGGATTCCCACACATTTTAACTTTCCTCTTCTGGCCAGTTAGAATTTATGTCAACATTTACAAGGAAACTGAATTTGAGAACAACTGGAAGAAGCTTCCTTTCCATTCAGTTTGCTCACGAAACCCTGAGATTCCAAAGCTCACTTGCGCCAAGACTGCCACCCTGAAACTCCTATATTTGGCAGGCTGGACGGCACCACCAGACCTATGATGCCCTTCCATTCCAAGAAACAGCCTGACTGGAAGAGCCGGTCAGCAGCTTCCCCTCAGCTGCCCTGTCCCGATCACAGCTCACTGTTGCCAGTCACAGCCTCTCCTTCCACATACGGAGAAAAAGGCTTGAGGTGTGGAAGATGGATGGAAAAGAGCAGAAAGCTTTGCACCCAGACAGGCATCTAGTCTGGGGCACAAAAGGTGGGGCGCCTCATGCAGGCTCATGTGCACAGGGGGTTTCTGTGGTCAAAGATTGTGACAAAACAGGCAGACGCCCCCCTCTTGGAGGAAGGACCAGTGAATGGGCCGCCTTTCAGGCAAAGCTCCGAGAAACAGGTGGGGATTAAGAGGCTTCTGCCTTAGAGATAACAGGATTGACATAAACCTGGCAGCAAGACGTACAAGCACCACCACCCCTGGATTTAGGTTTCCTAATTTAGAGCCAACCTTTGAGCTCCCCTCCCAACAGCAGCAATTACAGCACAGACTTTGGCTTCCCGATTCAAGCCAGTCCGACAGCCCTGCCCCAGGGGGACAGCCAGCATCAACTTGGCCAGCTTCCCAGGAGCCCTCCTGGCCCTGCAAGGCAGCAAAGGAGGGAGAAGCTGCAAGGCAAAGCACTTGCGCCAGTCAGCTCAGAGCTGCCTCAGCAACAGTGGAGGCAGCCCCTGCCTTCTCCAGATTACAGCTGGCTGAAATGTGAGACTGCCAGGCTCCTAATCCCAATATCCAAATCCCAATTTGTACCCCACCAAGAGTAGGCACATGTGCCTGGAGCCTGCCTGCCTACCTGCATGCAGCAGTTGTCTATGATCATGGTGTCAAACTTGATCTTGGGGTACAGCTCCGCCACTTCCTTACAGCAGCGCAGGAACAGCCCGTCACCCAGCTTCCTGGGGAGGAGAGATGCACAGATACATGCCTGGCATAGAGATGGGGGGCACAAGAAGGCCTCTGGGAATGCCCAGAAAGATCACAGGCTCTGCCCAGACAGCTCACAAACCTTCATCAGAAGGGGGAGTTCCCAGAACCTGCCCCTCCTTCTCCACTCCAGTTCCCAATGTCCAGCCCCTTTACCAGGAAATGGGGGATATTTCCCCCCAGTTTCTCAATGACCAGGACAATGAAAAGGCCCTGTGATACAGCCAATAAAACTCGTGAGTAAAGCTACTTGGCCCGAGTCAGGGCCAAAACTGCTGTCTTTATCACAGAATGCTACTTCTCCACTTAATTCTGCAACCCTCATGCCCATAATCCAAAATGCCCCAGGACACCTTGCCCAACCTTTATGGTTCCAGGCAACCTCTCATAGCAGAAGGCAGATCAAGTAACCCAAACCAGGAAGGTTCCTAATGCTCAATGCAGCACAGGCAGATGCTCCAGAAACACCATTCTCCAGGTAGCCAAATGGCCCAGTGAAGGATACGTCCAGCATCAGATACTGTGAGGCACACTAAGAAAGCTGGGACTAGGCAGACAGGCAAGAAGACCAGGAGGCTGAGGCAGGGCTGGCAAGCTATACAGGGACACTGGAAAGATGTTGGCTCCTGCTCACATGATATTGGCTTTATGCACAGCTGTGACCTTGGAGCGGCCTTTCTTGGTGGCATAATCAAAGGCGAACTTGGCGATGCGCTGAGACTTGGCCCGTGTGATGATCTTCAGACACTCGATAACCCCCTTTACACTCTGAAACAGCAAAGGAACTCTTCCCATGAGTGCCTCCCATGGGGTCCTTCCACTCCTCAAGGTAAGGGCAGAGACATTAGGAGGCAAGCAGGGCCCATCTGCCCAAAAGTCAAGAGGAGGTGGCTCCCCAGCAGTGCAGAAGCCCCACCTCCTGCAAAGTTGTGGCTGTTTGAGGGGGCTCTTGCAACATATGGGGATCCCCCCCCCCCCCCGCGCAGCCTGTCGGCCTGAGCAGCATTCTGCTGTTTCCCAGGACCTCCTTCAACTAAGGATCACAAAGCTTCAAGGCCTACAGGCAACAGGATGGGTATCTGGTCATGCCTCCTCCCCCCTCCCCTCCCCCTCACGGTGGTTCAGCACACACCTCATGTTCCAGAGAGCTGTACTCGCCCTCAGTCTGCTCCCGAATGATCACCAGGTCCAGGTTGTTGTGTCGGGTCTTGTAGCCCGGCAGGCTGTTCACATGGACCACATTTGCAAAGAGGTCCAGCTTGCGCCTGCAAGATGAAGTCAAGCTCAGGGCTAGGGTTTCTCTAGACGCTGCCACCAATTTAGGCCACCAATATGGCCTGTGAGGAAAGGCTACACACAGTGGAAGAAAAGGGGCCCAACAGGGCAGGATTCCATAGCAGACCTTGATTCCCAAGCCTGAGCATGGGCTAACTCAGCAGCTTCCTCTGCCCCTCCCCGTGGCCACCTGCCCAAGTCTGAGCATCCTCAGAACCCTCTTCCCCAAAAACTCCCTCCCACCCCACATGCCAAGTCCTTCCTAACTGTTTCAGGAGGGGATGTGAACAGTGGCTCTCCAGCTGCTGCTTCAGATCCGCTCAGGCCTGGCACGACACCAATGCGCCTTGCCACTTTCCCCAGAAGTGCACATATCAGTATACGGTCTGTCCCCTCCCCCAGATGGTCTCTGCCGCCAGGCACTCCTTCCAAACTGGCTTGGCAGGGAAGATATGGAGAACATAAAGGAGCTGTACTTCAGCTGCTCTGTGCCAAGTCTGTTGCAGGAAAGTGTGAGGGGAAGCAGGCCAGTCACAGAGCAGATCTAAGATGAATGCCACCTCCCCCCCCCCCACACTGCTGCCACATTTCCCAGGATCATCAACACTTCTCAGTCTGTCTCCCGAGTAGAATCACAGAATCCTAGAGTTGGAAGGGACCCAGAAGGTAATCTAGTCCAACCCCCTAGAAATCCTCCTAGAGCATCTCTGACAGGTGCTTGTTGTGCCTCTGCTTGAAGATCCCCAGGAGTAGCTGCAGTAGCCCCCTTGCCCTTTATGTGGAACCCAATAATGAGCCCCTTTTTAGTCCTCATGCACTTGTGGATTCAAATCAGTCTCCTCTCCTCCTCAAATAAGCCTCTCCAAGTCAGCCAAACCTGACTGCCCAGATAAAGGAGTAGGAGATGGATGAGGGAATTCATTCCTCCAGGCAGGTGACCTGACGATCTCCTTATGTGGAGACTGGGATGGTTCAAACACAGAAACATTCGTGGGTATGTTTCTTTCTAATGCTGATCCATACTAGGGACACACACGGACCTGCCACTCAGTGCAGGGGCTCCAATTCCTGGGAACGTGTCAAATCATACCTGCTATCCTAGGCAGGTGCATTCATAGAATCCTAGAGCTGGAAGGGACCCAGTAGGTCATCCAGTCCAACGCCCTTCCTGCAGCAGGAAATCCCCCTAGAGCATCCCCAACAGGTGCTGGTGGAGCCTCTGCTTGAAGACCCCCAGTGAGGAGCATCCACCACCTCCCTTGGCAATCTCTTCCACTGCCCAACCGCCTGAACCGTCAGCAGGAATTATTTCCTGATATCCAGCCGGAATCTCCTCTCTGGCAGTTTGTCCCCATTGGTTCTTCAATACAAAGAACTGATTCTCCTTGCCTGTCTCCCAATAACACCCACCGCTCAGGCTCCTGGACGTTGCTGCACTGGTCGCCCGCTACACACCCGAAGGCTGTAGAAACATACCTGAGCCGCATGTCGTAGGAGGCCAGCTCCCCTTTGTACTCCATGGGGGTGTGGATCTTTCCTGCAAGGAGAAACCCCCAGCACGTAAGGCAGGCGAAGCAGGACAGCCCAGAGCTGGCCAGGCAGCTGCCTCTTCAAAGTCTTGCCCAACCGTCAGCAGGGGCTGCCGAGTCCTTTGGAAGACCAACGGGGGCAGCCCTTGCCCAGACCCACAACCGCCCCGTACCTATGAGGGCCACCTTGCTCTTCTTCATGGACTGCAGCACTTCGTCCAGCTTCTCCTCCGACGCCATGTTCTGCACCTCGCTCAGGTGGTGCTCGTCAAACTCCACGGGGACGTCGGCAGCCTGCGGGAACCAGAGTCACGCAGGGTGTTGGATGGCAGATCCCTGGGCTGCAGCTCCAGAGGGGAAGGGCAGGCAAGGCCAGGACTCGGAGCCGCCAAGCACTGGCAACCCACCCTGGGCTTCACAAGACCGGCAGGGGACAGAGCATGGCCAGCACCCCGCGAGGCCCTGCAGCTGCCCCCACTGCTCCTCTGGGGAGTCTCCCCTCCAGGCTGGGCAGCAGGGCCTGGCCTGTGGCTCCCCAGACCCCGCCCAGCAGCAGCCAAGCCTCCTCCCCACAGCCCCCTCACCTTGAAGACCTCCTTGACGGAGTGCATGAGCTCAGGGCCCACCCCGTCCCCAGGCAGCAGCGTCACCTGGAACACCCCCTCGGCCTTGCCCCCCTCGGCCGCCTGCAGGGAGAAGGAGGGAGGCTGAGAAGCGCCTCTGCCCACAGCCTCCGGGCAGCCCCGCCACAGCCCCAGACAGGGGAGGCCCGGAGAGGGAGGCGGCACTCAGGGAGAGAGGGAGGGGAGGCCCTGAGGGCCACTGTCCTTGCCCCAGCCTCCGGGCAGCCCCACCCCCGGGAGGGCCCCGCACTCGGCCCCCGGGAGGGAGGGAGGGAGGGAGGGACTGACCTGGGTCTGAGCCCGTCCCTGCAGCAGCGCCGCCGAGCATCCCAGGCCCCTCCACGGCTGGCAGGCCCCGGAGCGCAGGAGCCGCTGTGGAGAAGCAGAGAGAGGAGGGAGGGAGGGAGGAGGCTGACCCCCCGCCCCGCTCGCTGACCCCCCCGCCCATGACCCCCACTCACCCCGGCAGCCCCCCTCACACCGCACAGCGCCGCCATCTTGCGATCCCAGAATGCCCCGCGCACAGCCCCGCCTGAGGGGAGACAACGGCCAGCCAATCACGGCGCCTCCAGCAGAGGGGGCGTGGCCTCCCCTCCCCCCTGTGAGGGACCGGTTGCTAGGAGACGAGGCCTGGCTGCAACCCCCTCCTTGGTAGGCCTCAAGTGGGGGGCCTCCCCACCAGGCCCTGCCCCCAAGGCCCCTGCCCCCCACCAGGCCCCTGCCCCCCGCAAGACCATGCCCCCACCAAGTCCTGCCCCCCAAAAGGCCCTTGCCCCCACCAGGCCCTGCCCCCAAGGCCCCTGCCCCCCACCAGGCCCCTGCCCCCCGCAAGACCATGCCCCCACCAAGTCCTGCCCCCCAAAAGGCCCTTGCCCCCACCAGGCCCTGCCCCCAAGGCCCCTGCCCCCCACCAGGCCCCTGCCCCCCACAAGGGCCTGCCCCCCCAAGGCCCCTGCTCCCCACAAGGACCCTGCCCCACAAGGCCCCTGCCCCCCACAAGGCCCCTGCTCCCCAACAGCCCCCTGTCCTCCACAAGGCCTCCGCCCACCAGCAGCTCTGTGGGGAGAGGAGGAGCTGCCTCTGGGTCACCCTGCTTGCTTGCCTGCTTGGGGTGCCACTTGGTTTCCCAAAGTGGGGGTCAGGACTCCCTTAGGGGCGCTGCCATCTTGGATTCAGGCACTTTGGGACTCCCTGCTTGCTTGCCTGCTTGGGGTGCCACTTGGTTTCCCAAAGTGGGGGTCAGGACTCCCTTAGGGGCGCTGCCATCTTGGATTCTGGCACTTTGGGATTCCCTGCTTGCTTACCTGCTTGGGGTGCCACTTGGTTTCCCAAAGTGGGGGTCAGGACTCCCTTAGGGGCGCTGCCATCTTGGATTCAGGCACTTTGGGACTCCCTGCTTGCTTGCCTGCTTGGGGTGCCACTTGGTTTCCCAAAGTGGGGGTCAGGACTCCCTTAGGGGCGCTGCCATCTTGGATTCTGGCACTTTGGGATTCCCTGCTTGCTTACCTGCTTGGGGTACCACTTGGTTTCCCAAAGTGGGGGTCAGGACTCCCTTAGGGGCGCTGCCATCTTGGATTCAGGCACTTTGGGACTCCCTGCTTGCTTGCCTGCTTGGGGTGCCACTTGGTTTCCCAAAGTGGGGGTCAGGACTCCCTTAGGGGCGCTGCCATCTTGGATTCAGGCACTTTGGGACTCCCTGCTTGCTTGCCTGCTTGGGGTGCCACTTGGTTTCCCAAAGTGGGGGACAGGACTCCCTTAGGGGCGCTGCCATCTTGGATTCAGGCACTTTGGGACTCCCTGCTTGCTTGCCTGCTTGGGGTGCCACTTGGTTTCCCAAAGTGGGGGTCAGGACTCCCTTAGGGGCGCTGCCATCTTGGATTCAGGCACTTTGGGACTCCCTGCTTGCTTGCCTGCTTGGGGTGCCACTTGGTTTCCCAAAGTGGGGGTCAGGACTCCCTTAGGGGCGCTGCCATCTTGGATTCAGGCACTTTGGGACTCCCTGCTTGCTTGCCTGCTTGGGGTGCCACTTGGTTTCCCAAAGTGGGGGTCAGGACTCCCTTAGGGGCGTTGCCATCTTGGATTCAGGCACTTTGGGACTCCCTGCTTGCTTGCCTGCTTGGGGTGCCACTTGGTTTCCCAAAGTGGGGGTCAGGACTCCCTTAGGGGCGCTGCCATCTTGGATTCAGGCACTTTGGGACTCCCTGCTTGCTTGCCTGCTTGGGGTGCCACTTGGTTTCCCAAAGTGGGGGTCAGGACTCCCTTAGGGGCGCTGCCATCTTGGATTCAGGCACTTTGGGACTCCCTGCTTGCTTGCCTGCTTGGGGTGCCACTTGGTTTCCCAAAGTGGGGGTCAGGACTCCCTTAGGGGCGCTGCCATCTTGGATTCTGGCACTTTGGGACTCCCTGCTTGCTTGCCTGCTTGGGGTGCCACTTAGTTTCCCAAAGCTGCAGGAATTTGCAAGATCAAATTTCCATTACAAATTACACTGGAATCTCCAATTACAATCTAAAAAACTAGGATCCACTTTTCAACAGCGCTCACTTTTGGATGGTGCTCCAGTCCTTAACCCATCCTATAAGTGGGGGAGGCCTGTAGTTAGTAAATTTTAAATGACATCTAATTTACAAATGACAAGACTCACAAGCATTATAAGACTGCCTTCTTCCTGCTCACAAAAAGGAGGACAATGAAGATAGGCTGAAAAGAGGACGTGTCCTGAGAAAGAGGACAGATGAGCACCTGGCAGAACAAATGTAGCTATACAGAAAGAAATAGGGAGGAGGGTGTGGCTATGCAGATGAGGAGGTGGGAATGGGTGTGGCTATGCAGATGAGGAGATGGGAGTGGGTATGGTTATGCAAATGAGGAGGTGTGGCTATCCAGATGGGGAGATGGGTGTGGCTATGCAGATGAGGAGGTGGGAATGGGTGTGGCTATGCGGATGAGGAGGTGGGAATGGGTGTGGCAATGCAGATGAGGAGGTGGGAGTGGATGTGGCTATGCGGATGAGGTGGGAATGGGTGTGGCTATGCCGATGAGGAGATGGGAGTGGGTGTGGTTATGCAGATGAGGAGGTGTGGCTATGTGGATGGAGAGATGGTGTGGCTATGCAGATGAGGAGGTGGGAATGGGTGTGGCAATGCGGATGAGGAGGTGGGAGTGGATGTGGCTATGCAGATGAGGTGGGAATGGGTGTGGCTATGCCGATGAGGAGATGGGAGTGGGTGTGGTTATGCAGATGAGGAGGTGTGGCTATGTGGATAGAGAGATGGTGTGGCTATGCAGATGAGGAGGTGGGAATGGGTGTGGCTATGCAGATGAGGAAATGGGCGTGGTGTGGTTATGCAGATGAGGAGGTGTGGCTATGCGGATGGGGAGATGGGTGTGGCTATGCAGATGAGATGGGAATGGGTGTGGCTAAGCAGATGAGGAGGTGGGAATGGGTGTGGCTATGCGGATGAGGAGGTGGGAATGGGTGTGGCTATGCAGATGAGGAGATGGGAGTGGGTGTGGTTATGCAAATGAGGAGGTGTGGCTATCCAGATGGGGAGATGGGTGTGGCTATGCAGATGAGGAGGTGGGAATGGCTGTGGCTATGCAGATGAGGAGGTGGGAATGGCTGTGGCTACAAGGAAAAGCTAGAAAGGGGTCAAGCACTGGTCTTACTTGGCCCTGCTTGAAATAACCCCCTTCAGGGCCCTGCCTGGAGAAAGACACAGTCTTCAAAAACGGCATTTCCAACCATTTTGACTATATCAAGATCATCATGATCTACATTTCACCTTCAAGTGGCATTATATCAATTCAACCCACTGAGGAGTCATGAGGTACTAAGCCTTTCACCAGAGCATCAGGAAAACTTATTTTATTTGTAACACAGGAAGGGCAACCAGATTCCTGCAGGTACCCAGAGAACGTCCCTCCAGGCAGGGCTGAATGCAACCCTTACCTGGCCCTATTTCTACCTTGGTTTTGGCTTTGTGTGCACAGGTCAGCCCACATCTCCCCCACGACCCCCACTGACCCCACTCCTACCCCCACATTCTGAACAAGGATGGTTCCCTGCAGGATTCTGAGCCAAGAATCCCAATCCAATGACTAAACCTGCTCCTCTTGGTGCAACCCCACCCACTCATCTGCATAGCCACACCCACTCATCTGCATAGCCACACCCTCCTGCCTACTCCCTACACAAGGGAAATTCAGCAGGTGCATCTTCTCTCCCAGATCACAGGCAGGAATTCCCTTGTCCAGTAAAGGGATGGAGGTCAAGGAGCCCTAAAGTGGGAGTTTGGAACTCTTGCTGGAGTTCCCAGCACTGTCTCCATCATCGCTGATGTGGGGCAAACAAAGGGGGCAGTGACTGGGAGGACAGGCTGACCACGTGTCGTAACCACAAAAGAGGACAAGACCCCACAAAATAAAGGACAACCCAAGAAAAATGTAGGACACAACAAAATAACAGCTGAAAACACACACGTGCAATCCTTTCATGTGTTTAAACACTATATATTACTTTTTATTAACTTTAAAACTTTTACTCATAACATATTCCACTAATTAATGAATCCCGTGAATGCTGCTGCTGACAAGGAAGTGAGGATTTCCCCCCAGGACCCAAGACTGCAAAAGAGGACGTGCCGGGAGGGGAAAGAAGTCTGGCCGGAGACAGCCCAACTCCAGGCATCTCCCTCTGGCCAGAGCAGTCTCCAGCGTCACTCTCTGGGACACCCTCTGACGGTCTGTCTGGAATCCCCAAAAGGGACGTCATCAACCTCGAAGTGATGTCATGACCAGGAGTGACTTCAAACAGGAGGTGACATCACGGTGATGCTAGACCACCTCCCTTGTCTACTCAGAAGGAAGTCCCATTGTGTTGAATGAGACAGGCTGCAATCCTAACCCCAGCATAAGTCCCATGCCGGCCTGGGCTGTGACAAAAATGCCACAAGGAACTTCCGTCCCACTTCTTGGAGGGTTAGGGAGGCCAGGACATAGGCATGCGCAGAAAGTGACGCCAGGTGAGTTATGCCAGCCTAAACTGGTTAAGACTGCAACTTGAGGTGCAGTTAGGCTGGCTTAAGCCCCAGCACAAGTCCTGTGCTAACCTGTGGGTGTCACCCAAATGCCATCAGACACCTCTGTGCCACACTTGGCGAAGGGTGAGGCCAGTGCACACACAGGCACTTGCCCCGCTGCATCACCACCAGAACAGGAAGACTGGCCCAGGTTCGGCTGGCATCCTTAGTGTAGGGTTGCCATAGTCCTGGATTGGGGGATTGTGTTCAGCTACTGGCAAGTTTGAGAGAGGGTCCGGTCCCTGTATTTTGGAAGAAAATTATCCCAGAAATGGACCCTAATCCATCCACAGGCTCCTTTATGCCACCCACAATCAATGGGGCCATTTCAGAGATTGGAGGAAGGCAGAGCTGGAGAGCAAGAAGCAACCGCTTCCTCTCCTTTTCTCACTTTCTTCCAGTGCTTGCCCAACAGGGACGCAGCCTGATTTGGAGACTCCGTTTCACTGGCAGCATTTCTGCTAACATGCACATCACACACTAGTTTTAGCTCATTATAAGGCTGGGTGGGAGTGAGCCTGTGTAATTCCTTGCCACAAGATCATACCTGACCTCAGTGCCTTTTAAAGGGCCTGGACAGATTTCTGGAGGAAAGTCAGTTACAAGTTACAATTACAAACCACTGGTTATGATATGTGAAACTTCCTCCCCTTGAGTTAAGGAAAGGCCCCTCATTGCTATCCTTCCAGTGAGGCCTTAAAACTTTTATTTAGACTGGAGTCTGATGGCTTTTAAATGCTGGTGTACCTGGATTTTAATTTTTTTACTGTCTTTGTAGAATTTGATTGTATTTTAATCAGATTTATTGTTATCTAGCTTTAATGGTATTTATTGTTGTTTTAAATGTTGTTAACCGCCTTGGGTTAACAGTTATCCAATGATCCAGTGAATCTGCAGGTATGTGATCCATGGATAAGGATCCCTCTATTAATTCCTTCAGTCCTGAGTGGCTAAATTTCTCAAAATCTGTTCTTAGTGGGTGCTCACGTCATGGACGGAGTACCCTCCGCACATTTCATACTTCTGATCACACATGGGGGAATGATGCGCATAGGCTGGTGATATTCATGGGGGATGTTGCGCATGGAGGGTGTTGCGCATGGGGTGTTGA
This sequence comes from Cryptoblepharus egeriae, assembly GCA_030015325.1. Lineage (NCBI taxonomy): Eukaryota > Metazoa > Chordata > Lepidosauria > Squamata > Scincidae > Cryptoblepharus > Cryptoblepharus egeriae. The sequence goes on from JAREYC010000007.1 coordinate 432,319, forward strand.
TGCACTTGGGTGGTGATACTCATGTGGGTGTTGCGCATAGGGAAATGATGCACATGGGCATTGTTCTGCATGGGTCGGTGATGTGCATGTGTGGATCAGTGATGGGATTCAAAGAAATTAAGAACCGGTTCTCTGCCCTTCTGGCAGCCACTTTTAAATGGCTATTTTAAAACTTTATATGTCCTATCTCTCGTTAACAACCGCTTCTATAGAGTAGGTGCGATCCTGCTGGAGCCCACCACTGGTGTGGATGATGCGCATGGAGGGATGATGTGCACAGGGGGATGATGCCCATGGTCCGGTGATGTTCATGGGGTATGATGCACATGGGCCAGTGATGCGCATAGGGGGGATGATGGGCTTGGGTGGGTGATGCACATGGGGGAGGCGTACAGGTTTATTTTACTCCCACAACATGGGTACGTTTTGCCAGTGTATTTGCCATAAGCTAGAGACCTGCAAAAGGTGAGGTTATTTTAATTGTCCCTTAATTATACCCTTTTCAGGAAAAATAACCTCACCTTTTTCAGTTTCCTATAAACAAATAAATGTGGCAGACCTGTTTCCTTACGCTGGCCTGATGACCCCCAACACCACAGTGAGGGATCAGGGCAGCTCACTTCCAGACAGTAGCCGCATTCAGGCAGGCCTTATATGGGATTCATTTGCTAATGACTCTCATTGTTATCCATTCGCTTCCCCTGCATCTGGTATTTGGAGGTTGCCCACATCGACATCTATGCGCATGCATGCGCACACACACATTATGGCTTTTAATCTGTGATGGTCCTTTCCTCCAGGAATTTGTCCAATTCCTTTTTCAAGGTGTTGAGACTAGATGCCATCACCACGTCCTGTGGCAGGGAGTTCCACAGACTAGCTACATGCTGGGTCAAGAAATCCTTTCCCTTGTCCATCCTAACCCTCCCAACCTTCAATTTGAGTGGATGTTCCCTAGTTCTGGTGTTTTCTGAAAAAGAGCATCTCTCTGTCCACTCTATCCATCCCTTCCATACTTTTGTACGTCTCAATCACGTCCCCCTCCAGCGCCTCTTTTCTAGGCTGAAGAGCCCTAAACGCTGCAGCCTTTCCTCCTGCGGAGGGTGTCCCGGTCCATCCACCATCCTCCTCTGAACCTTCTCCATTTCCTCCATGTCAGCCTCATATCAGCCTCACTCCTTCCAAAGGTTTTAGGCAGCTTAAAGGGGATAGTTCTGCCTTTGCTGTCCTCAGCCTGCAGCCGGAAACTGATAGGATGTTGGTGCTGAAGGGCCACATCGGGTTATTCAGTTGGCTAAGCAATGACTCCCTTAAGGCAGGTGCAGATGGCAGAGTTTGGGGTGATGGTGGTACCTTGCCAGGGCCAGCTCATTCCCCGATCACCTTCACCTTCCTTGGTGCCTGCTTAAGCAGGAGAGCTCTGTGATGGATGCTGGCAATGATGGAGTGACTCAAAGAGGGGAGAGAGCTGAGCCTGGTGGGCACTGGCTGCGGCACCTTCCTGGAGCACAAAGAGGTGGCCAGGGAGGGAGGTCCGGCCAAGAGGGTGGCAGGGGCTAAGAATGCCTCTTGAGAACCGTAGAAGAGCTGGGCTCCTGCGTGGTCAACCCCAAGGGGGCCCAGCTTGGAAAGCTTCTTCCTTCCGCTGTAGGAATGGCTCATGCCTTTCTCCTGTCCGCTTCCTCTTCTTCCATCCAAGGACCTGCTTGCATTTTGAGACCTGCTGTGCCCCCAGAGGGTGTCCCTGCAGGTGTGCAGTCAGGGTATCCCTTGCACACTGGGTGGGCGAGTGGGCTGTGCTCCCCCCCCCTGCTTTGAGAAGTGTTGAGCCAGAGGGGGGGGACCGGGCTGACCACCCCCAGCATCCTGGGACAAACAAACCTGTGTTTGCCCTTCCTTTCTGCATAGGAGTGTCAGGAAGGGGGGACCCCCTTTGGCAGTGCAGGAGCTATTTGAACAGGTTTGGCTGCTTGGGGGTGTTGTTTGCAGAGCTGCCTTTGAAAGGAGGATGGGGCTGCTCAGTCATGGGGTGGGGGCCACTCGGCAGCAGTCCAGGCCTGCCAAGGGCCATTTCTGGGCAGCTGCCTTTTAGCCTGGCCTCCATGCTGAAGCCCCTGCATGACTTGGCTCTAAAGCAACAGAAGAGAGGCTCTCTCTTTCGGTCTGTTCAAGATAAAATAACATATTGGGAGTGGCTGAGCTTGCCTCGAACCCCCGCCTGCCCCGTCCGACCCACTCGCCTCAGTGGTCTCATCCAGACCAGGACACTCGATGTTAAAGAAGGCACCCTTGGGCCACCATTCCACCCTGGCATAATTGCCCCAGAGGGAGAGCTGCTGCTTCCTTGGTGTCCCTGCCAGGCTCTGGTCCACTGTGCTCCTGGTCTGGTCCTGGTGACTGGTGGGGAATCAGGGGCATCCATCCAACCTGGCAGATGCCAAAGGCACAGGAACCCTGGCTGGGAGGATGCCTTGGCTGGCATTCAGGAATGAATCTTGCCAGCACCCACGCACCAGGTCTGGATCTCTTACACCTCAGACCTGAGTTTTTCCAGTAATGCGCGTGTTGCACATTGCTCTCTCAGCCCTGTAAACGGGGAAGCAGAGACGCACTGCATCCCTCCCGTGTAGATTCCAGGCCTCCCCCTACTCTGTCCTAACATGGACTGGTAAATACTTTGGACCAAGCAAGCATTTCTTGTATCAGGCTCTTCTCTCCCAAACCGGGCACCCCTTCCCCTCTGCCCAGACAAGGATGCCCAGCTGACCATTCCCTCGTGGCAGGTGAGACCAAGATGAAGAATGCTCTCAGCTCAGACCCAAGAGTGCCCAGTACATGGCCAAGATCCCTGCAGCCTGGGAGGGGTGAGCGTGTAAGACCGAAGATACACATTTGGGGGGACACCAGCTGTCTGTCTGTCTGGCTGGCTGGCTGGAGTTCTCTTGAGGACAGCGTCCCTCACTTTCAGGGAAACGTTCCTTCTCTGGGTGGAGGCTGCCCTGCTCCAAGCTCAAGGGACCAGGCTGATTCCCCTCAAACAGGCTCCATCCCCTGTATTCACTTCCTCGGTGCTGCCGCTTAGCTGGACACCAGAAAAGGGATCTGCCAGCTGCATGCAGAAAGGCCTTGGTCTGTCCTTCCTGGTCCAGCCTGCTGTCTGCCTGGAGTCTGGACTCAAAGACCAGGCTGGGCTTGGGCCGGGCTGTAGCTGCCCCAGGTCAATTGAGGGGCCCTCGACTTCTTGCCTGCCTGCCCCTCTGGCATCCATCAGCCTCCACTGATTCCCCACCCTCTAGTCCCCAGCTGAGCTCTATTAAGACATCCGGAGCAGCTCCTTGGCACAGCACCCCCGGCAGAGTATGGCCAATCCTGGGGCGCCCCCGAGGCCGTGCTCCCAGCCCCCCTGGCCGCTCAGCTCCACCCCAAAGGCATTTCTCCAGCCTGGGACAAAGGACAGCCTCCGTCACGCTGCCCAGGTCAGCCCTTCGGCCCCCAATCCAATTGGGCTGCCTCTTTGATGAGGAGGATTACTCCTCCAGGGCTTTGTCTCCCTGGGGCTGGGCATTTCCTCCCAGCTTAATAGAGGGGATTAGCAGCCCTGACATGCTCTGGGGTGCATCCGCCAAGGGGCTGCATGCCAAGGGGCTTGGGGCAAGTCCTGGGTCCTTGCTAGAGCTCCCCTTCTCCCACCAAGGGCCAGCAGAGACAGCAGCTGGTGCACCCCCTTCTCCAAACCCCCTCTTGGGAAGGTTGTCCCATCTTGCCCTGTGGTGTCCCTCACCACTCCCCTGACTGACAGATGCTGTGAGGCCCACAAGACTTGGATCCTTGTGGAAGATGCAGTCCTAGTCCCGTCTTCATCTAGAAGTGGCCTGGACAGGTCATAAGAAGAGCCTCCAGTGGAGCAGGCCAGAGGCCCATCCAGTCCCTGCATCACGCAGCGGCCCACAAGACGCCTCGGGAGCACATTTGACACCTGCATCCAGGTGCCCCCGTCTCTGGCATTTTGAGACTGTCCACATCTCCACACATCCCTCATGACTCACAGCCTGTGATGGCCCTTTCTCCAAGGAACTGATCCAAGCCCTGAACCAAGTCCAGATGCCATCACCATGTGCTGTGGCAGGGAGTTCCAGAGACCAACCACACACGGGGTAAAGAAATCTTTTCTCAGATCAGATCAGGTCAGATTTCCTTCCCAAACTGCATGAGCCCCTTTTGCACAGGCTCTTTGACAGGCTGTGCCAAGTGCTTTGCCCCGACACACGCGCTGACCATTTGCTCATTAGCACCACAGACCTGGCTCTTCTCAACTTCTGACCTGGTGCATCTCCAGCTTTGCTGGTCTGAAGACCTCCCAGAGGGATGTTCCTACTGAAGGTCCAGCCAGTTGCAACCAAGTGTGGTGTGGAGAGACAGCTTCTCACTGCTTGTGGTGGTGCCCGGGCTGTGCACCCAGCAAGCCTGGTGTAGCCCGTGCTGTCGGGTTGTTCTCTGGGCTCTTCCATTGGATTCTTCACTTTGGGGTCTTGCACTTTGGGGTCTTCTACCCCATGCCTTGCCACGGTGCAGGTGGGGGAGGCACATCCCGGAGGGGGCTTAGGAAGATTCCTGCCTCAAAGGCTCCTTGGGCACTTGGCCAGGACAACTTCCAGAATCTGTTTGGTTGTGTAATCTTCTTTCATGGTCAGTCCGCTCTGCGCCTGAATTAGTGCCTGGAATCTCGAAGGAAGACGCCTGTGCGGCTACGGGGTCCAGAGTCCCTGTAGCCTAGCCTCACAGGCAGGCACTGGCTCCGCGCTTGCCCCCTCCCTCCCTGAGCAAGGCAGAAGAAGCAGGCAGCCAAGGCACCGGCACCCGTCAGGCGGAGGGGAGTGTGTCACACAAACCCAAAGCAGCCCTTTCTTGGTGCCAGGAGAGCCAGTCAGTTTCCAGTGAGAGCCAGAACTGCTGCTTGGCTGAGGAGGGGGAAGGCTGGTATTTGGGGGCTCCTGGGGGTGGCCTTTCCCACCTTCTTCCCAAACACAGGCAGAGGACAAGGTGACCAGATGTCATAATCCAAAAAAGAGGACAAGGCCTGCCAAAATTTAGGACATCCAAGAAAAATGTAGGATATGACAAAATCAAAGTCAAAAACAGGCATGTATTTTCCTTTCATGTGGTTAATTGAAACACCATTTCACTGATTATGAAATTTAAAACTATTACATATAATTTATTGTTTGCAAGAAGGCAACATGCGGCCTGTTCAGAAGGAAATGGAGGACAACCAAGATTTTTTTCCAGGACATAAGGCTGAAATTCAGGACACATCCTGGGGGGAGGGGACATCTGGGCAGGCTGGGAAAGGGGTGCTTGCCTGGGAGGAACGGCAACCCTGAGCCGCGGCCCCTTTGTGCCCTGCGGCTGCCGCCACTGCGAGATGTGTGCACAAGGAGCTCGATCATGCTTTCAAAAGATGCTCCGGGTCACACAAACTGGCTTGTCAACCCCTTCCTGAGCCCCGTTAGCAGCTCAGAACACCCCAGGATGCCAAGCCCAAGCAGAAGCAGCACCGGGTGGCAGACACTGTGCCACCGGTGCTGCATGCAGGCTGCTTTGGGAATGGCAGGGCCTTTGGCAGTGCAACACCATGGGTCTTCTTGGGGTGGGGGTAGCCATTCACAGTGGGAGAGGAGGCTCACCAAGAGACCCACCTGGCTCATGCCAGGCCCCAGGTGCCGGTTGTGGCCTTTTGACTTCCACCCGACCCTGCTCCACAAGTGTCTCTGTTGGCATTTGGGGTCACCAGCCGTCACCCACAGCATCCATGCCCAGCACCTTCCAGCAGTGCCGCAGGACCCTGTAGACTGCAGGTCTTCCCATCCCCGGCTGCGCCTCTTGGTTTCATGCAGCGGAGGGGCCTTGCGCTAATGAACGCCAGACAAAAGCCCCCCGCCAACAAAGATGGGCCCGGCTTTCATGGTGCGCCAGGGCGGCTCTCCTGCCAGCCCAGCGGTCCCTTTGCTGTGGCGATTAAAAACATACGGTTATTGTCCGGGCGGAGAGATAAGCCCTGCACAGCACCGTTGCTGATGTGATTGATTCTCCCACAATTTGTGATCCTATTGTGGCTGCTTGTTTGCCTGCCGGGGCCAGAGGAGTCTGGGAAGCCCTTTGCATCTCTCCCCTGGCCATTAGCATCCCAATTAGAAGCGAACAAAGCCAGCGGGATTAGGGCTCCTTCCCTCTTGACTGTACTTCTGCCCAATCAGTGACCCTCTTCTTCATAATTCCCAATTAACTATAAAAAATTAGGGGTGAGGAAAGGGAGTGTACCCTCTCGGCTCTGCTGAAATGCCGGGAAAGGCACATCATGTGCAGCAGACACCAAGGAGTGGCCACAAGTGTGCATGGCGGTGCCAAGGAGATGGGAAAGCTACTCCGTCTGGCAGAAGAATTCATGCCAGCTGGGATCTTGAGTCTTGGTCCCAACATGACACATCTCTGACAGTTCCCCACCCCACATGTCCCTAAAAACATGGATGGGGCCTTTTGGGGGCAAAACCCAGCAAATCTCCAGTAGGTCCCTCTTCACATGTTCACTTGAAAGAGCATCCGGCAGTCCACAAGCGGCTGGTGCCCAATACCCAGCCCCACAGCATCTCCAGAGATCTTGCACAGAGAAGCACTTCCCTGCTCTGGGAGTGCCCCCCACCCTCGTTATGGAGGCCCAGCTTTGACTGATCCACTCAAATTGCTCCTTTTCTGTCCCCACCAACTTGGGGCCAGAATTGTTCCTTCCCAGGGACATACCTGGACATGTGCTGGAGATGCGCTTGGCTTCCCCGCCATTGTCCCCACCCAGAGAAGTGGGAAGAAACTTTCCTTTGAATAACAGAACACCCTGATGGGAAAAAACCAGAAGACCAAGAGGAAGAAAAGGCTCTGGCTCTGGCAAGGATGGAGGGGGCATCCAGGCCTGGCATCCGGCTTGGATTGGAACAACTTGGCACTTGAGTAGGGAAGGGGCTTCTTGGGGTGCAGCAAGTGGCCATCAGAAGCTGTTTCCAGATCTGGGTGAAGACTGGAGCAGGGGTGGTGCCCAACCTGGCTGAGCTTTTCAGGTCCAGACTTGCAATCCACAACCCAGCACACTCGGAGGAGCAGCATTGTCCAGCCTGATGGTGGCTAATGGGCTTCTGCATTCCTCCCTGCATTCCTCCATTAGCATCCAGTCATAATCGCAGCCTCCCTTGGGGAGGGGGAAGAGAGGGGGAGAGGATGTGTGGGCGACCCAGCTGGGGATCTTGGAAGACCAGAGCCAGGGAGGGCACTAGGATGCAAGTCTAGTGTGTCCCCAGAGGCATCTGGTGGGCCCCTCTGAGGTGCAGGAAGCTGGGCTAGCTGGGTCCCTGTTTTCAAAATCAATAAAACTGAAAGGTCACTGACCGACTCACTGACTCACTCATCAACGCCCAGCCAAAACCACCAAATCTAGAAGCATGACATTTGGGGAGGGTGTTACTTCTGTGATGGAGGCATCCACTAAGAACTGGTTTTCAGAAATTCCAGCCAGAAAGTGGGGGGGGGGGGGGGAAGGGGCACTATGCATTTTCCTCCCTATACCTTACATTGAAGAATTCCTGTCTGAGGGATGCTCTGCCCCAATCCCTGGACCTACAAGCATGAAATTGGGGGAGCGTATTCCTTCCGTGACAGGAGCACCCACCAAGAACCAATTTCTAGAAATATAATCTCTAAGGGGCTGGAAAGGAGTACAACACATTCTCAGCCTATATTTAACATTGATCAACACCCAGCCCCAAATCCTACATCTGCTTGGAAGGGGTGCCCATGGTTGGGGGGGGGGCGTGTTGCATGGAAGGAGAGTGTTGCACAAGGGAGCGTTGATGCACATTTAGGATTGATGTGCATAGGGGTTGTGCATGTAGGGTTAATACACATTTGGGATTGATGAGCGGGGGGGGGGATGTAATGCAGGGGGGATTGATGGACATGGGGGATGATGCACACGGAGGGGTTGTTGCACATGGGGGATGTTGCATATTCAGGGTTGATGTGTATTTGGGGTTGATGCGCATGGGGTGTTGTGCATGGGGAGGCCTAGAGTGGCTCCAAAGGGGTGAGACTGACTCCTCCACCCCCTCTAACTACTCCACTGGGGTGCAGCCTGATGGCTGGTCCTGGTCCCTGTGGAGGTGCTGGTTGCGCTGGGGCAGTGCTGGGCCCCTCCCTGCTCAACAAGCTGGCATCTCAGAACTGGCTTGCAGTGCCAGGACCGGCCGTCGAGTGCCCACTGCTGGGAGCCCTGCGGCCCTCTGGAGTCCGTCTGAGGGCTCAGCCTCCGTGTCCTCTGCCCCCCAAGGGTCCTAACGAGCCCGGCCCCCCCATTAGCGCTGAGAGCTGGGCTAATGTGTTCCCGCTCCAAGCTGTCGATTTTCACTGCCTGCTAACGACGTGGCGAATCTCACAAGCAGCAGCGAGCCTGGACGGGGCGGGCGGGGAGGGGGCTGCCCACCTGTGCCGGAGAAGGAAGGGCCCTTCAGGACGGGGGGGGGCGTTCTCAGCCCCCCTGCAATCAATCCCCCCGCCCTAGCCACCTGGCCGGAGATGAAAGGCCGTCGGGGCTGTCGGGGGAGAAGCCCCTCGACGGCGGACAAAGCCGGGCCACTTCAAACGCCGCTCATTGATGCTGATCAATGACCTGTAGGGAGGAGAGGGGGCTGGCCACAGAGAAAGGAAAGGGGGGAGGACTTTACAGCCCGCCTCATTCAACCCTCCCCCCGCAGCCTCCTTCCCCTCCTTGGCCCGTGAGAAATTTCACACCTTGTTCCCCCCCCCCGTCGGGGGACAAAGAGCCGCGGAGATCTTGCGACCAGGATCCCCCCCATGGAAGGAAGGAAGCTCTGCCGGGGGCCTCGAAGGGATGGGTGCCCCGTCATCCGCTCAGGTGGCCCTTGATGGTGGGGGAAAACCAGAGCCACAGCCCTCCCCCAAGTCGAGAGTCGTCCTCTTCCAGCTTCCATGTCCATTCGCGGATGAGAGTGGGTTTTGGGTCATGTGCAGAGTACTTTTTCCCACCGCGGAGCAGCAGCTGCTCTCCAAAGCCCGAAGGGACGGACGCCCGCAGAGGGAGCCATCCAAGCCCGACCTTGTGCCTGCCTACTCAGAGGCAAGGCCCATGACTTTACCTGGGTTTACTCCCAGGAAAGCGTGCACAGAGTCAGGGTGACCAAAAAGAGGACAAGGCCCTCCAGAATGTAGGACATCCAAGCAAAATGTAGGACAGGACAAATTAAAGTCAAAAACCCCACAAATACATTGACGGAGGCCTGCTAAATGTGGCTCATTAAAGAGATTTTAATGAACACATAATTTATTAATGACAAGGCTACAGCTGCCCTCTAACAAGGAGAAGGAGGGCAAGGAGGACTTTTCCAGGACACGGGACTACAATCCAGGACGTGTCCCGGGAGAAGGGGGCGTCTGGTCGCCCTGCACAGTCTGGCATCGCGAGCCACGTCCGGCCTCAGGTGGGCGTCAGGCTCCTTAGTGGAACTTCCTTCCAAGTAGACCTGCTCAGGATGGGACCAGCCCCCGCCCGTCGAGGCGAGCCACCCTCCTGGCGCCCCAGGAAAGCCCTTCCAGTTCCGACCTGCCGTCCGGCTGTGCTGGGCTGAGCAGAGCGGGCGAGGCTTCCCCGACGGCCCTGCCTTCCCGGTCGGACCAGTCGCGGGTCTCCCGGGGCGGGCCAGATCCTGCCGCGAAGGCAGCTCAGAGCCGGACTGCGCCCGTCCCGTCCAACAGGGGCAGGGGAGGCCATGCCGGGCTTTCTCCGCCGGAACCCCGACGGCGCGGCCGGACCGGACCCGACCACGCCCCCGGGGCTTCGCAGGGGGCGCCGGCCCCCGCCCTATAAACGGCCCTCTGCCCGGGCAGAGCCCAGAGCCGGCCTCGCCTCGCCGGCTACGATGCTGCCCATCTTGCCCAGCGCCGCGTCGCCTCCGCCCTCGGCGGCCAAGAGCCGCTTCGACATCGAGTCTCTGCTGGCCAAGCCCGAGCCGCCCCGTCGCAGCTCGCCGGAGCCCTTCCCCGCCTGGACCGCCGTCCCCCCGGCCGCCTTCCGCTTCGGCTGCCCCGTCGGGCTCCTGCCCTTCCCCGCCGTCTACCTGGCCGAGCCCTCCGCGCTCCTCTCGGCCTCGCCGCCCCCGCCCCGTCTGGGCGCCCACAGGCAAGGTGAGCAGCCCCGGGCGGGCGGGCGGTGGGGGCAGCGCAGTAGGCAACAGGCTGCCTTCTTGGAAGGAAAATGAGGGCTGCAGTCCTTACCACACTTTCCTGGGAGTAAGGACTGCTGAACACAGTGGGACTTACTTCTGAGTAGACATGCTTACGATTGCACCGCCTGTCATAAGTTGGTGTAATAGATTTAAATTTAAGCAATAGAGTGTTCCAGTTAAGCACATGCAAGCAATAGGTCTGGGTGTCTAGCTTTAATTCTGTCATGTCCTACACTTTTCTTGGATGTCCTACATTTTGGGGGGCTTGTCCTCCTTTTTTGTTGATGGCACTTCTGCCAGGCCCCCCAGTTGACCAGATGTCCTCTTTTTCCAGGACATGTCCTCTTTCTCAGCCTTGGGTCCTGCGAAACATCTTCACTGTCCTCCTTTTCCTTGTGAGCAGGCAGGATGGAACCTTCTTGGAATTAAGGAATTATAAATTATATGTAGGAGTTTTAAATATAATAAATAACAGAGTGTTGAAATACAGCAGGAGTCCCTTGTGATCCACTCGGATTCCTTTCCAGAACCTCCTGCGGATATATAAAAAAATCTGCATTAAAAAAACAACAGCAAAGTCGGTTTCAAGACCCACTTGCAGGTTTCTTGCTTCTCTGTTGCGCATCATGGAATAAGGGGGGCCTCAGTATCTGCAGGGCTTTGATTCTGGGACAGAAGAATGGAAGGAGTGCTTGCACGTCTGCCTCGCTACAACAGTAGAAAAGCTGTTTTTAATATTGTGACTTGCAGTGGCCGTTTAATCAAGTCCATGTATAAATAAATCAGTGTCTAAAAAGGTTGGACCCATATGTGGGAACTCCTTGATTTAAGAGTGACTTGAATTAAAGAGTGTTTTGTATGAAGAGCAAACTTTTCTCAGAAATTCTGACTGATTTGGAGATGGAAGAGCACAGTCTTCCAAGGCCAGGGAACTCACGGGTGGGGGATCTGGGGGAGCAGCCTGAGCCAGGTTGTGTGTGGGGTCTGTGTGTGGAAGGTGCGCCTTATCAGTGTTCAGTGCTGCTCCCCATCAGCAGCAGGGGAATGTTCACATTGCACAAAAAGGCCAAGATGCCATGGAGTCCGTGGAGAGCAGTGATAGTGAAAGTCATCCTCTTCTCCCTCATCTTCCTCACACCAGCCATGAAGCTTTTCAAAGGTCCAATACAGTTCAGTACTGGACAGTATTTTCTTTACAGTGTTTTGTATATAGTTTAAAAACAGTCCCCATTTTTGGTTGTGGATCCAGTCCTCGGAGTTTCCATTATTTCCTATGGGAAGATCCACAAGTGTTTGGAATTACAAGCATGCTTGCGGGAGGAATTATGCTTGTAATTCTCCATCAGTCTTGGAAGACTATGGTATCGTGCTGGGCGCTGCATACGCTGCATGCGAAGCACGAAAGCCTGGGTTGGATTGTTATGGAGGAGAGGCTGTTCCCCAAGCAGCAAATCCCCCTCTCCATGCCTCTGAATTAGTCCAATGGAAAGGCAGAGCCAACACAATTGGATCCAGCTGGCATTGCAGAGCTGGGCTAAGGACAGGAGCTCACCCTGTCTTGTAGGGGCCGACCCTGGAATCGAACCCTGGCCTGCTGGTGAACAGGCACAGCATCTTTACCACTTGCGCCACCCACAGCGCCAAAACTTGTAACTCAAGGCACTGCTTTATACGAGTCATAAAATCATAGAGTTGGAAGGGACCCAGTAGGTCATCTAGTCCAGGGGTTTCCGAATCCCAGCCCAGGGGTCAGATAGGGCCCTCGGCGAGCCTAGATGTGCCCCCCAGCAATACCCCTGTATCCAGCCCTTGGGCAAGCCTTGTAATCCACTCCAGTATGTTCTTATATGTACATGTATTCAAATTTGTAATGTACATTTGTTCCCCCCCCCCCCCCCGTGTCAGAGAGCTGATGTGGCCCTCCTGCCAAAAACTGTGGAGGCCCCTGATCTAGTCCAAAAAGTGTTCTGAGCTTTGATTTTGCTATGCTCTCCATTTGGGGGGCCTTGTTCTTTTTTCACCCTGAGGCTGCCCCCACCTGGGGCTCTTGTGATCCAGGCTGCCCCCTCTTGGATGTGTCTGCCCAGGTTGCTCTGAGCCCTTGGAAAGGCTGCCTGGTCCAAGGCAGGGTCAGACCTGAGCGCGGCATCATTAAAGCAGCCAGGGGCAGGTGAATTCTGCCCCCTCCACCCCACAGCTTCCTGGCACTCTGTGCTGGCTTGTTCTGCTGCTGCCTGTCTTTTTCTCTGGGTGTGATGGAGAAAGCCTGCAGAGCTGCCGGTGTGCCTGTCCTGGCTGTGGAGCCAGACTGCGTCGGTGGGTTTGGATTGATGATCTTGAGGGTCCCTCCAGTCTGGTCTCCATGAGGAGTGCTGCCTGTCGACTGGTGTGTGCTGTGGGTTTGCTGTGGCCTTCCCTGGCTGTGGTCCGTGTGTGTGCCAGACTGGCACTTGTGAGTACACTTTCATGGTGGGGGGGGGGGAGGTCTGGGGGGGGGGTCTGGTCAACCTTGCTGTGTGTGCATCGGGAGGTCCTGTGTACCTCCCATGGGAACATCCCCCTGTCAACCAGTCCCTGATAACCAGTGACAGCTGCAGCAGGAGACTGCAGTACAGTTTTCAGTGGTTGCAAGGGGCTTGTTGGAGGGGCCTGCTGGATCCCCAGGTGGGGGGCTGCCATAGTTGTTCCGTATCCTGAGGTTGAGAGGCAGGGGTTGCAGCTAGGCTGGCCAAGAACTCAGATTTTTGGTCAGCACTGCCATTCTTACTCTGCCTTATCAGGGACCCCGATGGGTCTACTCATTGTTACACCTGATGTGGTAGAACTCTGAGGAGCTGGAATAGGGCATTCCTGTCCTGGAACAGGAAACAGGCTCTGGATCTAGCATAACTGCTCTGTTCTAGGCAATGCCCTCAACATGCCTCTCTTGAACTGCCTAGGCTGGGCCAGTCCACCTGTCTTGGGCAACCTGTGTTGTCTTAGGCTGGCATCAATTGCCTGCCCCATCTTGGACTTGGGCCCCCCCCCCCCCCAGTGTTAGACAGGCCAGCCCAAGTGCACTTCTGGTTTGCCGCCTGGGTTTGGTTGTATGTGTGGAGTTGGGTTCGGTGGGGGTCTTGGGCTACGTGGGTGTGTGTGTGAAAGTGGGTTAGGTGGTCTCTGTGTCTGGGGTTGTGTGTGAGGAGTTGTGTTGTGTGTGTGGAGTGTGAGGTTGGATTGTGCGGGGGGGGGGGGGGTTGGGCTATGCTGTGTCGATCCCGGGATCATCCGGAAAAAGGTCTGATATGTCTATGGAGAGCAAGCATGGGTGGAGCTAGAGGGCTTTAGGATGGATGGGCAGACAGAATTTGCCCTTCATTTAGAAGATACCTAATGGTTTTTAATTTAATAATAAGTAACATCGTGTTTAAATTAAGTACACGAAAGCAACACATATGAGTGTTTTACCTTTCATTTTGTCAAAATGTCCTACTTTTTTATGGGTGTCTTACATTTGGGGAGCCTTGTATTCTTTGGGGGGGGGGGTAATGGCATGTGGCCAGCCTGTCCTAATCAATTTAGACTGGTACGCCTGTCCCAGTTTAGGCTGGTTCGCCTGGTATGGTCAGCCTGTCCTAATCAATTTTGGCTCCCCTTTCCAGGCAGTGTGGGGAGGCCGCCATATGCCTGTCGACTGGCCTCACCCCACCAGGAGTGATGCAGAAGTGCAATATGGCAGTGCCCCCCCTGCATCTGGCATTTGGAGGTTGTCCACCTCTACACGCCCCTCGTGGCTAGTGGCCCATGAATTTGTCCAGACCCTTCTTCAATGAAAGGAGGCCAGATGCCATCACCACACCCTGTGGCGTGGAGTTCCACAGACCACGCTACCAACTCTCCTGGGAAGTTGGACCACCTTGGGTTGGGCTGTGTTTGGCCCCATGCTCATGCTCTTTCTTTGCCGTCCAGGACTGGCATTCTCCCACTGTGCAGCCATTGCCAGCAATCTGGGGGTTCCGCACCCTTGGAGAACAGGAGGCCCCTGCAAGATGAAGAGGGTCCGCACCGTCTTCACGCCAGAGCAGCTGGAGCGCCTTGAGAAAGAGTTCCTCAAGCAGCAGTACATGGTGGGCAACGAGCGAGTGGACCTGGCCGCCACTCTGCACCTCACAGAGACACAGGTAAGGACAGTTGCCCAGAGTCTCCGGAGGGCCCAACGCAGGTCTTTTCCCCACTGCAAGCTGGTCCTGCGCCATGTCATAGCTTATATGTTATAGAGGGGGACCTCTATAGGTTATTTTTCCTGAAAAGGGGTATTATTAAGGAACGATTCCAATAACCTCATCTTTGGTAGGTCCCTCGTTATAGATTTAAATGTAATAATAATAGTGTTTTGGTTAAGCATAGCAGTATGTATGGGTGTCTTTTATTTTGTCACGTCCTACACTTTTCTTAGATGTCCTACATTTTGGGGGACCTTGTCCTCTTTTTTGTGGATGACATATTCTTCTAGGACATGTCCTCATTTTCAGCCTGGAGTCCTGGAAAAAATCTTCATGGTCCTCCTTTTCCTTGTGAGAAGGCAGCATGTAGCTGTCACGTAAGGCCCCCAAAAGGTTTGGAGACCCCTCTCTAGGACCCCTGCTTGGGCCACACCAGGACAACAGGGAGGAAGCACTCCCAGTTCTCTTCTTCTCCAGAAACAACACGTGCACACAATTTAAAGTGACAGTAACATCCATTCATCAGCCCAGCTTTTCTCATAATGTATATAAATACATATATTTCTATTTCCATGTAAATGAAACAAACAAGGTGACAGTAATGCAGCTTTGTTGCATTCCTTTCCCAGTTTCAAAGTACTCTGTTCTTCCATGCCTGGTTCTGACTTCTGGGCTCACATACAAGTTTCTCAGGAGGCCAGTCGGATGATCTGGCACTCCCATCTGGGAGAAGTATCAATAACCTCAGATAATAGCTGGTACCACTCTAATGGCAGAAAGCTAGGAGGAAAGCAAGAGTCTTCTCCACCACCAAAGGCATCTGTCCTTCGGCACTCAACCGCCTTTAGTCCAGCTCTCACATCTCTTGATGAGGGTGAAAGTGCAAAATAAAGATTAAAAAACCAAGATCTTGGCTTCTGGTCCCACTAATTTGTGGCAAATAGAAGGGGAAGAGATGGAAGTTGGGACAGAGTTTATTTTTCTGGGCTCCGAGATCACTGTAGACGGTGACTGCATTCAAGAAATCAAATGACGCTGCTTCTGGGGAGGAAAGTTATGATGGGGCAAGACAGGCTCATCAAAAGTCAAGACATCTGCCTCGTTAAAGCTATGCTTTTCCTTATGGTCATGTATGGATGCAAGACCTGGACCGTAAAGAAGGCTGAGTGCCAAAGGTTAGATGTCTTTGAACGATGGTGGTGGAGAAGATGCTTGAGAGTCCCTTGGACAGCAAGGAGACTCGGTCAGTCCATCCTCCAGGAAATCAACCCTGACTGTTCACTGGAAGGTCAGAGACTGAAGCTGAAGCTCAAATATTTTGGCCATCATGAGAAGGGAGGACTCCTTAGAAAAGAGCCAATGCTGGAAAAAAAACTGAAGGCAAAAGGGGAAGGAGGTGGTCAAAGATGAGGTGGTTAGAGAGTGTCACTGAGGCTATGAACATGAATGTGGATGGAGTTTGGAAGCTGGTGGAGGAGAGGGGGAGCTGGCGTGCCTCAGTCCTTGGGGTCACAAGGAGTCGGACACGACTGAATGACTAAACAACAACAACCTCCATTGATCTGAAAAGGGAATCAACCCCAATTAGATCATTTTATCCTTCACACCCCAGACAAGAGACTTCCCCCTAGCCAGGAGGCATCCAAAGGGAGACATGATGGAGACGTACAAAATTATGCAAGGGATGGACAGACAGATGCTCTTTTCCTTTTCACACAACACCAGAACTAGGACATCCACTAAAATTGAATGTTGGGAGGGTCAGGACAGACAAGAGAAAATATTTCCTGACCCAGCATTTGGTTGGTCTGTGGAACTCCCTGCCACAGGATATGGTGATGGCATATAGCCTTAATGGGATTGGACAGACTTCTTGAGGAAAAGACTGTCATAGGCTACAAGACATGAGAGATGTGTGTAGCGGTGGACAACCTCCAAATGCCAGATGCGGGGCGGGGGGCACCTGGGTGCAGGTGTCAACTGGGCTCCCAGAGGCATCTGGTGAGCCGCTGTGGGGTGTCCCCGGGGTCTGTCCTGGGACTGGTGCTTTTCAACTTGTTCATAAATGACATAGAAAGAGGGTTAAGCAGCTGATGTGGCCAAGTTCTCTGGGCTACCCAAACTATTCCAAGTGGTGAGGACCAGAAGAGACTGTGAAGAGCTCCAGAGGGATCTCTCCGTAGTGGAAGAAAGGACAACAAAATGGCAGATGTGTTTTCATGTGAGTAAATGTAAAGTTATGCACATTGGGGCAAAGAATCCTAACTTTACATATAGGTTAATGGACTCTGAGCTGTTTGTGATGGAGCAGGAGCAGCATCTGGCGCGTGCGCAGCCTTAAGGGGTGATGCACTCACCCTGCACCCTTGCGTCACCCCTGAGTCCTACTGTGTTCAGAGGGACCTGTTCTCAGGAAAGGGGATAGGATTGCAACCTCTAGTTTATTCCTGCCGCCTTCCTCCTTTCAGCTGATCGGATCAGGTCCCTGCAGGAGGGGGCTGAGCAGGAGGCACAGAATGAGAAAGGTCTGAATGACAATGGCTGCAAAGAGGGGCAGGAAACTGCTCTGTAGGGACAAAATTCCCTCCAGAATTCCATGGAAAGCCCTGCCTGGATCCCCCTTTGCCATCCTCACTGTTTGCGTCTCTCTCCCTGCAGGTTAAGGTCTGGTTCCAGAACCGGAGGATCAAGTGGCGCAAGCAGAGCCTGGAGCAGAAGGTGGCCAAGCTCTCCCAGTTTGGGGTGACGCAGCCAGTCTCTGCAGAGCACTCGGCTGGACAGGACAGTGACCAAGACGATGGGGGGCAGATCTCAGTCTAGACTCTTTGGAGCCCCCCGTCTGGCTGAAGACCCGTCCGGATTGCACCCTTCTCCTGGGATGGAAGTGGACAGAGAAGGAGTGGCCAGGGTGACCGTACAGAATGGAGGACAGAGTGCCTGCACCTTTAACCATTTGCATGGAAGAGGGAACCGAGGCAGGTGGGGCTCAGCATAGAAGGGTTTAAAAAGCAGCACCTGCCTCAAAGGTAGAGACACTCTGTCCTCCATTCCATGTGGCCACCTGGGAATGGCACATTGCTGGCCCGCAGGTGCCCATATGGAGGCCCTACTTGATACAGATCAAGGGTGCTTGTGCCCCACAGGTCTGGGGGCGGCTGTGCCCTGGATTACTTTGGCTCCACATTCTGACTACCAAGTCGCTAAACCAGCAGCAGAACCTGGGCCACCCCCATTGCCACCCTGTGGGAGGAGAGAAGGCTTGGAGGTGCAGGCCCCGAGATCAGCTCCTCTTCTTGCCCTGAATTCCAGTTGTCGGATCTCTTGTGTGGGGGGGAACCTCAGCTGAAGGTAGGATGTGGCCACCACGCTGATGCCCGGGGCTCAATGGTTGTGTTTCAGATAGTAGAAGTGCGAACTCGGACTCCTGGCCGTGTCTCTTTCCACCTGCTTTTTAAACAACAAAGCCAAAAAATGGCAGATCCTCATATTTATTTGTGTAGAAGTTGTTGCAATTTTTCTGGAGATGTTAACTTATTTTTCTTCCAATACTTTTGTACCATAATAAAACCTAGTTTCTAAGAAACTAAGAGCACAATCCTAGCCATGTCTACTCAAAAGTAAGCCCCATTGTGTTTAATGGGTCTTACTCCCAGGAAAGTGTCTTTGGGATTGCAGCCTAAATCTAGTTTCTGGTTCTCCCTGAATTTGTTTGGTCTGGTCTGGAGAGTGTTTTTCAGTGTCTTGTGGCTGGGCGTATCTGAGCATGTAAGAAGAGCCTGGCTGCCAGTTCAGGGCGGGGGGACTTTCCAGCCCAGCAAGTGGTTGCTGCCACTCTGGTGCAGAAGCCCACTTCCCCTTCTGCATCTGCGTCTGAGAGAGGTCTGCTTGCACTGGGTCCCTGAGCGAAGGGTGAGGAGCCAGCAAGAGGCCTGCCCTCCCTGACGTTGCCCAAGCCCCTTTTCTAGGCGCCCACCCAGTCTCCTGGGCATCATCAGCACTCCTGGTGGCAGCAGGTTTCCTGGCTGGTTATGTGCAGTTGATGCATCCTGGAAGTCCACAGGCAGGACTCACAGGCCTTGCCTGCTCTTGCTCTTGCCCGTCCCCTCCCTGGTACCTGCTGCTGTTAGAAGTGTGTTTTCTTCTGGGCAGGAAAAGAGAAACAGTGTTCAAATCTCAGAGACTGCATTTGGTTCCTGGTCTCCCTAGTTGGATGCTGCCCCCAAACACTGAAAGTTTAGCTGGTGCATCTCACTGTGCCCGCTCTTCCACTGTGCCCGCTCTTAATCTGTGCCACCCCCCTGTTTGGATTCCGTTGCACAGGTGCACAGAGAAGACTCCTCTCACGAAGGGACCGTGTGGGTCCTGAGCTGCCCTTGGTCAGGAGAGGCCCAGTTCAACCCAGGATGCCCACTGAGGGTGGTGGCCTGCCAACTACCTCCAGGGAAGGCCAGTCTGTGGTTGTCACTGTGGCATAGCTGAGCTAGGGAAGATATGGGGGTTCTCTCCCCCCCAGCCAGCAGTTTGCCCCTTGAGTTGTGTGAATCCGCTCCAGTCTAGATACCCGACATCACTGCCCCCACTGAAGAAATGGTTGGCCCCAGTGCCAGAATCCTGTCTATGGGCCTGCAATATGGCAGCCATTCTTGGCCTGCTGGCTGCTGACAATACACAAGGTGGGAACAGGAAGGCATGGCTGGCCCCACAGGTAGCCCTGACTGCTCACAGACGAGCCTGAGCTGCGCTGCGCCTGCACCACAGAGGGCACACATCCTCAGCATGCCAGGGCTGCACATAGGCAGGCCCTCCCCACTCCTTGCTTGGGGGCTGGGGGAGCAGGGCCTGCCTCTTCTGGAAAGGTGGGCCGAGTGGGGGGGAGGCCGTTGCTGGCCACGTTTCTCTGCTCAGGCTGCCCGTTGGCTGCGTCTGGGGCAAGAAGGGCAGAGACTTCCTCTCTTTCCAAGGAGGACTGAAGAGTGTTCCTCACGCCTCCTGCAGCCTCATGAGCTGGGCCTCCAGAGGTGGAACGTCCTGAAAGGTTGACCTCTTTTGAATTCTTGGTTTGGGAAAAATTTAGCAGTGGAGGTCGGCCAGTCCAATCCCCCTCAACTTCCCTATACATTTGCGCCGAGGACCCACATATTTAAAAATACAATCTATTGCAACCCACTAGACGAGAGACGGGCCAATATTTGGGTTAGAAGTTGCTCTCCTCCTCCTCGCTATCCTTCTCTCTGTTAAAAATCACACCCCAAATCCCTTTCTCCCCCTTTCTACTATGAGGAAAGGAAGGGAAACCCTGGGGGAGCAGTAGTGGAGACCTGACCCACACCCCGCTGCTTGACGCAGCCTGCTTCACCTGCCTCATGTCAAGGCCGGTCCTGCCTCCCTGGAAGTCACTCTTGCCAGAAATTCTGCCAAGGTGGGAAAAAATGCAGCACAGATCAGAAAGGAGAAGGAAAAGCAGCAGCCTTGCGGTTTGGGAACCACTGGAAAAGAATACTCAGGGTGCCATCCTAACCATCGATTAGGTGCCATCGATTTAGGCCAGCACAACGTACCCATCTACCTGTTCCCCTGGGGGCATGGGGAAGCTGGTGCGTGTCTGTGCACTAGCCTCACCCCCCTGGAGTGTCACAGAATTGCTCTACGACACTTTTGCAACACCCCCAGGCCAGCACGGGACTTGTGCCAGTCTAACTGAGGGTTAGGATTGCAGACTCAGTCCTTGGGGTGCTTTGCTGCCTTGAGTGAAAAGCCAGGTCCCTGCACCAAACTGTCAAGCTTACAGATCAGGTACAACAAATAAAGTGGAGGACCTTGGAGACCCCACCCGATGGAAGGTGCTCCAAGACCCTGTTGCTTTCACCAAATCTATGATTCATGAATAGATGCCAAGGGATGTGCTGTGCTGGGCAGCAATGCTCCCCACTCCTGGTTGCAGCAGTTTGCGCAAAACTTCCCCCAAAATGTAGGACACCCAAGAAAAATGTCGGACATGGCACAATAACATTAAAAACACTCATCTATATTGCATTTATCTGGTTAATTTAAACACTGTGGGTGCAGTCCTAACCTAGGTTGGCACAACTGATTGGTCTTCCTCTTCCCCTGGTGATGTAGTGAGGCAAGCTGCCTAACCCTCCCCAAGAGTGGCCCAGAAGTCTCTTACGGCACTTTTGTGACACCTCCAGGTCAGCTCAGGAATTATGCTGGGGCTTAGGCTAGGATTGCAGCCTATGTTACTTATTAAATTTAAAAATATTAATTATAATTAATTAACTCTAAGAAGCCTACATGCTGCCTGCTCACTAGCAAAAAGTGGACAATGAAGATTTTTTTCCCCAGGACACAAGGCTGAAAAAGAGGATGTGTCCTGGAAAAAGAGGACAGATGGTCACTCCATGCCTGATTGATGAATGCCACTGGGGTGGATATGGGAACTGCTGCTCTATGACTAGGGCTGCGATCCTAAACTCCGTTTAGGCCAGTCTAAGCCCCAACAGAAGTCATTGGGGTGTTACCAAAGTGCCATACCTGCACCACTCCCAGGGGAGGGTTATGCACAGATATGCGCTTGCCTCCCTGCATCCCAACTGAACGGGAAGGCCAATGAGTTGTGCCAGCCTAGGTTAGGATTGCCAGACCTTGAGGTGTTGCTTTTGTGGGACAGGAAAGTATTTTTATTGTCTTTATTGCCAGTGGCCAGCAGGGGGCGGCCTTGTCTTGCGAATGCATCCCATCCTTTGCCCAGAGCCCTTGCCAGGGAAGTGTCCCGGGGTGGGAGGCAGGCCTGGGTCTCTCTGTCTGTCCAGCCTGGAATTCTCTGCCAGCTTTCCGGCTGCGGAGTGTTTGGGGGATACAGAGAGACTATCAGAGGGCCCTGCTGTGCTTGGTTGGGGTGAGGAGGCAGCCCTGCGCCCCTGGTGGCTCCTGCACAGCTGGCTCCAGGCCGGCACCTGCGGAGGAAGCCTCCCTCTGGCCTGCGCGCAGCCTGGCACCACCTTGCCTGCCCTTCCTCAGTCTCAGAGCATTGCATGAAGTCAGCACAGTTGGAAAGATGGTGTCCCTTGCAGGTTCTTCTGCGAGTCATGACTGACTGTAGGGCGCTGTGCTCATCCCCGTTTCTAGAGCCACAGAGCCAGCCTTCTCCAACACGTGGCCTGCACGCGCATGGAGTGCGGTTCCCTTCCCACCGGAGTGGTACCTATTTATCTTCTTGCATTTGTGTGCTTTTGAATGACTGGGTTGGCAGGAGCAGGGCTAAGAACGGGAACTCATCCCGTCTTCTGGGACCCGGGTCTTGAAGTCTGGTCTGCTGGATTAACAGGCGCAGTGTCTTAACCACTTGCATCACAACAGCCCACAAATGGCCGTTACTTATGGGTATATATGAGGCTGATCTGAGAAGTTGCAAGGAGAAGTGAGGGGCTCCTCGCATCCTGCACGCCTATGTCCAAGGAGCCCAGCTGCTGCTGCTGCTGCTGCTGCTGCTCTAGAGTAGGCCCAGCAGAACCTGAAGGTGCAGATCAGCCTGGTTGGGGAGGACCTCTCTGAGCACTCCCACCCCACAATGCATGAGGCCTTGGCCAGACGCCTGCTCTCTGGTCAAGAGCAAAAGGAGCTCTGCGGCCTCATAAGGTCTGGTTGCCCACCCTCCAGGACTGGCCCGACACCACCAGAAATCAGCCTTGGGCTCTAATCTAGGGGGAGACAGAATCTTCACCCTATAGGAAATTTCATTGGGGCCCCCCCGAATGGCCAAGATGGCTTTTGGGGGGGGGGGGATAGGGTCTCCAGGAATGGCCTCAGAACTGCCCTTGTCCTGGCTCTGTCCCCAGATGCTTCCAAAGGTCTCGGGACCATCACCGGTGGGGCTGTTTGGGGGCTTTTCTGCCTTTGTCCTTCTGGCAGCCCCAGCCTCCCATCTGTCCAGCGGGGCCCTGGGAGGTCGGAGGGCTCCTCCAAGTCCATCTGTCCAGCGTGGAAAGTCATTGCCAAACCCCCGGAGCCACCAGTGGAATTGAGAGCCAGGGATTTCCAGGCTTGTTTGTCAACAGGCGCTGCTGCCCCGTCCCTCGCGCAACCCTCCTAATCTTGGCTACAATTGCCGTTTGCTGTGCAAACAGATTTTGGCGCAGCCTCGTGGCACCTGCATCCGAAAGAGGTCATTTGCAGCGCCTGGCGGAATGCTGGGTAATCTGGCGAGTGAATCGCGGCATCACTCGCGCAGGATTGAGGCGATTTTCAGAGCAATTGCCCTTCAGTGTCTCTAATCCTGGGCCCCGAATGAGCTTTTTAATGCTCTATATTATTCCAACATTATTATCTATTGATTGACTTTTAGAAAAGGTAAGAATGTCAATAGACTTACGTGGGGGTAGATTGCTGGGCCTGATTGCTTGGTCAGAGGGCTGCCCCTCACGGAGCCAGCTGGGTGCCTCAGCTGGGGGGGGATGCAGGGCTGAGCTTCCCAGTGGGGGAGTTGAGGGGGACAGTCAAGGCAGGGGTCAAGGCAAGTCTCCTCCTTGGGGAACAGGATCCGGAAGGGCAGCTGGCTGGGCAGAGTGCTTCATCCTTAATGGAGGTGTGTGCCGGGTCTAGAAGAAGCCCTCCCTGGAGTCTTCTGTGTTGGTCCATCACCGGTCGGTCCCAAGCCCCCTGTTTCTGGGCATGGCAGTTGTGTGGGTGCTGATGGCCCTCAGTGCCAGACAATCCTGGATGGGACTGATTAGCTGCATTCTTTGCAAGCCAAGCTGGGAGAGCAGAAACTCATGTTATCATCTTGGTTGGTAACTTTGGCTGGACAGGACTAAGTTCCTGTGGGTCCTAGACCATGCCTGTCCAACACGCGGCCCGCGGACTGCATGCGGCCCAGGACAAGGGTAAATGTGGCCCTCTTGCAAAGTTGGAAAAACTGGCTTGGTGGCAGCAGCCATTTTCAAATTTTGCGCGCTTCTCTGTGCACTGCACTGGGCGGCCGCCACAAAGCTGGTCTGGGCGGCCTGGCTCCTCCACTACCTGCCTCCTGGCACTCAGAGCACTTCAGGCCCTTGCAGACCTTGCAGCGCTCGCCACCCACATCCCCCAACAGCAGCCTCAGCCTCTATCCCAGCTGCTGCCTGCTGCCCTTGAGATCTACTCAGAAGTAAGCCCCATTAAAATTAATGAGGCTTACTCCCAAGTTGCAGTCTGAGAGCCCAGTGATGCATAGGATGGGCTGTGATCCTCTCCAAGCTTAACTTTGGAGATATGCTGCAACCCTAACCATGTCTACTCAGGAGTAAGGCCCATTGCACCCAGTGCATCTTACTTACAGGAAAGTGTGTTCAGAATTGCAGCATATCTCCAAGGTTAAGCTGGGAGAGGATCACAGCCCATCCTATGCATCAGGCCTACTCAGAAGTAAGCCCCGTGAAAGTCAATGAGACTTACTCCAAGGTTTAAAAATGTAGGACAAAATATAGGATGTCCTACATTAAAAAAAGTTGTTAGTGTTTATGTGCGGCCCAAACCAACTTGTCTTCTTCCAATGCAGCCCAGGGAAGCTAAAAGGTTGGACATCCCTGTGCTGGACCATCCAGTGGTTGTTAACACCACTGAGCATGGCATGTGCCAGGCCAATTGGCTGTTGGAGGCTAATGGCACTGCTTTGCCACAGAAAGGTCCTGGTAGGGCTTGGGGTGGGAGCTGGTGCAGAGGGTCCCGGAGACACCCCACTCCAACCTGGGTGAGCCTGTGGCCCTTCCTCAGCAGCCCGACCTCCGCCCCGACGTCACCCTCGTGTCGCCCGTGGCAGAAAGGCCACTGCCTCCCGTTTGCCGCTGATGAGGTTTCATGGCTGGAGAAAGAAGACCCCATGAAACCCCTTCAGCCTCCAGAGCGAGAGGACGGAGGGACAGGACAGGCTCCCTCAAGGTCAGAAGCCGCCTCCACGGGAGGAGGGGCAGCCCCAGCCTATTTCCCCCGCTGGAATAATACTAATAAAAATATTTCCTGCATTTCCTTTTGGTGAGATTAATGATAAACGGTCCATCCCCCAAAAGAAGCAGATAAGGCTTCTAATTTTACTTCAATGCCGGGAGACGCCATTTCCTCGCAGCGCAGGGCAGCGCGCCACTCTCTGCCGCGCCGAGTAGGGCTGCTTTTTTCCCGGGCAAGACTTTGATAGATTTTTTAAAATATTATTATTTTGTTTTAAACTGGAAATGCCCCTGGAGCGACTGGCGCTGCACAATAAAGCAAAATCATATTTTAGTCAAAACAGGCAGAACGGCGCTTGCAGCCAACTTTCAAATTAGCATTTTGAGGGTGAAAATGCAGCCAATTTGAGATAATGAGGCCTGATTATTCAATCCAATGAATGTTAAATAGGGAGACGGCTCTGCGCCCTTATCTCCCCGGCCTCCCTTTTCTGCCCGTTTATTTTTAATCGCTTCACATTTGAACTCTTCATTTCTTCTCCTCGCCCCGGCCCCCTCCCGCCCTTTGTGAGTGGAGGCAGCCAGAGGTTCTTGGGCCTTCCTCTTCTCTATGGGGATCACTAAGATTGAGCCCCTGCCCCCCAGCCCCCTCCCCATGTTGCCTCCAGGAGCCCTTGGCTGCCTGATCGCCCTTCTGCAGAAGATAACCTTTCACTGATGGTGTCTCTGTGCAATGCGGGATTCTGCAGAGCTTCAGGGACAGGAGCAACCTGGTCACCACTTCAGCAGGCAGAACACGGGCTCCATCCTGCACCCCAACTCCTTGGCCTGCATCTGAAGAAGTGGGTCACCCGCCAAAAGGGGCTCCCTCCCTCCATCCTTCCTTCCTTCCTTTGACTGTGGGGGCTCAGATATTGCCTGGGGTCCCTCTCCCACCCTGTGCTCTTTGGATCTGTCCACTCCTGCCTTGCTACCCCCCCCACCACCACCATCAGGGGATGGGCAAGGGGACCAAGTGCCAACTTGCACAACACCTGAGGCTTTTCAGGTCTGAGTCCTTCACCTTGCCTAGAAATCCAACTTGTGAATATCACACCTGCAGTGGTGGGCTTTGGCTGGTAGCCGGACCTGGAGAGGACATTGTGGTGGGCGCCATCGTCAGAGGGCAGAGTGTGAAAGGAGCTTTTGAGTGGCGACCTGAGACCCCTGCCTTGACCCTGACATGGAGGTGGTGGTCCAGGAGGCCAGACTGACCCAGGGCGATCATACGACAGCATCCACAAGACCTGCATCTGCTGGATGGCTCTGGCTGCCCTCCTGCAAACCACACCAGATGACTTCACACAAAAGAAGCTCCAAGTCCCAAGGAAGATCAGTGAGCTGGAGCTGGGGGGGGGGAGTAGATGGTCAGCCTGCAGGCTGACAGAGTGAGATTCTCCACCCTGAATCCAAGCCTGGCAGGGGAATTTTTACCCCAACTGCCAAGGTGAGCAGCCTGTGCTCCCTCCATCCACAGGACCTCCTTTTCTTCCAGAGGAACAGGTGCCAAGGATGCATACTGCAGGCAGAAAGTGAGTTCCTGGCCAAGCAGGTGAGTACCCCAAAGGTGGGCATGTTGGTGGTCAGCTTGGTGGGCTCTACTCTGATCAGAGGGCACATCTTGCTGCGCCGCTTCCCAACCTGTCATGATTGGTGCTGTCCAAGCTGTGCCTCAAGCACCTGCACGTGGCACTGCCCGTTAGTCCAGGGAGGGGACTTGTTAGCAATTGGTCCACTTGGGCCTTGGAACGGCTGCAAGACCCACATGTTCAGGGGTCTGCTGTCAGGGAGGCTGAGGTGGGAGGAATGGCTGGTTGGGACCCACTCTGCCAACAAGCTGGGTGCTGCTGACTCTGCCGCTCTATGATCTGTTCAGGAGAACATGTGTCTCATTGGTGGGCACCAGCCTTCTTCATGGAGTGAGAGTAGAGGTTTCTGTGGGGACTAGAGAAAGATCCCAAGGACACCAAGGAAGTGGCACCTGGAATATATATAATCCCCCTCGATTGTGGAGAGCAACAAAGCAGGGGCAAGAGAATGCTCACCACGTTTCCCTTCCCCTTGTTCCTGGTAGTGCCCTGGGTGGGCAGCACTTGCTGCTCTTGCAGCTCAAGGCTTTAGCCAGGCAGGGTTGCTAGAGCAAGGTGGGGGTGGGAAAGTGCCGCCCGGGTGAGTGGCTGGAGAGGGCAGAGTCAGGCTGGACCCTGGGGAGCGGCAAGGCTCAGGTTCAGATCCAGCCCCCAGCGCAGCCTCCCTGGCCGCAAATTCCTGCCCCCTTTCCATGGGGCCTCCCTCCTGGCTCCCCCAGATTTCTGAGGCCGAACTCTGAACCGGCTTCCTGCTCTCTGCTCCCTGGAGAGGTGAAAAGAAGAAAAGGGGACACTGTGAAGGAGGAAGGGGGAGAAAGGCCTGCAGTGATGGAGAGAAATACAATTACTGGGACAATAACAAAAGCGACAGAGACCTGGAGATATGGAAAGAAGAAAGATAATAAAAGGGGGGGGGGAGTAAAAACACTATTCGAGGAAAGAGAAATAAACGGGAGATCATGAATAAAGATACCAAGAGAAAGGAGGAGCGGAGGGAGGAAGTGGCCACGAATACACAACGATGCCTCGGTGCAGACTCGGAGAAGGAACCCCAAGTGCCACTCCGGGCCTCTCTTGACTTTGAAAGTCTCTCCAGCAGAACATCGGAAGAGCTGCCGGATCAGGCCCATCGAGTCCAGCTTCCCCCATCTCACAGGGGTCCAGCAGATGCTTCTGGGAACAGCCAAGACAACCAGAGACCTGCATTCTGGTGCCATTTCCCTGTGCCTGGCATTCCGAAGAAGCCAACGTCACTAGACATGCCTATCCTAACCCGTGATGAGCTTTTCTTCTAGAAATCTGCCCAGTCCCCTCTGAAAGGCAGCTAAGCCAGAAGCCATCACCACGTCCTGTGGCAAGGAGTTCCACAAATTCATTCCACAAATGAATTCATTCCACAAATTACTCGCTGGTTCGAGAGTGAGCAGGAAAAAGAACATCCCACTATGCAACGAACCCGTCCCCTGCATAATTGTATACATCCCAAGAATGTATGTCTCAGGCCCCTTTTCCTCTGGGGAGGGCTGAATCCTTGTCTCTGCTCTGAACCCCTTCTTATGGGTTAAACTGCCCCTGGTTGAAAACCAAAGCAATGAGGGCAGGCACTTCATCTTTCAAATGCTCAAATTCCCAGCACATGACGGAGGCGCACAGAGGAAAAGGCAGGGAAAGTTGTCCTTTGGAATTGGGCAGGGGTGTCACAACTTGTTGGTCTGAGAGTCGCTCCCAGCCGGCTCCTGGATGGGTTCCAGGTTCAGGGGAGAGCTGTGGGGAGGTGGTGGTCAGCCTGGACCTAGCAGGGGCTTCCTGACAAGGACACAGAGAGAGCCCCTGCTCCGTGCCGGCACAGCATTGGAATTCCAGGGGCACCAGCTCAGCCTGCATTAGGAAGGGGGATTATAGATTACAAATGCAAACACCGGGAAGGAGACCTGGGCCGGCGTCCTGAATAAAACATCCGTTGTCCACTCGCCTTTGCCTCGAAGCAGCTGCTAATCCAGAGATGGCTGCTTAGCTTTCCGAGGAGCCCTTCGTGTCCTTGAGGCACGTCACCCGCTATCTGTGAACCTTCCTTGGGCGCAGTGCTGGTGGGGGAGGAACACCCGTGTCCCAGCACCACTGAAACCAGTCTGGTTATGAACTGGCCAGGCTTTCAGCAGAGTCGTCAGGCTCGGAGCCTCACCTGCTCTGTCAATCCCTAGTCTCAAATTTCCTGGGGACCTGAGACTGCCCAGCAGGATTGGGGCCACATGGCTGAAACCAAGTTCTTAGTAGGCCTTGCCTGGTTGAACAGCCACAGTTATGGGTCCTGCATCAGCCTCAGTAGACATTTGAAGGGGAGAAGGCAACTCCGAGTTTTCCAGGGAAGCAGGGAAGATGCCATGACCTGTTCTTGCGGATGGAGAACTGGCTGCAGAGTCCTCCAGCAGCAGCCAGCGAGGCCGAGATGCACAACTCCCTGCAACTGAAAGCAAGGTGGACCGTCAGCCTGGATCCATCGGAGGTCCCCACTGGGGCTGGAGAGAGTCTGTAAGGTCAGCCCTGCTTCCTGCTTTTGGGTGCCCAGCCTGGGCTGGAGGTGCCGAAGGAGGAGCCCAAGGAGCCTGTCCTCAGGAAGAACCAGGGAGGAAAGCCCCCAAACCTCAATGGATGGGGTGGTCATTCTTGGAGCAACTAAACACTTAAACACTGTTGTTCTCCAGGCTAGATGTGTGTGTGTGTGGAGGGGCTGGACTGGGCAGGGGGCAGAGCCCAGAAGTTCACCAGCACTGCTGAGCCCCAGCCCAGACCTTTCAGCAAGCCCAGCACAGCTCCTGCCTCCTACTGGGTTTGTTGGGGTGGGCGGACAGTAGATCTTCAGCCCTGAGGCTGTGCTGGCTGGTGCTGCAGGGATTTCAGCTGCAATAGCACTTGGGGTCCAGAATCAGGGCACGGAGCGGAGGTTCAGCTGGGGGGGAGCAGTCCTGGGGGCTCCTTGTGCAGAACAGAACCATGGAGGCCTTCCTTGTCTTCAGCCCCTTTTGGGGTGGGGCAGAATCGGAGCAGCTCGCCTTGCGTCATGTGCCATGGAGGACATTTTCTGCTCTCCAGAAGCTTTTGTGAAGTGTGGCTTCTCTGCAACCTGCAAGGCTTAGTGCCTGATACTTGGTTTCAGAGTGTGGAAGAGGATGTGAGTGGTGGTGAGCAGTGATGGGCTTCAAAGAAATTCAGAACCGGTTCTCTGCCCACCTGGCAGCCACTTTGAAATGGCTATTTTTAAACTTTATATGTCCCATCTCTCATTAACAACCGGTTCTGTAGAGTAGGTGCGAACCTGCTGGAGCCCACCAGTGGTGGTGAGGGGTGTGGGACCTGGAGAGCGCTGCGTGGCACACCATGGGCCTCCTGCCTCACTGAGACAGTGGGGAGACCCTGGCACAGGGAGGCCGGCAGGTGGCAGCAGCTGCCTGTTGGATGAATTTGTTCAGGCTCTGGTGGGTATTGGGGAGAAAGCAGTTTTCTCAGGGGGAGCTGGCCATGCTCTTTGCTGCTCCTTCTTGCTTGGCCAGCTTTTGCAGACTGCAGTCCACATAGTTCAGAAAGGAGCCTGGCCATCCTCAACTTGTTGGCTTGGCCAAGGCAGCAGGAGTTAGATTGGCGCATGGCGGTCAATAGGATCTGCCTGCAAGAGCACTGAGTGGCCCTGGCTCGGAAGCCAGGAGATGCGGCAGAAGAGTTGGGTGCCTCCATAGATTCCCAGGAGTGAGTCAGGATGGTCTTCACGGCCGTCCACCTCATCCACCCATGTTGTGCCCTGCACTGGCCTTTGGCTGAATATCAAACTCATTATGGAGAAAACCTCGCTGCCAGTATCTCCAATGAAGCTGTATTTGGGGCACTTTCTGGGAAACGGGGGCTCGATATTGATTCCCTTGATCCAAAGTCAATGCATGAATCCATACTAAACAAATTGGCCCCCATCAGAGAGAAGAAGAACTTGGGTGGACAGTGAGTGGCTTCCTCCTCCTCCAAGTTGGTGTGAAGGGCAGGAGTGGTGCAGGTGGAAGGGCCTGGTTGGACTCCTCTGGAGGAACTGCTCAGCTTTAACCCTTCTGAGGAATGTGCCCCCCCCCCCAACAGCCAGGCTCGTACTGTGGGGCTCCCAAGTGGAACAAATGCCTGGGTGCCGGAGGGATGCAGGAAGAAGCAGGAGGGGCCATTAGGCAGAAAATGATCCTGCTGGAATTCAGCCGCAGGGCCTGGCGAGATGGAGGAGATAGTGCAGGCTCTCCCAGTTGCCCCATTAGCCAGAGCCATGCAAACTGCTCTGAAGCCCCAGCCTATCTCGCTGGCATCAGGCCCTGCAAAGGGTCGGGTGCCTTTTTTCCATGGAGCAGAGATCCAGGCCAGATTAGGGTGGCCGCAGGAGAAACTCTGTGCAAAAATTAGCCAGACAATGACCTCTAATGAATGAAGGGCTTCGTGGGCAGGTGGGCTGGTGGGGGACACAGTCCTGCCTGCCTGCCAGGGCTGAGGACAGCTCGGCCGCTTGCAAAGAATTCTCCTGTAACCTTGCTGGGCGGGGGGGGGGGGGGTAGGGGGGCAGGTGGAGGAAGTGCACTGGGCAGTGCCAACATCCTGCTCTAAAAGGTGCCATTATTTGCTTGATGAGCCTCATTGGCGGCCATTAACCTTCCTTAATCAGACCCCCCTCTCCCAGCAGAGGCTTGGCAAGGCTCAGTCCTGGGGGGGGGGGTTCTCCTCTCCTCCCTCCTTCTCCTTGGCCGTTCCTTTTCAAGTGAGCCTGCTGATGTGAGCAGGTGCCTGGAGGCTTCTCTGTGAAACTCCTTTGGACCAGATAGGGGTGAAAACAGTCCTAAAGACCATCACCGCAACACACGTAAAATGGTCTGCAACCTCTGGAAGCGCCTGGCAAATTCTCCACCTAACATTCTGTGCCGACGGCCCTTCAGGAGCTCCCTCCTCTGGCGTCCCTATGGAGCTCTGAGCTGCCCCACTGATGCCAGGATGGTCACAGGTCCCCGGGAACTGCCCAGTGACACCTGCTCCTTGAGTCCAACCATCTCCGTGCAGTGCTGGTGCTGCTGGGCCGGGCCTGAAAACCAGCACAAAAATGATTTCTAAAAGTAGAATAATCTTTGAAGTGCTTAAGAGGAAAATAGGGGAACTGAAGGAACCCGGTGCAGCTAAATACCTGTTTAACCACCGCAACACCTGCTTTTTTGGAGGCCAAAGAACGGAGTGAGGCAGATTCTGCCTGCAACGGGGTGGGGGTGGGGGCTGCCACCTCTGCAACCCCCTTCCTCCATTCAGCGGCTCTCCCCTCTCCACACCATCACCTTTCTTTGCTGCATGGAGCAGCCAGAAGGGACCTGCCGCCTGTTTCGGTGTTAGTGCCAGTTCTGGTGCCTCCAGTAACACAGCAAGAAGGCCTTCAGCGTCTCAGCCTGAAACACCTGCTGGAGATGCTCCAAGGCAGGGCGCTCTGCCTTTTTCAGTTGCGCATCCCT
Source organism: Cryptoblepharus egeriae (assembly GCA_030015325.1). Classification (NCBI taxonomy): domain Eukaryota; kingdom Metazoa; phylum Chordata; class Lepidosauria; order Squamata; family Scincidae; genus Cryptoblepharus; species Cryptoblepharus egeriae. The sequence continues at coordinate 463,859 of JAREYC010000007.1, forward strand.
TGGCAGCCCATTTCCATAAGTGGTACCCTTGTGTGCCTTCTAATATTCCTGCCTTTCCCCACCGTTATTCAATTCTTACCCAAGTACCCCTTGGCAAGTACCCCGGGGGTAGACATATCATAGAATCATAACTACGGGGAGTCCTTGCTCCAGACTAAGAACATGTTACTCTGGATTGCAATATGAATTTCCCATAGGTTTCCACTAGGTGGTGCTGTAACTACAGGTGCACGTAATGTCTCTTATGTGCTCCTGTAGTTTCTCTGGATTGTAGCCATAACATCCTAGAGTTGGAAGGGACCCAGTAGGTCATCTAGTCCACCCCCTGCCTGTAGCAGGAAAGCCTCCTACAGCATCTCCAACTGGTGCTGGTGGAACCTCTGCTTGAAGATCCCCAGTGAGGTCCACCATCCCTCTTGGCAATCCTTTCCGCTGCCAAACTGCCCTCACCATCAGGACTTTTTCCTGATATCCAACCCAGTATCCCAGGTTGGGAACCACTGCTCTTTCCTGCTATGGATCTGGTGTTTGACTATATGACCTTGCAGGTCCCACCCAGCTTTATGATTCTGAATGAGAGTTGGGGGGGGGGGAGTGGAGGTGGGAAGCGCCTGTCCCCGCCTGACCTCTGCCCAGAGCTGAGCATCTTGGCATCTCTGAGCTGCAACCCGGGGAGAGCAATACTGACTCAGGAACAGGTGTGATGAGGCCTACAGGTAAAATACAGGCACCCACCACTTTCTGATGGTTTGTTTTTTGACAGTTCCACTCTTTCAACACCTTTCAACTATACCCAAAACTCATTCATTCAATTCATGCTCCACTCTTTCAACCTATCCCTGCTGGTCTAAAGGCTAAAATTGACTTCCTTGAAGTTGATTTTGATGTGACATTTTTTGGCATTTCCTTGTGACTTTCTTCAGTAAATGTCTAATTCTACGAAATAACCATCATTCAAAAGCATGAGTTATTCCTCGCCCATACCTGCCTTTGTTCATTTCACTATAATTTGTTGTATATTTTGGCTTTCTGTTAATAAATATGTTATTTAGGCTGCAACCCTAAGAGCACTTTCTTGTGAGTAAGCCCCATTGAACTCAGTGGAACTTACTTCTGAGTAGACATGAATAGGATTGGACTGTTAGGCTTGTGCAAATGATATTTATGTCTTTTTTGGGTGGCCTTTTGCATTTGCAAGCTGAAAAAGACATGAGTTCCACTTTTCAACGGTTTTCACTTTTGGACGGTGCTCCTGTCCCCATCCCATTCAATAAGTGGGGGGTGCTTGTACTACACATGACATTTGCACTGCATATTCTACCAAAGCTGGAGTGCTATGCAACCGAAAGGAGGATCCTGCTTTCACTCAGATGGAAGGGCAGGCCAGTTCACACTCCTGGGAGTCACACTCTGATCCTTGGTGGCTTCTGCCTGAGGTCTGGGCCAGGCCTCCTGTGTTGGCAGCGTCTCTGCCCAGTTGCCCACCACTGGTCTGGCAGCTGCTGCCCACATGCCTGAGGACAGTAGTTCTTCCTTTCAAGCTGTGGAGGAAAGTCCAGGTCAAATCCCCAGTTGGCTGCGAGATTCCTTTGCGGAGGATCCTTTGGGAAGCTCGGCTGCCGGCTAAGGCTGGTGTGGTCCACCTTGCAGGTCTGTGGCCAGACTAAGAGAAAAGGCTGGGACGAACCTCAAAGGAGAACAAACACAGGTACTGATATACTGAGGTGCCTCACATAAAGAGCTTATTTCGTTCCAGAGGCCTGCTCTTTAAGTGAAACGCTCTTTAAGTGAAGCAGATTTTCCCACAGGAAATAATGGAAACTCAAGACAATTGGTTCCACAACCCCCAAAATATTCATATAAAAATATTAACTGGATGTAAAAATGATGACAAAACACTGGAATTGAATTCAAAACATGCATTCAATGTGCAGGATCCAATGAAGTCTACTTAGGCTGCAATCCTAAAGACACTTTCCTGGGAGCAAGCCCCATTTAACACAATGGGGCTTACTTCTGAGTAGACATAGTTAGGAGACTGCAATTGAAGACACTTTCCTGGGAGGCTTCCCTGGGCTGCTGCTGGAGGTTCAAAGTGGTCGGTGGGGGCACTTGGGGGCAGCAGTAAGAGGCAGCTGTGCTGGCCGGCAGCCCTTTTAAAGAGCCTCCATGCGGAGCATCAGGGTTGCATAGCATGTGTGCCCATAGCACGCTTGCTTGCTAAGTGAAGCAGAACTTGTTATGTGAAGCAAGATTTCTTGGAAGTTTTTGCTTGCTATGTGAAACGCTTGTTAAGCAAGGTACCACTGTACCACCTTTGTGGTGTTGAGATTTCTCCTCTGACTTTATTCAAGGTGGCTGACATGGGCTTGGCTGGAAGGACGCACCCGCCTTCCTTCATTTCAGCCATTAGAGGTCAGTCGAGCACCACCGAGCAGCCACCCTCCAAAGCCAAAGACACGCATGCCTGAGTCCAGCCCAGATGCTCCCTGGGGCTAGGAGTGCCTCGTCTGGCCTGGCTGACCCAATTTGCCTGGGAGGAGGGCAAAGGGCCCAATCCTACAAGCTTCACCACCGCAGTACACACGGACTGCCAACTGTGGTTGTCCCGAAGGTGTGGTAAAGCACATTCATGGCCCCAGGGAGCAAGGAGCGCCAGCACCAGCTGGGAAGATTCCATCCTTCTGCTCTGCCCTCCAGCCCCCCTATTTCACCCACCCCCTGCTTCCATTACAGCAGCCGATTAGTCGGCCAGAAAAAGGTTAATAGAGGTGACCCCCCACCCACGTAGCTGCTGCTGTTGGGTTTCCGGTGCCCTTGAGGCCTGTTTCCAAATAGGGTGGGCTGTTGGGGGCTGGGCATCCTGGCATCAGGCAGCTGACCTGTCAGCCAGACCCCTCTAGTCTCAGCCTTGCAAAGCTGCTCAGGATCACCATCAAGGGGAGGCTTGGTGGAGGCAGGTCCAGCCTCAGCCCAGATTTTGGTCACATCAGCAGGAGCTGGTGCTTCTCTACATCCCGTAAACACTTCACTCTGCCTGGATTCCTGCCCATCAGGTCAGCGTCAGAAACACCAGCTATCTTTAGACTGTTTGGGGTGAGAAGATGAGACAGAAATAGAAGGAGTTGGAGCAGGTGGGGGGGGGTTTGGGTGGCTACTTGGCCACAGCTGCACCCAGCCAGCTCCCTGAACCATACCGCTCCAGCCCTTTCCAGCCTCCGGACCCTGGCTTCCACCAGTGGAGGCTCACCATTGCCTGCCTCTTTTGGGACCTTTGAAGGAGATCTTGGCCCAAGAGAGACATAATGTACCTCAGCCAAGAGGTGCCTGACTTGGGGGGAGCCACTCTTAGGCGCACTGGCTCATCACCCCGACCTGTGGGCAGCAGATGTGCTCACTCTGAGGCTCTGCCTGTTGCACTGGTCGGGAGCGTCCATCTTCCTTTAGCCTGGGGTGGGAATCCATGCTGCCTGCAAGGCTTGCCCTTCTGCCTGGTGGGCACTCAGTCCCAGCCGCGGGTTTGAAAAAGGCATCTTACGAAGCAGCGACCAAAATGGACTCGGCTCGCCCACATCAACAGCGGCAGCAAATAATCGCCCTAGGAAGCTGGGAAAAGGGAAACCTCCTTGTTTCTGGAGGCCCGCATGGCTATTGCTGATGAGCCCTCAGGGGCCTGACTGGTGGGTGCCTGGCTCCAGGGCACGCGTGGGCTTCATGCCTGGTTGGGAGCCACAGCACAGCAGTGAGGAGTTGTCAAGGTCTGTTTTGCTCACTTTGTTCTGCTTTCAGGACTTGGGCTGCAGAAGGTTTGGGGGTGCCAGAGCACAGCAACCCAAGCTCCAAGCACTGTTTCTTCACTCCACGCTTGTCTGCCTTCTCCTGGATCCTCTGTGTCCATTTCTGGGCACCTCCCTTGGTGAAGGATGTAGCCAAGCCAGAGCAGGGACCCAGGAAGGCAAACTGGAAAACAATCCGAGCAGGGAAGGCTGAAGGGGATGGGGGAGCTGGGGGTGGGGGTGGTCCTCAACCGATGGGGCAGAGACTGGCTCTAATCCTGGAGAGCAGGATTAGATCTAATGGGTTTAGGCAGCAGGAGGGTGATGCTGGTTGAACATCAGGAACTATTTCTCCACAGCAAGAGCAGTTCCATAATGGAACCAGTTCCAGGGCTCCTCCTCACTGGAGTCCTTCAGGCAGAGGAACCTATTGGAGTAGTCCTTGGGGAGAGGTTGATCATGTCCTCTTTTTTAGCCTTGTGTCCTGGGGAAAAATAGTATTCAAGTTAGCTACATAAAAGAACTTTGATATATATGGATGCCTTTAGCTTTTGTTTTGTCTGACTGGGTGGTGCGAGTGGTTAAGACGCTGTGCCTGTTAACCAGCAGGCCAGGGTTTGAGACCTGGGTCGGCCCCGCAAGACAGGGTGAGCTCCTGTCCTTAGCCCAGCTCTGCGACGCAGCTGGATCCAATCGTATGGGCTCTGCCTTTCCATTGGACTCATTCAGTGGTGTGGAGAGGGGGATCTGCTGCTTGGGGAACAGCCTCTCCTCCATATCAATCCAACCCTGGCTTTCATGCTTTGAATGCAGCGTATGCAGTGCCGAGCACGATACCAGAGTCTTCCAAGACTGACGGAGGCCTGCTTTTTTCAGAACTGGGTAGCTAGGAAGAGAACATGAAATAAAATCCCAAGCATTGATAATGCTTCCATTATCTTGATAATGCTTTCAATGTGTTCCATTCACGTACCACCCACATATAAAGTAAAACATTAAAGGGTCTGAGTCCCCAACCCCAAAGGGGTATGGATACTGCCGGTTAAGAACCCCTGATTTAGTGTATGGCAATTACTATTGCTGGGAAATCCTTTGTGAGGTCCAGCAGCCAGTACGTTTCATGCCTGGGGTGCAGGCGAGTCTACGTTGTTCTACAGGCAGCTCATAGTGCTCTTCTCCCAGGTGGGATCCTTCACAGCGTGGTCATCATCACATCTGGTTCCAGGAGATGCCTTTGAGCTTCCACCAGCTGTAAACGGCAACACCTTCTGGCTCTGATGACTCATGACAGCTTCTCAGCTTGCAGTCTCCCATCCAGGAGCTGTCCAGGTCTGTCCCTGCTTAGATTTCTTCAGCAGCCCTGCATTCAACCACAGTGGAGGATGGTAGAGCTCAGTATCTGCAGGGGTTTTATTCTGGGACTGAAGGATGGAAAGAGTGCTTGCATAACTGCTTCGTTACAACAGTAGAAAAGCAGTTTTTTCAACTGATTTGCAGTGGCCCTTGTGTTGAGTCAGATCGGTGTAAAATAAGGTTGAACCTGTACTGTTATTCTTTGTGTTTTCTGTGCATTCACCTGGAACAGAAGTGAAGGTGATTCTCCTGCCATCCAGTTTGATGCTCATCCTTGGAACCCCTCCAGATTTGGTCCAAACCTACAGAGGGGAGATGGCCGCAGATCCGGGATCTGTGGAAGTAATAAAAGTTACTACAGAGAACAACCCCAGTGAGTTGACTGGGGTGGGACCCAAATGTATCCAACTTCCCAGTGGAGGCAGCCACAATGTAGCCCTGAGGGAAGGGCACTACAGGGACTCCCAGGCCTAGTTCCTCAGACCTGTTTGCAGCCAGCGCTGTGTGTGCAGGACTGCAGCCTGACTCAACCCCACCAGGACCCCAGCCCCAGCCTTCCCTCACAGCATGCACAAAACATGGTGCTCAAGCAGGCTGCACCCCATGCAATGTGGGTGGGGGTGATCAGGCCTCTTCAGCGGGTCTCCCAGCCAAGGTGCAGGCAGTCCATCCAGGAAGGAGGAGGACACTCAATCATCCTTCACCTGCCCGGTAGTGCAGCCACCTGGGATGACTGGGGCAGGGGCCGGAGCGGGGCAGACCAGCTGCTCCTCTGGTGCCAGGAAGCCTCAAGTGTGGGAGAGGCCAGGAAGTCCCAGCACAGCCCAGGGTGGGGGCAGTTTGGATAAAGACCCCTCCCCGCCCAGGTGTGGTCTCTGGGTGCCCAGAGTCCACGGAGTCTGCCCTGCCCAGAGTCGAGGGGTGCCCCTTCCCCAGGGATGGCCAACCTTTCCCAACGGATGTAGGAGCTGAGCTTCTCTCCCAGGTGCTGAGGCGGTCCAGGCCCCCCTCGTTTTGGGACCTCCGATCCGGGCCCCCAGGCTGCAGATGGGGGACCCGCACCCCATTTATGATCCTTCCCCGACGCACCGATTGACTTTCCCACTCCCTGCCCGACGGCTGCCCTGCTGAGTGTGGAGGTGGGACGGGGAGGCCCAGGGCCCCTGCCCCAGACCAGCCTGACTCGCGCCCTCCTTCCTGCGAGGGTTCCGAGGGATCCGTCGGGCTGGCCTCCCGCCCCGTCCGGGTTGCTTGATCTGGGACGCCGTTGCCCTCCTTCTCCGGCTGCCGTCGGGGCTCCGCTGCTGCCGCCCCCGTGCCCGGGCAGGGCTTGGGGTCGCTGCGCCCGCGCCCCCCGACGGCTAAGCAGCGAGGGAGGGCGGAGGGACGGGAGAGGAGGCGGCGGTTCGCCGCAGAGCAGCCCGAGCGCGGCTCACGTGAGCGGCCCGCAGTGGAGGCGCCGCCCGGCTGCAGCGGTTCCAAGGCAGGCAGACGAAGCCTCGGCGGGTCGCAGCGGGAGGGCGAGGAGGAGCCTGCGGCGGACGGGCCGCCCTCTCGGGCTGCGGCGAGGAGAGTCGGTGGGGCGGGCGGCGCAGCGTCGGAGCCGGCCCGGGATGAGCCTGGGGCAGCCGCGGGAGGAGGCGTCGGCGGGGGCGGCCGGGGCGATGGCGCTGCTGCCGTCGGGGGCCCGCTGGCTGCCCAGCCACGTGCAGGTGACGGTGCAGCGGGCGCGGGCGCTGCGGCCCAAGGGCGGCCCCGACGGGGCGTTCGTGGCGCTGGAGCTGGGCCGGCAGAGGCTGCGCACGGCGGTGGCCCCGCAGAGGGACGGAGGGCCGCGCTGGGGCGAGGACTGCGCGCTGGACCTGGAGCTGCCGCCCGACGACCGGCCCGACGACCAGGCGCTCCTGCTGCGGGTCACCGTCTGGCAGCGCGCCCTCGTCGGCCCCGACCGCTTCCTGGGCCGCGCCTCCGTGCCGCTAGCCGTGCTGCTCGAAGGCGGACGCGCCCACCACGACCAGTGAGTAGTCCCCGAAGGGACGGGGCTCCGGAGTTCCGGAGCATGTGCAGAGTGCCGGCTCCCTTGAGACGACGGGGTCTCCTCTTCCCTCCTTCCTCCCGAGGGCCGCTCGCGAGTCCTCGGGGGCAGCAGAGCCGCTAGTGCGGGTTGAGGGAGCGGGAGCCCCAGCGGGGTAGAGTGGCGGGGAGGGAGCCGGCGCCTGCAGGCCGGGAGGGAGAAGCCGTCGGGGCTCCGGCTCCTCCTGGAGGCTGCGAGTCGAGAAGGCTGATGAAGTGCCGAGTCATCTCCGCAAGTGGTCCAGCTTGGTGGGGGGGGGGGGGGCACAGGTGCTGCTTCTCTAAGAATCTCTGCACTGGTCACTTGGGGGGAGGGTCTTCAAAGAGGGGGGCTCGGCCAGGCCTGGCTGGGGATCAGGCAGGGCCAGGTTTCCAGGGTTCTGGGCCGAGCCTTTGCCCACCCCCAGAAGAGGGCCTGGACTGTGCCCCTGGGATCACCCTCACCCACAGGGAGGCCCCCCAGGCCTGGACCCCACAGCCCCCTCCCCTTGGGTGGCATCTCTGAGAGCACAACCCAGAGAGCTGCAGGGGGGAGGTGTTGCCACAGCTGTTCCCTGGATGGGCTGAAGCCCCCCAAAAGGGCAGGCCATGGCTCTGGGCCAGAGCTGGGGGGTGTAGAAAGGAGCTTCTCTGGCAGAGACTGGGCAGCTGCTCCCCCCTGCCCAGGTCTGCCAGGTACGGGGGGGGGGGGGGGCTTCCCCCTTCCCTTCCTGGTGGGTCCTCTGCACCTGCCCCCTGGCATCTCCCTTAGCCTTGGGAAGAGGCCCTGCTCCAGCTTGCCAGGTTGGGCCTGCCTGGCAGACACCTCTTTGAACAGAGTGGTGGCAAAGGGGCCAGGAGGGGCAAAGGCCTCCCCAATCCTTAACACCCCTGGGGGGGGGGGGCAGGAGCAGAGGTGCTCCCTCACCATCCTTGGCTTGCTTTCAGGATCAGCTGAGAAACCTAGACTTGATTTTGAGCGGAGTAGAGAGGAAAGGGTTAAAGAGCACTTTGCCCCAAAGCAGCCCTTAAGTGGCACAGTGAGGGAGAGGAAGAGATGCCCAGTCTGGCCCCAGAACAAAAAGGAGGCCGTCTTGAAAGCAGGGCAATGCAAGCAGGTGAAGAAGGAAAAAGGGAAGAGGTTCCCTGCACCTTTGCATGTGTCCTGCTGGCCACATGACCACAGGGGTCTCTTTGGCTTGGAAACGGGGATGAGCACCACAACCAGCAGTCGGTCAGGACCTGTTCCCAGTGCGTAATTAACTTGTGGAACTCCTTGCTGCAGCATGTTGTGATCACACCTGGCAGGGATGCCTTTGAAAAGAAAGGGGATGGACCAACTTATGGAAGAGAGAACCATCACAGGCTGCAAGCCATGATGAATAGGCGCAACCTCCCTGTTTAGAGGTGGCCTCTCCCCGTATGCCAGCTGCAAGGCCGGGGCAACAAGATGCGTGTCTCTTGTTGTTTGAGTGCTCCCCGAGATCCCAGGAGCTGGACCAGAAGGAGCTGTGGTCTGACCCAGCAGGGCTCTTCTTGGGCTGCAGACTCCTGGGTCGCCCTGCTTCCCAAAAGCTCTCGCAGGTGGTTCTGGGGGATGTTTGGAGATGCACATGGGGTGGCTTGAGAGTCGTTGGGCTTCAAAGATGCATCTTATGGTAGGATTTGTGCTTCATGCTAGGTCTGGAATAGGCCTTTGGATTGCCTGTAAGCAGCTGCTGGGAGACGAGGGGGCGGCTGGATGTGACCCAAGCATTGATCCTTAACACGGTCCAAGTTCCTGCTCCAAAGCTGGTCTTCCATACTGTGGCCACCTTGTTGCCCACATGCCCTTGTGATGATTCCCCAGTATTGTGCCGTGTGCCAAGGCCAGGTGTGGGGAAGGCACGCCTGGGCGCAGGTGCTTTGGCTGGTTCTGTGAGCTGAGCTGGCTTGACTGGCCTGTGTGCTTCTGGCTGGAGGACCTTTTCCTAGCGCTGGATGCTGGAGCTTGATCTTGCAGGATCTTGCAGGCCAAGCATCTGGACCCCCCCCCCAGGGTACCTTTTGTTCTCTCTTGCCCTGCCCTGGAGAAGCGGTTCCTGCCGGCATTCCTTTGTCAGGGTTCCCAGGGAGGTGGTTCCTTCCTCTGGCCTGTCCTGCCCTCTGGCTCCCTCCAAAACAAGGTGTTGCCAGGCCTGCCTTGGACTTGGTGCGCCTGCCTGTGCTCTGCTGGGCTGTGATCTCTGTTTGTGCAGATGGGAGAGGGAGCTGCAAGGCCCTGTTTGTGTAGCGGCTGCAGAGCAGATGAAGGAATTTCCTGGCTGGCGAAACCCATGATTAGCAAGGGAGCTCTCGGGGCAAGGAGGCCTGGCACGCAAGCAGCTCTGCAGCCGCAGCCAGAGCCTCTCGCTTCCAGACCCTGGTCTCTGGGACCTCCGAAGGCAGCAGCAGATCTGGATGGGCTGCCAGTTCCGTGACTGAGCCTCGACTGGTGAGGTCTGGTGCAGGTCTGAGTTGGTCCATGGCAGCTGCTGGGGGTGATCCCAGTGGAAGGCAGCTAATGTCCTAGGTGGAAAAATAAACAAACTTCTGGCTACAAAAGAAGCCGTGCAGATGCCTCCCCATGCGGAGATTTAGTGACAATTGGGCTGCCGACTGAAGAAGCAGGGCCTCCAAGTCCCAACCCAAGTAATGTCCCCCTGAACACTGTGGTTGTGGGTGCCAAAAGCCACTGAGCAGCTCCCCAAGATTGCCAAGAGAGGGATGGATTCACCCTCATTGGAGACCTTCAAGCAGAGGTTCAGCGGCACCTTCTGGAGATGCTTGGAGGAAGACCACCAACAACTGGGTCGCTGAGATCTGTGCACCAAGGAGCTCAGTTTGGAGGCGTGCAGTGCTTTGGGACCCAGTCCTAGTCAAACCCATGAAGTTGCACCAACAGGGCATGCGCTGCATCCTGCAGTGGGGGGCAGTCATAGAGGCCTCCTCAAGATAGGGGATCATTCCCTTGCTTTGGGGCTGCTGCATCAGTTCTGGGAAATGGCTGGCTGAAGGCCCAACCCAATCCATTTCCCAGAACTCATTCAGCAGCCCCAAAGCAAGGGAGTGATCCCCTACCTTGAGGTAGAGCAGGTTGGCTAGCCCCAGGCTGGCAATGGAACCTGAGGGGCACACTGCAGGAACCGTGCCCAAGTGCCACATACATGAGCCTGGGCTGTTTCTGCCTCCCCAAGCCCACATCCCTGCCTGGGCGACTCCTTGTCCTGTGCAGAGCTCACACTGCTCTTTGCTGTGGGGGCGGGCGTCAAAGCCACCATGCGCCAGGCAGCCAGTGCCCGGCCTCCTGGAGTCTTGGAGCCTCTGGCACGCCCCAGGGAAAAGTGCTCCCCTCATTCCACCATGCCCGAAGGCTGCAGGTCAAAGCTGGCCCCTGGGCTTTGGGGGTTGCCTATCCCTGCCCTAGAATCTCATGCCACTGCCTTATTGACCGAGCTTAAATCTGTGACTGGGAGCTGGTGGCAGACAGACAATGGGGAGGCTGTGTGGGGCTTAAGCTCCCTTTGCTCCGTGCCATGGCTTGGCCTGGGAAGATTGAGTGAGAGGTTTGTGCTGGCATCTTGCATGGGTGGCTGGACAGCAAGAGCCCGCAGGTTTGGACTGGTACTTTGCTCCCCTTGCACTGCAGAGGCTCAGAGACGGAGCTTTGGGGGGGCTTTTGGGGGGGATTGTGCCTGAGCCCCAACACCCTGTCTGTCAGAAAGCAGCCATTGGCATGACTGTGACTGGGGTGGAGTCTTTGCCTGGCCTGGATTGCGGAGGCCCCTTTAAGAACAGTGGCAGTTGAGCTGGTTGCCAGAGAGCACCAGAACTGGCCAGGGCATCATGAAGAGAAGGCGGCGAGGAGGGTATAAGCCCCTCAGGTAAGAGGAGCAGGAAGGCAAGAAGCCCCTTTCCTTTCCACCCCACACGCCATGTAGGGTCTTTGTAGCTGAACAGATGATGGATTCCGTTGTGGAGCTGGATCAGGCACAGGGGGATCTGTGGGGCTCAGCACCTTGTTTCCCGCAGTGCCTCACCCCAGCTGCCTCTCCTCTACAAGTAGGCCCCACTCTTCGGATCTCCACCGGCTGTCTGTCCAACGGCATTTGCTGCTGAGCTGCCGTCATGACTGCTTGCTAGCCGGAGACTTTGCCGGACCCCTTATTGAAGCCGTTCCAGCCAGGGGTCCTGGCACATCTTGTAGCAGTGAATTCCACAGGCTCACGATCTGGTGGTTGAAGAAGTCCCAAATCTGTCCGTTCAGTTTCATTGGGAGACCCAACCTGGCTGTAGTATTGTGGGAGGGAGCAAAGGGTCTTGCTCTGCACACCGTCTTCTTCTTTTAGGTCTCTGCCCCGACATGGTTTTTCTTGCAAGCTGGAAAGCCCCGAGTTGGCAGCCTTTTCTTGTTGAGGGACGTTCCAGCCCCAGCTCCCTTTGGTGTCCCTCTTGGCACCTTTCCTGGGCTCTGCTCTCTGGACCTGTGCAGGAGATTTCAGGTGTCACTGGACAACAGAATCATTCCCCAAGCAGTTTAGTGGCAGAATAAAGGAGGGGTTGTTCCTGCCCCTCAAGGAATCCCAGTCTAAACCAGTGCTGGTCAGGCAGTTTGTCTTGGGACCCCCTTTCAAACTGAAAAGTCTGTCTGGGACCCCCTTCGAGCTTTCCAGCAAGTGATGTCAACCTGAAAGTGACGTCATGGCCCGAGTGACACCAAACTTGGAAGGCCATCACTGTGGCGCCAGTGCTCCTCCATGTCTCCCTGGAAGCAAATCCCATTGTGTTCAGTGAGACTTACTCCCAAGAAAGCAGCCTGAATGCCTTATTCCAAGAAGGTGATGCCAGATTCCAGAATGCCCAGTTCCAAGATGGTGGTGTCCAGCTTTTTGAAACCCTCCTTGAAAGAAGGTGGCAAGGGCGGGGGCGGGGGGGTCCCGATCCCTTCTTTGAATATCACTGGTCTAAAGCCAAAAGAAAACCATTGGAGCGGAGGTTGTGCTGGAATGAAAAGGGCCAGCTGTGTGCAGTGGCTCTGCTGGAGACAGCCCTTTCCCAGTTCAGCTTTGAACTCCCTGAGTAGCCTCGGCTGCAATGGGGGGGGGGGGGGGTCAGCAGACTTGCATCATGGAGGTCCTTTGAACCCTTCCAAGGAAGTGCAGGACGGTGTGGTCTCCTTTGGAGGAGCTGAGCCTTGAGTCCTGGCCTCAGAGAGAGATTCCCCTCTGGAAGAGGCAGCCCAGGCAGTGGAGTTGGAGGAGAGGCACAGGACTTGACCAGGAGTCCTGGAATGCACCTCCACAGGGAGCAGGGGAGGGAGTGGCAGGCGTGGGGTGGACGGCGGACGGACAGACAGACAGACAGACAGACAGACAGCCCTGGTGGAAGCCAAGCAAGTGAGTCAGCAAAGGGAATGTTTCCTCAGCTTGGCTCCCAACCAGGAGTGGATCTGCTCCTGAGAGCCAAGCGGGGAAAGGCCACAGCCCAGCCTAAAGGTGCTTCCGAGCAGGAGTGATGGGAAAGCCAAGGGGAGTGCAGGAGATGGGCTGCCCCCCCCCCTCAACCCTTGTGCCTCCCGGGGCTGCCCCCTCCTTGCCAGGCTTTCCTGGGAGAATCTGCCAAATAGGGAGGGAAATGTTTCCAGCACCAGATCTGTTGAGAAGACTCCAGTCCATGCCGGGATCGTGTTGGGAGCTGTTGAAAGTTCAGGAGCAGAGCTGGTTTGGGGTCAGCTCCGGCCTGCATCCGGGGAGAGGGCAAGGAAAAGGATCTTGCCTGGGAGAGGCCGGGATGCAGGCACTTCTGGCTCTGCAGGTGCCCTCCCTCACCTGCTCTTTCTGTGGGGAGGGGAAACTGTCCCTCTGATTTTGTCCTGGGCTGACCCATTCCCCAGCTTGACACCCACCATTCAAATAGGCCTACAAACTCTCTAGGAGGCTGTGCAAACTCATCTTGTACCTGGTGACGGACTTTCCTCTCCAATCCACATTTCAAGGCAAGGAGGCCAGGCACCCCTACATCCTGGGGCAAGGAGTTCCACCAGCTGATGACATGACGGCTCAAGAAATATTTGCTTTGATCGGTAAAGGCACAGCACCGGAGCTGGTCAGGCTCAAGGGCACCTTCCAGTCCAGTGTCCTCTTTCCCAGGGTGTCCCACAGCTGCCTCCAGGAGCAGGAGATGAAAGCGAGTGGTCCTTCCTGGGACTGGATGGGAGACTGTGAAGGGCAAGGAGTCTTTTGTTTTTGAAACGCATGTGCTGCTCACCAGTGGGGCTTTGTCTGGATGCTTATCCACAAAGCCTTCAAACATGCCAGTAGCTCCCTGAAAGTCCCCCAACCCTGGCAGGGCCCTTGCCAGCCTGGCCCAGGGTGGTGCTGGTCCTTGAACTAAGTGGGTGGGAGCCATGCTGTCCCAAACACGCATGTGCTGCCTGCGCCTGCCCACTGGATGTTGCCTGGTGCTTCAGATGCTGCTTCAGTGTGACAGCTCAAGGCACAGAGAAGAGGGGGCAGGGGTTCGGCTGGGTGGAGCTCGCATCTGAGCACCCAGTGAACGTGTACACCCTGCCAGATGACTTGGAGAGGAGGGTGTGATGTGCAGCTGGGCACCTGTGCAGGGCTGCTCCATGAAGAGTGTGACCCAGGCTTTCTTCTCCCAGGTGGTACAAGCTCCACTCCAAGCCTGGGAAGAAGGAGAAGGAGCGCGGCGAGATCCAGCTCAGCATCCAGTTCACGCGCCACAGCCTGACGGCCAGCATGTTTGACCTGTCCATCAAGGACAAGCCCCGGTCGCCCTTTGGCAGGCTGAAGGACAAGGTTAAGGGGAGGAAGTATGACCTGGAGTCGGCCTCGGCCATCGTGCCCAGCAGCAGTGGGGGCCTTGACAGTGACTTCGACCTGGCCGGCAAGAAGGCCAAGTCCCGTGGCGTGGGTGGCTTCTTCAAGAGCAGGCTGCGCAGGTCCTCCTTGACCCAGTCCAACACCTCCCTGGGCTCCGACAGCACCATCTCCTCCGCCGGCAGCCTGGTGGGCCTCGGAACGGCGGAGATGATGGCCCCTTCGCCCAGCAGGCACAGCATCCTCTCCACTGATCACTCTGGTAAGTGGTTGCTGGGGTGGGACCAACCTGGCTCCTTGGAGCTCTTGGTGGTAACAGGTGATGAAAAATATTTGGGGGGGGGGAGAGACCTGAGCAATTGGGGTAGGGATGACTGCTGAGGGGAATGGAGGCCAATGGTTCTCACGAGCTCTTTCCCCTTCTCCTCCTTTCCAGCAGGAGACGTCTTGTCCTCGCCAAAGCTCACCCATAAGCGGGCATTCAGTGACGAGGCCCCCCAAGCTCTGCCAGAGTCGAAATCGGTGCCACCAAATGAGCCCAGGTCTTCCCTCTGCATTAATGGGAGTCACATCTACTGTGAGGAGCCTCCCCCAAAGCCTGCCCCCCAGTGCCCTGCGCTGCCCCCTGCACCACCACAGAGCAAGCCGAGAGAGAGCCCCATCAGTGTTGTGCCACATGCCCCAGAGCCGGAGCTGCCCCCGTGGTCCAGCAGCCACTTCCAGAAGGGTCCACCCAAGGACCCCCCCAGGTTCATTCCCTCTCCACCAATCCTGGCTGCCCAGGAGGAAGACAAGCTCTCCGTCAAGACCATCGCCCTCAACAAGCACCGGGGCAGGGTCAGGCGGGAGGAAGGGCTGCATGCGGACAGCAGGCCTGTCCAGATCGCTACCCCCATGGTCTTCTCCTCGGAAGTCATGCGTGTGAGGCCCCGCACGGAGGAGGAGGCGGCAGTGGCAAAGACCGGAGTTCTCCGTCGAGGGAGCAGCAAGGACGGTGACGGGAGGAGGCTGGTGGGAGAAAGTCTCGGTGGGCCCACCAAGGACGGGTTGATGGCTGGAGGGGACGAGGGGGACCAGAGTGGCCGGCGGAACCTGCAGGATGCCAAGGAGTCCCTCCCAAGGCCCAGGTGAGTGATGAGGCCGAGTCTGAGATGAATAGCGACAGGTGGGGCTGGATGTGGGTGGGGCTGGATGTGGGTGGGACTGGGCCTCACTGCAGCTCGGGATACCTGGGAAGGATCCGCTTGCTGCTCCTCCTGAATCCTTCCTGTTGCAGGAGAGAATCACAATGTCACTGGGGGGCACGGAGGTGGAAGGGGTGCCAGCTGGGCTGGGCTGTGGGGAAGGTTTGCTGAAGCAGGCATGTGGGTGATGGGAACAGCTCCAGGCACCAAGAGTGCAGAGGAGGCTGGGCTGGGCTGGATCAGGCTGTGCATCCCCTAAAGATGGGCATGTCCCAAATGGCTGAGTAACCCCCAGAGAATGTGTGCCTCATACTCTGCTCAGAAAAAGGGGTCCCTTTGAGAGATTTATATACTTTGGGGACACTCGGAAAAGGATTCCTCCCCCACCCGGTCGTCTGTGTGTCTCTTGGTCTTGTGTGTCACTCTGGGATCCTTGGATTTGGGATAACGCATCTGGGCAAGAGCATTCAGAAGGAGCCACATCCAGACCGGAGGAGAGAACTGGAGTTCCTGCAGGCTTCAGGTCATTCATGCGCACCTGGCACTTGCCAAAGACTCAGAGCATTCAGTGCAGGCTTGTTGTCGGAGAGTCTCTGCGGAAGGGGTGAAGTGGTTTCCAAGAGAGGAGGAGGGCAGGATCCACAGCGATGGAAAGTGGAAGAAGCAGGTCGTGTTTGGGGGGCACCTTTTATGAAGACATCAGTATCCTGCCCTTCCTTCTCCTGCCACAGAAGTTCAAGGGCAGCTTGCCTTTCAATTAAAATGCAGTAAACCAACACAATTAATATAATGTATACTAAAATAAATGGCTTGTATTTGCCAGAAAAGAAACCAAGTAAAGCAATAAATACAGGTTGACCATATATTGGAACCAAAAAGAGGACAAGGCCCCCTAGAATGTAGGATGTTGAAGAAAAAGTAGGACATGACAAAAGCTAAAAACTCATATGTATTGTTTTGTGCTTACATGCAAGTGCTTATTTATAGACTATATTACTTATTACTAAATTTAAAACTATTACATGTACAGTGGCGCCTCACATAACAAATTTCATTCATTCCAGAGGCATGTTTGTTATGTGAAACGTTCTTTACATGAAGTGGATTTTCCCATAGGAAATAATGGAAACTCAGACAACTAGTTCCACAACCCCCAAAATATTCATATAAAAATATTAACTGGATGTAAAAATGATGACAAAACATGAATTGAATTCAAAAGGTCCATTCAGTGTGCAGGATCCTATGAAGTCTACTTAGGCTGGAATCCTAAAGACACTTTCCTCGGAGTAAGCCCCACTGAACACAATGGGGATTATTTCTGGGTAGTCATGGTTAGGAGGCTGCAATTAAAGACATTTCCTGGGAATAAGCCCCCTTTAACACAATGGGGCTTACTTCTGGGTAGACCTGGTTAGGAGGCTGCAATTCCAATCCACTTTCCAAATGTCTCCCCACTTTCTCCTCTTCCTCTGAGCCTCTCCCTCCCCTGCTCCCTTCTGGCTACCCTGAGCTGCGTCCCTCTTCTCCACTGCTCTTCCCTCCCTCTGCCCAGCGGACACCCCACCACAGGAGGAGCAGCGCGGAAGTGTTGCTTTTGCTATGGGCAGGCCTGCCAGGCGGCCCTGACGCCTTTTAAAAGGACTGGCGGCCAGCCTGTCTGCCCCAACTGCCAGCGAGTGAGCTTGTTAAGTGAAGCAACACCTGTTAAGTGATGCAGAATCCCAGAGGAGCTGTCTGTATTGGACAAATCAGGCTGGCTGAGTGGAGGCTGTACTGGAGGCTGTGTGTCTGTATTGGACAAGCACAGGAAGGAAAGGAGAGGAAGCGGCTGCTTCTTGCTCTCCAGCTCTGCCTTCCTCCCCTCTCTGAAACGGCCCCATTGATTGTGGGTGTCATAAACGTGCCTGTGGTCAGACAGGTCCCAATCTGTTAAAAGTATCAGTCATGGCAGAACCAGCACTGGCTTCCTTCAGCCCAAATCTGTCCCTTGTTCTCCCCAATCCCGTCCTCATTATCTCCAATGGGAATGATTTACCAGAAAATACCAATCCTAAACTCGTAATCCAATATTAAACCGGTTCCTCTTGGGGGTGGCGGGTGGCCCCACCCCTCATCTGCACCCTTCCATTGATTGGGTCTTTTCATGTTACAGTAGTATAGTATAGTATAGTATAGTATAGTATAAAAGCTGGGCGCTCACCCCCCTGCATCACCACCAGAACAGGAAGACTAGCCCAGGTTAGGATTGCATCCCTAGTGTAGGATTGCCATAGTCCTGGTCGTGACCCCTCGGGGTCATGAAAAGCTGGGTGCTGCCATCTTGGAGTCTGGCATTTAGGGTGCAATCCATCCATTTCTGGGATAATTCTCTTCCACAAAACAGGGACTGGACCCTCTACCAAACTTGCCAGTGATTGAACACAATCCCCCAAACCAGGACTATGGCAGCCCTACACTTAGGAAGCCATCCTAACCTGGGCCAGTCTTCCTGTTCTGGTGGTGATGTAGGGGACAAGCGCTTGTGTGTGCACAGAGGTGTCTGATGGCGTTTGGGTGACACCCACAGGTTAGCACAGGACTTGTGCTGGGGCTTAAGCCAGCCTAACTGCACCTCAAGTTGCAGTCTTAACCAGTTCAGGCTGGCATAACTCACCTGGCGTCACTTTCTGCGCATGCCTATGTCCTGGCCTCCCTAACCCTCCAAGAAGTGGGACAGAAGTTTCTTGTGGCATTTTTGTCACAGCCCAGGCCGGCATGGGACTTATGCTGGGGTTAGGATTGCAGCCTGTCTCATTCAACACAATGGGACTTCCTTCTGAGTAGACAAGGGAGGTGGTCTAGCATCACCGTGATGTCACCTCCTGTTTAAGTCACTCCTGGTGATGACATCACTTCGAGGTTGATGACGTCCCTTTTGGGGATTCCAGACAGACCGTCAGAGGGTGTCCCAGAGAGTGACGCTGGAGACTGCTCTGGCCAGAGGGAGATGCCTGAAGTTGGGCTGTCTCCGGCCAGACTTCTTTCCCCTCCCGGCACGTCCTCTTTTGCAGTCTTGGGTCCTGGGGGGAAATCCTCACTTCCAGCATTCATGGGATTCATTAATTAGCTGTAATATATGATGAGTAAAAGATTTAAAGTTAATAAGTAATATATAGTATTTAAATTAACCTCATGAAAGGATTGCACGTGAGTGTTTTGAGCAGTTACTTTGTTGTGTCCTACATTTTTCTTGGGCTGTCCTTTATTTTGTGGGGACTTGTCCTCTTTTGTGGTGATGACACGTGGTCAGCCTGTCCTCCCAGTCACTGCCCCCTTTGTTTGCCCCACATCTGCGATGATGGAGACAGTGCTGGGGACTGAGCAGGAGATTCCCAAACTCCCACTTTGGGCTCCTTGAGCTCCATCCCTTCTCTGGACCAGGGAATTCCTGCCTGTGATCTGGGAGAGGAGAAGCTGCACCTGCTGACCTTCCCTGCTCTCCAGTCAAGGGGAGTAGGCAGGAGGGTGTGGCTAAGCAGATGAAGGGTTGAGAGCAATGTGGAATGGGAGTGGCTATGCAGATGAGTGGATGTGGGTGTGCAGAGGAGTGGGTGGGGGCAAAGTGGAATGGGTGGGGCTAAGCAGATGAAGGGCAATGTGGAATGGGAGTGACTATGCAGATGAAGGGGTGTGGCTGTGCAGATGAATGGGTGGAGGCAATGTGGAATGGGAGTGGCTATGCAGATGAGTGAGTATGGCTATGCAGATAGGTGGGTTGGGATATGCAGATGAAGGGTTGGGGCAATGTGGAATGGGTGTGGCTATGCAGATGAGTGGGTGTGGCTATGCAGATGAAGGGGTGGGGTTGCACCAAGAGGAGCAGGTGTAGTCATTGGATTGGGATTCTTGGCTCAGGATCCTGCAGGGAACCATCCTTGTTCAGAATGTGGGGGTAGGAGTGGGGTCAGTAGGGGTTGTGGGGGAGATGTGGGCTGACAGGTGCACAAAAAGCCAAAACCAAGGTAGAAAAAGGGCCAGGTATGGGCTGCATTCAGCCCTGCCTGGAGGGACATTCTCTGGGTACCTGGTTGCAAATGCTGGTAATAGCTTTATGGTTGATGATGGAGTTATATTGTGGGCAGGTTAAGTATGATCCTCTCTTCTTGGCTTCAAGCTTTAGGACAAGGAAGGATTGTTTCTCCTTCTGAATCTCTGGTGATCCTGATGTCACCATAATGGTCGGAGGTGCCGTTCTGGAAGGCTCTCTGTCTGTTTCCAGGCAGGGCCCTGAAGAGTGTTGCTTAAGGCAGGGCCAACTGAAGCAGTGCTTGACCTCCTTCCTAGCTCTTCCTTTTGTTTTCTATGCACCTGCAAGCCCACCTTTGCCTGACATCCTCCGCTGTCCCCAACCCCTCCTCATATTCTCCAACAGGGAGAATTCCTTGTAGACTGCCAATCCAAGGATTAAGTTCAGTGCCTGCTCACACCCCTTTCCACCTCCTCATCTGCATAGCCACACCTCCTCATCTGCATAGCCACACCCATTCCCACCTCCTCATCTGCATAGCCACACCCATTCCCACCTCCTCATCTGCATAGCCACACCCATTCCCACCTCCTCATCTGCATAGCCACACCTCCTCATCTGCATAGCCACACCCATTCCCACCTCCTCATCTGCATAGCCACACCTCCTCATCTGCATAGCCGCACCCATTCCCACCTCCTCATCTGCATAGCCACGCCCTCCTCCCCATCTCTTTCTGCATAGCTGCCTTCACGCATGTTCTGCCAGGTGTTCCTCTGTCCTCTTTCTCAGGACACGTCCTCTTTTCAGCCTGCAAAAATCTTCATTGTCCCCTTTTTTGTGAGCAGGATCAAGGCAGTCTTGTAATGCTTGTGAGTCTTGTCATTACTAAATGAGATGTCATTATTTAAAATTTACTAACTACAGGCCTCCCCCACTTATAGGATGGGTTAGGGACTGGAGCACCATCCAAAAGTGAGCGCTGTTGAAAAGTGGATCCCAGTTTTTTAGATTATAATGGGTGCTTCCAGTGTAATTTGTAATGGAAATCGCAGATGCCCCTTTGATCTTGCTAATTCCTGCAGCCACACAAAGTTTTCTGCAAATGGATCCTACTTTCCTGGAAGTGATCTCCATTTAATGGGGCTTACTTCTGGGAAGACATGGTTAGGAGGCTGCAATCAATGACACTTTCATGGGAGTAAGCCCCGTTTAACACAATGGGACTTACTTCTGGGTAGACATGGTTAGGAGGCTGCAATCCAAGACGCTTTCAAAGTGTCTCCCCACTTTCTCCTTCTCTCCATCCTGAGCCTCTCTCCCCCCTGCTCCCTTCTGGCCGGCCCTGAGCTGCTTCCCTCTTCCCCACTGCTCTTCTCTCCCTCCGGCCCCAGCAGGAACAGCGCGCAAGTGTTGCTTTTGCTATGGGCAGGCATGCTAGGCAGCCCTGACACTTTTTAAAAGGGCTGCCGGCCAGCACTTCTGCCCCAACTGCCAATGAGTGAGCTTGTTACGTGAAGCACAGTTTATGTGAAGCAGAATCCTAGAGAAATTCTTGTTTGTTTCGTGGAACTCACTTTAAGTGAGGCATGTATTATGTGTCGGCACCACTGTACTTTATTACAATCCTAACCACGTCTACTCAGAAGTAAACCCCATTGATCTCAATGGGTTTTAATCCCAGGAAAGTATGTTTGGGATTGCAGCCAAAATTTATTAATTGTAAGAAGGCTACGTGCTGCCTGCTGACAAGGAAAGGGAGGACACTCTTCTGTGTGGTGGATGGTCTGCAGATGTGCCACAGGACTTTGGGACGTGTCACTGGGGGATGGGAGCTCCTGGCCAGCACATCAGGGTGCCTTGTCAGTGGGAAGGACATGATGGTGTTAAGGGCAGAATTTTGGCACCTTTGTCCAGCTGCTGTGAGATGAATGAGCAAGGCTGGCTTAGATCCTAAACTGTGGATGGCTTTAATGGACGTGGCCAGTGCTTTGAATTTTGCCTAGAAACATCAAGGGAGTTGCAGTTGGTGCCCCAACGGAGTGTGGTGCAGCTGTGATCCCAGCCAGCCTCCTCCAGTTGTCGTTTCTGGATAGTCTTCATAGGCAGCACCTTCTGGATGGCCTGGGAGAGGCTCAGCCAGTCCGTGGAGATTGGGATGAGCTGGAGGGACCCCCCACCCATTGACTGGCTGCTGATCTTGCTACAGGGATGGACCAGGGAGTGCCTTGGTCCTGGCATGTGCTTGGAGGCCCATTCCTGGGCACTTGTCAGCTGGGTCTTTCTTCCTTTGCCACCTTGTTTTCCGCAGATACCAGCTGAATGTGCTTCTCCTTGCTTGCCCGTTTTGCTCTTCCCTTGTTCAGGCTGTGGCTTCCCGCCTTCTGTTCTGGTTGCGTGGCCTGGAGGTGCTGTCAGGATCAGGCTGTCCTGTGTTGTGGTCCCTTGCGCTGGACTGCTGCTCGTTCTCCCTTCCCTTCCCTTGGAGGGTTGCTCCAGGTCAATCTGGACAAGTTGTGCGGCTGGAGCTGGAGCGGGCAGCGCTGGGATTGTTTGGGTGGTGACAGAGAGGAGCGGACAGTGGGATGTGGGAGCTGGCTGGACGCCAGAGGGTGCAGGCTGGTGTCAGGTCGGAAGCCACTGGAGATGCACGGAGAGGGGAGAGTGAGTGGTGTGTGTGTGGTGGGGACACACGCTCCACTAGTGACCAGCCCGGCAGCTGGGACCGAGCCCTGATTTGCTCTTGGGCAGGACTTGGTTGCACACCTGCTGCAGCGTGAAGGGGGCCTTTTGTGCATGCCCAAGAGGCTCTTTCTGACACGGGCAAGCATGGAACTTCAGAAAAAGCTTCTGCTGCAGATTCTCCCAATTCTGTCTCTAGAAATCTGCCAGGTCAGCTTCCCAGGGGCTTTGCAGTGTCCTCGGAGAGCCTCTCCTTGTCCTTGGGGAAGGTGCTCCCTTCTTGGGCCCTTTTCTGCTGTGCCGCTGGCACTGGTGAGCGGCACGGAGCCTGTTTTTGTGAGTGGCACCCCTTGCTCCTGGGAACGGCAGATTGCGGGGCAGCACAACAAAAAACTGGGAGGATTTGAAACTGGCACGAGTGTGTGTGTGAGAGAGAGAGGGACTGCGTGGGCGAGCACACCCCACAAGCTGAAGGGGGTCTCCAGTTTATTTAATGTCGTGCAGGTGGACTAGACTAGGGGAAGACTAGACTAGAGAGGGGAAGCTTTGGAGGGGCTTTGCACCTTTGGGGCTCAGTCCTTGAATTGAGCAGAGGGAGGGTCTCTGCTGACTGACTCTCCTGATGCCCCCTTCGGCCCTTGTGCAAGAGCTGATAGATGGTCCTGTTTCTCCGGACAGAGGTCTTGCGTGGCCCAGGAGCGTGGCCTGAGGGTCCCTGCTGGTGTCCCACCTTTCCAAATACAGTGATAGTGGCATTTGTGAAATCTTTGTCCTGTGGATTTTTTTAAAAGCACCAGACTGTACCAGAGCAAACCCCAAAACATTTTGACAAAGCAACAGCATTACATTCTGAAATCCAAGAGCCCCAACGGAAGAGCCGGCTGCACATCTGCAGTAGCAAGAGAATAGATATGGTGAGAAGCAGACTTGGAAGAGGGAGCTGAAAGAGTCCAGCTCCTGCCAAGGAAGCTGCTCTCAAGTCCTACAGGAGGGGAGGCCATGATGGGGGATGGGGGTGTCCCTGGGAAAGTCACTGGTGTGTGGAGGGGCTGTGCAAGAGCCCAGCCCTGCCTGCTGCCTTCAGTGAGCGGTGGGCTCCTTGGAGGACAAAGTCCCCTTGCCACCCCAGTGCTCTAACCTCTTATGGGGTAGAAGTGAGGTGGAGGCCTCATGCACCTGTGGCAGGAACACACCTTCTCCATTCTGGGTGGAGGGAGTCGGGGCTTGTGGTCTGCAGGAGGAGGCTTGCAGCGGCCATGGCTGACGGTGCTTTCCTGAGGAGGAGAGCCAAGGACGCCCTGCAGTTTTCTGGTGGGCGCAGTGGGGCTGCCTGAGGCTAGGAGTGGAGGAGCACCTGAGGCTGTGTGGGAGGTCAGTGGGTGTCGGAAAAGTTGGGAATGGGGGTTCATGGTGCAGGACAACGGTCTGTTCCTGACTCTGCGCTACCTCTGGGCCCCAGTTATGGGGCAGTAGTGGGGGAAGGGTCTGCCTTCTCTCTTGTTTGTGGGGCACTCGTCCCTCTTGTCTTCCAAACTGGGGCAGCGGAAGGGTCACTGTGGGAAAGGGCCCTGCATGGGCAGGATGCAGCCAGCCTTGTCTTTCACTCTTTGGGGTTGGGGGCTCATGTCTGCGGAGGGGAGGAGAGGCCTGGAGGCAGTGGCAGAGCAATACACACCTGTCTCAGGTGGGGCGTGAGGGGGCCATTTGGGGGTGCCCATCCATTCCAGCCCCTGCATGCCCCTCTTCTCACGGTTTCTGTTTGCTTCCTCATTGTCCACATTGCTCTGCTTCAGCAAAGCCTTGGTTCTTTCCCCAAATGCGCAGGGGGGCATTTTCTCTCGGAACCTGCGGGTGTGTGGAACCAGAGCTCTGCTTAGGGGTAATGGGCCCTTGAAAGGGGGCCTGGGTGAGGCTTTTCTCCCCCGCCCCGTGCCAGAGAAGGGCTTTCTGTGGTAGACCCAGCTCAGGCCTGCCTCTGCCTCTAGCACTAGGCAGATGGGCTTCCCTTGAGTGACCTCCGCTCCTGCCATGTGCCCCGTCCCTGCCCCCAAACAGCCCTTTCCCCAAACAGGACCTGCTTGCTGACCAGTCTCCCCCCTCGCTTTCCCTCCAGTTCCCCACCCGAGTGGCTTGCTGCACCAGAGGTTGCCAAGGACGCCTGTTTCTCTGCGGATCGTGGCCCCACTGCCTTCGTAAGAGTCGGAGAGCTGCAGGCTGGGGTTTCAGCCCGTGGGGCAAGCCATGGGGAGGTTCAGCCCCCCCAGGACTGGGACGACAGCTTTGACGCCTTTGCCACCAGCAGACTCCGGCCAGAAGCTTGGAGGGATCCCCCCCAACCCCCGGGTGCCTTTCTGGACAGTGTTGCTCCTGCTGGTGGTGGGGATGGAGCAGACCCTTGTGAGGGCGAGGGGGAGCCACAAGGCCATGCTGGCTGCAAGGAAGAAGTGCCCTCTCCGTCCCTCTCTGAGGGGGGGCTGGTAGAGCACTTTGGGGAGCAGCAAGAGGGGGGGCCTGAGGAGACTGTGCTGGCCCAGGGCGCAAGGCTTGCCCTGGGAGCCTGCAAGGAGCCCTCAAGGACAGGAGATGCTTCAGGATCCAAGGGGCCAGGAGAGAGCCAGCCCCATGGAGAGGAAATGGCTTCTGCTGGTGCCCGGCAAGGTGGGGAGCCGGTCCTGCCTGTTGGGACCCTCAGTGACACACTCTTGGACTCGGAACTGGCACGTGGCAGGGCCGTGGAGGATGCTGCAAGCAGGCCTACCTTCTTGGAGGTGGTCTTTCCGGAGGGAGAGGGGGAGGAGGAGGAGGAGAAGAGCACCCCAAAAGCAAGTGCCTGGGAAGAACCTGCCTTGGAGCTGCCTAGGGAGGGCCCGGCTACCAAAGCAGAAGCAGGGAGCAACTCCTGGGCTGACCTGCAGAGCTGGGAGTTGGGCAGGCCAGAGCAAAGCGCCAGCCTGATGTCAGCATGCTCTGGGCACCGTGAAACCCCGCCAGAGCCAGGCTGTAGCACGGAGGGTGGAGAGGGGCAGGTGGGCAGGGGTAAAGTGGCTGAGCCCCCTCCTCCAAAGCCTCCCAGAAGGTTCACCCCCCTCTCACTGGAAGAGGAGGTAGGCAGGGTGGTGGGGGGCACGCAGGTGGAGTGTCAGCCCCAGGAGAAACCAGCAGAGGAGCCTTGTCAGCAGGGCCCCCCCTTGGGCCAGGCGAGCTCCCTGATGCCAACAGTGATAATTAGAGCCAGCGGAGAGGATGCTGGCCCTGGCACGGAGGGCTTCGGAGTGTGTGCCGAAGCAGAGGAGAATCCCAGGCCAGTTCATGAGCTGACAAGCCCAGCTGTTTCTTCTGGGGATATCCTGCTGGTGGCAAATGGGGGGGCTGGGCAGCCTGTGACTTGCCCTCCAAATGCCCCAGAGCAGGCCGGCCATCAGGAGGGTGGGGAGCCCAGCAGCCCTCCATGGGACACTCTCCAGCCTGCCGAATTCCCCAGGCAGGTCCCGGTCCAGACAGCGCAGGAGCTCCCCGGGCCAGGGGCGGCAGGGGCCAGGCCCTCCCAAGCTCTCCAGGAGTCTACAGCCAGCCCTTCCACGTTCTGGACAGCCTTGCAGGAGCAAGTGTGGCTGCCTCAGGACTGTCCAGACTGGCAGCCTGGCCTTGGCAAGTCCACATCCAGGCAAGATCAGGGCGACGCCTCCCAATCGGAGCCCGCGGGAAGGAGCGCTACCCAGATGCCTCCTCCTGGCCTGCCTTCAGCAGAGAGGACACTGAGGAAAAGAACGGGGGGCAGCTTCTCCGGGGGGTCGGAGCTCTCGTCCAGCTGGTCTGAGGATGGGGTGACGGACTTCAAGTTGGCCGCTTTCTGGCAGACTCCTGGAGGAGGGCTGAGCAGCACGTGTGACCCACTCATGACGCCAGGCAACCCCTTTGCCTCCTTGCCTGGCCCTCCTGCCAAGAACAATCCTTTCGTGGAGGAGCGTCCATCTGTTCTTCCGGCCCCCCTCGAACTTCCAGGCCTCTTTCCTGCCAGCAAGTTGGAGGTCCCCGACCTGCATGACCCCCAGCCCTTGGCCGCCTCCACTCCCTCGGTTGGAGCAGCCCCTCACCCTGGGGGATTTGAGCTCCCCTCTCCCATTGTGCAGCTTGCCTCCAGCGGGGGGTCTGCTCGGCCCTCGCTCTCCGGAATGGCCTCGGCTCCTTCAGTCCTGCCAGCGGAGAAGCAGCCAGCAGAAGAGGGGCTTCCCCAGCAGATGACCAGCAGGTGAGCATCCAGGGAGAGGCTCCTCTGTGTATGTCTGTGTGTGAGAGTGTGTGTTTTGAGACACCCAGGGAAACCGTCATGGAAAGTGCCTTGGTTGGCATCCTGCAGAAGAAGCACCACCTTTCCTGGCCCCCACTCCATCCTTCCACGCATGGTGGGTTGGCATTCCTCCTCCATTGCTCCTTCAGCCTCAGCTTGGGCACATTTCCCTGGATGGCACTTTTGCGCTGCATGCAGAAATGTCTTCCACAGTCCACTGCTTCGCATGCCTCGGAGTGAGTCCAGTGGTGCAAACCAGACCCAGCATCTGTCTTCATGCTTCTCCTCTTGGTGTGCAGCATCCAGGGAAGGGTGTCCTGTGTCAGATCAGGGAGCTGGGCATGGCTGTTCCATGTCCATACAGGATTATATGCAAAGGGAGGATGTTGTGCATCATTTCACCCCCTTCCGGTAGGAATTGCTGAGAACTGGTTTTTAGTGGGTGCCTCCATCACAGAAGGAAGACCCTCCCCAAATTTCATACTTCTAGGTCTAGCAGTGTTGGTGGAGCGCTGATGAGTCAGTGAATCAGTGACTTCTATCTTCTCTATATACAGGGTGACTGAAAAGTAACTCCCTCTATTGTAATTTATAAATTCAGTGGTACCTTGTAAGACAAATGCTTTGTAAGACGAATTAAAATTTCTAAGGAATTCTGCTTTGTGAGACAAACAGTTTTGGCAGAGTTTGGCAAACAGTTTTCCAACGAAAATTTGTTGTAAAATAAACAAATTGATGGGTCTGCATTTTGAGCAACAGCAGGAGGTTGTAGAATCGTATGATCCTCGAGTTGGAAGGGACCCAGTGGATCATCTAGTCCAACCCCCTGCCTGTAGCAGGAGATCCTTGTCTTGTGGGGACCCAGGTCTCAAACCCTGGCCTGCTGGTTAACAGGCACATTGTCTTAACTACTTGGGAGGAGAATCATCTGCAGAGGAGGAGGAGGAGGAGGAGGAATCCCTCGCATGGGATGAAGGACATTTGTAAATATTGGGAAATGGGGCAAAATTTTGTAGAAAAGCACCACCCAACTAAGGCTGTAGCAGTGCGATCTGTTGAATGACACGCAATGTCACATTTCCGTGAACTCCTCAAAAGGAGATCAAAGCAAGAGTCATTAGAGGGTTCTTTGTTAGATGCTCAAAAAGACACCAGTGACTCTTAGTGAAAATTAGTCCTCCTTGGCCACAGTGGTTTTTCTTTTCTGTTTTACTGTACATTATATTATAGTGTTTTTATTAATATTACAGTAATTGTATTCTGTATTATATTACAGAGTTTTGTCATCATTTTTATGAATATTTTTGAGTTGTGGAACCCATTGTCTGAGTTTCCATTGTTCTCTATGGGAAAATCCGCTTTGTAAGAAGAACGCTTTGTAAGACAAACCTGCTTCCAGAACGAATTATGTTCTTACAAGGCACCACTGTATTTTAAAACGGGGTGACTAAGTAAGTGCAGGATTAGCCATGTTAACCCCTTGCCAAGGTTTCTCTTGGTGAAGTGCTGGTCAGTTAATAATTTGAGAGCTGTCAAGATGGAATGTTGTTAAAAGGTAACCAGATGAGAAGACTTCAGTGTCCAAGGGACAGAAAGAGAAGGCATGAATCCTGTCTGTGCTTACCTGGGAGTAAAGTCCATTTAAATCAGTAAGATGTGCCTAGGATTGCACAGTTAGTATCTTTTTTTGCAAATCCAAACTTCTTGGAGACTTTTTGAGCAGTGCTGCATGGAGTGATGAGAGGGGCTGTGCCACCTCTTGGGTCAGAGCCCTTGGGGTTGGAGGGGGTTGGAGGATGCAGGGGGTTGCAGGGGGTTGCAGGGGGTTGCAGGGGTTCCAGGGGTTGGAGGATGCCGGTGGGTTTGGCAGGAGGGCTGCCTCTTTCTGTCCCTGCTGTGGCGTTGGCACTGCCAGCCAGAGCATGAAAGGAGCCTCCCCTCAGCGGTGTAGGGGGTTTGTGGTGTGGAACTGGGAAGCTCTCCCACCCCAGGTGTTCTCTTGGGTGCCCTTTGCATGCTGAGAGGCGGAGGGGCTGCTGGCCTGGAGGGGAGACGGAGGAAAGGCCTGCAGAAGTGAGGCTGTGGGAGGGGAGCACGGAGAAGAGTACTGTCCGTGCAAGCAATGCTTCAGAAATGCCGCTGCCACAATAACGGAGACAACAGGAGCAACAGAAAAACAGATGGAGTCAGGCGAGAAGCAGCAACAGTCTGGAGACGCCCTACGGAAGCAGACGGGCACTGGCTCCCTTGGCAGGCAGTGCCGGCTCCTGGGGGGCACAGCTGAGGAAGGTGCTTGTGGCCCCCCCATACAGGGTGCTGTGTGTGTCTGTGCCCTGATGCAGAGTTCTCAGGCAGGCCCATGAATGAAGAAGAGCCCACCTAGTGTGTGTGTGTGGGGGGGTCCCCTCTCAGTCCATGGTGTCCATGATGTCCGTCTCGCTCAACCGGCACTGCTCGTGGGTTGTGTCCCTCGGCTGAAGCAGGTGCTGATGGGTGGGATGGATGCAGCACCATCACCATCCCTACATTCAGGGGCG
Source organism: Cryptoblepharus egeriae (assembly GCA_030015325.1). NCBI lineage: Eukaryota > Metazoa > Chordata > Lepidosauria > Squamata > Scincidae > Cryptoblepharus > Cryptoblepharus egeriae. Next base: position 492,597 of record JAREYC010000007.1, read on the forward strand.
TACTTAGGTCATTTGATACCTGGAGCCCACAATTTTTTGACAGTTTAATTATTATCAGGATGAATTACGGTAATACAATTAATTAGATATTAATTAATATTTTCATATTTATAAAATCACATTACCAATTGAGCCTCTGTTTTATTCTTTTGGGGGATGGGTGAGGCTGCCTTCTGGAGAACTTCTTGAGCTCCACTTTCACTTGATTGGGACTATTCTGGTGGCCTTGCATTCCTCTGTGCCTGACCCGAACACAAGCCGAGGCACCTTTGCTTACTCATGAGTAAATGTCGCGGAGTAGCTCAGTTCGACTTTCCCTAGGGTTCAAGGCAATTATCAGAAACTTCCTTTTGGGTTGATTTGTGGGGGCTGCATACGTTGGATCAGGACCATTCTGGGGGCATTGAATGCCCTTTCCAAGGCACAGCTGCCTACTCATGAGTAAAGGCACAGTATAGCTCAGTTTCACTTTCCATAGGGCTTCATGCATTTTTTTAAAGTTTTTGTCCATAACTTTTGATAGGAAGGAGCTATTTTAAAGCTGTTTTTTGCACTGGATTCTATTGGAGAATTTGCATCCAGTGGTTTATGACCTGTTTGGTTTATTCCAAATGATTGTAGTGGTTTTAAGTACTTTTGTGATTTTGGTCCCCCCCGATGTGTCACCCCCCGATGCCGGTACTCCAGCACTCCTAGGGATGCCACTGCCTACACTTCACCAGGAAGATGAATCCTGCCCACCGGCACGCAGCTCAAGGCCTTTGAAAGAAAGTGGGGCTGAAGCAGGATTTGAAGGGAGCAAAAGGTGCCAGTGTGTGGGCAACAAGCACAGCACGGCAGGCACTGGAGCCCCAGGTGTTGTGGCAGGAGGCCAGGGCTGAGAAGGTGAGGGGCTGGTGCTGTTCCAGAGGGAGCCCTTTCCTTTGGTGCTGTTGGAGAGAGGGGGCCAGGAGGAACTGATCTGTCTTGGGGGGGGGGGGGGGACAGATTTCTAATTGATGATGATGTCCACCTTTGAGTCTGGAAAATGTTTTGAAGTTGGCCCCAGGAGTGTTTCCAGAGTAGAAACATCTTTGTTGCAGAGCAGCCCTGAAATCTGCAGAATTTGAGGCCAAATCTTAGTTTGTGGGACCATCAAGTGGGAAAGTCTGGAGACCTTCCTGGGGCTGGGAAGACAACTGGAGAATGGATTTGGGGGCCTGTGTTGGTTTCATTCCACCTAAATCTTTGCTTTTTGTGACGTGCCATAGTGAGTTCTTTGGACTCACTTGAGTGGACGTTGTTAAGTGTTGGATCTTCAGTGTTAATGCCGAAACTGGGGTGAATCCTGACACCTGGTGGAATCGCCCTGTCGGGAGTTGCATTACACGACTTGCGTGCAGAGGGCAAGGGGGAACGCTGGGGAGCTGAAAGCAGCAGGTTTTCCCTTGAGGAGTACAGAGAGAGCCTGCCTAGAAGTCTTCAAGTTCTCTCTTCCTGGCCCCGTCTTCGGATACCTTTGGGTGCCTCTCCTTTTCCCCGGTGTTGCCAGGGAAGGTGACTGAGGGCACCATCCTAACCAATTTAGGCCGGCACACCTCGTCCATCTTCCTGTTCCCATAATGGTGTGGGGAGGCTGGCACATGTCTGTGCACTGGCTTAATCCCCCATCAGGAGTGGTGCAGAAGTGCCTTCTGTTTTTGCAACACCCCAAGACCAGCACAGGCTCGTGCCAGGACCAGAGGTTAGGACTGAGCTGTCAGTTGCAGCCTTAAATAAAAGGTCTGCAACTGGCAGAGGGTGGTAGATGGTTGCCGGTGGGCATAGAGAAAGTGGCTCACGTATGACTGTTCACAGCTTGCAGGTCTTGGTTGGTTGAGCTTTGGATGCACAAAGAGGTGTGTTCTGGTGGGGCTGTTGCTGGATCTGGTAGAGAGTTTAACTGGGGGAAGGCCCCGATACTGTGCGTGGAGCAGTTTCTCCGTGCCACATCCACGCCACTGTTGTGGAGTTCCTTTTCGCAAATGGCTTGTGCACTGAGCACTGCCCTTGGTTTCTGATGCCGACTTGGCACCAAATACCCTGTGGGTCCTTTTGGTGGGGAGGGAAGACGGCTCTTTCTCTGCCTTGCAGAAAGCAGGTCACTGCAGTCTCTCGGAGCTTATCCTGCAACTGAAAAGCGCCTGCAGCGCACAGACTCAAATGGCTTCATTGGTTTTGGGCTGCTGAAGTGCAGAGAAGGTTGACGTTCCTGGTCAGCAGGCGGTGCTGTTTCTGTACGGATCGCCGCCTTCTGTAAGGTGTCTGAAGCGTGGTGGGGGAATGTGCTGCCTCCAGAAAGTTTTGTCCCCTAGTGGGTGTGCTGGGGGGAGTGCTGCGGGGTGTGCAGCCCGCTCCCTGCACTCCCTTGTGCCTCTCAGGGGCTGATGGCAAGAGCATGAGACTCCCAAGAGAGCACTTTCCATAAAAGAGCTGGAGGAAGGGTGAGCAATGGAGGGACCCTCCTTGCAGATGGGACTGAACTATTCCAGCTGAAGGGAAGCAGGCAGGGCTTCAAGACTAGCAGCTTCAAGACTGTCCTGTCTTCAAACTGGGCAAACTGGGAATGTGCCATGGCCAGTGGGGCTCAACATGAGTGGCACTTACTGCATTAAGATTTTTTTCCTGCCCCCATCAAGGATTCCACAACGGCCCTTTTGCTTGTCAGGGCTTTTGCAGGGATTATGTGCCAATGAGACAGTAGCCTGGGGGGGGGGGGGTATCCGGTGGTGGGATTCAAATAAATTAACAGCAGGTTCTATGTCCTAATAACCTCAATTAACAACAGGTTCTATGTCCTAATAACCTCAATTAACAACAGGTTCTATGTCCTAATAACCTCAATTAACAACAGGTTCTCTGTCCCATTAGTAACTGGTTCTCAGAACTAGGTGCTCATTAGCAAAGGGTTCTACAGAACCTGTGAGAACCCCCTGAAGCCCACCACTGGGTGATCCCCTCTCTTAGGTTCTTTATACCCCCCTTTCCTGAGCAGGGACATCAGCCTAATGCTATTGCTTGTTTCTTGTAGTCCACACGTGGTGAGGCCCATCAGCACTCCTGTGCCAGAGACCGCCGGGGCGGAGGAGGCATCGAAGCACCAACAACCCAGCCTGAACACCAGCCGGAGTCCTGTCCTGCCTGGTCAGCAGAGACCCAAGCCGAGCGGTGTTGAGTCCACAGCGCCAGTTCTGCAGCTGGCCAACGCAGAGCCCAAAAGGGTAATGGGGTGGGCAGAGGTGTCGGACATTTATTTGTTTAATGTATTTAGTTAGTTCGGGATGTATACTTGCATACATGCATACTTTGCCTTTCTCCCCAAAGGGCACCCAAGGCAGCTGACAATCAAGAATGTATACAATTAAAAAATTATTTATTACCCTATTTTATTTTTAGTGGAAGATCATGAAGACCTCATGTTGCCTTCCTAGGAAGGCCTTGGAGTGCCTGGGATAGCCCAAGGAAGGCCCTTTCTTGTGGTCCTTGCATCCAGGGCTGCTTCTCCTAAGCTGGATGCTGCATGTCCTCCACCTTCCCTCCTAGCACTGCAGGCAATTGTTAACTTTCTCTTTTTTGGAGTTGTTGTCTCTGTAAATGGAAGGAAGGAAGATGAGAGCGCTAGAGATTGATTCTGGACATGTCCCGTTCTTCTCTCCGCATCTTCCGTTGACCGGCATCTGAGCAGTGTGTACAACTGCAGCCCTGCGTCTCTGGGCACGAGAGCCGGTCTGTCTACCGAGATCTCTCTCCCTGCCCCCAAGAGTTCCAGGGCAGGCTTAGGCTGAGTCTGGTGCCCTGTGGGAGGACTAGGACTCTGGACTTGCCGTATTCAGGAGGAAGCCATATGGGCAAAACATCCAGACTGACAAGAGAGGCGGAATAAACCAAGTCCAAAGACCTTCCCTGTCTGGGTGGATTAGAGTGGGTCTTCTAAGCCTCCTTACTGAGCAGTGGGGAAGGCTCCCCAGAGTAGCTCCAAGAGGTGCCAGTCTGCCCTGGTCAACTTGCTCTCATTGCCAAGAATGACTTGCTGCTACACAATCAGAATTCTACCTCCCTCCTCCCCAAATTCAGCCCATTAGGCCTAGGTCAGAGTGAAGCCTGGTGAAGCTCCAGTTCTGCACGTCTCCTTGCCACTTGGGGCCTTGGCTCCTTCTTCTGGCAAGGCAGGAGTCTCAGAGGGCCCTGTTCCTCACCACCATGTCATCTCTCTGCTTCCAGGACCCTGCTGGACTGGACCCTTCAGCCAAGTATTATCACCTGACCCACGAGGAGCTGATCCAGCTGGTTCTGAAGCGGGAAGCTGAGCTGGGCAAGAAGCAGGAGCATGTCCAGGAGCTGGAGAACTACATTGACCGGCTCCTGGTGCGCATCATGGAGCAGTCCCCCACCCTTCTGCAGATCCCCCTTGGAAGAGAGCCAAAGATTGGCAAATAGCTTCCCTTCACCTGCCACAACCTCCCCCCATTTGCCTCCCCCCATGGCTCCTTTTCCTTGCTTTGGACTACAGGGAAGAGACAGTCCACTGAGTGCTCTGTGCTCCCCACCCATTTGACCACTGGCTGGTGTGGCGTGTGGTCTCCATCCACCCAGGCCCACATCTGCACAGATGCTGAGAGTGCAGCTGGACTTGCATGACTACCTATGGTTTGGTGCCACAGCCTCACACTGGCTGGCAGGGGCCTCCAACTTTTCCTCTTCCCAGCCTGGTCCTGTTTCCCAAGGACTGCTCAATGGCTGCCTCCCTTCTCCCCCCCCCCCCAAACACCAGACTGTCCAGTCCGTCACTTGTCCAACTCATTTGCTGGCTCTGTCAGCTGGCAGTGCAGACCTGGGTCCAGTCTTCTGGGTCCAGGCTGCCTGACTGTCGCTGGTTGTTTGATCCCCTTAGTCCTTCCTATTTGTTTTTGGTGATGGGTTTTTCTTGTGGGTGGGTGGTGGGGGGAGATACCGATTCAGAGGGAGCTCATCCATCAGAATTCCTCTGTGACTGAGGAGACACACTTTGCAATCGATTCACTCCAGCGTAACCCCTCTTATGGGGGATCTCAGTGTTACTTGGGGTCTACCAGCTCCTTGCCTGATGGGCCCTTCAGGTCCGTACCAAGCATCCCACAGCCCCCAGGGCTGACCTGCCCTGACCTCTTTGTAGTGCTTTTCTCTGGAGTCCCTTGTGGCTCATTGTTCTCTGTGGTCTTGATCCAGGGGGGCCAAAAGTCTTGGAGTCCTTTGTCTGCCCAGGTCCTGCTGCTGAGTTCCCCCCTTCGTGCTGGTGCAGGGAAGCTGCCGCCCACCTTGGGCGTCTTTCCTTTTCCTCACTTCCACACTGGAAGGTGGGCTGTGGCAGGAAGGGAGTAAATGTGCATCAGTGGGATCCTAAAGTGTGGCATTCTCTGTCTCCAACACACTCCTCTGCAGTGATAATCAGGAAACAATGTGCCTTTTTGTTTGTGGAAGGAAAGGTGCTTCCGAAGCAGTCGGTCCTTCAGCCTCATCTCCTTTCTGTGCTCTGCTGATCGTGCAGCCCCCTGCAGAGGTTTGGCCAGGATGAGTGGGCAAGTAGCAGTTGGCCAGTGGGATGCTTCAGATGCAGGTGATGTGCTGAAGATCCTTAATGGGAGCGGCTCCTGAGGGGTTCCCTGTGGTCAGGGGCATGATGGGGGCCAGGAGGGGCCATGTGAGGATGCTCAGCCTGACAGCTCTCCTCTTGCCTTCCTTCTGGACCTCTGGCAGTCTGCTCTCAAGGACATTTCTCAGGGTGGCTCCAGTTCACAGAACCAAATAGTCTGGGCAGCGGCCCGCTTCTGAGCCTCGCTGCTCTTCCCTTGGACCTGTTGGGACCCTGGAGGTTCTGCATCCCACAGGTGGATCTTGTTGCACTTGGAGGTGGCATCATTTTCCAGGAGTTCTTGTCGTCGTCCTTGTGAAAAGGGCTGGGTGAGCACTGCTCCCTTGGGAAGCAGGAGCTCTCTTTCCTGCAGCCGGCATGAAGGTGTCTCCAGGGCCCAGCTGGCCGTGGTGTCCCCTGTTCCTGTGTCACTGGCACTAACCCTGCTTCTGAGGAGCCCTGCCCTCAATTGACTGGCATGACGCACAGGCATGAGATGGTCTCAGGTGGGCCTTCCTTCCTTGGTCTCCCTGGAAGCAAACCTGGCTATCTCTCCTTGCAGACCATCTCCCTTGCCCCCAGAGTCTGGTTCCTGATGCCATCAGGTTCTCTTGGCCCCGGCCTTCTTCCAGGGACCAAGATTGGTGGGGTGCATACAAGGCACCATTTTTGACTTGGCCTTTGTGCTCCTGTCTCATGCCAGGCTGTGCTTCTTCCACGGAAAGTTTGCCCAGCAAGGAAAGTTGATGATCTGGGAGTAGTGGAGGCTTCCCTGAGAGTCTTGGGGTGCCAGAGTGGCTGAACACACAGAGCAGGCAGGTGATGTTTCTGGCTTGTTGGTGCAGGAAAAGCACCAGCCAAACTTCTTTGGCTTTTCCTGACATGTTGGCCGACCTGTGAAGCTCTCTGGCTCTCTTCTGGAGATCCTAAGCCAGACCTCTGGCCTCCTGTGTCGTCTCTGGCTCCTGCATCCTTGTGTCATGTGGCTTGTCCCAAGATGTTCAGTCCCCGAACATCACAAATCTGAATACCTCGAGGAGCTCTGCAAATAAGTCTGATGATACTCTGCAGGTGCTGAAGCTGTGAAAGGGTGACCACAGTCCTATGGCTGGGGGGGTGACTTGTGTATGGAACCTGTGGGCTTGTGGGGTGGGCTCCCTGTGTTGAGATGTCATGTTTGCTGCCTCCAGCTCGCCTTCCATACCTTCCATTCCCCCTGAGCCAGGCACCTTCCAGCCACAGCTTCTTGTCTTCCAGCGGTGACGCCTCTCCTCTTGCACCGAGGCACGTTTCCTGTGTTATCCTGGGTGAGCCCATTTGGCTTGCGTTGCTTTTGATGACTCTTCGAAACTAGACAGCAAAGGAGCTGGATCTGGGCCACCCCACCGTCAAGATGATCAACAAACAAGCCTTGCCTGACACACTGTGCTAATCTGTCCACCGAATGCGTGCGTTGGGGAGCGTGGGGGGGACGGACGGAGAGTGTGCATGTCCACCCAGGGGCCTGTGCGTCTTGTCTCCCTGCACCTGGTGCTGGGGGGGGGGGGGGGAATTGGTTCTCACCAGTATTAAAAGGATTATTGGGTGAAGTTTATTGAAAAAGAAACTTGTTATGTTTGAAGCACTTTAAAGAAAACAAATAAAGGTGGTTACTTTGTTGCGAAGACGTTGCTGGTTATTTGCATTTTTCTTCCTGCTCAGTTCCATCGCCTGCTCGCCACGCACAAAGCGCCTGCTTTGTGGCACTAATTCCCCAGTTGTGGGAACCCGGAGAGGGATGTGTGAAGGTGCTGCTTGGTGGCCTGGCAGGCTCCCTTTGAAGCAGGGGCAGCAGCCTGGCCCTGGAGGCAGGAGCCCTGTGCCCAAGGAAACTGATCCTGGGGTCCTCATGACTGGGCACATTCTGCAGGGGAAGGTGGGCTGCTTGTCAGCAGGGCTCTCTGCACACCTGTCAAAACATGGGTAGGGGATACTCCTGAGGAGGGGGATCTGCTGTCTCCAGACAAAGAGGCCATGCAGTGTTCTGCAGGCAGGCTGAGGGTGGGCAGATATTTGGCTAGTCTGGGGGGGACCGAGCCTCCCGAACGGGGATGCTGCTCTGGCATCCAGCTCTGTGTCACCCCCTCGTCTTGACCACCTGTCTTCAAGGCTGGCTTTTCTTTTGGTATGTCTGTTTTAAATTTGCGGGGGCAGCTCAGCTGCCCATCCAGGGATCCAGGCGGCCTCGTCTCGACTTTCCTCTTCATCCCCCTGGATTATCTGCAGCTCTGACACCTGCTTCGGCATATCACGGTGAGCCCACTGGCACCAACACATCCGGAGGGAAGGGGGCAGCTTGTCAGTCAGGGTGACTGATCTCTGCTAAGCCCAGCATCTGAGAGAGAGCTGGTTTGGGCAGACCTGCTTTCTGGCGGGACGGATGAGGAACTTGCACCAGCCACAGGCGCCTGCTGTGCAGAGACCGGAATCACACTCTGAGCATCCACAGTGCGTGGCATCTGCGTGGTGCTCTCCCAATGTGCCAAGTGCTTCCTGGGCATTGATGTGCTCCATAGAACCAGCACTTGGTGAGGGGAGGAGGATGGAGCTGGGACTGCAAGGGGAGAAGGGGCAACCGAAGTGACATTTGAGACGGGAAGTCCTCCCTTGGGGCTCAGTCTTGTAGCCACTCAAAGTCCCTCAAACAGTTGAGGGTCAACTTTTATACCTCCAATGGCTGCCTTTGGAGTTGACAGTACTTCTGACTTCAGCAATTCCAAGGTTGTCCCCAGAACATCTCCCTTTTCTCCAACTTGTGAGAATCTCATATAAGAACCAAATAGTTAGTTTATTTTCCATTCTTATACCACCCTTTGTCCAAAGTTCAGAGAGGTGCACAAAGTTCCTCCTGTCCTTTTGTCCGCACAACAACCTTGTGAGGCTGAGAGGGAGTGACTGGCCCAAGGTTCACCCAGGTGGGATTTGAACATGGATCTTCCATACCTATTTCCCTAATCACTAAGTGAATCTATATAGCCGACTTCTTCAGCATTATCCTATCTCGTGCTCCGGTGTTCTGGATCAGTCACCCTATCCATGTTTTGAGTGACATTCAGGGCTGGCCTGTTACCTTCCCATTGAGATGGTTCCTTCTTGCATATTTCTGAACTTCTAGGTTGGCAGGATTTGGATGAAGGATGGGAGCCCACTCCGTTGTGCAGCACTTGGGTCTCGAAGTATCCACCTGCTGACCTTCAGGTAAACAAGCACAGAGGCTTTAACCACTAAGCCAGGCAGCCCCTACTCAGTGAATGATGCCTGGCTGCCTGGCCCCGCTTCAAAGAGCTCTCTGCATCCCTGCATCCTGTTGCCTTTCCCTTGTGGCCAGCCTTCAGAGAGAGACTGCCTGTAATAGTGCCATCCTGTCATACTATGCATCACTACTCAGAAGTAAGCCCCAGTATGGTCAGTGGAGCTCACAGAAAAGTGTTGATAGGGCTGCAGCCCTCAACCTAAAGGTGCATCCAGTCATTTGACTTGCAGCAGTTTGTTCCACTCAGATGTCATCACTGAAGAAGGATAAACTCCCCAAAATGTAGGACACCCAAGAAAAATGTAAGACATGATAAAATTAAAGCTAAAAACAGTCATATTTATCCTTTTTATGTGGTTAATTGAAGCACTATACTGTGAAATTTAAAATCTATAGATCTATCAGTCAATCGATCTATCTCCATGCTCACTCACTCACTCACTCACACTATCTATCTATCTATCTATCTATCTATCTATCTATCTATCTATCTATCTATCTATCTATCTATCTATCTATCCTGCCTTCCTAAAGGAAAGCTATCCAAGGTGGCTAACAGCATTTAAGCAACAGGATAAAGGTACAATTAAAAGCTAGATAAAAACAGTAAAAAAACTAAACAATAAAACAAAATTAAAAATTTAATTAAATTTAAAAATTTAATTAAAATTAAAATTTTTAATTTAATAAATTTAAAAATTTAATTACCTGCATCACAGAAGGAACACCCTCCTCAAATTTCACACTTCTAGGTCCTATGGTTTTGGCTGGGCATTGATGAGTCAGTGACTTTTCAGTTAGATATGTACAATTATATATGTACATCAACGCCCAGCCAAAACCACCGGATTTAGAAGTGTGAAATTTAGGGAGGGTGTTCCTTCTGTGACGGAGAGACCGAATGAGAAACGGTTTTCGGAAATTCCAACTGGAAGGAGTGAAAAAGGGTGCAGTGTGTTTTTGTCCTATACTCTCCATTACCCATTGCTGTACTTTACTACCCGCTGGTACCCTCTGGTGCACAGTGTCTACTGGTGCCCACCCTCCAGTGCCAACGCCCAGACCCCACAAATAATCTGGAGGTTTGCCTCCCGAAATGGTGGGTTCATTCTGCTAGTAATTTTTATATAGTTAGATAAGTTTATAACTTTATATATATTTAGGTAATAATAACTATATACTATATATAAAACTCCACCATATATATATAAAGCCCCATTATTTATATATATATAAATATATATAAAGCACTGAGACCAGGGCCCATCACTACACCTTGTGGCAAGGAGTTCCACAGGCCAATCACAGTGGAACCTCTTCTTTCCTGTGAAAACTACGAATCCCATGATGCTCTTCCCAGATGCCGCACTGACTACATTTCCCACAATGCATCCGTTCATGACGCCACACGCCGAAAACTACAATTCCCAGCATGCCCTGCGGCAGTTGCGGAGGGCCTCGACCAATCGGATAGCTAGGGCGAGAGGAGGGAACGACGCCGAACTGCGGAGGAGCCTCGGCTGTTCCAAGTTGGCTGTGAGGGGGATGGCGGAGAGCGCCGAGTACCCGCCCTTCCAGCTGGGGAAGTCCCGCTTCGAGCAGGTGAGGGCCGCGCTGAGGGGACAGCCGGTGAAGCGGCGCCGCTGAGGGGAAAGCTTAGTCCCGCCCCTCGCCGCCAGACTCGCGCTCTGATTGGTCTTCCGTGGCGTCACTCATCCACACGCCTTCCCGCCTTTTTCTGATTCCAAAATGGAGCTGTTTCATTGGTTGATACTGGCGCTGTGGGCGGGGCTTCGGGCTCAGGTTTGGTTCCCACAGCTGGGAGCTGGCGGCTGGCCAAAAGGGGCGTGGCCGAGGCGGGAGTGGGCGGGACTTAGTGCTCCCCCTGCTGGTGGACTGTAGAATGACAGCTTCTCAGCTCTGGAGAGCTGGTAGAGCCTCCACCTGCAGGAACAGTCTACCCGGAGAGCCTGCAGAGCAGGGGGGACCACCTGAGGCCCCTCTTTGGGTCAGGGCAAGGCAGAGGATGCTCCAGGGCTGTCCTATGCTCTGTCCAGACCTGGGGGGGCAGAGTGGTGGAGCCCCTCCTACCAGAGCCTTTGAAGAGCCCCACCACCCAGTGGAGTAGGTAGAGGGGGTCAGAGCAGTCTGTCTTGGAGGGAGCCTCCCCCCTTCGGAGCCATTCCAGGTTTTGCACCCCCTACCTGGAATGGCTCCGAAGGGGTGAGGCTCCCTCCAAGACAGACTGCTCTGACCCCCACTCTGCCTACTCTACTGCCGCAACCACAGTCCGAGGCACCAGAACACTCAACCCATGTGCTATGGAGAGGCTCTGCCTCCCCGTCTATCCCACCCATCACACATCCTCTGGTCTCCCTGCTTGCACAGGCAGGCAGCGCCCTTGCTCTTCTCGCAGGTCTCGGGTGAGGAGCAACTGCAACACCTGGACCCCCTATCACTGCCCTCTTCCTTCTTCCCGCTGGGTGGGCGCATCTGGCCACCGCACACAGCAGTGCATACAAGGCTGTCTTGGTTCATGTGCAACTGCTCTAGAGCAGTGGTTCTCAGACATTTCAACCCAGGACCCTCCTCTGACAATATGTTTGCAGCCCCCAGATGGGGGCTCCGCAGCCTCCGCAGAGGCAGCCATAGACCGGAATTCACAATCTGTTGCTCAGAATGCTTTGCAGGATTGTGGAGGACTGTGGGATTGAACTGCCGGAGTGGACGCAGCAGCAATCCAGAGCATCCTCCGCAGCGCTGCTGTCTGTGCAGTGCAGCGTCTCGAAGTGTGTGCAAAGCTTGCTGGAGATAAGTTGTCTTCAGTCCTCAAACATGCCTGTGAAAACTTGTGCGGAGCTGTGGAGAAGTCCTTCATCAGTTCATGCTCAAGGCCATTGATTCCCATGCCATGAAGACCTAGAGCACAATCCTAACCGTGTCCACTCAAAAGTAAGTCCCATTGTATACAGTGGGTCTTACTCCCAGGAAAGTGTCTTTAGGATTGCAGCCCTACTTGCTGCGTGTTGCATGAAAATATCCTGCAAAACAACCCTCCATAACAAGGAGGGTTTATGGAGAGGGTGTTGGTGGCCAAAGTTCAGTGGCGATGAGGGTATATAGGGTGTCTTGTAAATGCCACATTGCGTTCTGGTGCAGAAGTCACTGTGTTAGGAACCACACCTGAAACCCTGGGTAGAGTTTTGGTCATTTGTGATCCTGGAGGGAGCTTTAGGCATGCTCTCCATGAATTTATTCCTTTGGGGAGGGAGGACACGAGTAGTGAGTGAGTCAGTTTGTAGGAACATGTAGTGCAATCCTAAGAATGTCTGCTCAGAAGTAAATCCCAATGTGTTCAATAGTACTTATTCCCAGGAAAGTATGGTTCGGATTGTAGCCATAGTGTGGCTCTGCCTGGTGCGAAAGCCACAGGTGCTGTATGTTTTCTAGCTGTGGGAGGAAGCAGCATCCACGGTGCATGTTGACACTGACAACTGGGAAAAGTAAGAAGTGTGATTGCCAAGGGAGGTGGTGGACTCTCCTCATTGGGATGGATCTTCAAGCAGAGGCTGGACGAGCACATGTCAGAGATGCTCTAGGAGGATTTCCTGCTACAGGCAGGGGATTGGACTAGATGACCTTCTGGGTCCCTTCCAACTCTCTGATGTCCACATGAGAGTGCCGGACAGGTTGCCAAACAGCAGCATGAAAACGTGCTGAGGGGAAACAAGCAGAGGAGCTTGTATTGCTTGGGCCTCAAGGAGGATGTCTCCTCTGTCTCAATTCAGCATTTCCCAAAGCAAAGGACAGATGTGGGATGGGACATGCCTGGGGTTTGGATGCCAAGCTGAAGCTTCAGTTCTACATGGTAACCTCACTGGGTGACCACAGAGAACCAGAACTGTGGTTTGGCAACACAGAGAAACTTGCCCAGCTGGATCAAGCCCGGCATTGAACGTACAGTTCTCTGAGAGAGCACAGCTGTGATGTGGAGTGATTTAAAGGAACCCTCTTGTTGGGCCACACAGTCTGCTGAGAGACCACAAAGAAGACCCACCTCGTTGGCTTGTCATTTAGTCTGATCCTTGTGCCTTTGTGTCTTTGCAGACATCATTTTATGGACGATTCAGACACTTCTTGGACATCATTGACCCTCGCACACTCTTTGTCACTCAGGTAATGTGTGTGTGAGTGTGAGTGTCTCCCTGGCCTTGCCTCACCAGTGTTGCCGTCCTGTTCCTAAATACACTTCTGTAATTCCACAGTCTCTAATGGTGGATCTGAACCACTTTTCTGCCATTTCATGGTTACTCTGGTTTTGCTGACTTCCTTGAGCCTGCCTTCTCCCCACCGCTGTGGTCCTCACCAGAATCTCTCCTTTCTCCACCCTTCGTATCAGAAATCCTGCCCTTGATCTTCTTGACCCTTTTGCCAGTGTTAGCAGGCCTGGCCACTCTCTGGTGCCTGACTCTTTTCTTGACCCGGGAACCTGTGATTCTCCCCTCCGGTGCTTCCTAACCCTAACCTGTCCGGCATTTTCTCCATCCAAAGCAAATACCTGAGATTTTGGCCTGGACGCCTCCAAATTGTTCAGTGGATCAGGGACAGCAAGCGAGACTGTCATCATTCCCATCAACCTTTCTCCGTCTTAGTGCAGAGGTCTCTAAATCCTGGCTAGGGGGCCAGATGTGGCCCACAGTGAGCTTTGATATGGCCTGTGGCCAGATGCTTCCATCTGGCTCTCAGGCAAGCCTTGTAATCCTCTGGATCTGTCTCTAATACACTTTTCCCCAAATCCAGAGTAACTACAGGAGCACACAAGAGACTTTACTGCACCCATAGTTACTGCACCACCTAGTGAAAACCTATGGGAAATTCATATTGGAATCTAGACTAAGTTGTTCTTACACCAGAGCAAGGACTCCCCGTAGTTACTCTGGATTTTGCCCTTTTATATGTAACTTTATGTGAATTTGAAATGTATATCATTTTTCTGGCCCCCACTCCTGCCTAAAAGTTTGGACATCCCTGCCTGAGTGGAATTAATTACCCTTAACAGAATATTTCTGCAAAGGACACTACTGGACCCTCAAAATACTATTTTCCTCAGATTTAGGGCACAACCCTAACCAGTTTAGGCCAGCACACCTTACCCATTCCTGCATTGGGTGGGGAGGCTGCTGCAGTCTGTGCACTGGCCTAACCCCCTAGGAGTGGCTCAGAAGTGCTCTGCGCTGACCTAACCCGAGATTAGGATTGCGCTGTGCATCATTTAAAGAGCTGCCTAAAATCTTGTCCCAAATCTTTGTACATCAGTTAGATTGCACAGCAAGACATAGGTTTGCAGAGAAGGTATTGTATAGGACAAGTCTTCGCCTTCTCCCAAGTTTCTAAGCTTCAGAAGTGTTTGGGAGTCAGTTGGTGGGAGATGCAGGGAATCCTGAAGTGCAAGCAGAGCTCTCTTTCAGAAGATGGGCTGCCACAAGCCTTGCTTTGCTGGGGCTGCGTGTGGTGAGGACGGCAACTCTGACTCCACGTAGGGCATTGTTGTGCCCAGTATTTATCGGCTATTGCTGACCTTCCTCTTTGGGATGTTTAGATCTTCTTTCTGGGGTCTTGATTTGCCTTGGAAAGATCTTCTTTCTAGAGGCTGAATTTTGGGGGTTCTCTTTTTGGGGTCTGTTAACACGCAACTTGCCTTCAGCTTAGCTGCAGGAGGATGAAGGAGTCGGATAGAGCCAAAGGCTTTGTGGAATAGAGGCCTTGAGGAGGGATTTGAAAGGAGGCACCACAAAAGTGATCAGAAGGGAGCTGCAGAAACATAAGCAGCCAAGGAGAAAATGCAGAGGCATGTAAGGGAGCAGGAGAGCTTGGGGGGCTGAGAAGCGTGCTGGGATGGGCTCGGCACAGAAGGGGTTAGCCTTGGAGTGAAGCAAATGTGCGTGACTACGTCTCATATATATAGCAGGAACATGTTGCCTGGGCATCTTAACGTGTTTTTCTGTACTGCAGTCGAACAAATTCTCTTGACCTCCATGCAGTTGAGCTTGCAGACATGCTGGAGAGTTAGCACTTCACATTTCGTGTTTCTAAGAATAATTAGTTGCTTCTGTTTGTCGTTTATTATTGTTGATGTCTTTCAGTAAAGTTATCCCACTTCAATAATTAATTATTATTTTGTAGGCAAATGTGAGAATAATTCAAGCCAAGGTAGGAAAGCGGAGTCTTGGTTGCAACAGAGGATATAGATATAGTGAGCAGAGCAGAAACCTGGAGCAGAGAAAACTAGGGAGATACGCTATAGAAAAAATACGGCAACCCAGGCATGACATCCTCTGCTCTGCCTATTGCATTCCACCTAAGCAGGCATTTCCAAACTGTCTTCAAGGGAAGCCCTACACAGAACATATGGGATTGGCAGGTGTTGCGTGCCATCCCATAGGGACAGCATCTGGCTTTCTCCAGCAGGTAGGACTCACGTTTGTGCTTCCAAAGAGTGGATCCCTCAAATCTGTTGTGTGCAGCGCCCTCCTTTCTGCCCTTGCGACTCTGGAAGTACGCAAGCAAACTTTCTGAACCCATCAAGTTCCCCAGCCCTGGTAAAGTCTGTGCCTACAACCTGGCAGGTGTGAGACGGCAGTGCTTAAAATTAGGCCTTTAATTGCTTGTAATGAAACTGTGTTGGGGTAGCGGAGGAAAGCAGCAGATATTTTTGTGAAACTAATTTAGTCCATGTGACATTTCCTTGGACAGATTGCTGTGAACGCACAGCAGGGACTGTGGCAGTCAGGCAAGTGGAGAGGCGCCTGAGAGCAGAAGGGAGCTGGAATCTGGTGGCATCCAGAAGGACCCGCTTCCTTTGGCCTTTCTTCTTATATCTCCTACGTGCAGGTTCAGACCAATTAATGCACTGTGGGCCCAATCCTATCCAACTTTCCGGCACTGAAGCAGCCACAAATGCTTCCTTGCCTTGAGGAGGCTCCTTGACTGCCTCATCCCACTGCAGGATGCAGCATACGCCCCGTTGGCACAGCTGCATTGCCGCTGTGGGGTTGGGTCATGCGCGCGTTCTTCAGACAGGGCGATAGCTCATCCTTGGATCGCACATCTTGTCTTCAGATTAGAGTAGATAGTGCAGAGGGATGGAGATGGGTGTCACCTGCATTTTGGGAACAGAACCCCAAATGCAGAAGCTCTGCATTTTGGCAGCAGAACCCCAATCCCAGAACCCTAAATATCCTTTCCCCAGCAATTTCACATAGATGTCAGATAACTTAGGGGCAAGATGGATCCCTGTGGCACCGACAGACTATGTCTGTCAATCTGAAGATCTTCAGGTTACCGGTTTGAGACTTGAATCCTGGAAGATGGAGTGAGCTCCCATCAGTTGCTCAGCTCCTACCAACCTAGTAGTTTGAAAGCATGCAAATAGATAAATAGGTACCACTTCAGTTGGAAGACAACACATGCGCCTCGGTGTACAGTCATGTACATGACCACAGAGACATCTTTGGACAGCACTGGCTCTTTGGCTTAGAAACAGGGGTGAGCACCACACCCTGTAGTCGGTCACAAGTAGCAGTACAACCCGGGGGGACACCTTCACCTTCACCTTTTACATCCATATTGCCCATGGTTGAGTTAGATGCCTGGGTTCGAAGTAGCACCAGCCTTAGCCCTTGGGGGTAGCAATGGAAGAAGGAGGGTGGAAAGAGGGAAGCAGTGGCAGGTGGAGGTTTGAGGCTGCTGGTGGAGCATCACTAGAGAAAGAAGAAGGAGGTGGAACAGACCTGGTGTCCTGTAAGAGATGCCTGAGAAGAGCCAGAACGGGGACCTTGCCATTAACTTGCCATTGGGTCCCTCTCTCCTTTCCCCAGGACCCTTGCAGGACTTGGTGGCGGCCACTCTCTGTGCAGAGGAAGAGCCTGCCAGGGGCACCCGGTGCCCGGAGCCAAGATGAGCCCCTTCTGAGCATTTGCTGGTGGCATTTGCCCTCCGAAGCAAGATGGGCCTTGGCCAGGGTTGCCATAGAGACTGCCGAGGCTGCTTCACGCGGAGGAGAAGGAAGAGGAGAAGGAAGAGGAACGCCAGCCATTCCTTGGCCGAGCCTCCCGGGGGTCCCTTTGGAGGAGCCCAGCCCCCCTCCACGGACCACGTTGCAGAGGAGGGCTCCACGTGCCGGGAATTCCAGTGGCAAAGGACAGGCTGGCAAGAAGCACTTCCTGGCATACCAAGCAGGCCAGTCCTGCTTTCCCCAGGAAACTGGGTCGCTTGCCCTGACCCCCTTGGTTACCATTCATTCCCCAAACAGCTCTCCCGGACACAAACAGCATCAGGATCCTTAGAACGGGAGGCTTTGGGCTGTTCTCCTCCAGATCTTGGGACCCTCCGTCATTCCCTCCACTTTATTTTATTGCACATATTTCAGGTCTTGATTTCTCAGAAGTGGGGGTCACATTTTGGTTTAGGAAGAAAGAGCTTCAGTGATTTGTTTCCCTTCCAGTTGTTTCTCTGCAAAAGCAAACCCAGCCTGTTTTTTTTCCTGTGACCTGCATTGCAGCTGCAAACGATGCCAGTTAAACAGGCACCTGAAACAGGCTCGGTGCCGCCAGGGAAGCCGAGGCCGCCCCTTCACGTTCTTCTGCAGAGTGTGCAGAATGCTTGGCACGTGTCGTTCCCACCCCTCCTTGTGAGTGGGCTCTGCCACGCCTGCATTGGCACAGCTGGATCCAGGCCATGCTTTGTCCAGCGTAGGTGCCTGATCCATGAGGCTGCTTTGAGTGGGGGGTCCATCTTCGGAGAGGCAAAGAGGATCCCTCGTGTTCAGGAAATAACCATCATTCAAATGCACAAGATACCCATTGCCAACACATGCCTTTGTAGGGCTGCTGGATACTTTCAGACTAGAAGGCCCTGCAAGGCGAGGCAGTGGGGTTGAGGTCCTGCAGTACAGGAGACTGAGCAGAGGAGGCTGTGCTAATCCCAGTTAGTTTATTGGACTGGATTGGGACCGGAGCACCGTCCAAAAGCGAAAACTGTTGAAAAGTGGAACCCAGTCTTTTTTCAGCTTGCAAGTGCAGAAAGACATACAAGTAACACAGCCCAAATAAGACATATTTATTAACACACAGCCAAATGCATAACAAATTACAGTAAAAAGAAGAAAGGCATGTGTTGGCAATGGGTCTCTTGTGCATTTGAATGACGGTTATTTCCTGAAGAAAGTCATAAGGAAATGTGAAAAACAGTTTGATCTCCAAGTCACGTGCAAATCAACATCAGGGAAGACAATTTTAGCCTTTAGACTAGCAGAGAGAGGTTGAAAGAGTGGAGCATGTGTTGAATGAATGAGCCCTGGCTATAAGGGAAAGGGGTTGAAAGAGCAGAACTATCACCAGAAAGCAGGGAATGCTTGTATTTTATTAGATGTTTTATTTCCTTTCCCCTGTAAACCGCTTTGTGAACTTTTTGCTGAAAAGCAGTATATAAATACTGTTATTGTTGGAGTGACGCAAAACCAGCTGTGAACCGGTGTGCAAGAGTCATGGAGTGAGTGCCCGAGTGGTTGTGCAAGGCAGGGGCCCTGCTCCCTCTCGCTTCTCTTGCTGGTCCAGTTTCCAGGTTGGCCTTCCTTGCCGGCAAAGTAGTCTTTGAAGTTGTCATGAAAGAGAAGAAAAGCACCTCCTGCGTTCCATTAATTGCTGCTGCCGAGGGGCAAACTGGGTGGCAGGGCAGCCACGGCGCCTACTTCTGAGAAGCTGTGAATGGCTTTTGTGGGGCTCGGAGAAGGGTGAGGCCAACACTTTTGAGTCGGCTGGAACAGTGCGCTCCTCAAAGCACATCAGACATTCTTCAGAAATGTCCCCCAAAAGAATGATATCCGTGAACTGGAAAGGAAGATGCCCACCAACTTACGCCCAGCGCTTGGGCACTATTTTGCGGTTACAGGATCAGAGAGAGTGGCAAGTTGCTACTGATATGACAGAGGTAGCCCGATGTTGTGGGGATAAGTTTCCTCGTGTATAGATTCTGTTTTTGTTTTAATACATACCTAATTTTAGAATTTTAAAATGATTGGTTACAATACTACATGCATTCTTTTTCATTTGTGTTTCTTTTTATACCCAATAAATAAAAATGGGGAAAAGGCCTCTTGCAAAATGTTTGCATATATGGCTGATCAGAGGCATGCAAAAAATGTGACGAAGCCTCCTGGGTCTCCGTCCACCTCCGCCTCGGCTCAGCTGCTCAGAGCCTGTTGCCTGGAGTTGCTTTGACACAGGATGCTGATGGAGAAGCTCCCAGGCTGCCTCTTTTGTCTGCTTTGAAAGGGAGTGCATTGAACCTCTGCGTTGTTGAGAGCAAAGGGGGCCTTTTTTCTTCTAGCGATTGCATTACCTGCCCTCTGACTTTGGATATATGGCTTTCTAGGCACACGTCTGCTTTTCTTCATAGCTTTCCTCCGGGAACATATGTGGTTAACAGCACCTTCTTTTGTTTGCAGAATCATCTCAAAGAAGCAGTGCAGCTGCTGGAGGATTATAAGCATGGCACGCTGCCCCCAGGAGTCACCAACAAAGAGGTAAAGACTGCCTGAACGCCTTCACGCGGGCGCAAGGCTATCCAGTCAGTGCTCCCCAGGCAGGGCTGCCCATTCCAGATGGACATGTTCACATTTGCACCTGCACCCCATGTTTTTCCCGGCACCCCCCAAAGTGCTTGCAAGCACAAGAGTAGCAGGGTTGGGGTAGGGCGTACTAGGTGGGGGTCACAGATCACAGGAAGAAAGATCAGGGAGTTCCCAACAGGAAGCAAAAGTTGTGCTGGAGTCACCAGAGGGTGAACATGCAGCCTCCCTTCCAGGTGCTCCCCACTGAGCTCCAGCCCCAGCTTGAGAAAACTCCCAATCAGGTGTAGGGACCATAAATGGATGCAGTTTGCAAGATGTATAGGGGCACCATAACATTCTCACTCCTTTCCTCACACCCCACAGGACATTTGCCATCTTCTTTGCTGTTGCACTCCGGGTCAGCCTTTTTCCTGGCACTCCCTCCATGACCCCCAGATCTCTTTGCTGGTTTGTCACGGGCAGCCCACATCCCTTCCATGTATGTGGAATGGGAGGGTTTTGCCCCGTGGGCCTCACTTTGTGTTCATTGACATGGAAGTGTGTTTGCTGTTTGGTTCCCTCTTCTCGGAGCCTGGAGAGTTTACCAGAGATTCACTTGGATCCAGTGGTGGTGGCCTCCAGTGTTTGATATTCGAACGTTTCTATTTGACAGCATTTGGTAGTTGACACATAACGGTATTTAATGTTTTGATTGTGTTTGACAGCCTAAGAGATTTAGTATTTGGCAGAAACCAAAATTAGAGCAACCAAGAGATGCCGAGAAGTCTGAGGACTCGCCTTTCAGATTCGGAGATGAACATTTTAGATTCATATGACAAGTTGGAAATTCTGTTGACTACAAATTTCAAATGTAATGCAAGGAAAAATGAAGTCCAGATCTGTGTTTGCATGTGAGAGAGACACCTTCTCCACAATATTATACTGTTGCCAACAGCAGTCTTGAAAGATGATGGTATCGTGCTTGGCGCTGCATATGCTGCATGCGAAGCACGGAGGCCTGGGTAGATTGATATGGAGGACAGGCTGTTACCCAAGCAGCAAATCCCCCCTCTCCACGCCACTGAATTACTCCAAAGGAAAGGCAGAGCCCATACGATTGGATCCAGCTGCGTCGCAGAGCTGGGCTTAGGACAGGAGCTCACCCTGTCTTGTGGGGACCGACCTGGGTCTTGAACCCTGGCCTGCTGGTTAACAGGCACAGAGCACAGGCAAAGCAGAACTGTCCTCTTGGAGGGCCTTCCAAGGATCCTCCTGCCATACAGTTTTCTGATGCCTGAACCAAGGGCAGCAGGCAGGGGATGAGCCCTCTCACCGACCTTGAGACACATCTTAGAAAGGATGGAGAGGAAATGGAGAAGGTTAGAGGAGAGCAACCAAAATGATGGATGGTCTGGGACACCTTCCCAAATTGAAGGTTGGGAGGGTTAGGACAGAGAAGAGAAAATATTTCTTGATCCAGCGTGTAGTTGGTCTGTGGAACTCCCTGCCACAGGATGTGGTGATGGCCTCAATGCCTTTAAGAAGGGATTGGACCATCACAGGTTACAAGCCACGAAGGGTGCGTGTAGTAGAGGTCGACAATCTCCAAATGCCAGATGAAGGGGGTGCACCAGGATGCAGGTGCCATACGTGCTCTCTGAGGCATCTGGTGGGTCTCTGTGTGATGCAGGTAGCTGGACTAGATGGTTCTGGGGCCTGATCCAGCAAAGGAGGCTCTTCTTACGTTCTTCGGAGAGCGTTTCACAGAAGCTCTCACCAGGCCAACCCTCTGAACTGGCCCTGGAGGTGCTTACATGGAAACGCTCTTGGACAGTTGAGATGTTGGAGTAGCTGGAGTGTTGGTTTCAGGGAATGTGTCTGATTGGAGGCCCAGAACTGATTTCAGGCTCCTGCATGTGTGCACATGCCTGTGCATACACATGCACGCAGTGCTGACACAATAAGAGGTGGTAAGCATAGTGTTTCTTGTGGGTCAGGGGAATGAATGTTGGGAGCCAGGCAGATACACGAGCAAGGATCGGAGCCCCAGGCCTGAGGATCTCTCTCACTTTTGAGCTTTTTCTCCATAGGAACAAGAAGCCCTGCCTCTTCTCTGCCACTTTGGTGAAAACAGTGCCCACCTGCTTCCGAACTGACTACCACCCCCTTCTCTCTGGCTTATCCTTGTCACCCCTCAGCCTTCTCTCACACCTGCCGCTTGACCCATTTATTCACCTCTCTCATTGCTCAGCCCGCAGGATCCCCATCTGTGCTTCTTTGCAGTGGTGTGGTCTAGTGTCCAGCAGCTTCACGCCTCTTGCCGCTCAGGGTCCTCCAGTGTCCTTGTCCCCTGTGGTGCCCTCATGTCCCAGCACACCCTTGTCCATGACCTCTTCTGCTCCAACTTGACCACCCACAGGGAGCAAGGGATGCTTGCTGCGACGTCTCCGCCTTCTCTCTTTTGCAGCCATTTGCACCTGGAACTGCCTGCACACCTGCTTGGTGCTGCTTTGCTTTCCCTCCCCCTTCAGCCCCCTTTTCTCAGGATCCATTGACACAAACCCCTTGGATCTAAACCCTGCGGAAACCAGGTCTTAGCACCTGCTCTTGGCTGTGCGCACACACCCTCCCCTGCCTGGCCGCCTTTGCCTCCCCCCGTGTTGGATTTCAGCTCTGTCATTGTCTTGTTACTCCACGTACGCTTGCGATGCTGCCTTCCTCGTCACTGTTGTGTGTGAGCAATCAAGAGAACAGATTAACACTGGGGAGAAGGTGGGCTCAGCAGCCAGGACACGTAGGCAACGCTGACAGATCTGCAGCTCGTCATTGCTACCAGAACAGATGATGGTTCGTGTGACAAGCGGCATCCAGAGAGCTACAGAGAAGGGCGTTTGGTTCCTGGGATCACTGAGTACAGATGCTTAGTTCAGCCTGTTCCCGTTTCTGCCATTCGGAGAGTCGCCTCCTCTGTGCTTGAGTGCCAGACAGTCGGCTCCTGCGGGGAGGACAGGACTTGCTTCTGTTTCTCCGTCCTTGGGCACAGCTAGCTGCCCTCAAGAGACCCTCCCTTCTATGGCTGGAATTAGTCTTATGAACCAGCCTTCTCCAGTAAGCCCAGGGCCTCAAAATCAACCCTGCTGGATCAGAGCAAAGGGTCTCCCAGCATTTTGTTTCTACTAGTGGTCAGCCAAGTGCCCCCTCTGGGGAAGTTCATCCTCGGAGCCTGGTTCTGTTTGCCTCCTCTTCAATAGGTGGCTTCTCTGATACCCGTTTGGATGTGACCTTTCTTTGAGTGCACTGAAAAGGCAAGGGAGAGCTTCATGAGAGTCGCACCTCTGCCAGGACAGGCACTGATAGATCTGCCAAGCAGGTCAGCACTGGGGACACTCCAAGATGATGATCCCCATTTCACACTCTCTCCTGAGTTGCCTCTTCACCGTATTGGTGATATTCCTCTGTCTCAGATCAGAAGTGCCCATTGCGTGCAACGCAGCTCCTCACAGCTCCTGGCCAAATGGAGTCTCTAGAGGGATGTCTTTGAAGGTCTTGTCTAGGTTGCCATGTTTTGCCAAAGCATCCAGCAAATGCCACTGAGATGTGCCCTGCTTGGGGTCTTCCTGGATGCATCCACTGGAGGTGCAGAGCTTGTTGGAAGGATCTGCTGCCTGATCTGGCAGTGCCACCCCTGCTCCTCTTTGCTGCTCTTGAGGAGGGGAAAGGCTCAGACTGGAGAGACGGAGCAGTCACTGCTTTAGACAGAGGGAGGCCCAGGTCATGGAGATGGCAGCATCTCCATATGAGTGGTTCTCCCATAGCAGGAAGACACGGAGAGCCACCAGAGCGGACCCTACAGGCCTAGCTTAAGGTGGCTTCCTGTGCCCCAATGAGGAGGGCCTGCATCTGCATCTGCCCTGAGCTTGTGGGGTGACAGCAGCAGGCTCTGAAGTTGCATCATGAAAGGCAGAACAAGAGACAAAAACACCACCCGCTTCTGTGCTGGGGAAGCAGCCCGGCTGCAAGTCAAGAGTGTCCAGTGAACAGCTTGCCTGGAAAGAGGTGTTACCCGAGTCCTCCGCCGCAGGCTGCTAATCAGTGCTCATCCTTGTGTTCTGCTAATGATGGTAACAGACTGTCGGCGGCCATCGCCAAGGTTTCCCAGCACTGTGTGGGCTGGCTCTGGAAGGATGATGTCAGCAGTGCCTGGTCTGCCTTCAAGGACGGCAGGCCAAGTTCTGGTCTCTTCCTGCCCCCTCCAGCTTCCTCTTCTCCTGCAGAGCTGATCTTGTCAAGAAGGAATTGCACTGGCCTTTGAAACCCAACTCTCGGCAAGGGAAGAGCATCCCACCAGTAGGGCTTAAAAACAAACGCATAGCCGGCACCACACCCAGCTAGCCGGTGTCTTGCTCAGGGACCGGTCACAGTTAACACCCTGTGCATGGCCATGTCTTTGCATGGCCGACTGCGCCACAAAGAGTTGGTGACCTCAGACTTCCTTCTTCTCCATGTTGGGGCCCAGAGTCCAGCCAGCCAGCTCTCTGGACATCCCCAACATCCTTCTGGCTGTGTAAGAAGAACTGGAATAATTCAGTTACCTTGTGCACTGCCCAGATGATCTTGGTTCATCTCACTAAGCAAGCCTAGAAAAGTGTTACTGAGAATAAGGGCAGTCCTAGCTAATTTAGGCCAGTCTAACTCACCTGGTATATCTTCCAGTGATGATGTGGTTGGTGTATCCCTGTGCACTGGCCTAACCCCTCCAGGAATAGGACAGAAGTGCCTTACAGCACTTTTGTGACATCTCCAGGTAGGCACCGGACTTATGCCGGGGCTTATGCAGCCTAAATGGAGCTTAGGATTGCAGCCTTGGTGGAGTGGGGGGGGGGAGAAGGAGAAGGTGTGAGAAATCAGGATGTCCAGGTGACTGGCAGACTCGAGAGGCAACATTTTTTGTTCCTTCTGTCCTGCAAAGCTCTTCTGACTTTCTTGCCCAGCACAGTCTCCTGGACTTCTCTTTGAGTCCACCAGACAAATAGGGCAGGCCGGGGTGGGGGGCTCAAATTAGATCTAAAGCCAGTTCTTGATCCCTAATTCGGTTTTGCCAAATCCATGTGTGTGTTTGTGGTGGTTTCTGGAGCTGCACAAGAGACTTGCTCTGGAGCGCTGGACCAAAAGAGCATGTGCAGGAGGGACTCGCTTCCCCCTTTCCCGTCTGGTCTCTCTGCCAGCCTTGATGAGGAGGTGTGCGGATCCCGACTCTGCAGCCCTTGCTCTTTCCAGGCGCAGCCTTGAATGGCTTTCATTACTTTTTGTGGTGGAAGTGCAAAGATATTTGTGGTCCTGACAGGCGTGTGTTTATTGCCGGGCTGTCCCGTCCATCAGGCGAGCAGCGGGAAGAGCCACTCCTGCTGGCTCAGGCACAGCAGAGAACCGTGAATCACTCTCAGGCCGAACAGCAGCTCGAGGGGGAAATAATGGGGTTTTTTTACACCACTGATGAAGAGTGAAGAGGTCTGTTTGCAGTGAATGGCACTTCTCATTTCCGCCCTCCTCTCACTTGAGTAGTGCTCAGAGGGACTGTGTGGCGATGAGGCCCTTTTGATGGCCTTGCAGAGACGCCGTCACCCTCCGCTAAGGATAACCCTAAAGACGCCTGCTTGAGGACCGGTGGGTCCAGAGCTGCTCTCGAGGGATGCTCCAGCTTGTGTTGCTGGCTCCAGCAGCTCTGAGTGGTGAATGACTCAGGGCTCAGTTTTGGGGTGCAGAAAGGGCTCCCGGGGGAACAGTGGTCCCCTGCATGAGAGCTGTCCACGTTTGGTGCTGCTATGTTCTGTGTGGTCTTGCAGACAGGTGGGGTTGTGAGTCTCCAGCCAAGTCAAAGCAGCCATTTCAACTCAGCAACTTAGAAGCCAAAGCTGTGGAGCCATGTAGGGTGTAGAGCAAGCAACGCAGACCACGTGGGGTCATTCTTTGATTGAACAGAACAGGTGTCAGCACCCACCTGCGGATGAGGCCTGGAGGACCCACTCAGGCAGCACTTTCATACCAGACCTCTGTCGCTCCAGCCCACTTGCCACTTTTCCTTCTTTTCCATGCCCCAAAGGATTGACCCGACAATCCAGAGTAACTAAAGGAAGATGTAAGCGGCACTTACTCTGGATTGCTCTATGCATAGGTTTCCCCATAGGTGGCACTGTAAGTATGTCGGTGTAAAAGCTCCCAGTTACTCTGGATTGTAGCTTAAGTGTCTAGGGCCAAACTCAGGAAAGCAGAACCTCTCTGGGAGGGAGCTAACCTGTGGTGCTGAACAGTCTTCCTAAAAGGAGGAGTAACCCCCAAATCCAGAGTAACTATGGGAGCACCTAAGAGACATTACATGCACCCATAGTTACTGTACCATCTAGTGAAAACCTATGGGAAATTCATATTGGTATCCAGAGTAAATTGTTCTTACACTGGAGCAAGGACTCCCCGTAGTTACTCTGGATTTTGCCCTAAATCTGCCTTTGAAGGAGTGGGGCTGTTTGTAAGGGATATGGTAGCATCAGCCTCTTCTGCCTGTGGGATTGGAAGACCTTGGTGATAGAGAGTGGGCAGGAAGAGCGTGGTGGGAGCCAGCAGGCCAGTGCCTCCACCTTCCTCCCTCTGAGCACGGGCAAGGGCCCCGATGGATCTCCCCACACCGCCCCAAAAGAGAATTCCACGGGTGCTGCTGTCAAAATGCCTGGATTCCTCTTTTGGAAAGGCAGCGGGCTGAAGACGTGCAGGCAGGACTGGAGGGATCCCTTCCTGCTGTGGTAGTGCTCTGTGGCCTCCCCCTTCCCTGTCAATTTAATTAAGGTTGGAAAGAACCCTTTCTCACCTGCAGCCGCCCCCTGCTGCCTACACAATTATGTGCAAACCCCCCTTGGACGTGGCGGGGATCTGTTAGTGACCCTTCTCCTCTGGATGACTCTTTGCCCCCCCTGTGTCGGTCTTAGGGGGACATTGTGAGGACTAATTAATTAACACGGGCAAAGTGTTAGTTAAGTGCTCAGCCGTTTTATTATCTTGTCACCCATCTCAAGGGCTGCTGCTGCTGCTGCTGCTGCTGCTGCTGCTGCTCCTGTGCATCACCCCCTGGGGGCGACAGAGACCCCCATGTATTATGTGAGTGGTTCCGAGGAGAGGCAGGCCGGTGGATCAGTGGTGCAGTTCTGCGCCTTTCCATCCTCCAGCTTTCCCTCTCTTGCAGCCCGGTGTGCTGAACTGTTTGCTGAGCACAGAGGCCACTTCAGACTTTTGGGGGGTGACCTGCACCCCTCAGAGTCCTGCATAAATGGCTTCTGTTGCAAATAATAAAAGTCCAAAGCCAAGCACGAGAGAGAGAAAATAATGTGGGTTGATATCAGGGCTCTCCTTCCCAGGACAGCCCTTGCTGAGCAATTCTGCCAAGAAAGGGCCGGAATAAGGTTCCAGAAGGCAACTTTGTGGTCAACACCAGATTTTGCTGAGCCAGTGGGAATCTCCCCCCCCCAATCCCCCCCCCCCAAATCTCACATGGCTGTAAAGATTAAGAACTTGGACAACATAAATTGAAGGCTTGGAGCAGTGGCAAGTGGAGCTGTGGACACGTGATGTTGGGAGATGGTGGCACTTGGACTTGGGAAACCTATGGGGGTCCCTTGTTGTGTTTGTTTTTATCCTTCAACAGGCCACATTAATGGTGTACTCTTGCTTTTCTAGCTTTGGCGAGCACAGAAAATAAAGCAGGTAAGCCACTCTTCCTTTGCCTCTGGTATATATGACTTTTGCCTGCCCACCAAATGGCATGTGCCAATTTGCCCCCTTCCTGTCTGGCAGCAGCCCTTGCCGTGTACCTGCTGGGGTGCTTCTCTTTGGCCTGCATGATGTCCTTGGCTTTGCTTTGGCACTCATCGGCTGCGCTGGCTGCCTTGTGTGGAGCCTGCTTTAGGATTGGGGCAGTAGCTCAGACTTGCCCACACGTTCATGGTGAGGACAGTGGGGGTCGGGACCAGCACCCACAACAGTTCACAACTTGGTTGTGGATGGAGAAGCAGCTCTGACTCTTTCCCTCTTCACACAAAGTGCACTGGCTCCCCCACCCCTGAATTTGGGATATGTGAAGGTTGCAGAAACCATTTTTGATGGTCCTTCCTCGCTCTCTTCTGCGGGGCTGTGGGACATGCTTGAAGCAGATGAGCTTGGTGCTTGTTGCCTGAAGTGAGGGGCCTGGTCCTGGAGCATCTGAGCCTGCCTGCAGTCCTCCCATTTGGCTCGGGGGTCCCAGACGGACAGGGACTGGCAGTAGGAAAGGTAGTCTGCATGTGCCTGGGCTGCCTCCAGTGCTCCGTTGTGCTGTGAAGGAAAGCAAGTCTCGTACAGAAGTGGTGATCTCTGAAGCGCACTTCTGCTGCTGTGGCCCTTCTTGGAGAGGGGAGAGCTGAGTGCTCTGCCAGCTGACCCCTTTCCACCCTCTCATTCTGCCTCTGCTTCTCCTGCAGGCCATCATCCATCCAGACACGAACGAGACCATCTTCATGCCCTTCAGGATGTCAGGTATGGGCAGCTTCTGCAGCACTGAGTGGGATGTTGTGTTCTGCAGCATTTTCAGGACCGGCCTCTTTCAGGCTCTCTTTCTCGGCATTTCACTCCTTCTATTCCATGCTCACTCCTGCAAAACATGCAAAAATTGGAAGTGCCATTTTGGCCTGTTAGAAAGAAGAAGAAAACACTGGAGTGGATCAGACAAAAGGAGCCAATGCAGTGAGTGGTGAGAATCCTTCAGAACCCTTCATTGCCCCTGGCAGGAGCATAGCTATGGGGGGGGCACAGCACCAGCTTTTGCAGACTCATTGACATGCCGTGTAAGCTGCCCCTCACCTCAGCAAAGGAATGGCTCTGCCAGGGAGGGTCCCGCATAACTTAGTGCTGACCCTCCTGTGGCTGCTCTGCTGGTCTCTAGTTGGAAGAGGCTCTGTACAAGTTGTGGG
This sequence comes from Cryptoblepharus egeriae, assembly GCA_030015325.1. Classification (NCBI taxonomy): domain Eukaryota; kingdom Metazoa; phylum Chordata; class Lepidosauria; order Squamata; family Scincidae; genus Cryptoblepharus; species Cryptoblepharus egeriae. The sequence goes on from JAREYC010000007.1 coordinate 521,114, forward strand.
GAGGCAGATCAGGCTAGGGAGTTGGTTCTCCAGACAGTGAGGGTGCATTAGCCAGGGGCAGGCCGGAGTTTGCCTGCATGGACTTCCGAAACAGGGTGCATCAGCTGTGGTGACCAGACGGTAGGACTGAGAGGCAATCCTAAGTGGACTTAGTCCTAAGTCCCCCAAGTGAACTTCTCTGGAAGGCGGTCCACATCTGAGAAAACTGCTGGGTCTTAGCACTGTGTGTGTACAGGGAGGAATGAGATCTCTGTTCAACCCACAGGGTTCAGGGCAAGTGAGGAAAGCAGTGGGGCAGCCTGACTCCTTCCTCCTCTCTGTGATCCCTCTCTAGAGTGTGTGGCTGATTCTTGAAGGGGATCAAGCTCCTTTGCATATTAAACGGTGTGTGTCTTGTTTCTTCTGTAGGTTACATTCCTTTTGGAACACCAATTGTAAGTACTTCCCTGTCTCTTCCTAATATGGCTTCATTAAGGCAGGGAAAGCATCTGTAGTACTTGCCCAACATGCTCCAAATTCGGGGTGCTGCTTCACTGTGCGTATTAAGGATCCTGTGGTGGATAAAGTGACATGTGGGTTTCTTTACCTTTTTGTTCTGGAGGAGAACAGGAGATCTAGAAATCCGTCTTCAGATCAGTTTTGCCCCTTGAGAAGCCCTGTGTCCTCCTTGGACCCATTTTGGTGTCTCTTTTCTCTCCTCCTCCAGCGTGGGTTCCTCCATCCACCCAGATATCTCCCTGAAACACTGGAGGAAAAGGCTGTTCTTTGCTCCCTTTCATAGAAGAAGAGAGTTGGAGGCCAACCAGTCCAACCTGTACTCTGGTCCCAACTGACATGTGGATTCGAGTTCCAGTCTGTACATTTGCAAATCATCATCACAGAAAAGGCCCTAAGAACAAAGGACAGGCTGTGCTGGGAAGTTGGTCTTGCAAACTCCTGTGGGAATTGCTGGTGGTTGTGTCACCTCCTTATCAAATCCATTCATCTCTCACTCTGCAGACCCCAGACCACTGCCCACCTTCCGTCCTAGTAGCCCTGTGTAGCCTTACCAACTTTCCACCCCTGCAGCATCTGCAGTGCAGCTCTGAGGCAAGGGACAAGTTAACCAAGAGGCAAGGTGGGGTGTTCCCATACCTTAAGGGGGCTGCAGTGATCTCCCCAAAGTGCATGCGCCCTACTGGCACAGCGGCATCAGCACCATAAAGTTGGTTAGGCCTGGGCTTTCAGTCTCTCTTCTCCATTCCATTCCTCCTCTCCCCCAAAGTTATTCTGAGACTCCAAATCCGCCCATGGATCCTTCCTGGGCCACATTGCTTGAGACATATGGCCTTCCTTTAATGATATCTTGAGGGAGGTAATGGCAGAGTTCCCAGCACAGAGAGGGGAAAGGTGTCCTTATTTATGTTTAACATTTGGGTGGTAATCTGTAATTAACTTTGCAAAAAGTTAAACACAAATTGGAGCGAACGATCAGGTTGACACCAGAATCGGCCCACATCCAGACCTGTCAGAGGAGCTGAGAGCTGTCAGCAGAACTCACTTTTGCGAGCTGCAAACGATAAACTGGAACCTCTTGTCAGGCAGGAAAAAAATGAGTTTCAAATGTTACATTTTAATGTTAGCATTTATGCCAATTGATCTGTGAAATGTAGTGACATAATTGGCAGGCTGCTCTCTCAGTCTGAGCCTGAAGCTGAGCACACTGGGAAGGGGGTGGGGGCTGGCTGGGAACCCCCTCTCTCACCAAGACCGTTCTGAAGCTCTTTCGGAAGGTGGAGGGGCCTCCTCTGCAGTCAGTTGCAGCCAGAAAGCCACTGCCGCACTGCCACTGAGTGCCCGCTCGGAGGTGCTTGGAGAAAACTCCCAGGCAAAGGCCACTACATTCCAGCTCAGAGGGTCCACCTGGAGTGTGGGACGCCTGCCATTCCCCCCATGTCCTTGGGGAACAAGTGGCCAAGAGAGATTGGTGTTCCTGGGAATCTTGAGGTCTAATCCTTGTTGGGGTTAGGATGCCAGGATTAGAATTGCCAGGAATGCCACTCCTGGCAACTCTCCTATTGATGCACCACCAGTTGTGTGCAAGGCCTGCAGTCAGCAAACAGGTCGCTCTCCAAACAGCTGGACTTTGAACTGGCAGGCGGCAGGCAGGACACCACGCTTGCCCCGAGAGAAGCGCTGGGAATTGGGCTGAGCTACTTCAGTCATCCAGCCACAGGGCAGGCCAAGCAGCTTCTTGCTGTGCCCGCTTTCCATCTCTGCCCATCTCTTGGCCTGGCAGCCTCTTCTGCCTTCTTGTACTTGCACAGAAGTGGGACTCTCTGGGGTGAAAAAGGGCATCTTTTGTGGTCTGGGGCTGGTCTGTGCTCTTTTGCAAAGGGGCTGCTGCTTCTTCCATCCTGTGATCACATTCATGGAGCCCTTTCTGGCTGTGCAAAACACTTGGTGTGCACTATTTTGATGTTGTCCTCACAACCAATACAGTAAAACCTTGGATTTAGAGTCACTTGGAATGAGAGCATTTTGCAAGACAAGCAAACATTTCTAATACATTTTGTCTTGCAATACAAGAGATGTCTATAAAAACAAGCGAAAAAATAGTCCTGGCCAGGATATGGCCGGTTCCAGGACTCTGCTCAGCCTCTCCTGAGAGACCAGCCTATGAATGTCTACTCAGAAGTAAGTCTATCAAATATAAGTAAGCTAGTCAGTGGGGCTCACTCCAATGTAAGGGAGGCAAAGGAAAGGAGCCTGAGAGACCTAGCCTTGCATATTTACTCTAAAGTAAGCCCTATTAGAATCATTCCTGTGTAAGGGGGCAATGGAACGGAGCCTGAGAGACAAAGTGCAGGTTAATTTGTTTTATTTTTCTTTATATTTTGTATTTTCTTTATTACTTTGAATTACATGATAGTATTGTAATCATTTTCACATGAATATTGTGGGGTTGTGTAAAAAATGGTCTGAGTTGCCATTATTTCTATGGGAACATTTGCTTTATATGTAGAAGCATTTTGGATTACAAGTAGGTTTCTGGAATGAATTATGCTTGTAAAGCAAGGCACCACTCACTCTGCAGGGATTCTTAGCAAGGCAGGGATTTTCTTCCTCCTCCTCCTCCTCTCCACATTGCATTTGGGAAAGGCTGAAATTGAGAGGAAGTGGGGCTGCAATCCTATCCACACATACCTGTGGGTAAACTGCTGACTCTAATGGCACTTCTCAGTAGACGTGGCTCGTGTTGTGCTCTGAGACATGCAGCAGGCCCTTGCGGGGGAGAGCAGGGCTTCCAAGCCAGGGCGCTCCTGATTTGCAGCTCAGCCTCTTGGCCATTCGGCTTTACTGGCAAGACTTCTTTCAAACGGTGCAAATGGGGGTGGGGGAGTGTGTGCAGTTCTTGGCACCTTCCCTACCTTTGTCTCTGTGCCCTTGCTCAGTGGTGGCAAGTGGGGGGACCCCATCACCTGCCTGATGTTCCCAGGCCCTCTTGCACCCCTCTTCCTTTGTGACTGATTGCAGAGCAGCTCTGTGTTGCCAGAGCTGTGGCCTGGTGGCAGGTAAGCAAAATGGGCTCCTGACTGCATGTTTCTCTCCGGGACTGTTGTTGGATATCCCAGTTTGTTGCCCGGTTGCCCACCGACCTAGGCTAAGGGGAGTCAAGAACTCCTTGTTCTGGGAGGGTGGTTTTGGGGGCTGCTCCTGCTGAGCTCCACCTTGGATTGCCCCCTGAATATACATCTGGGAGTCACAGCAGGTTCAGTGGTTACAGCATTATTATGCAAGAGGAGTGTCTCCCCTTTGGGAAGCTGATTCTGTGTTGGAAACTGCAGGGTGACCTTGAAGGCAGAAGCAGCCAGAGTGGAACACCCCAAGAACCCTCAGTCTCGCAGCCCTGCAACTGCTCTGCCCTGCCCTGAAATACTCTTTTTCTCTTGCAGGTGGTCGGCCTCCTCTTGCCGAATCAGACCCTGGCCTCCACTGTCTTCTGGCAGGTAATGATGGCAGCATCTCGGCATTGAAAGCACCTCACTTAAGTGGCCGCCTGTCTGGCTTGCAGCTGAGAGGCTGTGCCCAGCTTGCCTCTGCCCAGAGACTTTAAGCATGCCAGTCCCCCTGGAATGTGTTGGTTAGAGCCTACCTTTCAGGGCTGAGAATGAGAACCTTGCATCTCCTGGAAGTGCTGTGCAGAGGTGAAGGGTTTGCTTGCCAATGAAAGGCCTCTGAGAAGGGGGCTACTTTCAAGGGGGAACTGAAGAATCAGGCCCAGTTATTACTTGTTATTCGGTGATATTCCATCCTGTTTGGGGGGTTTCATCACTTAGTGAGGATTTACGGATCATTCTCACTCTTGGCCATGCTGGGAAAGGCCCACAAGAAGCAGCACCACTCAAAGTGTGTGTGTGAGGGGGCAAACTAGGTGTCAGTGGGGTGGTGACAACACTGATGTCCAAAACTGTGAAATGTAGGGGTTTTTGCATAATACCATCATATTCTGTATATCACCCAGTGGGTAATGCAAATGCAGTGGAACAAACCATGCTGAAATATCCTTATTCTCTTAACTGCCTTATGTAACAAAAAGTGGATTTTCTAAATCAAATCAGACCAATGAGGTGAAATAAGAGTCAGCTCTTATTATTATTTATTCAGTTACTTCCTTTGATCTGAGCCAATACTTGACCTTTTATTCAGCTGTGTGAGCGTCGTCAAGTTGGCCGCTGGTTTTCTTGTTGGTTCCTGATCTGTTGGGCAACCTGTACTGTTCTAGATTTAAATAAATAAATAAAATGAAAGGGGTTGGCACCAACCCTAGAGATGCCACCGCGTTTAGGCTCTGCGTATGGTATTCTAATTTACTGGTCCGTCATGGGGTTGATGCAGTGAGCTCTTGCACCAGCTGATGCAAACTCCAGTGATATCATGGGTGTGGGTGTTGGCATTTGCTTTGCCAGGCAAGGCTGCTACCCATGAAAATCCTACTACCCACCCTTTGATCAGCTGACTGAGTGGGGGCTGGTTTCAGATCACTCCTGCCCAGCCCACAGCAGTGGAGATCTTGCCTCTTTCTCCTCATTTACTCTAGGATGGTTTTCACAGGCTGTTGGGAAGCAACTGCATTTGTCCCCTGAGGCTTCCTTGCCCCCCCCCCCCCCAGTATAACCAGTGGGTCTTTCGGTGCTTTCTTCCACAGCAGGGAGGAAATGGATCCTGTGGTCATCCATCCTCACTGGTATGAGGCAGGTGTGAAAGGCAGGCTGCAAGCAGGAGTGGACCTGATTCTGCCTTGCAAGGGCTCCCTTGAGATGATAAAGATGTCCAGTTTCTTGAGGATCTTGTTGCCCCCCTCACCCTTCAGCCATTGGTTCCTGAGGTCCAACTATCATGGCTTCTCCTTTTAGCAGCTCCTTCTAATCAGCCTTGGGATGGTGGGGCTCAAATGGAAACAAGTGGATTAGAAGCTGATGAGCCCACCACAGCCTGTGATGAGGGAGACATTTCTTTGAGGGGGGGCTGGAGGGAGGAGAGGCAGCAGGCTGAGACTGGGGGGAGGCAAAGACTGCACTGAACCCTGCAGGCTGCCCAGTCTGGCCTGTCTCCGACCTCCTGACTCTGGCACCAAGAATGAAAATGCATCATGTGCTGAGCAAGACCTGCAGCCCAGCTCCAAGAGGCAGTGATGGGCCAGGGCACAACCCGCTGCAGCCCTGGAAATGGGCTGTTGGAGAGAGCTCCTCCTTGGGCTTGTGGTTCTCCCCACCTGCAGCCCAAAGCAGGGGCTCGGCTTTGGGGCAGGCCTGGTGGGTGTGTGGCAGGGGCCTGAAGGGCACAGCGGAAGCACAAGGTCTGGTGTCTTCTCAGCGCCCAGAGACGTTTCCATGGGGGCCTCCTTTAGTTGAAGTTGAACTGGGGAGGGACAGGTGCAGCACTCAGCTTTCCTCTTCCTGAGGCAGAAGAAGCACAGGATGGTGAGGACAGTATGGTGTGAATGAAACAGGGCGGCTGCACCTCTGAGTTTCCTAGTAGTGGGTGGTGTGTCTCTGGGCTGCAGCCTCTGCTTGGCACTGAGCATCTTGGAGAGGCTACTTCAGGGCTCTGCTTCTTCCACAAGATTTCTGGGGAGACCTGGGGCTTTCCCCAGGAGTCTTTTGCCCTCTGCTGCTCCCTCCCATGGGCTTCCCCTTTCTTTCCTTCCCCGCCTCCACCTGCCTGGCCTGCGGCCCTCCTTGCTGACTCCGCTGTTTCTTTCCCTCTTCTCTCCCCCAGCCTCGCTGCCCAGGTTCTGCCCAGCAGCTTCAGAGGAGCAGATCAGCCCAGGCAGTGCCAGTTGTTAGTGAGCAGGTCATGTCAGGGCCCAACCAGAGGTAAGCGCCCCCCAGAGCAGTGCCGGCGAGAGCCTGCTGAGCCGCAGCTGGTCTGCTCAGCCGCCCCACCCCTGCCTCTTTCCTGGATGTCTGGAGTGTTGGCCTGACTCTGCTGCCCTCTTCTCCCACGGATGGATTGAGGAAGCCCCCTCTCCACAAAGAGTTCCTGAGCATGAAGAGCCTGGACCCCTTGCTCTGAATGAGGCTTGAGGCAGCCCAGTTCAGTGGCAGGAGCCTGGCCATGATTCTGGCTGGATGCTGGTCTGGCTTTTAAAAAGGGGGTGAATCACCCAGAGAAGAGTAAAGCAGGCGTCATCTGCAAGGAAGCCAGTAGGCCAGTGATGTGTCTGTGCACATGACACTTTCCAGGTGCCGTTCTAATGTGGGCAGAGAGAAGGAAAGGACCCCAGTCTGGGTGCTCTGGGGGAAGTGCAGTCACCAGTGCAGAGCTGGGCTCGCTCTCAGCTGAAGGCTGCCTGTCAACTTTCCATATGGGATGATCTGTGCCCAGCGTGGCTTTCCAGAGATTGGCTACAGATTCAAGAGCTGTGACTGACAGACTCCTGCTCCGAATGGAGGCAAGGGAGGATGGTGAAGATGGGACAAAGATGAAGACAGAAGGGAAGGCAGGCTAACTGAAGCAGCAAAGTCCACCAAGCCTTATGTGGGAACTCCCCACATGGCCGTTATGCTATGAAGAAATGTCCTTGTGGGTCTGGCTGGTTCCTCCAGTGGCTCGAGCACCCAGGCCGAGCCCTTTGTGCTGTGTTCCAGGTCCTGTCACACGCTCATTTTCAGGAGGGACAGTGGAAGAGCCATCCTTGCCAGGTCTGGTCCATCTCTAGGTAGGCCCTGGCTAGAGAAGCTGGTGCCAGACCATGGAGACAGCCTTACCCAAGGCCAACTTCTGGTTTGCTCCCACTGGGGGGAGGCAGTATGATGTGGCCCTCTTTGGTGGAACCTGTCATGTGAAGAGGTAGTTTTACCCCTGATGTCACCAACCCTCTGCTTCCTGAGATGGGGCTGAATCAAGAAACACCAACAGGGAGGTGTTGGGAATGCCTCACAGCCCCAGCGCAGCGGCCACAGGGTGTGCCTGTGAGTGGGCAAAACTGGGAGGGTGTGTGTAATGGGCAGCCAGGTGTGTGTGTGTATGAGAGAGTCATAGCTGTCATTGGAGCCCCTCTGCAGGTCTGGTCCTCTTGTGACTCCAAAACCCACTGCCTGGACTTGTTCCCTTTCCCAGCAGAAGGCAGAGCTGGGGCCGCTGCTTCCCTGCACGTTTGCAGCCGTTCTTTTGCTTCTGTTGCACCCTCCTCGCTCTCCCCCCAACGGTTTGTCCTGTTTCTTTTTGCTTTGTCCCCAGTGGTTGAACCAGAGTCACAACGCCTGCGTCAACTATGCAAATCGAAATGCAACCAAGGTGAGAGGACATCACGTTCTGCTTTTCCTGATCCAAACAGATCCAAAGTGGGCACGGAAATGATCGGGTCTCTGCTCGAGCTTTTCTGGGTTCTACTGAGGAGGTGCTACAGCCAAACCCTGGCTCCTTCTCCGTCCTCCTCAGGAGATTTTGCAGCAGATCAGGGTCCATGGGGTGTGTCCTGGATCAAGTGAATCATCTGGATTCCTTTCAGTCTGGCTTCAGGCCTGAGTTTCAGGCAGAGGTAGCCTTGGTGGATGACCTACCCAGGGTTTTAGGTGGGGAGAGTCTCTCTGCTGGCTCGTCAGAACCTCTTAGTGGATTTTGTCCCCATCAGTCCTGGTGCCCTTCAGGACCAATTGGCTGATTTGTGGGTTGGGGGCACCCTTAGGGTTCTCCAGCAGCATTACATGGATGTTTCTACCCAGGCACACGCTAGGCACACCTATGTGCTGTTTTTTCTGGCTTGTATCTGTTGTTTTGAGACTGATGTGCTGATGTTTTGAAACCCTCTCCCTCCCCACCCGTCTTCCTCCTCACAGCCTTCTCCGGTGTCCAAGTTCATCCAGGGCTACTTGGGGGCCGTCATCAGTGCCGTCTCCATAGCAGTAGGTAACATTTGATGTGTTCTTGATTGGTGTGTTCTGAACGCTGATTCATTGGGGTGCCAGTTCTCTTTGCTGCACAGATCCTCCATCTTGCATAGGAGGTGCTGCCCTTTTTCAGTGTCCTGACTGCTGCCTTCCTTCCCACTCTTCCCCTTGCGCAGTTTCCATTTTCCTGTCTGCCAGTAGCCTCCAGCTTGTCCTATTTCTGAGGCCCTCCTTTGCAGTGTGGCCTCAGCGTTCTTCTTGCAACCCAAGCTTGGGGGCATTTGTCTGGGAGCAGAGCTCTGCAGTTGAAGCTGGCCAAAGTCTGGGTTGGGCACCCCAAAGAAGCAGTATCCCATGCACCCCTGTGGGAATGACCTTAGAGAGGATCCTGTACGCCTTGACCCAGTCCAGGCTCCTCTTGGACTGCTTGATCTCAGACTGAGAAGGGAAGGGCTGCAAGGGCATCTCTGGACATGGGAAGAGCCACCCCCAGGCAGGCAAGGAAGGCAGTGCTGAGATCCGTCAGTCCAAGAAGGCCCTTTCCCCACTAATGGCCACTTTCCTCAAGGACAAGAGAGGAAAAATAGGGTCTGGCTTTTTCAGAGGGAAAAACACCTTTTCAAAATCCCAACTCCTGTTCTCAGGAATATGGCATTAAAACCGTGCAGTCTTTTGAATCTGTGAGCCGCAGTGGTGTCACTAGGAGGGTGCAGGGAATGTGAGGGCTGCAGCGAGTGACGCACACCCGGGCGGTGTCATCACTACTACAGTAGTGACATCACCACTGGCCAGAAATGTTAAATTGTGATTTTTATGAATAATGATCATGTTCTGTATTAATGGGTGTGTAAAATACCGCAGAATCCAGTGAATCAGACCCTGTTGAAATACTTCTGCTCTCTTAAAAATTGGTGATGTTTTGCTAAATTCACTGCCTGGGGTGTTGCCATGCCCAGGTCCGTCATGTGGTGATGCAGTGGCTTCCCACGTGGGGTGATCCAAATCCTAGTGGTGCCACTGGTGAGCTGGATCCTTTCCCAGTTGCTGCCTAACTGAAATTCAAAGGCCCTTGGCTTGTGTGTGTGTGTGTGAGTGTGTCCTTGGAGTCCTTCTTTACCCACTTTCTCTGGCCAGGTCTTGTTCTGGACTGCTCCGTGTTGCCCCTCCGGCCCCCTCCCCCCTGCACCCCCACAGCAACACCATTTTTCACCCTCCTGTCTAGGTGAAGGTGCCCTGTGGCTTCCCCTGCGCTGCTCCCTCACCTTGATAATTGTTTGCCGGCAGTTCAGTGGCTGCCTTGACAGCCTGCAAATTTGCTGTGATGGCCCCTCTTTTGTCTGCTGGGGGAGGGAGCAGGAGGTCACCCTCTGCCTTCCGCTCCATCGGCACCGAGATGTATCAACTGTTGCCGTTATCTCTGGCGCATCATGTTCTTGATGCTTGTCTGCCTGTTACGTGAAGTCCTAAAGGGTCTTTGCTCGGTTCTTCTCAGCGGCTTTATCAGGTTTATGACCCCAGGAATTTGGACAGGAAGGCAAATGGTACCGTTTCCAAAGATTCCAGTGACCCAGAGCGGCAACTTTTCCTGTGCAGCTAAGCTGAGACCTCCCATTTCTCTTCCACACTCCATTCTGCAGCCATTTCCAGGTGTTTTCATCACCAATTTTGTTAACAATATTATTGAAATACTGCCTGCCAAGTTCTCCTCTCCCATTTTCTAGGTATGTTTGAACCATAGAATCATAGAATCCTAGAGTCGGAAGGGACCCTGTGGGTCATCTAGTCCAACCCCGTCTGTAGCAGGAAATCCTCCTAGAGCATCCCCTACATGTGCTGGTGGAGCCTCTACTTGAAGATCCCCAGTGAGGGAGAGTCCACCACCTCCCTTGGCAGTCTGTTCCGCTGCCGAATCGCCCTCACCCTCAGGAATTTTTTCCGGATTTCCAGCCGGAATCTCCTCTCTTGCAGTTTGTCCCCATTGGTTCTAGTCCTGCTTTCAGAAGCAGCTATGAACAAATTGGCCCCTTCCTCCCTATGACAGCCCCTCAGGTATCTGAAGAGGGCACTCATGTCTCCCCTCAGCCTCCTCTTCTCCAGGCTGAACATCCCAAGTTCCCCCAACCTTTCCTGGTAGGGCTTCCCTTTCACCCCACTGATCATTCTTGTCGCTCTCCTCTGGACTTGCTCCAGTTTGGCTGCATTAACCTGGCCTCTTTATTGGCACCCTCCTTCTTTTTCCTTCCTTTGTTCTTCTTTTCCTTTCTTTGTTCTTCCTCTACTGTTGGTTTCACTTGCAAGAGTTCTTCTTCTGCCTGATTTTTTGATAGATTTTCTGTTAGATAAAAGCTGCCATCCCCGCCTCCAGTTAGGCCGGCCTAAGCCCCGGCATAAGTCCTGTGCTGACCGTAAGGCTAACCGTAAGACACTGACCCCTCGTGGGAAGGGAGGTAGGCCAGTGCATTGGCATATGCTGACCTCCTCACACCACCAGAGGAAGATATGCCAGGTGAGTTAGGCTGGCCTAAATAGTGCTCCAAGTCTATTAACAGAACTACTCTGATGTAGGGAGTCTCACAGTCTTCTGGGATTTTTGCCAATTGCTTCCAATTTTCCTTTAATTAATTGCTCTAATTGTGTTGTCTATTTAATGTTGTTTGTGAAATCTTTTCTAACTGGCAATATTTTTTTCAGTTTTTAAATTAATTTTAATCAAAAGTTGAGAAAAACCCCCCAGAAAAGATAGAAATTTTTTGTGTGTTCAATGAATCTTTCTTCCAGGAAAGTGTCTTTAGGATTGCAGCCTTAGGCAAGAAATATGCCCCGTGATAGCAGTGGTGCCCCTGCCGTCCCCTTCAGCACCTCTCTCCCATACCACACAAATGCTTCCCGGGTTTCCAACTCCCTTGTAGGGGCTTGAGAACCATATACTAGAGGAGACCATTCCTGGCTGTGTCCCTTCCTGCCAGGGGGACTGTCCTTCTGCCTGCTGTGGTCCTGCCAGGCAGCTGCTTCTTTTTCCTCCCACAGGTGGGCCTTAATGTCCTGATTCAGAGAGCAAACCACTTTACTCCGGCCACCCGGCTCTTGATCCAGAGATTCGTGCCATTCCCTGCTGTAGGTAAGAAGCTCAACTTCTCTGTGGGGTGGTGCTTTCACCATCTGTGGGGTGGGGACTGCCATCAGATTTACCCCCAGGGCTGGTAGGTCGGAGGGAGCCTTTCTGTGGTATTCTCAAATATATCGGAGGACACGCCTTCTCCTCTGACCTGATCCCAATTCCAAGTTCAGGGAATCCTTTTGTGATAATGCCATTTGTTGGAGGAGGGTGTGCAGAAAAGTACACAATGCTGCTGGGCTGCGCAATGCCCTGGATCCTGAAAGTGCCTCTCTGGATTCCCACCCTTGATCATGCCTGCATGTCTAGTTGAAAGCCATCTGTACCTGCTGCTTCTTTTTTTTAAGACGGGTTCGAGCATCTCAGCAGTTGGATACACTAATGTTCAACCAAGAGTATTGTTGTTTGCCCAAAGCCAGAATTGTGGGAATTGCACACCAGAACCCCCGGAGTTCTGCCACCAACCGCTGATGAGCTCTTCACTGGTCAGAAGCCCCTCTGCATGTATCCATATCTTTGTGCCGTGGCCTAGTGTTGCCTCCTTGCTTCCGCTTCTAGTGTTTAGGATTTCCAGTATGGCTCCTGCTCCCTCTGACTGCCCCTTGTGCCTGTCTCCTTCTCCGCAGCCAGTGCCAATATTTGCAACGTGGTCCTGATGAGACACACAGAGCTGGAAGAGGGAATCAATGTCCTGGATGGAGACGGCAACATCATAGGATCTTCCAGAATTGCTGCCAGACATGTAGGTGCCGTGGGCTTTTTCCGGCCCTGATTTTGTTGGTCTGTTAAGCGAGGTGGCTTCCTGCAGCATTCTGGGAGCAATAAGGGGCAGCAAGGTGGCCAAGGAGGCAGAGGGGGCAGAAGTTGGTTGAGCACATTCCCCAGGCTGAAGTGTGGCAAGAGATGAGATTCATGAGCTGGGAGGTGCTAGATTGTGGAGGTCTTTGAGAATGAGGACCAGGAGATAGTGCTGACTCTGGGGGTAAGTGAAGCAGATAAGGAGAGGGCAACAGAGTAAACCCAGCATGAGACAGATGAGCTTGTGTTGTGGGAAAGATGAGCCATGAAGGACCATCACGGAGGTGGTTGCAGAACGCCAGGCTGTGGAGTCCAGTTTTTGCAGGGGCAGCAGAGAGGTGTGTGTGGTGCAGCCTAAGTTTGTGGAAGGAGAAGGAGGCCCACCTGCCCAGGCCAAAACCTGGTCCCACAGCAATGCTGTTCACAGCAGTGCTAGAGCCCAGGGTTCTGCCAGGAATCCTAGTGCCAGACTTTGCTCCCCAGCGACCTGCTGCAAGACTTTGTGCACGTCTAGCTGGGTCACGTTGCACAACCTTGTGGCTTGCAGAAGCAGCAGGCAAGATATAGTGAGCCAGAGCTTCACTCCTGACAAGGAAGAATCTGAGCAGCCCTTTCCTTCGCACCCACAAGCAGCAGAACCAGGGAAGCAGCTGGTTTCACCACCAGGCTCAGTGCTGACCAAGGAGAGGCTCTTTTCCCATGACCTTCAAGCACCTTTGCAAGTGAGAAGTCTAAGGAACTGCACATCCCTGGGCTGTTCAGATGAGAAAATGGCCACGGAGGCCCTTTTGGAGCCGGGGCTCAGCCTGTGACATCTTGTCTTCCTGTTTTGCTCAGGCTCTGCTAGAGACAGCCCTCACCAGAGTGGTCCTGCCAATGCCGATCCTGGTTCTACCTCCCATCATCATGTCTGTGCTGGAAAAGTAAGTGCAGAGCAACTGTTCTGGGGGCGGCTGGTTGTGAGCATCTTTCTTGGAGGAAGGAAGGGGGGAATCGGGAGTGGGAGAAAGGAGCTCCCTTTCTCCGCCCAGAGAGGCATGCCCACAGCCAGAGAGGCTCAGGGGCTATCCCAAGCCTGGTCTCCACCCTAGGGAGGTGCACAAGCCCAGGGCCTGCACTTGTATCCCAAACATCTTGTGGTGGTAGATGTAGAGGCCCTGACAGCCTGATGGCTTTCCAAAGTCGTGCCTGAAAGATGTCCTTGCTCCTCATGTTCTGAGCCAGGGTGCTGTGGCTGCTCTTGGAAGAGTTCCGTGGAAAGTCTGGTCATAAAGGGAGGAGAGAGGTACACTTGGGCTATGCTCAGAGGCACTCTTGTGTGTAGTATTGCTTCCCATGCTAAAGGTGCTCCTGCAAGCACTTGGTGCTCCAAGGATCGTGCTCTGAGGAAGCCCTGCAGGATCTGAACCGAGCACTGCCGCTTGGGTTAATTGTCTGTAGAGCATCTTGCAGCACACGAGTGGTGCCCTGGTCCTGAAAGCAGGTGGCAGCAGCACTGCCAGCCCTGCTCCTCTTCCTCAGAGGCATCACAAGCATCACAGACCTGGAGCAAGCCAGACCCAGTTCTGGGCTGATGCTTCTTCCAGCCCCCTTTGCTCCCCCCCCCCCCCCGTGAGCTTTTGCTCTCCCGGCAACTGCCTTCATCTCTCGTTCACGCTTCCCATTTTCCTGGTGCTCTTCCTCTCTCCTGGCGCTGTGCATTTCAGCTCTGGGAGGTTTGCTTCTTTCTCGCCAGGCAGTCCAGCCTGGGCTCCCAAGTGGTCCTTGCCTTTCCTGGGCTCAGAGCTCTTCTGCTGCTAGACTCTCTGGGGAAGCTCCGCAAAGTGGCATCTATTTTGAGCTGCCTGCTCAGCGCATAGAAGCTGTCACAGGCGTCTGATGGTGCTTCTCTCCTGTGAATAATGCTTCTTGTCATAAGCCACCCCACACAAACAACAGAAGAGCCCTGTTGCAGTGGGCCAAGGAAGGCCCATCTAGTCCTGCATCCTGTTCCCCACATTAGCCTACCAGTTGCCTCTGGGAAGCCAAATTCACCAGAGGAGGTGAAGGCTTGGCTGCCTCTCCAGATCTGCCTCCTCCTCCACGTGTGGTGACCAGAATGGAGGTGCCAACATGCAGTAATGCTGTGCTGAAACCAGGAGGCAGCCACAGTCGGAGGCCCCGAGAAGGCTGCTGTGGAAACCCCAAACTACTGGGTGAAGCTCAGTGGGATTTTCAGGGCTCTGTTGCCAGGCGTAGAGGCACTTGGCAGCCTGGCGCTGCTACCCCTGAAGCAGAATTTCCTCTCTGCAAGTGGATGAAGCTTCTGGGCAGCCCAGATCACTCTTTGGTTCACATTCCCAGCTGGGGAACTGTCCACCATTGCCCAGACTCCAGAGTTGGTTCCCAGCAAGGCCTTGCGTGGGGTGGGGGTGGAGAAAAATGGCGGAGCAGGCAGCAGCCACGGGTTCTCCACCACAGGGAAGAGGTGGCAAGACCCTCTGCATGGCTGCCTCGGTCTTGTGCCAGTTTAGAGGATGTGTCTGCAAGTCCCACAGGCTTTTCTGGCACGTAGTGTAGGTTTGAATTGCAGGTGTGTCCTTTTGCTTAGGGCAGGGAGGGCAATGTGTGCAATTCTTAGGCTTGTGTTCACTTTACAGAGTGTGTGCAAGGTGTGTGTTCACATTGCATTGAATCTCTCTGTCTGATTCTAGTTTTATTCAAAGAAGAGCGCCAGAGCTTTTGGCCCTGCTAATTCCGGGTGTAATCTGGGAACAGAAGAAGGTCTTTGTAGCTGGAAGTGCCCCCTTAATTGACCCTGGGTTATTCTTCAGTGCTGGCAGCTGCTCCTATGCAGTTAGGACCCCTAAACCTGGATCTAGTTGACTTTCCATGGTTTAAAACAGAAATGCCCGCTGGAGACACTGGTGGGGACAGGCAGCCGGGGTGGCATCCTTGCTTGCCCATCAGACAGCTCACTTGGCCAGCCTGACTCTGAAATCTCAACCCCATTGCCTATGGCCCGGTGTGCCATCAGTGGGTGGACAAGACACTGGGGAGGGGGAGGAAGAGGGGAACTCAGTGTAGCCCAGCCTTGGCACTCTGGACATCCTCAGAGACTCTGCCCGAAGCCTGCCCAGTCTCCATGCCTGCCTGGCTCTCCCTCCACCCCTTTTAATAATTCCCCCTGCCTTGGAAAGGAGGCACCGGTGGCAATTCTGTTTAATATAAACATGACACTTCTCCCACCCCGCCCCGAATCTGTCAGTTTGGGAGCCTTTGGTTAACTCCTGTCATATTTAGTTGAGCATCTCACACCTTCTTGGAGGCAAATGCCGTTCTGGAGCATGAAACCGATAACTCCTTGGGAGTTCCGAGAGCAACTTCCATATGGAAGACATTGCAGAACCTCCTGAAGACGCCGGCAGCAGCTGCCACATTATGCAGCATTTGAACCACTCGTCAACAATGTGCTGAAAGTTGAATGAAGGTGTGCTTGCGAGATCTGTGACACGCGGTGTCTGCAGAGCAGATGTACTGTCTGCATCACTTGCTATATGTGTCACTTTCAGAGAACAGCATCCATCAGCCCTTCCTGTTTTAGATGCCGTCACCTCACAGAAGTGGTTCTGGATTGTGCCAGTCCTCAGCCAGAACCTGGCCCTTTCTTCCAGGGTGGCCGAGGCAGCACTTTTTGGTACACCGCCTGCCGGGAACAGGCTCAAGCGACTCTTTGCAAAGAGCTGCCTCCCTTGGCGGTCAGGTGCAGGCGCCACTAGTAATTGAACCCTTGAAACCTGTGGGCATTATGACAGCAAACAGTCCCGTCCTGAGCCATGCGGAGCTTCAGAGGTAAAGACCAGCACTCTGAACTGTGCTCAGAAACGTGCCCGGAGCCTGTGCAGATCAGATGGCAACAATCCTTACGCTCCAAGCAAGCCTGGACGTTCACAATATTCTGAGTGGGCCATGGTTCCCAACACATTCCCAAAGCAGCCCTGCCTAGAATAAGTGGCAGACACTGGGATGCAAGGAGAGGCCAGATTTGCCATAAGATGAGCCCTGTGGATGAGGACCCACAGCGGCCCTCCTATTCCAGCTCCTTGTTCCCTATTTTGGTCCACCAGTTTCCTCTGGGACAGTGATTTTCAACCTTTTTCATCTCACGGCACACTTTTCATTGTCAAGCACACCATCAGCTGTTTGTACCGTTGACAAGGCACACCAGGCTGTTCAGATCCCCCAATTTTCCTATTAATTAATGTCAATCCCCAAATTCCTGCGGCACACCTGCAGACTATCCATGGCACACCAGTGTGGCCCCTGGCCAAAGTAACTTGTAGCAAAGGTAGTAGTAGTAACAAAGTCACAACACTGGTTGTGACTATCTGTGGCACACCACAGCACACTGGTTGAAAATCAGTGCTCTGGGAAGTCTGACTGGTTGAAAATCAGTGCTCTGGGAAGTCTGACTGGTTGAAAATCAGTGCTCTGGGAAGTCTGACAGGCCCGGTCCAAAGTAACTTGGAGGGACAATGCTGCAGGCGCAGGTGGAGGGAAGGGGTGCTGCACTGCCTTGTGTGCTAGTTCTACCTCCCACTGCCCTGGTGCTAATTGATCCAGGCATCCTTTTCAGTATGGAAACCAGATCCAGGCTGGAAAACGGGATAGGAGCAGGCCCTGAATAACTTGGAGAAGGAAAACGTTCCTTAAGTCATGAATGGAGGAAAGGGAAGTGCCAGACCTCTGCTGAGGTGAGGCTTGGGTAGGTGGCACGTCCAAGGAACTGTAGGAGAAGCAGCAGCTGACCACCAAACACCAAAGAAGTGGTCAGCTTCTTCACTGACCTTTTACTCCAGTCCTTTTCCATCTGCAGTGGAAGAGGAGTCTGGTCCTGTCCAGACCTGGTTTAGGGTGCTGGGATTGACCTGTAAGATCCGAATTGGCAGGGATGCCCTTCATGGTCTGAGGCCTTTGTGGTGTTTCTCAGAGGGATCTGCTCACTGGAGGCAGGACCCCTGGCCCTGACCCCAGGCTGGAAGGTCCTCTCGACAAGCCTGCTTGGCTCCCAAAGTCTTTGCCCTCCACCAGGTGGAAGGAAAGGTGCATTTCTGCAAACAGATGTCTGGCTCTGGAGGCAGTGGAGTCGGTTGTCACATTCAAGCTGTGTGACTGAGAAATGTTTTGCATTTCAGACCCCTGAGGTGGTTGACACGCAACTGAAAGCAGGAGTGAAATGCTCGTTTTTTCCTCCGCCTGATGTCAGAGCAAGGCCAGGAGCAGCTCTGAGCAGGAGACAACGAGTCCTCAGCCCAGACCACGTGTCCTGGGCACTGTTGTCTTCTGAGGAGAGCCCTGGGCTGGCTGTTCGTGGCCAAAAGCCCTGAGGAAGACTTTCTTAAGTCCAGGGTGACCAGATGCCAAACCCAAAATTCCTGAACCCCAAGGCCAGAAGTCCTAATCCCAGACCATAATTCCTACCCGCTTTAAAAAATTGCCCAAAAATGTATTTTTTGTTTTTCGGTTTTTTGACCATAACTTTTGATAGGAAGGAGATTTTTCCATTGGATTCTGCTCTTCAATACAAATCCAACGACATATGGCATGAAGGGGTACTGTTCCAAATCGCAAAGTTCCAAAATGAAGCCAAAATGTAGGACACCAGGACAGGAGGCTAAAAGTCCGGACAAATCTGGGTTTTTCCGGTCATCTGGTCACCCTGCTTAAGTCAGATGGCTTCCAGGTTGGCCCAAAGAGGAGATCTTGCTTTACTGGGCAGCTTTCTGGGAAGCAGGAGGTGAACTGGTTTCCTTGACCCTTTCCACGCCAGTTGGGAAGAGCTTGCTGGCTTCCGCAGTCAAGGCACATTCCGAAGCCACAGGGTTTGCTTTTTAAAGCTATTTAATAATACAGAGTTTATGCATTACGGGGCATTAATCAAACATTTGCTGCTTGACTGGAGAGACCATGTTAGGAATGGCAGCTGCCTTGAAGCCAGTCTGAAGAGAAGCAGAGCCCGAAGTGGCGGTTCTGTCCCGACAGCATCAAGGGCCGTGCTTGCCCAAACTGGGTGCCATGACAGATGCTAACTCCTAATGGCTGCAGATACCATTTTCATAATTCCCAGTTTAAAGTGGTGACACGGGCAGCATCAGTCTCTAGCGAGCAGGTAGTAGCCATATTTAACTTTCATGTCTGCAATACCCCGTGGAGATATGGGGCAAACCCTGGAGATGTGGAGGAACCCATGTGGGGCTGGATCCCAAGTCCTTGGGCTTGTAAGTTGCTATGATCCCAGGCCAAAAGAGTTTGCTGTCAGCTTCCCCCCCCCCCTCATCCCAACCCCTGCAGCCTGGTCACAGTGTCTGTCCCAAGCCCTCCTGCCCAGTGGCTGGCTGGCTGGCTTCTCAGTTGCTTAAGGCCAGCCAAGACTTATCAAGGGGGTCTGATTTAAACTCCCCAGCCCAGAGGCAACCAGTGGGGAGAGTGAGGCATCCATCGCTCCCCTTCCTTTGCCTCTCCAGGGGCTGCGCTGGGCTTGCTGTGATTCAGACACCAATCTAAAGACAGGAAGTGAGCGGCCCTCCCGGCTAATTGTGAGTCATTTAGGCTGAACTTTGCAAATGGTGGGATCAGAGTCCCAATTAAGACATTACACTTCATGTGTTAATTAAGCCTTTTTTCTTTAAATCAGGCCATAACTCCTAATTAGGAGGCTATAACCATTGTAATTTGAACTGGTCTGAGTTTAAAACACCCCTGGCAGAAGTCACACCTGGGAGCCGGGCGGCAAGAACACTCTAAATTGGTTCTGAGCTCTGGGGGTGACGAGGAGGAGCCCGGCAGGGCTGCCGTTGGCGGGGTGCTGCTGCCACTGCCAGAGGGGAGCAGAAGGGGGCTGTGCCAGGAGTGCTGAGCCCAGAGAGACTAGAGGACTGGCCAGCTTGAGGCAACGGCCTGGACACGTGGCAGGCGGCTGGTCCTCCAAGGTGGCTGCCTGTGAGGCTCAGAACAGCACCACTGTGGTTTCCTGGTGGACTGGGAGGAGATAGAGGGGGCTGGCCCAGGCACCTGGGGCAACACCATTCTCCTTTGCTTGCCTGCAAAACAATCCCAATTCTGTCCCCAGGTGAGCCACGGCTGGTGGTGCTTGGAGGACTTACGTCTTTGATGCTGAAAGCGAGGCATAAATATAGCAAGAAGGACAGGTGGAGGCGGGAGGAGAACTGAGAGGAGGAAGGTTCAGAAGGCTGCACATGAGCAGGTGCCCTTGCACAGGCGGGCACGATGGTGCTGCCAGGGAGGTCAGGCCAGAGCTTTAGAGCCTCCTTCTCCGTGGAAGGAACTGAGGCAGGATTGGGGTCTGGGAAGGAGGGAAAAGCTTGCTCAGGTGTTGCCAGAACCAGAGGCCACCAGGCAGGCCCCAGGCAGGGAGATGAAGGTTGCAGCAGACCCAAAGGTTGCAGAATGAAAGCCCTTTCTGGATCACCCCTTTCCTTCCACCTCCTGCTCTGCTCTTTAACTTGGCCTTCCATGAGCCACGTGGCCTTCACTGCCCTGTGCCTCTTCTGCCTACCTGCAGCTCCTGTATTGAGCCAGGCTATGGATCTACTGGGGACAAAGGCCCTCCCTTCTGCACATTGGGGCCTTCTTATAGGCCTGATATGGGGTCCTTCTTATCTGCCCTTGCTGGGCTGCAGCACGTCCTTCATGCATTTACCACAGCTTCATGTCTAGTGTTTCCTTCTTCTTGTGGCAGACTAGCACTTTTGGGTGACTTTACCAATTACCCAAACTTTTCCCCAAAAATTAATTAATCTACTTACTTACTTAATTACTTACATGCATGCATGCATACATATGTACATACCCCACCTTTCCCATGCTGAAGTAATTGCCCAAGGCAACTTACAAAGCTGTTATCCTTTTGTCCTCACAACAACCCTATAAGGTAGGTGAGGCTGAGAGGGAGGGGCAGGCCCAAGGTCAACCAGGAAACTTCATGACTGAGGAGGGATTTTGAACCTGGATCTTCCTGTCTCAGTCCAACTCTCTAACCACTGCTCCATCCTGGCTCTGTACTCAACTGGACTCTTGCAGGTACTGTAGCCTCCCCCTTTGCAGGTAGCATTATGGAGTGAACTGTGCCCAGTGGCAGACTTGGTGGCAAAGATGACTGTGCCTGATCTGCTCTGCTCCTTCCTGTCCTGATTCCAGCACCCTCCTTCTCCTTGCAGGACAGAATTCCTGCGGTGCCGACCCCGGATGCTGCTTCCTGTGCAGAGCCTTGTGTGCCTTGCTGCCTTTGGCCTGGCCCTGCCCTTGGCCATCAGCCTCTTCCCACAGATGTCTGAGGTCAGTAACTCCCTCCACGAAACAACTTTGAGATGTTGAAGGGCACAGGACAGACATGGCAGAGGAGCTGGTGCCCTGAGCAGGTGCTAGGGTGCACGCTGGGTGACTTACTGGCAGCAGGACTGCAGGCAGTCACGGAGTGGGTGCCTTAATGTGTGTTGTGATGCTGTTGAAACAGCTGAAAGGGAGGGGTGGGCTGGCTCATTCCCGAGTCCTGTGAGCCCAGAATGGGCCTGGAGGAGAAGTGGGGAGGAGTGACACAGTGCAGATGCGTACGGGAGTGAAGCGGCAGTGGATGGGGTCCAGACCGGCAAAGAAGCCATTCTGTGGGTGTTGGAGTTGGGAAGCCTCCGAGGAACTGCTTTAGTCATAGATGATCTGGAGTCAGGGAAATGGTGAGCAGGCCAAGCTTGCAGGTGGCAGAGCGGATGGTGAAGAACTCTCCAGGCCGGGGGAACAGTGTCAGCACTGCAGGTGTAGTTCAGTGAAAGTAAGGCTGCAGTCCTAAATACACTTTCCTGGGAGTAAAACCCATTGAACTAAACACTTCTGCACACATAGGAATTATTTAGCTGTAAATGACAGAAGATAAAATTTGCAGGTCTTGGGGTGCAATTCTGACTTAGGCCAGCATAACTCACTGGTCTTCCCATTCCACTGGTGATGCAGGGAGGCAAGGGCATGTCTGTACACTGGCCTAACCCTCCCCTGGAGTGGTGCAGAAGTGCCTTTCAGTACTTTTGGGACACCCCCAGGCCAGCAAGGGACCCCCACCCCCAGGCCAGCATAGATGCTGGGGTTTAGGCAGGCCTAACTGGGGTTTAGGATTGCAGCCTTTATCATTTTCAAGATATGGGAGAAGTCAGTTGTCATGGTGTGGGCTGCCCTTTCAGCGGGGGCAGCTCAGCAATGATGGGAGAGTCGAGGGCTGGACAAAGAGATTCCACAGGCCTCGTGTGGCCCACAAGCCTTTTGTTTGACATCCCCAGGCTAGGGGGCTCCTGAGAGATCCAGCAACTGGAACCCCCTTTTCCACAGGGCGGTCTTGGTCCCAAAGCTGGACAGAGGTCTGGCAGCCAAAGAAGGTAGTGCTGGGATAGGTGCCAGATTGGGCAGCCAGAGTCGCTGGAGGGTAAATAGGCTGCAAGTTTTGGGACTTTGTAGTGTAGACTAATGGGGAGTGGGACACACGACTGGGGCTTCTGCTGCGATTGCATGATGCAGAAAGCGTCAAGGGAGAGCGTGGTAGAACCAGTCAGGAGGCAGGAGATTCAGGACGGAGAAGAAGGATGTCTTCACAGCATACAACTCGCCTCAGAAATGGGGTGCCCCACAGTGTGGGCCACCAGGAACCTGACAGTGAAAAGTGAGCAGGGAGTTCTTGGAGGAGGACAGAGAAGGGATGGCCAGGATTCTCAAGGTGGGGCAATCCTTTTTTTGGGGGGGGGGGGGCAGTTATGCCTGGTATATATACTGGTGTGCAAAGTGAAAGTACAGTTCTGGGGGAAAAAAGACTTGCAGCTCAACTCAAGAGGGAGCAAGCTGCTGGCTGGGCGCAAAACCCCTCCTGGCTCCCCCTCCCAGTTAGAACCCTGAGGAAGATGATGGTCAGAGATGGGCTTCTGACCTCCTGGCCCTGGGAATGATGCAGTCACTCCTCCCAGAAACCTTGATTGTCCCAAGGCCCTGTGGGGAAGGAGCAGGGAACAGGGCAGGGCCCTTTTGCTTGTAGTTCCCAGAACTCCCAGTCCCTTGAAATCCCTCTTTGCTGTGTTTCCAGTACTTGTCACCCAGCAATTCAGTTTTTTTTAAATTTTTCATCTCTTATTGAAAAAATCTAAACCTTCCCGAGATTTGAGGCTCTGTCCAAGCTGACGGCCCCCCTGCTGAGCTCTCCTTTTCTCCCTTCTGTCCTTGGGTTTGTTCTAAATTTTGATGCTGTTGAACCACATTTATGGATCGTCATCTTGAATCTTCCTTTTATGATTTCAGTTGTTCCCCCACAAAAACTGAATTTATCACCTAATATTTTGGAATAAAACTGTCCTCAGCCAGCCCCGGTCTCCAGCTGTCCTGTCAGTCCGCATGTGCTCAGGTTGGAACCACCTTCCTTGGCATGACCAGACAGGCTCCCCTTATGGCTGTGATTTGTCCCTGTCCCTTTCACAGGCAGCCCCCCACCCTGCAGCCCCCTTGCAGTGTCCTTGTCCTCTCTCCCCCCCTGTTTGTGTTGAGACCTCCTGCTAGGAAGGTGGTGCTTCAAAGGTGGTGCTGCAGGACGTGGCAGCTCCTGCTGAGCCCTTTTCAGCCAGTGAAAACCCTCACCATTCCTTTATCTGACTCTCTGCCCCGTTTGGGGGATTTCTTAGTTGAAAGCAGCATGTCGATATTCTAGTAATGCTGTGACTACAAGCAGAGGCTTGACAGGCACCTTCTGGAGATGTGCTAAAGAGGATATTCCTGCTTGTAGCAGGGGTTGGACTAGATGGCCTTGAAGGTTCCTTTCAACTTTAGGATTCTGTCATTAAAAGAGGCATTAGATTCAATGGCGCATTAGATTTGTGTGTGTGTGTATGTATATGTGTGTGTGTGTGTGTGTGTGTGTGTGTGTGTGTGTGTGATTTTGAGTATGGCTGCAATCCTAACCTCCAAGTCCTGTGCTGCCCTGGGGTCTCACTAACGCCTCACTCTTGGGAGGGTTAGGTGGTATGTAGTGTTAGGGTTAGGATGATTTTGTGCAATTAGGTAAAAATCATAACATAAACCCATTTTCTTCTTATTATTATTATCAAACATAAATGCACAGGAAACAATTTCGTGCTGGTTTCATTCACTTCACCAGTCGGACACTTCCCAAGAGTCTAGGACTGTTGTTGTTGTTGTTGTTGTTATTATTATTATTATTATTATTATCATCATCATCATCATCATCTCATTGGCGTACACAGTAAAACTGAATTTTGCATCTGCACATTACAATTGCCAATAAACATTTTTTTAAAATCTCAAGCCTTTTAAAATAGGGGTGCGCATTAGATTTGATGGTGCATTAGATTTGAGTAAATATGGGGTGCTTCCAAGGTCTGGAGAGGAAGCTTCCTCTTGGCAGGGCAGGGCTGAAGAGGCAGGTGACAAGGGGGCACCCACAAGCGGGTTTATCTGCTAAGAGACTAGGCCGTGAGTTTCACCTCTGACCGTCCCTGGCACTCTGAGTGCCAAATACCAATGCAGCTTGACACATGCCAGGCTGAGGCTCGTTCAGGTTTCTGGCAGAGAGGATCTGGGGATGTGCTCTCCAGGGACCGAGCGCATCTGTGACGAGCCAGCGCCGCGGCTGGGTTGGCTCCCAGCTGAAATGGGGCGCTTTCCTCCTGCATCTGCAGGTCAGAGGGAAAACTGGTTGCCTGTCCCAATCTGTTGCAGCCTCCATCTTGCTGGCAGGCCCTCTTTGGAGCGCACCGGGTTAATGAGCCAGCCTGGGGTGGGATTGCGGCAGCAGAGAGGATGACAGTGAACCAGCAGTGCCTAATCAGATGCAGTTTAGCAGGAGGAGGAGTGCCATCTCCTCTCCACCAGCTGTCAGTAATTAGCAGATCTGCTGAGGCGGCAACCTGTCCACAGTTAAAAGGCTGCCTGCCGTTGAAGGGAAAGTGGAAAAGGAAGTCTGCAAAAAGAGCCGCACGGGGGTCACTGCCACAGTCCTCTAGGAGCTCCCCAGGCTAGGCTTCTCTGGGAGTGGCTGCCCCTTCTGGGGAGGCTGGGAGTGCTGGGCAGGGGTTCACCCACTGAAGCTGCGCTGGAGGGTGACGTTTCCCAGCACCACCAGTTTGCAGACCCCCTCTGCAGAAGCCCTCCCCCAGGAGGTCAGTGTGCACTGGCCCAGCACAGGCTCAGCAGTTCTCCTGAGTACCGCCCCCCCTTTTTGTGAAGCTTGTGTGGGGGAACCACACCCTGATGTGTGTGGGGAACCACACTGGGCAGCAGGAGTGGCATCAAAAGGACACCAGTATGGGCAAGGCCAGTCACCTGAAGCAAGCAACCACTAGGAGTCCCTCCAGCATCTGTTGTGATGCATCTCATTTGTCAAGGTGCACTTTCCCACTTAAGCTTTCCATTCTCTCCTTAAAACAGTTTCTGCCACCTTTCCCCCCACAACAGGGCGCCCCACGGAGCTGACACCACAGGATGAAGGCACACACCTCAGCACTGCAGTCAAGCAGCTCAGAAATCCCAGACTGCACAAATAATGTCAGTAATCAAAGAAGCAGCATAAAAACTAAATATCTGTAGCTCAAATTGGATAGCAGTGCAATCCCCACCCCCAAAAAAGCCTCCTGCCCATCACATCCACTACCGTGAGGAAGCCCCCACCCAGCAGAAAAGTGCCAGGAGGGTCAGAAGGGAGGGAGCTCCAGAGCAGCAGTGCCACCCCAAAGGAGGCCCTGCTTCTTGTTGCCACCCATCTAACCTTGGGCAACACAATAGGGGGTCACCCACAGAAGATTTGGGGGGGTGAGAAGCCAGTCCTTCAGACACCTCTGCCCTAAGCCATAAGGGCTGTGGAGGTCAGAACCAGCACGTTCTTTATTAGTTGCAGAAGCGCATACATCAGTAATATTTATTTGACCAGTGTATGCCCCCCCCCCCCCCGGGCATCTGCTTTACAGAGAAAAGGTGGGAAATAAATAAATAATTGGAAAACATTGAAATGTCATGAGATGCCATTTGCAGCAAATGGGGCTACTTGGACAGCATTTCCCTTGCCAGCATAAGATCTTCCTCCGTGCGTGTAAAAGGGCATCGTATGCACTGCAGCATAAGTGGGTTGCAGCACATTGAGTTGTGCTGGCAACCAACCCAGTTGCCAGTGTGTCCGTCAGAGCACCGCCTTCCAAGACGGAGCGCCCCTGCCAAGCCCCACAGATGGTCTGCCACGTGCTGCACTAACTGCAGTTTCTGGACCGTCTTCAAGGACAGCTGCCCAGAAGTCATTTGGGTCTTGCTGTCACAAGAGCAGGGACCACGGTGGCCAAGTCCACGTGGCTGTGACGTGGCCACAACTGGTGCACGTGCCAAGCTGGGCTACAGACCTCTTGGCAACGGCTGCCACCTGGCAATCTAGGAACAGCTGTCAGTCCAGGAATACTCCAGAGGTGACTCAGCCCCAAGGCCAGTGTTCAGTTGCTTTGAACAAGGCTTACAGCCATTAGCCCAGCATGAGAGTGTTTTGCTTCTGTACCATCACCACCACTGACACACGCAGCTGGCAAGAGGTGGGGGCACCAGAGCTTACTGCCCCACAGAAGCCGGCAACTGGGGTGAGGGTAGGACAGGAAGGGGGTGCATCAGCAGCAGTAACGCTGCCAATATCGAAGTGAAAAGCAGATTTCTTTTTATCTTCAGCCGAAGAGGAAACTGATGCAAGCAAATCCTCTCCCCCCATTCCCAGCAGCCTCTCTGGCCAACATGCCAGCTGCGCCTCCATCGCAGGTGAGGCTCCCAGACCCAGCTTGTAACACCGGATTTCCTCGGTCCTGCCCCATGGCCTTTCCTTGACACCCCAACCTGTCAGCTACAAAACACCTTTGCTGCAAAAACAGCCAGAGGGAAGGGGGGTGCAGCAGGCACAGCAGCGCCTTTCACAGAGAACAGGTTTTGCCCCCACTGTGCCTCCTGCCTGGCTGGCTTCAGTCTTGCTTTACCAGGAGAGGAGGCTGCAGGCACGGGAATCCTGGGACCTGGACCTGCTCCTGCTTGGCATGGTGCTGTCCCTGCCACAGTTGCCTGCGAGGGGAAAGCCAGAAGCCTTGTGCCCGCCATTCCCACACTGCTGGCGGCATCAGCCCTAAGGGGTCACCACAGGGTGGGACAGGCTGGGCCTGATCCTGGTAGCCCTGCAATGCTGCTGCTTGTCACCCCAGCCAAAAGGGAGAAGCAGCAGTCAGTGGGGCAGGAGTGATGGACCTGCTCCTCCCTCCCCCGGGCCTGGACAGGGTCCAGTATCAGGTTGCTGCCCCTGGCCTCTGCAGTCTGTCCACCACCTGCCTGGCAGGCCCATCTCCTCCAGGTGTGCAGGAGCCTGCCTGGCCATTGACACCCCCTTTCCGGGAGGCCTCTTGAGGTTGATAAGCCATTAAGTGTCCCTCCGACAAAGGATCAGTAGCAACTTTGCTCTTCAAAGGCTCTGGGGCCGGAGCAGGGCAGGGAGAAAGGGAAGGGGCACCACTGCTCCCCCAGCAGCCTGCGAGTGAGTCTCCTAGTGGGTTTCCCCCTGTGGGTCACCCCCCCTCTCAGAACTGTGCCTTCTCTCCGGCTGCTTAAGTGGTTGCCCAACAACTAGCTGCAATACCCTGACCCAACCGGGGGCACAGGCAGGGGCTCCACAACCAAAGGGGCAGTCCAGTTCTTCTGCAGCTCCACTGAATGCCAGCCCAAACTTCTTGTGCCTACTTCCTGGATGAGTGGGGGGCAAAGGGTTGTGGGGTTGCTGTGGGTTTGGAGCTGGCACTCCCCCTCCCTTCACTCAGGTAGACACCTGCTTTCCTCCAAGCCACTAGAGAGGAACAGGGCTGCTGTCTCCTCACCGCGTGGCCACTGCTCCTGGGGATCCTTCTCTGCCAGCCATAAGCACCTTCCATATATACAGCTGCCCCTCATTATCCACCAGAGTTTCATTCCAGAACCTCCCATGGATTAAAAAAAATCCACGTATAAAGAAAGCAGTGGAAGAATAGACCAAAAGACCCACTTCCATGTTTTTTGCACCTAACAGAATAAGGTAGTGTCACAGTATCTGTAGGGGTTTGATTCTGGAACTGAAGAATGGAATGATTGCATGACTGATTGATTGCATGACTGCCTTGCCACAACAGGAGAAAAGCAGTTTTCATAGAATCATAGGATCCTAGAGTTGGAAGGGACCCTGTGGGTCATCTAGTCCAACCCCGTCTGTAGCAGGAAATCCTCCTAGAGCATCCCCTACAGGTGCTGGTGGAGCCTCTGCTTGAAGATCCCCAGTGAGGGAGTGTCCACCACCTCCCTTGGCATCTCTTCCACTGCCCAACCGCCCTCACCGTCAGGAATTTTTTCTGGATATCCAACCGGAATCTCCTCTCTTGCAGTTTGTCCCCATTGGTTCTGGTTCTGCTTTCAGTAGCAGCTCTGAACAAATGAGCCCCTTCCTCTCTATGACAGCCCTCCAGGTATCTGAAGAGGGCAATCAGGTCTCCCCTCAGCCTCCTCTTCTCCAGGCTGAACATCCCAAGTTCCCCCGACCTCTCCTTGTGGGGCTTCCCTTCCATCCCACTGATCCTTCTTGTCGCTCTCCTCTGGACTTGCTCCAGTTTGGCTGCATCTTTCTTCAAGTGAGGGGCCCAGAACTGAACACAGGACTCCAGGTGAGTCTCACCAATGCAGAATAAAGAGGAACTAGAACTTCTCGTGACTTGGAAGCTCCAGTCCTCTTAATGCAGCCTCAAATGGCATTTGCCTTCTTTGCAGACACATCACATGCTGACTCATGTTCAGCTTGTGATCCACGGCAACTCCAAGATCCCGCTCAAACGTTGTGCTGCCAAGCCAAGTATCCCCCATTTTATACCTGTCTTTTTGGTTTTTATTGCCCAAGTGCAGAACCTTCCACTTCTCCCTGTTGAGGTTCATTCTGTTCGTTACAGCCCAGGATTCCAGTTTCTCCAGATCCTCCTGGAGGTTTCTCCTTCTCCTGTTGTGTTTGCTTCTCCTCCCAGCTTGGTGTCATCCGCACATTCGATCAGGCTCCCCCGTACCCCTTCCTCCAAGTCATTGATGAAAATGTTAAAGAGAACCGGGCCCAAGACAGAGCCTTGGGGGACCCCACTTGAAACCGACCTCCAGGTTGAGACAGAACCATTTTCTAAAAGCCTTTGAGTGCGGTCTTAGTTGTGTGCAGTTTTTAAAACTTATTTCAGTGGCCATGTGTGCTGAGTCAAATCTGTGTATAACAAAATCCTTTTGGAGCAGAGAAATAAGTGGACAACCCCAGGCAGCTCCTGCTGTTGCCTCCAAGAGAGTAGGAGTCTCTTCTGCCTGCCGTGCGCAGGGCGGGCTGAGCCCTTCTCCCACCCCAGGCCTCCAGGTGGGCTTTGAGGTGGGAGCTCCCCTCCCCCCCAGGTCTGCATGCCTTGGGACAAGCCCTTCTCCTTCTCCCCTAGCCTGCTGCCTCCTTCCCTTTTGCCCCCACACCTGTGGGGCTGCTTTTGTGTTCAGTTGTGCAAACTGAAGCAAGAGCAGGGGGGGCCTGGATGTTGTGGGGCGTCACTTCTCCTGCTGGAATCCTGTGCATTAATGTGTCAAACACAGAGGATCAAAGGAGACCCAGGAAGAAAGGAGGTCTCCCCTCCCATCTTCTTGCAGCCTGTGATGGCCTTCTCTAGATCTGTGAAGGGGGGGACCTCATTCCACAAGTGATCCAAAGCCCAACAGTTGGTGGAGAAGCCAATCCAGGCGGTGAGGCAGAAGGGGCCTTTCCTGGCTCTCTGGGGGCTGCAAGGCAGGCACTTCTCTCCACACCCCCTTTAGCTTTGTATTGATGCCACTTCGTCTGTGGGCATTTTCCTGATGGTTTTCTCCTCTTATAATATTTTAGATCACTGATTTTCCACCTTTTCAACTCATGGCACACCAGTCCGGTGCTGAAATAGTCAAGGCACACCCTCAGTCTTGGGATAATGGACAAGGCTCACCATGCTGCTGGGGGGGAGTCCAATTTCTCAATAATCCTATTAATAAAAGGTGTTGCTTTGCCCTTTTGGCATCTGCAGAACTTCTCTAAACCATTCAAGGTCATTGGCAAATGCACAGTTTTTCACGGACACGAGTAAAGAAGCCCATCAATCAAATATTTCATTTCCTCTGTAAACTACTTTGTGAACTTTTTGTTGAAAAGTGGCGCATATAGATAGATAGATAGATAGATAGATAGATAGATAGATATAGATATATATATGGATGTATATATATAGATAGATAGATAGATGTATATAGTTATAGATATATGGATGTATATATATATAGATATAGATATAGATATATATGGATGAGAATGGATGGATAGATGGATGGGTGGGTGGAGGCAACCTCAAAATGCCAGATGTGAGGAAAGGCAGTGGGATGCAGGTGTTGTGTTGTGTGCTCCCAGAGGCATCGGGGGGGGGGGGGCACTGTGATATACAGGAAGCTGGACTAGATGGGCCTTGGGCCTGATCCGGCACAGGATCTTCTTATGATCTCAATTGCCACAGGCCTCTGTCACTGGAAGGAAGCTCTTTGTCCCACCCAGCAGCACCACATCCCGCAGTCAACCAGCTCCCTGTCCATATTTTACACACATATATACACACACCACATCCCACAGTCAACCAGCTCCCTGTCCATATTTTACACACACAACACACACACACACACACACACAGTTGATTGACTGATTATTGATAGGGTTGCCATAATTTCTTCCACAAAACCAGGATAGGACCATTTGCCAGTATGTGAATGCAATCCCCGGAAACCAGTTTTCCGGGACATACAGCAACCCTCATTATTGATCACTGTTTCTAGACTGCATAGAGTTGATGTCAGAACATGGAACTTGAACGGATAATCCAAGAAGTGGGAACCCTTGTTTGTGTGACAGATCACAGCTTACAGTCCAGTCAGCACTTGACCCGCAGTGGCACGTGTCCTGGAGTGGGTGCCCAGCTGCTTGCCACTCATTCATTTCCAGGGTGACCATATGACCAGAAATTTCCAGATGTGTCCTCTTTTTGAGCCTCCTGTCTGTCCGGATGTCCTCCAAAAGGGCTTCATTGTCCTTCATTTTGGAACTTTGCAATGGTATGCAGGACCCCATCATGTCATATGTCATTGGATTCATATTGAAGAGTAGAATCCAATGCAAAAATCAGTTTTGAAATTTTTTATGCTATGGCCCCCCAAAAATATATGCCTTGAGTACTATGGAAAAGTGAAGTGCCCAATATTATGGCTTCACTCATGAGTAGGCAAACATGCCATTGTCCGCCGGAAAGGCCAGGCTGAGAGGAATCCAAGACCTTGTTCTCCTTTTGAGGTTTGAGGATCTGGTCACCCTGTTCATTGCTCAGCACCAACTCAGTGGCACCCAGATTGGCAACCCATATAGCAGCTTCGCAGCCGAGGCAATGGGAAGGATGGGTCCAGAGGAATGGGAACTGCTCTGTGTGCCCTGAGGCTGTGCCTTGACTTGCCTGGGCCTAATGGCTCCCTACATGAATCCCTGTGCTGCATTTGGGGTTCTGTGTTGCAAGCAGTCCTGCCTCTCGGGGATCCAGCTGTAACACTGCTCCATCTTCTGCTCCATCTACTGAAAGCAGAACTAGAACCAGTGGGTACAACTGCAAGAGAGGAGATTCCGGTTGGATATCCGGAAAAAATTCCTGAGGGTGAGGGTGGTTCAGCAGTGGAAGAGGTTGCCAAGGGAGGTGCTGGACTCTCCCCCACTGGGGATCTTCAAGCAGAGGCTCCACCAGCACCTGTCGGGGATGCTCTAGGAGGATTTCCTGCTGCAGGCAGGAGGCTGGACTAGATGACCTACTAGGTCCCTTCCAAGTCTAGGAGTCTATGATTCTGCATTTGCCCTCCCCCCAAACATCCTGGAAGCCTCCTTCCCTCCAAGGTGGAGACCTGCCCGGCTAACGCCATCAAGCTGCTCTGTGTGCCCAGCAAACCAACCGGGAGGGGGGAGGCGGTGGCTCGCATTCCAGCTGCTGGCATAGCAGGGAGACCCCCCTCCCCGTTACCTTTGAGAGCTCTGCTCCCCCATTTCTGTGTTCTGCTTTGTGCTTCAGTAAGAAAAGAAGTGGTGAAGTTGCTAATAATGGCACGAAGAGAAAATATGCTACATCTGTTATGGATAGCAGTACAAAATTAGCTGCTCACACCTCTGACACCCAAGATGTCGTCACTTAAAATACCCGTTGGCTTCCTTTACATAACTTGCTGATTATATTTAAAAGAAAGACAATTTTGCCATTCCTCTTCTTTCTGGTGTGCATCATTTTCCTTTTATGTTTATATATTTCTCCTTCATTAGTGCAGACTGAAGGGTGATTAGATCCCTTCAAACATTTTACAGAGGTTAAACGTTGATTAAGATTTAATTATTACTGTAAATAGCTTGGAATGGCATATGGTGCAAAAACCTGACATATGTGCATTTGAATAAATGAAGTGCTATTTCCCGGGATGCACCGGGAACTGTTTAACAGCTTTGCTGAAGGGTTACGTAGCACCTCATGGCAAGACTGCCTGCATGTTATATTTTGTTGGGTTTCTGCAGCTGAAAGCGAAGAACAGTTTTTCCCGTTTTTAAAAACATTGAATATTTTAAATACCTAAATTGTTTTGCACAAATTTTTGCTAATTTGTCTAACTAGGTTAAACATTTTTCAAATGCATTGAGTTTTTACTTGCTGGATCCCAGTATTGTTGTCAGCCTCGGCACTGGAGTCAAGAGATGAAACGGCTGACGTACCAGGATGAAGGAGGAGGGTAAAGATATGGACGGGGAGCTGGTTGACTGCGGGATGTGGTGCTGCTGGGTGGGACAAAGAGCTTCCTCCCAGTGACAGAGGCCTGTGGCAATTGAGATCATAGGAAGATTCTGCGCCGGATCAGGCCCAAGGCCCATCTAGTCCAGCTTCCTGTATATCACAGTGCCCGCCCCCATGCCTCTGGGAGCACACAACACGACACCTGCATCCTACTGCCTTTCCCTACATCTGGCATTTTGAGGTTGCCTCCACCCACCCATCCATCTATCCATCCATTCATCCACCCACCCACCCATCTGTCTGTCTGTCTAGGGTTGTGGGGTGGTGCAAGTGGTTAAGACACTGTGCCTGTTAACCAGCAGGTTCGAGACCCTGTTAACCAGGGTTCAAGACCCAGTCCCCACAAGACAGGGTGAGCTCCTGTCCTTATCCCTGCTCTGCAACACAGCTGGATCCAATTGTATTGGCTCTGCCTTTCCATTGGACTATTTCAGTGGTGTGGAGGGGGGAATTTGCTGCTTGGGGAACAGCCTCTCCTCCATATCAGTCTACCCAGGCCTTCGTGCTTTGCATGCAGTGTCAAGCACAATACCATAGTCTTTCAAGACTGATGGATGCCAACACTTATATCTATCTATCCAACCCTATATCCATCCTGGAACACTTCACAAAAGCAAAGTGAAGAATTTGGGAAGAGTGGTCCTGCAGCATCTAGACCACTCTGCCAAGGCACCCTGGGGTGCTGTAAATGGACCGCAGGTGTGCTGCATGTCTTTGGAAAATGTCATTTATTATCCAAGCAATTCAGGGATTTGAGCCCCCTACCAGCAGTATTGGGTGCTGGTAATTTTCGAAACTCTGGTCTAAACGGCTTTTTAGACCGTTCAAGGCTTGAGCATTGACTTCCCTTCCCAGGGCCGTCAACCAGGAGACCCCAGCCGGAGGGAGGCCTTGTTTTCGGGAGTATTTCTTCCATCCTCCTGCTCAGGGAGAAAAGGGGGTCAGGCTGACTGGCAGATGCAGAACACGGAAGTCAGAGAAAGAAACACATGTTTTGCAGGCTGTGATCAGCCTCAGATATGTTTTGTAGGACTGTCCTTGGAGGGCCTTGAGTTGGGGTTGGGACCTGCTTGTACAAGAAGGGTTTTG
The DNA here is from genome assembly GCA_030015325.1 of Cryptoblepharus egeriae. Classification (NCBI taxonomy): domain Eukaryota; kingdom Metazoa; phylum Chordata; class Lepidosauria; order Squamata; family Scincidae; genus Cryptoblepharus; species Cryptoblepharus egeriae. The sequence goes on from JAREYC010000007.1 coordinate 554,452, forward strand.
AGTCAGAAGGCCTAACGTGAAGCTGGGCAAGGGGACTGGGCAAGCTGGGCACTGCTGTCTACAGGCTGCCTGGGTGAGGGGTTGGAATGGGCTGCCCGCTCTTGTCTGCCAACTAAACCAAGAGGGAGGGAGGGAATTTGCCATTGGCCTTTCTTTCTGGAAACTTCTTTTTCTGTGCATCTCCTGCCCCAAGTTCCTCTGTCTGTACCTGTCACTTCTGGCTGGATCCTGATCTGATGCAAAGCTGATGGTGTTTGGCCCACTCAGCCCCGGCAATGCCCCGTTGGTGGGACTGTCCCCTCGGAGAGAGCAACGGTGCCCAGTCCTGGCTGACTTTTCTCTGTTTTCCTTGTTGGGCAGATTGAGACGTCACGCCTGGAGCCCGAAATCGTCCGGGCCACGACCTGCCAGACAGTCGTCTACAACAAAGGCTTGTGAGGTGGAGTGGAGCCGCTTGGCCCGCGGAAGGCAAGAGGGAGCCATCGGTACACTGGGCGGTGGAAGAGCACCTGGCACCTTAGAGAAGAGCCATCACGTCTTCCCACCTTCGAGGCTGGGAGTCAATTAACCCTTTCTGAGAATCAGCAACTCACACGGGTAGATAAGATTAATATTTGAAATTAACGAGGTGATAGCAGGAGAGGGGAAGGGGCAAGAGCCGGGCCTGGGAGGCCAACTCTGCAGGCTGCCCTCGTGACTGCTCTGACCAGCCGTGTTGCACAGCACTTTCCTCCACTGGAACTTTGGCCCAGCCCTGCACAATCATGCACAGCAATTGGCTCTTGGGGCACAAACTAGAGGCAGGTGCAGAGGAGTTCTCTGAGTTCCCCCCTTGTTCCCGGTCCTGTGAAGTCCGAGAGCAGCCCTGACATTCCTGACACTGCTGTGTCCCCACATTGCGTTGGCTGCACATCATCTCACAACCTAGTCCTACTGCAGGGGAAGACAGGGAAGCCTCCTGAAAGGCAGGGATTGTTTGTTCCCTTATCTTGGGTCTGCATCATGGCCTCATCAGCCCTGGAAAGTTGGGTGGGATGAGGCTGTACAAAAGGATTCGGGTCCCAATCCTATCCCAGCTCCAGCCCTGGGGCAGGTATGTCTAAAAGGCATGCGCTGCATCCTGTGGTGAGGGCAGGGATTGGTAAGTAAATATGGTACACTTACTCCTAGTAGGCTGCTCATTCACCAATGGGTGCTCACAGATATGCCATCTATTTTAGTGGCATGTGTCTATGTGGAGACTAAAGGGGTGGAGAAGTTTTCCAAAGGACTACAATCTGGAGCGCACCACTGGCTGGATCCACTCCTTCCTACCTCCTCCCTTTCCACCTTTCCACCAAGAATTCCTCCCTTTTCCCACTGCTCCCCTGCCCCTCCCAGTGCTCAACCCCAATACCTGTGGTGTCACCAGCTCAAAGACACTGAGAGATAGTGCCTGCCACCAGCGAGCATGTCGAACCAGCAGTGAGTGCAGTGGCCTTGTTCCACTCACCGGTGGCATCAAGCAGCGCATGGCCAGATCTAGACAGCCCCTCTGAGGATTAGTCTGTTAATCTGCTCCCAAATTGGTGCATATCAGGGGTAGGTGCCCTGGATCTTTAAGCAGGGCTTGAACAGGACATCAGTATTCAGGTCATGGTGGAGGGAACATGCTCACTTGGCACTTCTGTGTCACTCTGGCACTGTTGAGGGTTTCCTCTCATGATGTTGCTTTTGCTGGACAAGATCATGTGAACATACCTGGCTGGGAGGAAGGAGGCACCGCTGGCTGCTTAGACCAGGTGCGGAAATGGAAGTGGGAAGGAGAGAGAGAAGCGGATGTCTTCTGCCCAAGCGTCTCCTTGTTTTGCCTCCAACATATGCCTCCCTGGCCAGCCCTGTGAGACCTCCGTGCCAAAATATCAGATGCTGCCAGATGCATTTGGCTCTCAAGAGGGGATGGGCAGTTAGATGTCTCCAACGTGACCAGCAAAGTCGTAGGAGGGGTGCTGAGGATCCCCGTAGGAAGTCACTGAAGTCAGCTGAACATTGCGGAGCACTTTTGAAGAAGAGGGTTAAAGAGGCTAAACGCAGGGGGTGGATGAGATGCCTGCCCTTGAAGGACCCTCCAAACTAGGATTCTGTGAAACGCAAGCCCGTGACTCAAAGGGAAGCTTTGCCCTCTTGCCAGATGGGACTTTGCATGTCTTTCTTGTGTCTGCACGGAAAGCGTGGTGTGGCTTGGAGTCAGCCTTCCACCCGCAGAAAGGGGAGTGATGGTGAGAAAGTGACCCACATAGTCATCCTTGGAAGGATTGTACAGGACGTGCAAGGTGTGCTCCTGGAGGTGCCCCACAAGTGCTCAGTCCCTGCTGTTCCCGGCCAGAGGAAAGGTCCTTCTGCCAGCTGAATTCTGCTAAGTGGGGCCCATCTGCTTGGGGTCACCTCCCTCTGTTCTCCAGCTGAATCCCCGAAGGTCTCTCGGAGCGCAGCCGATGGCCGGGCTGCCAACAGAGCCTGTGCAAGCGCAACATGCTCGCCTGATAGCTAATTAATTTTGCCATCTCCGTCGTGCACAAAAGGAGCCTCGGATCGGCAGGAACGGTGGTGGCAACGCACTCGTCTGCCGTTTCCCATAATTGGGAGAGCGGAGGAGGGGGAGATGCCCACACCACGCTGGGTGCTCACCTCAGCAGCTAATAATAATGAGATGATCATCTCTTGTAGCTTTTAATTAGGAACTGAGCAGTTAATTGATTTCTTGGCTGTGTTAATTAAGAAGTAATGAGGATTGTGTCGCAGCAGAAAGAGGCGGCAAAGGACTGGGTTTTCCCCAGCTTCCCCATGGAGGTGGGGGGGTCCGTGAGGGTCGCGGTGTCACGAGAACCTCCGGGATCTGTGTCCACCTGCCTTGCCTTCCAGTCTGGTGGGAACTCAGGCTGGGAAGAGGGACTGTCCTCCCCATGAAGCCTCTGCCTGTCCCAGTGCAGGAGGAGCTGCTTGCGATGCTTGGTCACCTCAAGAGAAGACAGGAAGGTAGGGCTCCAATGCACCAATCTGCCCTATCTTGTGATCCATCTAGCGTTCAACGTCTAGCGTTCAAGTGGGCAACTCCTGGAAACAGCAAGCGTGGCCTGGCTGGAGCCTCCTTTCCTGTACATTACCTGTGGGGAGGAGGAGGAAGCAGAAGGACTGGATCCTGCATCAGTGGCACAAACTGGATCTTGCTCACCCTTGCTTTGCTAGGGTCTCCAAACCCCAACCCAGGAGCCAAACGCGGCCCTCGGTGAGCCTCAGTGTGGCCCCCCGCAAGATCCTTCTATCCGGCCCTTTGGCAAGCCTTGTAAGCCACTCTGATACATTCTTATATGCAAATTTTATGTAAATGTATTCAAATTTGAAATGTAAATTAGTTTTCCAGCCCTCGACACAGTGTCAGCAAGATGATGTGGCCCTCCTGCCAAAAACTTGGAGGCCCCTGCTTTAACCCCTCGCTGCCCCTTTTGTCTCCAGAATAGTTGACTTACGCCTGAGGAGGCCCATTGGCAATTGGGCAACCTGCCCGCAGGGGAGTGCAGCGCGTTTCCGCTCGCCTCCTATAGGCAGTCCAATTCCAAGCACCAATTCCAATGTATGTTTTTTTGACCTGGTCACATTGGGACCGGTGGGGGGCAGGATTGGGGCTGGGCCACTTCTGAGCGCACTGAGAATGCCTCCCTTAAGGATGGTCCTCCCTGTTCTGTCATTCCTGCCCCATCAGCGTTCTTGTCTTTACAGAAATGTGGCAAGCTGGGGGAGCCTGTGCCAGGTGGGAAAAGTCCAACCTGTGGGGTGTCTTGTCCAAAGACTGGGGCCAGGAGTGGAGGAAGATCCTGCTCCCAGACTTCTTGGATCAGACCTCCGGGCTGGCCAAGCCCCAAAGTCTGGTCGGTGTCCTGAGAGGACATCATGCTGTGCATCATTCAGCAGAATGTTGTGTGTGACCTTTCTACATCCCCCAGTGCAATGTGCACACACACACATGCACGCACACGCACACACATGCACACAACTGTACGTGGAACCTGGCCTGCCCTGCTGCACCGTGAAAGGCCTTAGTGATGGTGGCAGTGGCCGCTGGGTCTTTCTGAGCCAAGTGCTGAGGCAGCCGAGCGGGGCACCAAAGGGGGGTGGGTACCCTGTTAGTGTTCTCTGGGACCTGCATGCACCTTTGTGGGCAGCTGCACCAACTCTCCCATCTGCCCTTGTCCTCCCTGGTACAGCTTGTGATGGGCCACAAGGCGCTTCTAAGTCAAGAGGAATCACATGAAACGGAGCCAAAGGCCACCAGGGAGCACTGCAAACCCTCCCCCCAGAGCGCCATTGCCGACCTCAGGGCTGTTCAGGGCCACATCTGCAAAGCCTATCGGTTCTTGACCCCCTGGCAGCTGCAGGGGCAGGGAGCTGTGCCCCTCCTTGTGAACATCTGCCTCACCTTGTACCACCCTTGACTCCACAGCCTTGCCTGGAGTGTCTTCCAGCGCCCCCTTCCTGGCCCTGGTGTCCCCTGGTGTGTGTTTGGGGTGTGGTGGGCCACAGTTCTGGAGGCCACAGTTCTGGCAGGGCAGGCTGGCCTGGCTCTGCCTAGACACCAGGGGGTGCTCAGCTGGGGGGGGGGGAATCAAGCTTGATGTTTCCAGCAGGGGCCAAGAGCAGCAGCAACACTTTCCAGGGCTTGAGCCCCCCTGGATCTTGGCCGCCACTGATGGCACCAGATCCTCACACTTGAATGCACCTTATTGCTGCATTGCCTGTGGCTGTTGCTGCACACTGTAGCTCCGAGGAGGCAGCCCTCGCCTCCGGAGGCTCACTCGTCTTCCAGTGGTTCTGCTGCCCTCGCCCGAGGGGTGCATTTACCTCTCTGTTGGCATCAATCACCTTGAATATGCGCACAGGATCTTTTTACCTTCCTCGATATGTTTCTTGATCACCACACCTGATGTAACACTTCTAAATGCCTGGAATTAAACACTGACATAGCTAAATCATGCCCTGTGTGTGTGCGTGTCGGGGGGCATCCGTTTCCTTGGTAGGACTGTGTGGATTCCTTTCCCACCTTCAGCCTGGCAGGAAAGAGCAGAGAACGGTTGCCACCCAAGATCTTTACTGCCCGCTTGGTCTCTTGGCCATGTGCACCCTCTGCAGCCCTTGGACTGCCAGTGGTTCTCCCCAGGCTGCCTCCTGGGCCGTTGAAAGAGCCAGGAGTAGAGTGTGCTTGCTGATGGTGGCCCCATCCGCCCTCCATCCCCACACTCTCCCTGCAGCACGTTTATGTGGGGGGCTTTGCCCACATTGGAAGGCCCAAGTCTGCATTGCCATCCAGCAGCCTCTTCCACGGGCATCCTTGGGGTGTGCTGAGAGGCTGATCCAGGCACCAAGCTACCTTTGAGTCCACCGCATTACTTTTGGGTCACGAGTGCCACCTTTAGCCTGTGGCTAATCCAGCCTATGGTCTGAATGCTGCCATAGGTCGGTTGCCCTCACAGGTGAGCACACGGGCACTTGCTCTCTCCCCCTTTCCCCCACCTGAGCTCCAATGCCAGGCCAAAACAGGCAGTTGCAAGCCAGTTGCACTGTTGGCTTCCAAGTGAGCCCTGCACCTGCATCCCCCCCCCAATGCTAAGGTAATCCAAGCCTGTCTGCAGCCTGATGCGGAAATGTGTTTAGATCCATTTGCTCCATTAACTCATTTTCCATTTAAGTGCTCATTTTGGTGGCTTTTTATTCTAGAAGAGAAATTCAAAATCTATAATTAATTTTATTTATACCTCTTAAGATTCCACAGACAGACCTTGGCTGTGAACCTGACCTTGCAAAATATCGAGGGCTGTGGATGGCGCAAGAAGTTAAGACTCTGTGCCTGTTCACCAGCAGGCCAGGGTTCGAGACCCGGGTCGGCCCCACAAGACAGGGTGAGCTCCTGTCCTTAGCCCAGCTCTGCGACGCCAGCTGGATCCAATCGTATCGGCTCTGCCTTTCCATTGGACTCATTCAGTGGCGTGGAGAGGGGCATTTGCTGCTTGGGGAACAGCCTCTCCTCCATAACAATCCAACCCAGGCTTTCCTGCTTCGAATGCAGCGTATGCAGCGCCAAGCACGATACCAGAGTCTCTCAAGACTGACGGAGGCCTGCTTGGGACCCGGGGCCAAGGTGACCATATAGAACAGCGAACAGAGTGCCTGTACCTTTAACCATTGCATGGAAGAGGGATTAGGAGAAAGAGGATGCTCTAAGAGAATTTCCTGCTCCAGGCAGGGGGCTGGACTAGACCACCTACTAGGTCCCTTCCAACTCTAGCATTCTGTGATTCTGGGCATGTGCTGCTTTTTAAACCCTTGTAGGTTGAGCTAAACCCACCCAAAGTCCCTCTTGTATACAATGCTTACAGGTACAGGCACCTCCATTCCACATGGTCATCCTGCCCAGGGCTGCTCCTGGTTCTTGCGTCCTTCGCCAAGCACGGTTTGAGGCTTCCACATTAATCTTCAAGCAGCTCTTGCCCGACCCTGTAAAACAGTAACTCTTCTCCTGAGAAGGCTGTCTCTGAAAGTGGCTTTTCCCATCCACAGCAATTAAAGACAGGTAATTATTACCCAGATTTGTACTATTCCTGGGTTTAAGGGTAATTGGAGAACTGTGGGGGCAAATTACACAAGACAGGGACTCCACAGATCCCATCAAAAAGGATGGCCCCGTTGCTAGTGGGGCGTACAAAGCCATTTTGTGCAATGATATTATAATGCCATTATGCAAACCGTAGGAAGGCCACACCTGGAGTAGCGGATCCCGTTCTAGTCACCACATCTCAAAAAGGAAATGGAAAAAGTGCCAAACAGCATCCAAAACGATGCTGAGGCTTCTTCACCGTCAGCAGAAGGGTGGCAACGTTTGGCACTCTTCAGTCTGGAAAATAAGTGCCGACGGGCAGGGGGTTCGATGGAGACATGCAAAATTATGCCCGGAAAGAAGCGGATGGAGGGATGCTTTTCCCTCTCACACAACACCACAATCAGGGGACATCCACTTAAACTGAATATTGGCGGAGTTAAGTACAGACAAAAGGAAATATTTCTTTGTTCAGCATGAGATTAGTCTGTGGAACTCCTTGCCAGAGGATGTGGGAGTATTACATATGGGGTGGATGTATTTTAAAGGGAATTGTATAGGTCTCTGGAGGAAAAGTCCATCGTGAGTTACAAGTCATGATGTGTAAATGCCTCCGTCCTGATTTTAGAAGGCCTGTCAGATGCAGGGAGGGCAGCAGGAAGCAGGTCTGGGGTGTGTGCCCCCCGAAGGCATCTGTGGGCCCCTGTGAGGGCCTGTGTAAGAAGTATCCCCCGCTAAAGAGAGGGCTGCGATGGGGACCAGCCTCTGATCAGCCTGATGGTCAGATAAGCAGTGATAGGAAGTCCCATTGCCTATGGATGCCACTTCCGATCCTGGCCTGGTTCAGAGACCAGTGGCACCCGCACCGTCCCTCCAGCCTGAGGTGACCCGCTTGCCTCCACGGCCCATCGCCCTTCAAGGAGCCTTGTGGGGACAGGTGCAAAGTGCTCCCTGAAGCACTGGAGAAGAAGAGCAGCTGGGTGTGCAGGGTGCGAGGCCAACCTTTGCACAAGGAGGGTGGCCGGTGGGGGCTGGAGGTATCCCAGGCCAGAGGTGTTCCCAGAGCTCAACTGTGGCACCCTAGCAGAGTATGAGGAAGAGATTGCAACCAATGGGGGAGCCCTGGGGGTCAGGCAGCCTCACCCCATCCAGAAGGACTTGTGTGACCCTTGATGTTTGCAGGCATCAACACACACACACACACACCTGCCACCACTAACAGGCACTTGGAGTCCATCTAGCTCAGTCATCCACTGCTGCTCTTTGGAGAAGCTGCCTCCCAGTTCACTGATGGGGCCCGTGGGGGGCTTCCCAGACTCCTCAGGAAGCACCACCTGCCCAGAGTGACGTGGTGCTCTTGGCATCCGGCCCTGAACTCCGGGGTCCTCTGGTGACCTGAGGAAGGTCAGTTTCTGCTGCTAAAAGCCTCTGTGAACATGGTTGAGATTCCCAGGGCCGGAGAGGCACCCTTTATCCGTCATTCTGGGGCACTTACCAGTGAAATGGGAGGCACGTGTGTTTTGAGCTGGCCGTGGCCTCGACATTCAATCCTCAGCACAGGTGTGAAGCCCACCCCGAGTGTCATCCCCCCCCCCCCGCATACCTGCCATACCAATACCTGAGGAGTGCCAGATGTTCCTCCAGCCAGTGGGCCTCTAGTGGGCTTCTTATGCTGGCTGCTGGGGGTCTGCCACCTGGAAGTGCCTGCCCGCATGTGGGTGGAAAGAAGGAGCCTCCGTCCTTGTGTGTAGGGGGTGCCAAAAGGTGGTGCCCTGCCTTGTGATGTTGTCCCAGACACCATGCAGGGCACATAGAGGAGCCTCTCTTGCCAGTCTGGGGTGGGGAAGGTGGGACGTTGTGACAGGTATCCCAGGTCCACAAAGACAGTTCCTCAACTTTAGTGTGCATTCCTTGGGCTGTGACCTCTTCATTGCGTCACTTCAAGCCAGGGTCCCGGCTACATATCTGGCAAAGGCCCCCTGGTTTTGCCAACCTTCAGACCACACACAGGAGAACTTAGGCTGCAGCAGTTGCTTCAGGCACCTCATCTGTTCAGCGGATGAGCAAAGGGTGCCCATCTCGAGGTGCCCTGCCTCCTGCTCCTGCCCCCCTCCACTGCTTGCTCCAGAAATGAAAAGGGGGAAGAGTGGCCAAACGTGCAGGAAGGGAAGGTAACTGGTGGGTGTGAGAGTCTGGATGTCTGGTTTTTCCTCTCCTCCACACTTCCCCTGCCGTGCTATGCTCGGCTCCCTTTCCGCTCCAGCCCAGGGAGTGCGTGAGCAGAGGGTTGCCCGACTGCAGTGGGCAAGATGGGGCGACACTGGCACACCCGTTGGGGCGAGACAGGCAATCTTGGGCTGCTCCTGCCCTGGTGATGTGCTTGTGAGCTTCATCGGCAGCATGTCCTCTGCCCACTTGTGAGTCATCTGAAGCACGGCTATGACAGTGTCTCTGGCAGAGCACTTTTTCTTCCCCTAAAGAGAAGTCAGACAAAGCGATAGCACCACCTGCTGATGGTGATCAGAATGAGCAGCCCATGCATTGCAGCGCATTTCGGGGCTGTTCAATTAATGCTCTGCACTGGGATTGAAGCCCGGACCAGCCGAGGGACGCATCCTGCATTCTGAGGATGCACCGTCAGAAGGAGCCTTGACATGGCTGCGCAGAGAGAAAACAAGACAGGTGGTTTCTTGTGTCTCCTGACAGTGACCACCCAAGAGAGCCAGATCTGGACATGTCATGACATCAACCCACAACATATAAGTGTGCCACTTGATGTGCCACTTGATGCTGCCGGGACTGAAGGTACCACATCTCTGCTTGCCTTGATGTAGGTGGGACAAGACTGGTTCTCTGCAGGCTGGCCGGCCGGCAACAGCATCTCTGCTACCCTACCAAGGACCATCCAGTTCTTGTTGTCAGACAACTGGGAAGCTGCAACCCACTCATCACACCCCAGGAAGAGCACATGGCGCATGCAATGCATGTTCCGAGGGCCTGGAAAGCCCTGTCCAGGATATGGCAAGGAGCAGCTTAATCTGAGGGTCTCTTTGGCTTGCCAGGTGAGTCAGTTGGACACAGGCAGAGACTCTGCTCCACAGTTGGACTCTGCTCCACAGAGGAGGAGGAGGAGGAGGAGGAGGAGGACTTGGGCAAGCTTCAACCCCTTCCCTTTGGTCTGCTGAGGCTCCAAGTCCCTCAGAGGCCAATTACAAAGAGCAGGTAGGAGAGCCTCTGCTTGCCACACCATGGGCCAGAAGGACCCCCCTCCAAGGACACCCAGCGCACCAGCAGCCCACAAGTACTCCGGTGGCAAAGTGCCTGGGAGCTTGTCATGGTCACCTGGCAGGCTCCTGGCCTCTCTGTGTCACACGCACCAGCACCAAAAACATCTCAGAGTTGCCAGCTGCAAGCAGCTCCCAGAATCAGCACGGAAGCAAAACGGAAGTGATGCTCCAAACCTAAGTGGTCATCTGTGGCCGGGCAGGGACCCCCAAAGTGTCCAGGCCTCTTTTCTGCAGATGGAGCCCCGATGTGGAGGCAACACGGCCAAAGTGCAGGTTGGCAGAGCTGTGCTCAAACACCAGCAACAGTGGCATCAAAGAGCTCCGGGGGGGGGGGGGGGGCTTTGCAAATGGACTGGAAAAGGGGGTCAAGAAGAAACAGGTGCAACTGGGTACGGAACAACCAAATGGTTTCAAATTTGGAAAGGAGCACGACAAGGCTGTGTATTGTCTCCTTGTTTATTTAATTTATATGCAGAATACATTATGCGAAAGGCTGGGCTGGATGAATCACAAGTCAGAGAAATAGCAGTAACCTCAGAAATGCCGACAACGCCGCTAATGGCGGAAAGTGAGGAGGAACCAACAGAAGAGGAGGAAATGGAAGTGGTGACAGAGTTTGTTTTGGGGAGCTCTGAGGTCACAGCAGATGGTGGTTGCAGCCACAGAATTCAGATGCCGCACCTTGGGAATGTCGGGAAGCATTGAAGGGGACGGCAGAGAACGCGGTGGTTAGAAGCGTCACCGAAGCAGCGAACGTGAATTGGGACCAACTTTGGGAGCTGGTGAAAGATGTGGAGGCTGGCGCGTTGTGGTCCGTGAGGTCACAAGGAGTCGGCACCACCTGATGACTGAGCAGCAGCTGGGATTCTGTAGGAAAAGCAGTTTAAAAATAAAGCCAGTAAATAAATATATAAATAAATAAAAGCCGGTTGCCTTAGGAACAGGAGCTCGGTCCCACATCTCTGCCGAGTGATGGCGCGATGGTGGCGTGAAGGTTGTTTCCATTGGTCCTCACCGATGTCGTCGTGCAGCGGAATCTGATTGGATCCGTGGGTCTGTGGCGTCATGGCAGGTCCCCGGGTGGCTGGACACGCAGGAAGGAGGAGGACCGACAGGCTCCAAACAGTGCAAGCGACGGAAGGAAGTGCAGTCAGAGACCCTTTTCTGTTGGGCCCTTGACAAGCTCACAGGCGCAAGTTTGCCCCGGCCGAAGCACGGACCACAAACTTCTCTGTAGTGACTTCACATCACTGCTACACTTCAATGCGTTTGTGTGAACTGGCTGGACATATGGAGTCACTGCTCTCTCTCTCCCCCCCCAACACCAGCTCTTCCTGCCCCACAGTGTGTAGGTTTGGCATGCACCTATGCGCCAGTTTCCTTTCTCAATATCTGCGGTTATTGCAGCTCGTGGTAATACAACTAGCAATACAAGCTAGTTTCAGAAGCCCAGGACCCTACTCATGCGCCAGTGCCCCCCCCCCCCCCCCCGCTTTGGAGCACCATGTGGATTCCTGTTACAGGTGAGAATCCCACCAAGCCTCATTGTAAAGTGACCTTTGACAAACAGGATGATGGTCCAGTTGATGCAGACGCAGAGCCCTCCAGCTCCTCCAGTTGGTAGTCCAGCTCCTCCAGTTGGCCTGTGGCATCCCTACCTCACCCACACTGTCCTGGCCACCATCCTTTCCTGTGCATGCACCAGAAAGAGAAAGAGAGGGGAAAAGATGCACCGTATCCAGAGTAAGCCAGGCTAAGAGCTGACATTCTGGAGCTCCCACCAGACTGCAGCTGATCCTAGAAGCAGAGGCAGCTCCTTCCCTTCTGGATGCAGCTCTTGGCAACTTCTGAGGGCCTCTTCCGAAGGCACAGAGGCAGCAGCAGCAGCAGCAGCAGCAGCAGCAGGCAGAGTGTGGGTTGAACTGTACATTTTCCTGTGTGAGAGATTTGCTCTGAGTGGGTGATCTGTTTCCAACCCATTGTGTGTTTATTAGTTTGCACACATTCGCACACTCACGTACAACAGCTGCTTGCACAATCTATGACACAGAGATGTGCACACACACACACAGCCACATGCAAGCACCTGCACTCAGAGACCCACGAGAATAAATACTAATAAAAATGCACTTGTTAGAAAAAAGAACGCAGTGGAAAGAGCCGGCACAAGAGGAGTGCGCACTTCACGGATCTTGGTGGATATGTTTATTTGCTCATGTGGCTGATGGATGTGGCTTCCCACCAGGGCAAGAGGCAGTTCCTTCCTTGCCCGTAGTCTGCTGCCTCCACTGATCTTGGCCAAGTGCATCGTGTTCCCACAGGTTGACCCATAGTCTGGAGCACTGGGAAGGAGTCATTGCCTAGACCTTGTATTCCTCCCTGGGTGCCCCGTCAGGGGTGGGGGTGGCTGCTCTGTCCGTGTTCAGTCTCAGAGTTTGCCCCTTTCCCACAAGGTCATCTCCCAAGTCTGGTTGCCAGCAGCCTCCTTCAGCTTCTCCTTCTAATCATTGGACGTCACATCAATGTCGTCCCCGTTGGACTGTTTTGTGGCGATGCGCCATCGGTTGATATGGTGGGAGCCTTTCTTCTTCTGGTCTGACTCTGGTCCTTCCTCCTCCAACTTCTGTCTCTTATATTTGGTCCTCCTGTTCTGGAACCAGACCTTCACCTGGATGAGGCAGAGGGCAGAAGAAGCAAGTCAAACACAACCATAGCAGAGGGTGAATCCGGTGCTGGGAAAGGAGACCGGACTGGGCAGCTCCGAGTGCCATGACAAGGCAGGGCTGTGACCACCTGGAGGTGAACTAAGAAACTGGGATGCATCCTAAGCTCCAGTTAGGCTGGCGTAAGTCTTGTGATGACCCGGAGGTGTCACAAAAGAGCCAGAAGGCATTTCTGTCTCTTTCCTGGGAGGGTTAGGGCTGTGCACAGGCATGCGCCACCGTCCCCACACCACCACAGGAAGTTATGCCAGGTGGGTTATGCCAGCCTAAACTGGTTAGGAGATGCAGTCCGAGCCATGCAGGGATGGGGATCTGGCCTGATCTCATCTTCAGCCTGGTTCAGCAAATGCAAAGCGTTGGTAAAATGGCATAATAATTTTTTAACGAACAGTTTGTAATCAACTCTCAAGCCTACACCGTATTTATGGAAAGTATTTCAATATTTCTGACCCTTCATTATTTTCAACCTCAGCTTCCTAAAAATATGTCAGATACCGAACGGCCCTGGAGCATCTTTGTCACCTAGAAATGTGCTTTCCACAAACTCAGGATTAAAGGATGAAGCCTGAAACACAACCAAACTTTAGAGGATGGAACGCCAGGCTCCGGCCAAGCAGAGCCTGTGCATTTCCAGGATCGGGACCGTCCAGAAGAAACCCCCAGCTGCCTCCATGTTCCTATCAAGGGGGAATGACATTTAAGAAATTAAAACCCCATCTTTACAGGAAAAGGTGGTTCAAAAAGATGTATCACTGCAAATAAATAAATAAATAAGCAAGCAAGCAAATAAATAAATGAATAAAATAAATAAATGAATAAAATAAATAAATAAAGAAAGAAAGAAAGAAAGAATGAATGAATTCAGGAGCCTTTATTGGTTTGGGGTGTAAACCTAACCTAGGTCGGCACAACTCATTGGTCTTCCCATTCCCGTGGTGATGTAGGGAGGCAAGCGCATGTCTGTGGACTGGCCTAACCCTCTTCCAGGAGTGGCGCAGAAGTGTCTTATGGCACTTTTGTGGCACTCCCAACTCAGCTCAGGACTTATACCAGGGCTTAGGCTGGCCTAACTGAAGTTTAGGATTGCAGCCAAAGTATGCATACAAAATAAAACAGTGTACATAAAACATTTTTATTTAAGAGAGCCGTCAATTAATTGCTAGGCTGATGTGTCTTAAGGGTTTTAATTGTTTTTATTGTGCTTTTAGGGTGTTACACTGTTTTTAAAACTTTAAAAAATGTGGTATGTGTTTTATTTTATTGTATTGACTTGGTTGTTAGCTGCCTTAGTTCCCCTTGCGTGGGAGAAAGGCGAGGTAAAAATCCATTAAATTAAGAAATAAGTAAAGATACAAACTTTAAAATTATATACAATTTCATAAATAAATAACAGTAATAAATAAGAAATAAATAACAAGCAGTAAATAAATAAGAAATAAAAATAAATAAGTAATAAAAATCCTATTCATAGCCATAGTTATGTCTACAAAGCTGCATAGCTTGTTTTAGAAAGAGTGCCGCTTGGTTAACATTTTCTATAGCGCTGGTAATTGGGGCCCCAGCTGGGAAAGGACTGGGGCAACTGGTGAAGCTATGCCAGGTGCTGAGGAGCCCATGGCTGGCACTCACCTGGGTTTCGGAGAGGCTGAGGCTGCTGGCCAGCTGCTTGCGTTCGGCGCCCACCACATAGTGGTTCTTCTCGAAGGCCCGCTCCAGCCTCAGGAGCTGCGAGGGGGAGAAGGCTGTGCGGATCCGCTTGGGCTTCCTGGCAAAGGGGCCGTGGAGCAGCAGGCTCTCCTGGGACACCTCACCGCCTGCAGGGAAAGCACCACAGCTCAGAGTCCGCTCGGCAGCCACAAACACGGCTGGAAGATTAGACTGGCAGGTCCCCTGGCAGGGCCCAGAAAATCCCTCCCGGCTCCAATAATAAGGACGGACTTTTTAGTCACCCATATTTACTCCAAAGTAATGCACCATCAAATCTACTGCACATCCCAATTTTAAAAGGCTTGAGAAAAAAATATGTTTACTGGAGATTGTAATGCGCAGCTGCAAACCAGCTAGAAAATTTATTTTTACTGCATCAAACGTCATAATAATATGACCGTGGCTTTAAATTATGATTTTTGCCTAATTGCACTGCTTTACACAATGGGTTTGTGTTACATTTTTATTACAATATAGTGAGCAATTACATGCCGACCTAGCCTTATAATCAAAATACTCTATTTACTCAAATCTAATGTGCCGTCGTAACTCATGTGCATCCCAGTGTTGGAGACTAAATTCAGCTGGAAAAGGTGAAAAAGTTATGAGGGCCCATTTTCAATCTTGGAAACAGATGCTCAAGGCTCTTTTCATGCTGACAACATATTCTTTGAAGTAATCAGTCAGTCCAAAGACCTCTAAGACAACCATATATCGATGAAGCACAAACACAGCAAGAAGGGGCCAAACGAACCCAAAGTCAGTTAAAAAGAACACCAAAAACCAGCAAGGAAGGAGCTGATCTTCCCTCCAGTAGGAAGGCAATTTGGGAGTGTTTCTGGGAAGGCTCTGCTGCCGAAAACACCCTCTGGAAGGTGTGCACAGTAATCCGAGATGTCACCAGCTCCGTGGAGGACCAGCTCTGATGAAACCAGGAAAGGACCTCTCCTTCCCAGTGCATCAGCCCAAGCTGTCTACACTTCAGCATCCCTGGGAACTGCATGCCCCGAACACCTCCAGGGGATGCAGGGGGGGATCCGAGTTATGGGGAGGATTCTGTGGGCCTCCAGTTGCTTTCCGGAGGTGGTAGAAAGCTTAATGTGAATAGCAGAAGTGTGTTTCTAGCAGGCCTTCTGTGTTGCCATCTCCCTGAGCCTCGGAATACCACCCAAAGGCATCCCTGGCACTGGTACAACCTTGCCCAGGATGGATTTCTGGTCCAATTCCAGGTCATAACAACTCTTCAGATTTCTCTTCATCTTGTTGGTCCTGATCCAGTCCAACTCCAGACACCAATCCAGAGGTTCTACATTCTCAGAACTGCCAGATCCCAAACCGAAGCTCTCCTACAGCCCCCAAGAATGCCCAGAGCCCCTTACAAGAGGACCCCTCAGTCCCACCCCGGCAGCCAGGGCCAGGCAGGACACTCTTGGACTGAGTGCCACATCAGTGGTGCTGGAGGGCACTTCTAGGTGGGATCTGCCGGCCACCCCTGCAGATCCACAGCCACAGGTGACGGTCAAACCCTTTCTGCAGGTGCTTCGGTCACAGAAGCGCAGAACTTCCCTGCTTGCTTTAAAAGGGTTCTGCAACAGGAGTGCTTTCATCTGTGCAGTTTCGGGGAATTAAACCAGAAATCCAGCACTTCCATGTTGAAGAAAGTGTGCCCGGAGCAAGGTCAAGAGGGCTGCAGTCCATATTGGGCTCGCTTTCGGCCCGTCAAAAACAGGTCTGTGGGGCTTGTGTCTGCCACAGATTGGAAGGAGGTGGTGGAAGACGCAGGCAAAAACGACACGACCAGATGTCATAACAATAAAAGGATAAAAGGCCTCCCGAAAAGAAACCCGAGAAAATACAGGACGACAAAATAAAAGTTAAAAACACTCATATAAAATATTGCCTTCATGGTTTATTAATTTAAACACTATATTAAAAGTCAAGGTGTTCCCTGCACTGCTAGACGTGACCCACTCTAGGGAACGGTGCTCATCCCTGTTTTTTAAGCCATAGAGCCAGCCTTGTTCAAAGATGCCTCAGTGGACATGTGCATGAAACGCTATTACTTTCCCATGAGCGGGTCCCGCTACCTACTTGCATTTCCCTGCTTTGGAGTGGCTAGGTTGGCAGGAGCTGGGCTAAGGGTGGGAGCTCACCTGACCTTGCAGGACTCGGGTCTTGAGCTGCTGACCTGCCAGTCTTCAGACTGGCTGAATCCGTGATGAGTGCCGCACTCAACAGCTGTGGCTGGCGGCTGGCAGGGCAACCTGCCAGGGACCTTTACTAGCTGGGGGGAGGCAACAGAGCAAATGGGTCTCAAGCTGTTGGGGAGGAGAAGGCAGGTTCCCCCCCCCCATTTTCTGTTTTTAAAGGCCTGGGCATGACATCACTTCCAGGGCAACATTTTGAGCTTTGCACCAAGCTACATGATCATTAGCTACACCACGACGGCACATCTGATGATCTGCTGGTTCCATTCCTGGTCTGTCTCCTGCTCTTCTCAAGTGCCCCAGGATGGAACTTGGCCGGGGTGGGGGCTCACCTATTCTCGAGCCTCACCTACTTCCACCCAGCTTGGTGACCAGTGGAGGAGGCCGACCTGCTTGAACCAGCTGCTCAGTTGTAGCAGCACTGGAGTTGCAGGGGCTTGTGCCCCAAGGAAGCAGAGTGAATACAGAGATGCTTCCCTGTACCTTCTGCAGCAGATCCTGAGGCACGATGTGGCACTGTCTTTGGGGGAGCCCAATGCTTTGGCAGCCCCAGAGGTGCAACACATCTCCCCTTTGGGCCTACTTAATTAAGGAAGCAATTAGCTCAGCAGGCTCTGGGAAGGAGCCCCGTATTCAAGTCCAACTTCAGAGGTTAAGTTCTATTGTGGATGGTACAAAAGGAGCACCGCACTACATCAGAGCGCCTGGCTCAGATCCATGCTCAGCGCAAACACCAGCCAGAAAAGGGGGCCTGTGCACCTCTGCGGCAGGCAGGCAGGCAGGCAACATTTGGATCTTCCCCACTTGCACACACAGCACGGTTTGAAAGAAAGAAAGAAAGAAAGAAAGAAAGAAAGAAAGAAAGAAAGAAAGAAAGAAAGAAAGAAAGAAAGAAAGAAAGAAAGAAAAACCAGTCCTATATTTTCAGGCAATGGATTGGCCAAAAAGCTTCCTAACTACTCCTTTTCATCTGTCTGTCTGTCTGTCTGTCTGAATTACACATTGGGATCAGCACCTGTTCCACTGGGCCCCAAAGAAGTCTGAATGCCACAAATGTTGGTATACAGCCATTCATTGGTGTACAGATGGTGGTGTAAGGCAGAGAGGGTTACACGACCCGCTCCTGTTGGCTCACCTATGGTTTTCTAAAAGCAACAGCTTAGCTAAGGGGGGCATTGCCCAAAGAGAGGGGGGCTAAACCGTGGTGGGCAGCAGCAGGTTCGCACCTACTCTATAGAACCGGTTCTTAACAAGAGATAGGACATAGAAAGTTTAAAAATAGCCATTTAAGAGTGGCTGCCAGATGGACAGAGAACCGGTTCTTAATTTCTTTGAAGACCATCACTGGGGCTAAACCCTTCTGCATGCCCGGCATCACCTGATGGCCACTCAGCACTTCCCTTGCCAACTCTGTCTTCCAGTTGGAAGACTCCAGGTTTCTGTACCAAGCGGCATGGGGGGGGGGGGGGCAATTTTTTTTTGCTTTGTTTTGTTGTACTTTTTCAAACGCTTTGAACACAATTCCCCCCCAACACTGTGCATGTGCTGGAACTGAAGAGGAAAACACGAACATGCACACTCCCCCCCCCCCTTTAGTTTCAGGCTAATTGTTATATCCTGGATAAAAAAAGGCTTTTATCCTGAAAAAAAATTTCCCTGTAAGCAGGCAGCTGACAGCCTTCTTGTAATTTAATATAGATCATCAATTATCTGTCATAGTTTTAACTTTAATAAGTAGTATTTAAATTAACCACATGAATGCAACATGCATGAGAGTTTTTAGCTTTTGTTTTGATGTCTTACACTTTCCTTGGGTGTTCTACATTTGGGGGCTTTGCCCTCTTTTGTGGTTATGACATCTGGTCTCCCTGGCTGGGGGTAAAGGGCCCAGAGTTCCTGACCTCAGGGTCCTATGGGGGGGGGTGTTCAGGGAGGCCAGCATTCTCCCCTCATCTCAGACTGGAAGACTCCTCATTCTACAGGGAGGCCTCTGACATGAGTGGATCCCTCCTGGACCCTCAGATCAGTGCACTGCAAACTGCAAACAGGAGGTATAAAATTAATGATAGTGTGTGTTTTATTTCCATTATATTCTACTTGATGCTACTTTAATAAATAATTTTAAACTTCTACTTAATTTTCATCTTTCAATTTATGTAATTAATTAAATTGGATTTTGCCATCTGGCAGTACTCCACATTTTGTGTCCTGGCCCCCCAACAAAATGCTACTGCGTAGCCCCTTCCCAGGGGTGACATGGCAGTGGTGGGACCCCCAGAGTTCCTGCCTGGCAGCTCCCCCCAAACCTGAGCTTCCTTGCTTTCCTTGGTCCAGTTATTTTCAAGACAGGCAGAGCTGCATTGCTGGACAAGCAGCCTGGGAATGCTGGCCTGGTTGTGGGGAGGAGGAACCACCTCCCTCTTTTTCCAGGACATGTCCTCTTTTTAGCCTTGTGTCCTGAAAAAAATAAAAACTCTTCTCCTTTTCCTTGTGAGCAGGAAGCAGGGAACCTACATACAATTTTATTATATGAAATAAATTTTATGTAATAGTTTAAAATTTAATAATAAGCAAAATAGTGTTCAATATCCACATGAAAGCTATATATATATAGCAGTATAGCATGAAAGCAGTATATATATATAGGAGTGATTATAAATTTCCTGTCCTCCATTTTTGTTGTCCTCCATTCCTGTCCTCTTTTTTGTTCGACAAAATAATGCTCAACCCTCAGTAGATCTCGCATCCGCGGGATGAGTTGTGATTAAATTTAAAACAATTCCATCTATTTTATTACATACAATTTATTAATTACAGGAGGATTCATTAATTACAGGATTTATTAATTACATATATTTATTAATTTCATACGATTTATTAATTACACAGGCAAAAGGGGGACAAGGAAGATTTTTTTCCAGGCTAGAAAAGAGGATGTCCTCCTTTTTAGCCTCATGACCTGGGAAAAAATACTTTTATTATTATTATTATTACTATTATTATTATTATTATTACTATTATTATTACTATTATTATGTACTATTTCACAGTCGCCAGGTGTTTGACTGCAATTGGCTCTACTGTGGTTCGGTTCCTATCCAAGGAACTGGGAATTGCAAAGGTATTGTCTCAGTATCGTGTGATATTGAGTGTGTATTATTATTATTATTATTATTATTATTATTATTATTATTATTATTATTATTAAGACATTTTTACCCCGCTCTTCTCCCACAAGCAGGACTCAAGGCAGCTGACCAAAAAGTGTATAGATAACAATTAAAGGTACATAAATTCCATTTTTAAATACAGAAAAACGAAAACATATTTTTAAAGATCTTCCTTTTTTCCCCCGTGAAATGTCCGAATTTCTCCTCTGATGAACAAACAAGTTCCGGGGAATATTTTTCCACGGAAGAGCGAGCCGGGTGGGGTTTTCAGCTCCCCCTGCAAGGGATCCTCCTTCTCCTGGGGGTCCTGCATTTTGTCCTCTTTTCTGGTTCTGACCCCTGTTTGGGAGGGAGAGCCGGGCAGGGTTTGGGGAGAGGCGGGGAAAAGGGACCCGCCGAGGAAAGGGCTCTGGAAGGGCCGCTTCTCGGTGCGTCTTCCCGGCTGGGGGAGGAAAGAATGGGGGGATGGATGGAGGGGGCAGGAAGGGGATCGGCGGGGGCACCCCCTGCCCCAAGGGCCCCACTTGCTGAGGAAGGTCCGGCTGCAGGACAGGCGCGTCGCCCGTCGGGGCCCCAGCCTGGCCCTTCGCCTGCCCTCTGGAAACAGCTGGGAGAACCTTCCCTTGAAAAGGACGATTGATTGATTGATTGACTGACTGACTGACTGAATGAGTGCAGGATGCGGCTTGCGGGAAGGTTTCCAGGCGGGAGCGACAGCGCAGTCTTTGGGAACAGAGACTGAGCGGGGGACCCTCCGACACCTCCTCTTTTCCAGCCAAGTGTCTTCCTTCTCCTCTTTCTTTGGGAACCCTCTTGGGCTGACACGGATCATGGACACCGGATGAAATGGAACAAATGAGATGGAATCGTTTGACATTTAGTGGCGGGGAAAAGAGAATGTTAACATTAACCACAAAAGGAGGGAGATGGGAGTGGTGGGAGCTTTTCTTTTCTCAGGTCCTCGATTTTTGGGGTGTTCTGCACTTGGCGGGGAGGGCCTGCTCCTCTTTTGGCAGTTGTGACATATGGTCGGGGGGGGGGGGAGAAAGAAAGAAAGGAAGGAAGGAAGGAAGGAAGGAAGGAAGAAAGAAAGAAAGAAAGAAAGAAAGAAAGAAAGAAAGAAAGAAAGAAAGAAAGAAAGAAGAAATGTATCTACAATATTTATATACCACTTTTTCAACTAAGAGAGAGAAGATAAATCTTTTTATAGTCTTTATATGCCACCTTTCAACTAAGAAAAAGAGAGAGAGAAAAAAGATAAATCTATAGTATTTATATACCACTTTTCAACTAAAGTCAGTCTTGGGGGTCTCCGTTTCGCTCCCCCGCCTGGAAAGGCGAGTCTCCCCCTGGCCCGACTCCTTCGCCGGCTCCAGCTTCTCTCCGCGGTTCAGGGTCGGCTGGAGCTCCGGGAAGAAGCCGGGCTGCGCTCCCTCCTCGGGGCAGGGATGGAAAGCCCGATTCTCCGGCGGTTGGGGCTCCGAGAGAGCAGCCCGCCCAAGGGGGTGGTCACGGAGGGTCGCACCGTCTGGAATTGACTCGGTCCTGCCCTGACCCAGTCCTGGATGAGAAAGAAGCCTGGCTTGGATAAGCCATTCGGGGACACAGTTTGTAATTAAAAAAAAAAAACCGCTTGTGAAAGAAAGAAAGAAAGAAAGAAAGAAAGAAAGAAAGAAAGAAAGAAAGAAAGAAAGAAAGAAAGAAAGAAAGAGTGTTCTCTGCCCAGCACTCTGATGTTAGAGATGAAGACCCTGAAGTGTGTGCTAAGATTCCTGCCTGCAGAGAGCCTCTCCCCGCCTTTCCCCTCCATCATCCACCTGCAGCCCCGACGGCTCTCCTGACCTTCCCTTTGGGTTCTCCCCCTCCCGCCCCCTCGGTCAGAGTTGCTGCCTGGTCGCCTCTCCGTCTGTCGGTCCATCTCACACATGCTTCCCAAGAAAGGCCCACGATTCCTCATTCATTTTGGAACCCCCCGCCCGCCCTCATCAGAGGCGGCAGGTGGGGCTGCCCTGCCCGCCTGGGGCTTCTTGGGGCGGGCAGGGAAAGAAGGGGGAGGCTGAGCAGGTGCCCCCCGAGGCAGGACTCCCAAACCAGGGCTTCGGACTTCTTCCGACAGGGGTCTCAACCCGGAGGGAGTCAAGGCGCCCTCAGACGCCCGACGTGCCTGGCGGGAGGGGGGACTGGGAAGGAGCCCCACACCTGCTAGGTCGGGGCTGTCAGAGGCCAATTCCCCCAGAACTCTCTTCTGCCGCTTCCCACCATTCCCAGCCTGACCGGCTCTTCTGCACCCTGGACGGACCTGATCTGCCTGAGGGTCCTTGGCTGAGCTGCCTGCGGGACGGAGCCCTCCCTTCTTTTCGCCCCCCCCCCACTAAGTCCTCCTCTTTGCAGACCGAGGCCCTCTGCCCCCCGCCAGACCCCTCCCCTCCTGGGGCTGCCTTCATCATCATCATCCCCTCCTTTTTGGCTTCTGCTCCAGACCTCTCTTTCTTTGCACCCCCCAGTCTTGATTCCGAGGCCGAGGCCGCTCAATGAACCGGAGGAAGGGCTGGCTGGGAATTCCTGCTGGAGCCCCCAGCCCAGGACCCCTCCAGTGCCTGCTGACTCCCAGAATCCGCCTCCGGAGCCCCCGACCCACTCCCAGCATCGCCTGCTGCTACTCCCAGGGAGGGACCCCCAGGGCAACCATCACTCAGGGCACTCTGGCGGGGATCGGGGCCTGCAGGGCCGGCTCAGAACCCATGCAGTCCCAACAGACGTGAGCCTGACCCTGGCAGGCCGAGGCTGGGCGGGGACGACGACGACGCAGGACCTGACCCAGCAGGTTCATTCTCACCAATGGACAGCCCGAAGGGAGGGAGGGAGTTCATGGACACCCCTTTCTGCCTCTGCCAGCTCCTGCAAGGCCTCAACCCCCCTGCGCCCCCCCCCCCGTGACCACACAGAAGGGAGCAGAGGGCGCCTCTCCCTTTCAGCATAGCAGAGAGGGGGGCAGAGAAGGGGCTGAAAAGCAGCACCTGCCTCAGTTTCTTCCTCTCTGCTGTGCTCAAAGGGAGAGGCGCCCTCTGCTCCCTTCTATGTGGTCACCATCCCCCCCCCCAAAATCAGGCTCACTATCCATCCCCCAGATTGTGGGAGACCCTCAAGAGCACTCAGGGTGACCAGAGGCCAGAACCAAAAAAGAGGACAAGACCCTCCCAAAGTGGAGAACACTCCAGGGAAAGAGAAAGCTTCGACACTCCTCCACTGGCCTTTCATGTGCTTCATTTCACCCCCCCCCCTCACATATTATGAGATTGAAAACTGGGCCATCTCATTCATGGGCATCTCACGGATAAATTTCAAGAAGGCTGCATGTTGCCTGCTTAAAAGGAAAAAGAGGACACAGGACCTGGAGGGTCACCCTGGAGGTGCTGCATCTGTTAACCATAAGCCAGAACCCAAAAAGAGGACAAGGACCCCTCAAATTGAGGACATCCAAGCAAAATGGAAGGCATGACAAGGAAAAGCTCAACACACTCACCTGTTTGAGATGGGATTAATCTCATTAATTTCAACACTCTGTTACTTATGATTCAGTTCAGTTTATTAGAATCAACTTATTATTCAGTTCAATACAATATCAATCAACTTATTCCATTCAAAGTCCTGACCTCAAACTGACTGGATATAATTGATTAATGCCAAGAAAGCGACCTGCTTCCTGATCAGCAGGAAAAGGAGGACAAGGAAAACTTCCCAAGAGACAAGGCTAAAAAAGAGGACGTGTCCTGGAGAAAGAGGACGTCTGGCTTCCCCGCTTTAGGTTGGACGCTTCTGGAGGCTGCGATGGGGGCAGGAAGGGGGGGGGGGCCA
Source organism: Cryptoblepharus egeriae (assembly GCA_030015325.1). Taxonomy (NCBI): domain Eukaryota; kingdom Metazoa; phylum Chordata; class Lepidosauria; order Squamata; family Scincidae; genus Cryptoblepharus; species Cryptoblepharus egeriae. The sequence goes on from JAREYC010000007.1 coordinate 578,026, forward strand.
GATGTCAGAATCCAAAAAAGAGGGCAAGGCACTGCCAAAATGGAGGACACCCCAGAAAAATGGAGGACATGACACTAGAAAAGCTCAAAACACTCCTATGCATCGCTTTCATGTGCTTAGTTTCAATCTGTATTGCTTATGATTAAATTGAAAATGATCAGACGTCGTTTATGATTGAGAAGGTTCCCTGCTGCCCCTCCCCAGGAAACGGAGGACAAGGCAGATGTTTCCCAGGACCCAAGGCTTTTTCTAGGCATGTCCCGGGAAAAGAGGACAGATGGTCACCTGGATGGGGCGGGCAGCCTCGTTCTCAACCACCAAAGCCGGCCCCGGCCCTGGAGTTCGGGTGGACGCCCCCCCCCCCCGACCCACTTCCTCCCCGTCAAATGCAGTTCGAGTCTGCGGGAAAAAATGAGCAGAAGTCCGACGGGAAGGACCGAGAACTGCCAAGGACAACCGGGAGCTGCCAAGAGGGAAGCCGGCCGGAAGGTGGGGATTGTAGCCGGTGAGACTCCCTCGCTGAGCCCCGACGGAATCGAGAATTCCCGGGCGAGCTGCGAGCCTCCTCTTGGCTCCGACGGGGCAGCCGCTTCGGTCGCACAACTCGGAGCAGGAACAGCCTGGTCTCGGTAGGATCGCGCCGTCGGGGGAGACGCCAGGGCTCGAGCCTCTTCTTCCGCGCCAGGAGGACTGTCAGAAGTCGCTCTGCAGGCTTCGGTGTCCCTGCCTGCCGGGGCCGCGGACTGTCGGGGATCGGGCCCGGGGCACAAGCGGCTATGCCCTTCTTTTTCTTCCCCGCCTCCAGTGTTGGTCTTCGGGGTCCTTTCCGGCCGTTCCTCCTCCGCCCCGACGGCTCCGGAAGGGCAACGTCCAGCTACGCCTGAAATCCTTAACCAGCGCCAGCTCAACTCCCTGTTTGACTCCGCTAGATTTGGAAGCCACTCTACATTTTGACCTGCTCACCTTCAACAATTACTATTACGTTGTTGTTGTTATTGTTGTTGCTGTTGCTGCTGCTGTTGCTGCTGCTGTTGATGATGATGATGATCATCATCATCATCATCATCATCATCATCATCATCATCATCATCATCATCATCATCACCACCTCTACCACCAGCACAGGGATTTGATTGGAATTGGCTCTATTGTAATTCGGTTCCTAGCCAAGGAATGAGGAATCACAAAGATATTGTTGCGGTTAATACATTTTTTTCCAATTTCATGTCACAGCAGCAAGTTCTCCAACTGGACTATATTATTATTATTATTATTATTATTATTATTATTATTATTATTATTATCATCATCATCATCATCATCATCATCATCATCATCATCATCCCCCTTTGGGGCAAGGAGCTTCCGCTGAAAGGGCTTTGCAGAGAGAGACCCCATTGCAGGGGCTTTCTGTCCTCAGCTGCGCCGTCGGGGTACATACCCGGTCCTCAGTGTCCGAACTTCGTAGGGACTCCTCCAGCCACGGCTGCCCGGACAGCTGAGACCCAGTAACGTCGATGAGGGGCTCTCCAGGACCAGGAACACTCTAGTTGCCCTTTCAAAGCTGAGCTCCAGGCAGAAATGCGGCCGGTGCAGCCTCCTCCCTCCGACCAGGGACCGTCGGGCGCTGGGCGGCTTCCCTTCGCTCAGTCAAGGCGCGTCGGAAGCGTGGAGGCGGCGGGGCCTGCTGTCCTCCTCTTCCCAAAGTGGAGAGGCGGAGGGCGCCCTAATCCCCCGTCGGAGCCCGAACAAAGCTCCTTTGATGGGCCGCTTTCCTTCCCCGCGGGCGGGCGGAGGATTTGCATTTCCAGCTTGGTAATGAAGTGCGACGGGGCGGGCAGGCGGGCGGGGAAGTCTCGCTGTCCAGCGCAGCACCCTTCGAAGAACCAACGCGGCGGGGGCTGCTTCTTTACACTCGATGGGGCTCCTCCGCGGGGATCACTGAGGTCTTCCGAGAGGCGCAGCACAGCCCTTCCCCGCCAGGCGCGCTCCGGATCGGGCCCCTGATTCCGCGTATTTCCCTGGTCCAGGGGAAAGACGGGGGCGGGCGGCGGCTGCCTCCCTCCCAGGCGGATCGTCTCCAGGGGCCGTGTCCCGTTCCTCAGTCTCCATTTCGGGCTTGCGAGTGCCTCTTTCGAAGATAAACGGCAGGGTCGTGCCAGGCCACCTTCGAGGAGGATTTTCCCCCGACGACCTCCGGCCTCCGAGGTTCGCTGACTGCGCAGGCACTTTCCTCGGGCACCGAAAGGAGAGCCTCCTAACGGCTCGGGCTGATTCCAAGGGAGTCCCCCGACGGCACGGGGCGTTTTTTCTTCATCGGTACGCGCTGCTCTCCACCGGGAAAGCCTCCTCCGGAGTCGGGGTCGCGCCTAGAGTGCGGGAGGGTCCCGGTGCCCGCCGACGGGACGGGTCGCAGCCTCACCGGGCAGCTGTGCGCTTCCTCGTAGTCCTCGGAGGCCCAAACACCGCCAGGCAGCGCCTGCAGTTCGAGTAGGTAAGGCATCTGCCGGGGTCCTGAAAATCCCCGAAAGGTGCTGATTCCCTAGACGTTCCCTGCCCAGGCGGAGAACTTCAGGCCCGACATAGCAGAGAAATTTGCAGAGAGAAACCCAGAAGAGTCCTGGCCCGGAACCAGCCTGGACTCTCCGCTATAGCTTTTCAGAACCGTCGCTCTTTCTTTCTTTCTTTCTTTCTTTCTTTCTTTCTTTCTTTCTTTCTTTCTTTCTTTCTTTCTTCTTCACTGCGCAGACCCCATCATCTTCATCCCCGCGCTGTTTACACCTTTCCAGCATTGGAGGGGCGGGCAGACCCTAAAGCCGTCGAAGGGGCCATCGTCACCCTCCGGACTTGAGACGGGCGTCTCTGTGTGGCCTCTTTATGGGTTAAACGCCCCCTAGTCCTCAGTGACCCGCCGGGAGCCCGGAGAGGGAACCCCAGAAAAAGAAACGGGGGGCGTAGGCGGCAACAGCTCCATTCCTCGGGGCTGGACGGCGAAGCAGGTGCCCCCGCCCGCTCGACCTTTGTCCGCCGCCCTTTTCCGGCAGCGCGCTGGGGGTCTCTCGGAGGCTCCACTCTCAGCCGCACCAGGGGCTTCATTCCTGTTCAGCCTCCAGCCGCCACACGGAAATCACCCTCCGGCCATGGCCGCCCCGTCGAATCTCCGCGGCCGGACTTCCGCGCGGGGCGTTGGAGGGTCTTAGGTTCTCCTCTAAAAGAGAACCTAAAGCTCTCGAACAAGCGGCTTCGCTGAAGGTTCGAGGTGGACCTGAAGTTTGGAGCTTGGCTGGAGGCGGAAGGTCTACTCCACCCCCCCCCGACAGGCGGTCGAGCCGAGTCCCGAGGGGGCGCAGAGAAACAGCCGGACGCCCCTTCCCAGCTTATCCCGCCCCGTCGGAGCTTACCTTGGAAGCGGTGGCCCAGGAAGCGGCTGCGGAGCACCCAGGGGTAGAATCCGAGCGGGTCGCGGGGCTGCGGGCCGAAGAAGGGGTGCGGCGAGTGCGGGAGGTGCGGACCGCCCAGCTGGGGCGGGTGGACGGCCAGCTGAGGGTGGCTCACGGCCTCCGGGAAGAGCAGCTCCGGACTGCCGTAGAGGGAGCGCCCGGCGGCGGCTGCGGAGCCGGGGAAGCCGTGCGCGAAGGCCTCGACGGCGGCGCTGGCCGGGTAGCCGAGGGCGGCGGGGCGGAGGGGCTCCTCCAGCGGGTGGCTGTCCTTGCCCACCAGGGACTCGATGGTGAAGCAGCGCTTGGCCGCCGCCGCCGGCTGAAACATGTCGGGCCGAGGGAGGTCGGGGACGCCAGGACGGAGCCCGCGGCCGGAGGAGCCCGCGGAAAGCAGGCGGCGGCTCTGGGCAGGCTCTGGCGCCCGTCCCCTCGCGCACTCGCCCCCGCTGCCTCCTCCCGCCCCATCCACCCTACGCGCAGTGGGCGCGCTTCGGGCCGGCCGTCCAGATAAGCCGCTACCTGCCGGCCGGGCCGCCCCCTCTGATTGGCCGGCCTCACCTGCCCCGGGGTTGGGGGCACGTGGGAAGGGGCGGGAGGGAGGGAGCGGGGTCGCCGCCAAAAGGCGGACTGGAGCTCAAGGGAGGCTGCGGATCCGCCCCTGGACCCCCCCACCTCCTCCGGAGCCCCTCGAGGGCGGCGGGGAGGAGAAGGGGCGGAGGAGGGAAGGGGAGGAGGGAAGGGAAGGAAAAGGAGGGGAGGGGAGGGGAGGGGAGGGGGAAGGGATGCAGAAGCCCTCCCGGATTGTCGCGGCGGAGCCCACCCCCCACCCCGACGTCGCGGTCAACAGGTAGCTCCCCCCCCCCCGACCAACAGGAGATCTAACCGGAGCGCTGAAGCCCAGTACCGCCGCTTCCGTCTACCGCCACCCGTTCCTACACCAGCCCCATCGGAAGGCGCAGACCGAGGGTGGGGGAGGCAGTCTTGGGTCCTTCCCCTTCCCATCTAGGTCACTCCGACTTCGGGGAACTTGCTAGGCGCGCCCACCGAAGGTTCGGACCGGGAAGCAGGACCCGTTGCAGGAAGAAGGAGGGGAGGAGCGGGTCGAGGAGCTGAATTTCCTCGCGAGAAGGAACCGAGCAGCGGCCTCGCCAGCTGGTCCACACAGATGTTCGTCGAAGGGGAGGTGGGTGATGTCCCTTCCACTGCGGAGACCCGGCCCTCCCTGCCCAGACCCGGCCCAGAGCCCTGCAGTTCCGATGGGCTTCTCACTTCCACCCGGTGCCGGCTCCGCTGCCTGTCGGAGCATCTTTCCCGGGGAGAACTGTTGGAGAAGCTTGGCCTGCATGGCCACCCTCTCGGGGTTGTCCGACCCGGAAGGCTCCTTCCCTGTACTGGACGCGGGAGGGGAGAGGGAAAGGGGATCCATCTTGGAGAGAAGGGCGGGGGGGGGGGGGTGAGGCAACGAGCGCAGCCCGTCCCGTCCCTTCGACGGTCTTCCGAAGCCAGAAGGCTACATGGAGAGGACGGAGAGGAGAGGACGGAGCCGGACCGACGGGGAGGTCCGAGAGTCCTGCCGTCTGCCCGCTGGGGCGGCGAGCTCGGACAGCGCGCCGTCGAGGGAACGACCTCGGGCCGTCTGGGAAGGGAAGACGTCGGGACTACTTTGCGGGACTGGGGAAGGAGGTGGCCACGGCGGTGCGGACCGGGGAACGGAGGCGGATAGGGACGTGGACGGGGCGGACGGAGAGTCCCGGCGGTCCCGATTCACCTCGTGGGCCGGAGAACCCCTCGTCCCCTCAAGCCAGTCCCGACGGTAGCGCAGACCGGAAGGCCGCTTTCTGTCTCTGGGAACTGTCCAACAGGGTCGGGACGGGGGGCCGCATCCAGTCTAGCCCAGGCACGTCCCCTGCGAAGCTCAAGTGTCCTCATCGCGGCCGCCCCTTCGAGGGACGTTGGAGAAAAGGTTCTGCGCTCTGGAAGTGGCGGCCGGGAGGAGTGCGGACCCCTTGGGTGGCGCTGCTGGAGGAGGCGGAGGAGTCGGTCTCCCCACGCCTGGCATGGGGTGAATGAGCCTTCCCGATAGACTGACTCTTCCGCACCCCTCTAGCTACGCCACCCAAGGGAGAAGGAAGGAAGGGGTCCCGATCCGCCCTGGAGGAGACTCGCCCGACCTCTGCAGAGCTTCCACCCCGGGCAGCGAGCCGCTTAGGGTGAGTCCCCTCTTCCCATGTCCTCTTTTGTCAGGACATGTCCTCTTTTTTAGCCTTGTGTCCTCGGAAAAAAAAATCTTCATTGTCCTTCTTTTCCTCGGGAGGTTGCACCTCCTCGCCTTCTTGTAATGCCTACATTATAACCGCAACACTAGAGGCACTTTCCTGGGAGTTAGACCCATTGAGTAGGTATGCTTAGGATTGTCTAAGAGTTTGAACTGAAGTATAAGCAATATAGTGTTTAAATCAACCACATAACAGCAGGAGACAATAGTGTGTGTGTTTTTCTTTTGTCGTGTCCTGCATTTTTCTGCGGTGTCCTACATTGACCTCCTTTGAGGTCATGCCATATGGTCACTCATTAGCCCAGGAGGGTTAACCGGATTGGCCACTACTTCTTCATACTACTACTACTACTACTACTACTACTACTAGAGTGTGTGTAGTAGTATTTTTTGGTACTAGTACTAGAGTGTGTAGAATTTTTGGGTGCTCCTTTTTGGGATCTCTACTCAACATGAAGGAACTGGTGAGAAATCCAAGTATTTTTATTTTGAGGGTCTTCCCGAGGGTCCTTCTCTTGGCCAGCAGGTTCCATAGGAAAGGCTGACCAGATGTCATAACCTAAAAGAGGACAAGGTCCCCCCAAATGTAGGACACCTCAGAAAAATGTAGGACACGACAAATTAAAAGCCAAAAGCACTGGTAAATTTAAACACTATTACTTGTTACATTTCAAACGATTAATTCCATATAATTTATTATTAATTCTGGTACTGTGTGCTGGGAGGAAAAGGAGGACAACAGATTTTTTTCCAGGACACCCTCCCAAAAAGAGGACATCTGGTCACCCTGCCTGGCTGGAGCCCAGTGACCTTCCCCGGGTGTTTCTCCTCGATCTGATCGTCGCCTGCAATGGCCACATCCACAGACATCTCTGTTGGATGATGGCGAGGATGATGATGATGCACAACAACAACAATGATGATGATGATGATGATGATGATGATGATGATGCACCATCATCATCATCATCCTCGCCACCATCACAGCTAGCTACCTGCAGGCAGGGGTGGACCTGGGGCGGTGGTTGACCCCCAGGGCGGAGAAGCCCTTCGGAGTCCGAGAGCGACTGCCCCTCTCTGGGTGTAGTTGGCGGCTCTTCGACGGATCGAGGATGAAGAGAAAGGGGGCTGAGCAGCTAGGTAGGCAGGCAGGCGGCCCAGACCCGGAGACCGGAAGAGGCTGGCTGGGTCGCGACCCTGCGCTTGTCCCCCAAGTCCCCCGACGGGCGGCCAGTGGGGATCGTGGAGCCGGGGAACCGGGAGCGGAGCGAGGACAATGAGCAAGCCGCGATAGGAGGCCTCCTGGACGGAAAGCAAGTCCGACGGGCGTCGCTCTCTTCCCCGGGTGACATAACCAGCTGGGGGCACCGCGTCGGAGGGGAAACGGGGAGGGCGGTCAGGAAGGCCTTTCGCTGGCCGTCGGGGATCCGCCAGAGCCGGGAGCCCGAAAGGAGACGCCAGGCCTGGGCAGTCTTGACGTCCAGTGGGCGCTGCACGTCGCAAGAGCCCCGCTGATCGTGCCCGTGCCAGGCACACCCGCTCCACCTTCCTGCGCCTCGGACGGGCCCATCGGATGCATACCTCAGGGACAACCGGGCACCAACATCCAGGAGCCCCCTCTGCCCTGCACCTGGCAGCCAAGAGGGGCCCAGCCAGACCCAGCATGGCTGTAACCTCTTTCCTCCTGTAATGGTCTTTCCTCCCGAAATTGGTCCCGACTCCTCTTCAAAGGCATCCAGGCCAGAAGCTGTCACCACCTCCTGCAGCAAGGAGTTCCACAGGTTAATGACCGGCTGGGCAAAGAATCCTTTCTTTGGCCTGTCCTGCCTCCACCAACACTGCATCTGAGGGGCTGCCCCCTGGATCTGGTGTGGTGGGAAAGACTCGACCCATCTCTCTAGACACCCCTCCGTTTCTATCCACCTCCTTCCTCTCCGGCCTTCACGGCCGCCCCGTCGGTGCAAGGCTGCCAGCGGCCTCTTTCGTCGGCCTGGGCTGCCAGCGCCCTCTTTCGGAGGAGAGATGGCCAAGGCGCCCACCCAGCCTGGAAGGGGCCAGGTACCCCTTCTCCTCCTCTTCTTCCTCCTGTCAGCGCTGGCCTGCTCTGGGCCTGGGGACCCACTGAGGGACCTAATCTGAGCCTGGGGACCCACTGAGGAAACATCTCCAAAGACTGGGGGCAGCAGCCAAGAGAACTTCCCCCAGACTCTGCCTCTTTTCCTGAGACCAAGAAAAATGGACACTGTTAAGGCTTGAGGGGCAAATGGAGGAGGAGGAGGTCAGGATTGGAGAGGTGGGGTGACCATTTTTTCAGGTGGGGCAAAAATGTCAGGTATCTCTAAAAGGTCAGAGTGTTCCCTGCGGCCAGGCTGCCCATCCCCATTCCTTTCATCTCCTTTCATTTGCATGTTTTCCAACTGGGCCAAGGATGGGAGCTCACCCCGTCTTGCAGCACCTTTAACCACTAAGCCACTGGAGGGCCCCAGGTATCTAGACTGGTGTGCAAAATGAAAGGAGAGGACCTATAACTCAACTGGGGGGGAACCCCTCCTGGCCCCATTCCTAGCTATGATCCTGAAACAGGTGTCCACTCAGGATCCCAGCCATAATGGGGCTCCCAAGTCTGCTCTCAACACACACCTGTTTTGAGCCCTGCTGCTTAGCACAAAAATGGTCACACCTGATAGGTGCTTTTGGAGGTGTCAGCAAGAAGGGAGAGGGAGTGACCCCTTCCTACAACTGGTTTCCTACATGCCCTCCTCCACCCACAACTTGCTCAGTAGTTAAAGGTGCTTCAGCACATGTCACTTGCTCCAAGCAAGCTCAGGGTGACCATATGGCCAGATTTTTCCAGATTTGCCCTCCTTTTTAGCCTCCTGTCCGGTTGTCCTCCAAAAGGGCTTCATTGTCCTCCATTCTGGCTTCATTGTGGAACTTTGCAAAAGTGCGCTGTCCCCCATCATGTCATATGTCTTTGGATTCGTATTGAAGAGCAGAATCCAATGCAAAAATCGCTTTTGAAATATCTCCTTCCTATCCAAAGTTATGGCAAAAAAGCTAAAAATCAAAAGTATGCTTGGAGCTCTATGGGAAAGTGAAAGTGCCCAATATTGTGGCTTTACTCATGAGTAGGCAAACATGCCATTTTCTGCCAGGAAGGCCAGGCTGAGAGGAATCCAAGACCTTGTCCTCTTTTTAAGGTTCTGGCATCTGGTCACCCTGGGCAGCATTCATTCATGTTTTGTTTTCTGACGGTTCTGCTCTTTCAGCCCCTTTCAGTTTACCCAGAACTCTTACATTCAACACACACTCCACTCTTTCAACCTCTCTGTGCTCCTCCAAAGGCTAAAATTGTCTTCCCTGATGTTGATTTGCTTGTGACTTGGAGATCACACTGTTTTGGACATTTCCTAAGGACTTTCAGTAAATAACCACCATTCAAGTCCATAAGATATCATTGTCCACACATGCCTTTGTTCATTTGACCGTAATTTGGTATGTATTTTGGCTAATGGTGTTAATAAATATGGGTTACTTAGGCTTTTACAAGTGATATTTATGTCCTTTTGGGTAGACATTTTGCACTTGCAAGCTGAAAAAGACTGGGGTCCACTTTTCAACCGTTTTCACTTTTGGACAGTGCTCCAGTCCTGATCCCATCCAATAAGCGGGGATACCTGTCATTCCACCAGCACTGTCCTACCCAGACATTTCTGCCCTGAAAACTGGTTCTGGATACAACCTAACTGCGCTGTTCTCGGCAGTGCTCAACATATCCTCAACACGCCCCTGCTAGGTTGGTCCAGATCCACCTGCCTTGTGCTGGGAACGTTCCTGATGGAGAGGGCGGTTCGGCAGTGGAAGAGATTGCCAAGGGAGGTGGTGGACTCTCCCTCACTGGGGATCTTCAAGCAGAGGCTCCACTGGCACCTTTCAGAGATGCTCTAGGACAGTGGTCAGGGAACAGGGGTAAATTACCCCAAATGGGGTAAAAATGAAATTCCTGGGGGTAATGGATAGTCACGCTGCCAAGACACAGCCAGTCATGCATATAAATCTATATGCATTCCTGGCTGTGTCTCGACACTGCAACCATCCATTACCCCTAGGAATTTCATTTTGTTGCATATAGAATCTCTATATAGATTCTATATGCATGCCTGGCTGTGTATGTTACAAGGACCTGACACAGTGCACTATATTAATAATACCAGCAAAAAGCATACCTGTGTTGCGGGAGTAAAATTCCCTCCCCCCGTACACCATACCCCATTGCACATCAACCCCTCATGCACATCAACCCCCCATACACATCAACCCCCCATATGCATCAACTCCCCATACGCATCAGTCCCCCCATGCGCATCAGTCCCCACATGCGCAAACGTCCCCCCATGCACAACAGTCCCCCATGCACATCATCTCCCCATGTGCTTCAACCTCCCATGTTCATCATCCCCCCATGCACACCAACCCCCATGAGCACCAACCCCCAATCGCATCAGTCCCTCATGCGCATCAGTCTCCCATGTGCAACACTGCCCTATGTGCATCACCCCCCATGCGCATCACCCCGCCATGCGCATCAACCCCCATGCGCAACTTCCCCCAATGCGCATCAGTCCCCCATGCGCATCATCTGTCCATGTGCAGCATCCACACATGCACATCACCTCTCCAAGCGCATCACCTCCACATGTGCAAAAGCCCTGCTCCTCTCTCCAAACAGCATCCCCCCAGTGCACCAGGCACTGAGCACCAAATTGGATGGATGTTGGACAGTCTTCCATGTTAAGTGTAGGACAAAAATATGTTGCACCCCTTTTCAGCCCCTTAAGGGTTAAATTTCTCCACATCCTTTCTTGATGTGACAGAAGGAACACCAAGTTTCACATTTCTAGGTCTAGGGGTTGGGGCAGAGCATCCATCAGTCACTGAGTCTTCAATGCAAAGTATAGGGAAGAAAACACGTTGCACCCCATTTCACCCCCTTCCGGTTGGAATTTCCGAAAATTGGTTCTTAGTGACTCCCTCCATCACAGAAGGAACACCCTCCCCAAATTTCACGCTTCTAAGCCTGGCGGTTTTGGCAGGGCGTTGATGAGTCAGTAATGACGATGAAGATTAGTTTTATAAAACACATTGTGCCCCTTTTCACCCCCTTCTGGTTGGAATTTCCAAAAACGGGTTCTTAGTGGATCCCTCCATCATGGAAGGAACACCCTCATCACATTTCACGCTTCTAGGCCCAGCAGTTTTGGCTGGGTGTTGATGAGTCAGTGATGATGATGAAGATGCCTTTTATGTATATAGATATTATTTCCTTCCTTTCAAATCAAGGGGGTAACATTGACGTATCGAAATATATTTTGGGTTAAAAGGTTAAAAAGTTCCCTGACCCCTTCCTGCTCTAGGAGGATTTCCTGCTTTTCCAGGCAGGGGGTTGGAGTAGATGACCTACTAGGTCCCTTCCAACTCTAGGATTTTATGATTCTGTGATTGTAGGTAGACTTACGCCATCCTCAGTTGACTTATGCCAGCTCAGCCCTTTTCTGATGTGGCTACGCTGGCATATCTCAGTTTACACCAGGCCGGCCCAAGCGCACGTCAGGTTTGCACCTGGGATCTACATTTTAAAGCAATAGCAAGGCCACTTGCGGGCTGTGGGGAGATGCCCTGCCAGACTCAGATACACCCCCTTTGACTATGTCTCTGTAAAAGGCTGAGACTGGGTTTATGCCTCTACAGCATGTCAGTTACGAGAGAAAATCAGAAATTGGGGGCTGCAGAGATCACCTCACACCGCCAGTTACCATCCCTGCTAAAAATGTCTTTTGCAGACCTTGCAAGGGTGCTTGCTAAGTTGTCTGTTGTTTTCAACGTTCAAAAGCTTTTTGATCCACTAAAAATTGGCTGGGTCCTGACCCACAGTTTGGGAAATATGGATGCATTTCAAGCCAGATCTATAGGGGCTGCCCATGCCAGCGGGCAGAGGTTTTACGCACATCACACTGTCAGCCACCATTTCCAAGCTGCTGCTGTGAGCCAGTCACAAAGCTGGCACTGAAGCAGGTAGAAAGCCAGTGTGGGGCAGATTGCTGGAAGGAAAGGGGAGTCATGGGGCATATTGTGGGATGACCCCCAGCGGGTGTGTTTGGGGAGAGAGGAGTGGATCCACTGGCAGTTCCACATGCTGGATCTTATCCCTCATTTTTTCTGTTCACCCCTCCCTCTCCTTGGTACCTCTTAGGCTTGCTCCAACTATGTAGTCAATCATGGGTGGTCTACCAGGGAGCAAGGAAAAAGTACATGTATCCTGAAAGTGTCCTGTTGTGTCCCCACCCCAATGGCATGCACTGCATGCTCAGTTTGGCCTGGCAGCAGTGGGGTCACCAGGCCCAGCTCCACCAGTGAGCTGCTTCTGGGTGTGGGGAGATCACACGAGGGCCGCAGGTGTGCCTGGAAAGGGCCACATGTGGCCCTTGGGCCGCCAGTTTGACAGGGCTCCTGATTCCAAGCCAGGCAGGCCTTTGGAAGGGAAGCCAGCAGAGTGACTTCTTGGATCTGGTGAACAAGAAGTTTCTGTTCTGACTGTTTGTGGGCCTCTGCACTGTGAATGGTCACACTGCTGCATACGAGGAGAAGCTCAGCAGGTGGCTGCACCTTCACACATGCGTGCAGTGCTGAACGCAGCAAATGCACTTAGCAAACGGCAGCAGGCGTGGTCTGGTGGTTGAGCAGGTGGAGTCAGAACTGCTGGCTATAGCTAAGCAGGCAAGGACCAAGACAGCTCCTGGATGGGAGACTGCAAGTTGATATCATGAGTTATCAGAGCCAGAATGTGTAGCTCTTTACAGCTTGGCTGACCTGAAAACTCCTGCTGGAAGCTTGGAAGGCAGTTCCTGATACTAGATGTGCTGCATGCCAGGAAGGCTTCCACCTGGAAGAGACAGCCTGGAGAACAACTACCTGCCTCACAGAGTTGGTGTGAGGATCATCTGTGGCAGCTCATGTACGTGCAGTGGCTCAGCACTCCACTGATCAGTTGAGTCTGTTACCTGAAAAGTGCACCTGAATTTCATGGTATACTTGTGTTCAGTGACAATAAATTATTATTATTATTATTATTATTATTATTATTATTATTATTATTATTATTATTATTATTATTATTATTATTATTATTATTATTATTATTATTAATACACAGCAAACAATTTCATGCTGGTTTCATTCACATCACCAGTCGGACCCTTCCCAAGAGTCTAGGACTGTGTGATGTAGCGGCGTATAATTTGTGCTGATCCCAGAAGAGCGGCTTTCTGCAGTTGGCAGAGTGAGATTCTGTCAATGCCACTAGTTTTCAGGTGCCTGCCAAGGTCTTTGGGCACTGCAGCAAGTGTGCCAATTACCACAGGAACCCCCTGCACTGGCTTACACCAGATACGCTGTCATTCCATTCTTAGGTCTTGGTAGCGGGAGATCTTTTCCAGTTGTTTCTCCTCAATATTGATGTTACCTGGTATAGCAATGTCCACAACCCACACCTGACTGCTTTCTATGATGGTGATATATTATTATTACCCATAAATACACAGCGAACAATTTTGTGCTGGTTTCATTCACATCACTTATTATTATTATTATTATTATTATTATTATTATTATTATTATTAGTAGTAGTAGTAGTAGTAGTAGTAGTAGTAGTAGTAGTAGTAGAATCATAGAATCATAAAGTTGGAAGGGACCTAGTAGGTCATCTAGTCCAACCCCCTGACTGTAGCAGGAATTCCCCCTAGAGCATCTCCAACAGGTGCTCATCGAGCCTCTGCTTGAAGATCCCCAGTGAGGAGAGTCCACCACGTCCCTTGGCAATCTCTTCCACTGCCCAACCACCCTCACCGTCAGGAATTTTTTCCGGATTTCCAGCCGGAATCTCCTCTCTTGCAGTTTGTCCCCATTGGTTCTAGTTCTGCTTTCAGAAGCAGCCATGAACAAATGAGCTCCTTCCTCCCTATGACAGCCCTTCAGGTATCTGAAGAGGGCAATCAGGTCTCCCCTCAGCCTCCTCTTCTCCAGGCTGAACATCCCAAGTTCCCCCAACCTTTCCTGGTAGGGCTTCCCTTAGTAGTAGTAGTAGTATTAGTAGTAGTAGTAGTAGTAGTAGTAGTAGTAATGGGCTGTGAGTGGCGCGAGTGGTTAAGACATTGTGCCTGTTTACCAGCAGGCCAGGGTTCGAGACCTGGGACAGCCCCACAAGACAGGGTGAGCGCCTGTCCTTAGCCCAGCTCTGCGACGCAGCTGGATCCAATCGTATGGGCTCTGCCTTTCCATTGGGCTAATTCAGTGGCGTGGAGAGGGGGATCTGCTGCTTGGGGAACAGCCTGTCCTCCTCCAACCCAGGCTTTCGTGCTTCACATGCAACGTATGCAGCGCAGAGCACGATACCAGAGTCTTTCAAGACTGATGGAGGCCTGCAGTAGTAGTATTAGTATTAGCAGTAGTATTATAACTGAGGTGAACCCCATATCCTCTTCTGAATGCCCCGAAGCAATGATTTTTGACCTTTTTTCACTTCATGGCACACTTGCAAAGGACTAAAATGGCCAAGGGACACCATGCTTTTTGGACCACTGAGAGGGCACACTGCGCTGCTGTGGGGGCTCATATTCCCCATTAGCTCTGCTGATAATGACCCTCTCCCAAATTCCTCTGGCACACCTGGGGACCATTTGCAGCACACTGGTGTGCCGTGGCAGAGTGGCTGAAAATTGCTGCTGTGGGACACGGCAAATCAAGAAAAGGTGACTGAGCACACGTAGAGTGCCCAATCCTTCCCAAGGAGAGACAGGAGGCTGGTGGCTCTCTTGTGTAGTGGGATCAGGGCAGGGCTCAAGAATGGAGCGTGCAAGCTGTGTGTATCACGTCTGTTCTGCTAGCGCAGGGTTCGTCCTCTGGTGAGGAGCTCCGGGTGCCCTCGGAGGCCACTGGTGTGTCCCCTCCGGGATCCTCTGGGCCTGGCCTGGGCACCATCCAGCTCTTTGTTTTCCCCTCGCCTTGCACACAGCCAATGGGGAAAACGGCTTGTTTCTGTCGGAGGCTGTGAGGTGCTCCCAACACTGACATTCGCAGGGAGGAAGTAGGCAGGGAAGCATCTTAACAGCAGTTTTCCTGCGTTAATAGGTTTGGCGTCTATACGCAACATATGCAAATGGCTGATGTACTGTCTTGCTGCCATTTCAGATGATGGCGCTGAGGTGTTCAGGAGCCAAGTTTGCAGCATTTTGACAAATGTGGAAGGAGCTGCCAAGTTTCAAAAACTTTCCCCCTTCATTTCAGCAAATTAACTGTCTGAATTGCCAGAAAGGTGACGGGGGTCTCAGTATTTTGCATTGACTGACAGTGTGTGGGGTGGGGGGCTGCAGAGGAGACACAGCCCAGGTTTTCCTAAATCAGGATACAACTGACGCTCCACCTGTTTCGGTCTGCCTCCAAACCCCACATATTTTCTTCCCCTCCCGCTGGTGGCTTTCCAGAGGTAGTCTTTGAGCCACTGTAAGAAACAGGATGCTGGACTAGAAGGCCCCGCATGGACTGCCTTTGCACGTACATATTGGCCATTGATGTGGCTCACAAGAAGGCAGCTCATGCGGTTTCAAAGGCCTGACAGTCTTAAGAGAATTGCAGTACAATCCCAAGCATGTCTACTCAGAAGTAAGTCCCACTGTATTCAATAGGACTTACTTCCAGGGAATTGTGGTTAGGATGGCAGTCTTGGTTGAGCCAACAAAATAATTCTTCTTCTGCATCCCTCATTCTGTAGGCCAGAGTTGCTGTACTCACCCTGACCTGAGACTGGGACGAGGAAGGTGGTCAGGAGCAACCGTGTACCTAAGTCATTTGGCATCCAAGACCCACAATTTTTTGACACTAAAAAAAAGCAGTCTTGGAAGACTATGGTATTGTGCTTGGTGCTGCATACACTGCAAGTGAAGCATGAAAGCCTGGGTTGGATTGTTATGGAGGAGAGGCTGTTACCCAAGCAGCAAATCCCCCCCTCTCCACACCACTCAAACAGTCCAAAGGATTGGATCCAGCTGCGTCTCAGAGCTGGGCTCAGGACAGGAGCTCACCCTGTCTTGTGGGGCAGACCCAGGTCTCGAACCCTGGCCTGCTGGTGAACAGGCACAGCGTCTTAACCACTTGTGCCACCCACAGCCAAAATTATTTATTATCAGTATTAATTAATACAATTAATTAGATATTAATCTTTTCATATTTTAAAATCACCTTATCAATTAAGCCTGTTTTATTTGGGGGGCAAGGGGTGTGGCTGCCTTCTGGAGCACTGGTGGAGCTCTCTTTTCACCAGATGGGGACCATTCTGGTGGCCCTGCATTCCTCTGTGCCTGGCCTGAGCATGGATCAAGGCATGTTTGCTTATTCATAAGTAAATGCAGCTGTGTAGCTCCGTTTCACTTTCCATAGCGCTCAGTGCAATTATCAGGGACTCCTTCTGGGTTGATTTGTGGGGGCTGCGTTCATTGAATCAGGACCGGTCTGGGGCAAGGGGGGTCATTGGATTCTGCCATTTCCAGTGGACTGAAGCATGTTTGCTAACTTGCAAGTAAAGGTGTGATATGGCTCAGTTTCACTTTCCACAGGGCTCCATCCATCCATCCATCCATCCATCCATCCATTCATTCATTCATTGGTGATAAATTTTGATAGGAAGGAGATATTACAAAGCTGTTTTTGCATTGGATTCTATAGGAAAATATGCACTGGGACATGCCATGATGGGGTTATTGTGAACGATGGTAGTTATTTTGATCACCCCTTGTGTGTCAGCCCCCTACTGTACCTGGCACCCAAGGACAACCCAGCCAACCTAGGTATGCCACTGGTCAGGAGCAAAGGATGTGGTGCCTCCCATCCTGTGGAAAGTCTCTCTAGCAACTGACCAGCATGGGATCCAGGCAGCTCCAGGCAAAACTTTTTCATGTGGGGAGGGAACTACTGGAAGAACATTGGGGACCTACAAGCCCCGTCCTCTGGCTCCCCTGCATGCTTCTCCTTTCCAGAGTAGAGACGGGAAATATAAGAAAGGATGCTGCAGAGAACTCTCTCTCTCTCTCTCTCTCTCTCTCTCTCTCTCTCTCTCGCTCGCTCGCTCGCTCGCTCTGTTCTTGTTAATTTATGTTGAATTTACAATTTCTTTGCAGTCATATGGATGGCAGCCTCCCAGCCCTTGATTAGGGTAAACAGATTTTTGCTCTGTATATTTAGACACTCCATATTGCTTTCAGGAAATGTGCGCATTTGAAAGGCAGGGACTCACCGAGGGCCATATCCTGCCATTGTGCGTTGCAGGTGGGAAGTGCTCTGACTTTCCGCAGGAGGCTCGGTCCAGGCCCCGATCCACAGGCCAAAGAGCAGCTACTCTTGTCCACATCCAGGAAGAGAATCTGCCAAAAGTGATGTGGTCTTTCTCGAGGTCCTTTTGGAAGAAACCAAGTTTCTTATATAAAATGTCTACAACCCCATCATTCTGCAGACAGAAAAATCTGCATTCTGCAACCTGGAAAAATCATATAGTTTTACATAATCACCTGAGGAGGAGGCAGATCCTTCTCCCCCCCCCCCAGATAAATTATAACAAAGTGTTGGCAATAAGGGAGATAAATATAAGAACAAGAGAAATATCCCAAGAAGCAAATGTGACAAGTCCATACAGCTGCAGGGATTGTAGGGTTGTTTTCTGTTGGAAATGTGGGGCAGGGACCCATGGCAGTGCGTGAGAAAGCCAGAAAGGGGGTGAGAAGTTGCAGAAGGGTTTTTTACAGGCAAGTCAATGTGGGGACCTGAAGAAAAGCATCTCCCATCCTGAGCCTGGGAGGTCGAATTCTGGCTGGAAGCATGAAGGAGGGGTGGGTCATGGGGTGCACGATGCTCCAAGTCTGAGAGATGGAGAGAAGAGGCATGTTCCTGCAATGATGTGTTGGCAGGAGCAACTTTGTGACTTGGCCAAAGAATGAACATGATGTCCAGAAGATGGAAATGGTCAAAGAAGACAACACCAAGGTGGGAGGCCTGGTCAGTGATGCCACTGAAGAGACCAGGAGGTTCTCCAGAGGAACATGTAGAGGACCCCGGAATCTTATGGTGCGTCACACAATGTGTGTCCCCAAATGCAGGCTGTGTGTGTTTGTGTGAGTTTTGCAGTTGACAGTGAGCTGGTTGTTTCTGGGCCTTGCACTGCTGCCTTCACCTTCCCTTCTGGGAGGCCGGAATATGCAGGTAGTCCCTCCGAAAAGAACAGGGCGCCATTCCGTCTTGCCAGCGCTACACACTTTTGGCAGCGGAGTGTGCAGAGCCTGCTTGTCAAGGGGGCAAAAGAGACGTGCCATTTTCGCACATGGGGAGCGTGGACATCTTTTTGTTTCCTGCCGCAGTTCCATGTGTGAAGCAGCTCCCTTTCTTGTCGATCCGGATTGCAATGTCTTTCACTCCAAGCTGGTGCAATGTTTGGCACTTGAGGGCTCGGCTCAGTAGTGGGGAGGGCAAGGTGGGGGCAAGCACCGAGCAAGGAAGGGCAGCCACCCTGGATCACAACCTCCCCCACATAGTCTTTCCAGTTGGAATCTCCCTCTCTCTCTCTCTCCTCTAGAGTCAGGGCTGTGGGATCCTTTGCTCTTCCAGCTCTGGACTCTGGAGACAATTAGCATTTAAATAGGATTGTTGGGTGAAACAGGGAGGAGCCGCCATCCAGGGGAGCCCCAGCATTGGCATCTCCCAATCAGAGCAGGAAATGTGGTGGGTCTTCCCTCCCCCCCCCCCGAAAAAAGAGTCCTTGGGCTGGGAGGGGAAAGAGTCCCCACAGGGACCCCAAGTCAACCAATCCCCAACCCCAGATTTCAGTCCCTTACAAAAATATCACCTGCCCATCTCTCCTCCCATCTTCTCCTCCTTTTCTCTCCAAACTCATAATTAATTGCTCAAGGCAAAAGTAATGAATGTTAATTGGCCATCTGTACAAAGACTAATTAAAATCTACCATGCTGGGGATTAAAACATACCTATAGCAAGTGACTGAATTGAGAATGAGAGGAGGACTGAGAAAACAGCTGAAAGGCTTGTGCAAAACACAGTCTCGCTTAGGTGTGAGATGAGCTGCAACTCCAGGATCCGAGTGAGACGCCTGCTTTTTTCAAAAGGGCAGAAGAAAGAAAGAAAGAAAGAAAGAAAGAAAGAAAGAAAGAAAGAAAGAAAGAAAGAAAGAAAACTCTCAGCAAGAACATTCCAGCTAAATCACAGATCTCTCGAAGGCCACTTTGCCAGCTTGGGGGGTGAAGGGGCAGAGTGGCAGCTTCATGGTTCTCTTCTGCTCTTTTACAGCACACGCTGAGAGCAGAGGCGGATCCGTGCCCTCAGCCACCTGTGATCTAGCTCTGGGTCCTCAGCTGACACCCTTCTCCACATGCTTCCCAGGCAGTCAATGACTTTGGAAGAAAATGGCAGCGGCATTGCAGGGCGATGGAAGCAGGTAACAATCCCCCCCTTAAACCACTTCATGTTGCCCTTTTTACTGCAAAAATGCTTTTTACTGCATCACGCTTTAAAACCTCAGGATTGGAAATAGATGGTTGCATCCATTGCCACTGCACCCCTGGAAGGGAAAGGAGCGGGACTGAAATCAGCAGGATCAGTCTCTGGATCAGCAGGAAAAGGAAGTGGTCTGTATGGCATTGACGAGGACCTTTGGGAACTCATGCTCTTGTAAGGTTTGCAGGTGTGGCACCCTTGATGAGTCCTCCGAAGGAACACAAGCAATTCCTTCATAGAAAGAGGTTTCTGCAGAAAGGGGGCAGGAGGAGGAGGGATGCCAGCACACAGGCAGGCGTTGTCCTCCAATGCCAGTCAGACTCTGCCCACAAGGCTGGCACCTGAGAACAGAAGCAGGGCCCAGGCCCTCTCCAGCGCCAGTCCCTGCTCTCCCTCTTCCCAGCTGGGCACTGGGCACAGCCTCTGCAGAGCCAACGCCCTCCTTGCCATCCTCAGGCCTTCAAGGCTTCTCGGTGCTGCTTCTCGGCTTCCGCCCAGCAACATTTTCTGCGCAGATCTCACTGCAGCTAATTAAAGTTTGGAAAATCACTTTCATTAAATCATCATTTGCAACACTTTGTGCAGTTTGGTGTCAAGAAAACATTTAAAAAATTCCTTGCAAGACACCAGGAAGTGGGCAGGCAAGCGAGTGTGCGTGGAAGGCGCAATTTGGCCTTCGCACAAGCTCAGTGGCAGCAGGTGTTTAAAATATTCCTGCTCTGAAGACGGGGAAGGTAGGAGAGCTGCTGGTGCACTTCTCTCCCCACCCCCGTTGCCTGTTTGGGGTCTAGGACTTTCCTCTGGGTTCTTCCTTCTTGCACATGTGAGTTCAGCCAGTACCACTAGTGGGGTAATCAATCAATCAATCAATCAATCAATCAATCAATCAATCAATCAATCAATCAATCAATCATTCAACCAACCAACCAACCAACCAACCAACCAACCAACCAACCAACCAACCAACCAACCAACCAACCAACCAACCAACCAATTTTTTGAAACTGCTATATACTTATTTGCAGGTTGGCTGATAAATTGGACATTTCTGGAATGGAAAGGTATCCAAATGGCCTCTCTTGCATTGCTTGAGGCCTCCAGAGTGTGCCTGTGGATGCGTGTGTGTGCATGTGCGTATGTGTTTTCAGGATCAAGGACTGGTTAAACTGCAGAATGCCACAGTCCACTCCGCTGGGCGCTAGTGGAGAGCAGAGCTGCATGTATTCTGTGCTAAAGAAAAAGGGAAATTGTGTGCTCAAAATCCATGTCAAGAAAAGATGCTCCGTATTTGCTGTCTGGTCCATATAAGTTCTACACGTCCAGCATGATGTGCCTGTGTCTGTGAGTCTCGGAGAAGAGCACGGAGTTGCAGCTCCATCACCCCAGCTCTGGAAATTTGATTTACTTGCCTCTTTAGGCTCCTGAGATTCAGGAGGTCCAACACATGTGGTTTTCAAAGCACCTCTTCATGACTGTGAAGCCTGAAGAGGGGGAGGAGGAGGAGGAGGAGGAGGAGGAGGAGGAGGAAGAGGGTGCAGCAAAACCCCTGTCCTGTCCCTCTTCTGGCTCTCCCTGGGCAGCCCTCCCATCTCTGTCTTCCCCTCGGGGTCCACTGAGATCCTCATTATCTTTGGGACTTCCAGTGTTCCTATAGTCCATCCACCACCACCCCAAAGACCTGCTAGTGCAAGAACTACACGAGGTCAGGAGGTCACCTTCTGAGTTGTGTGACAAAGTTTGATCCTTCAGCAAGTGACTCCTCAAAGTGGCCAACCACAGTGACTGTCCTAACACTGTGCAGCATAACCCATGTCGCTGTGACAAAAGCCCCATAGAGCATACATAAAGGAACACAAGAGAGGGAAGACAAATACTGGAGGACACAGCCTGTTCCTGGGGAAGCTTTGGCAAGGGAAGCCGCCCATTCAATTGGCAAGGATGCCCTCTGGGTGCTGCTTGCCCTTTCCCAGGTGTGGGTCTGTCTCTCCATTCCAGCTGCTGTTCCTGGGTGAAATCCTCTCCACCTGTCCTCTGGCTCCTGATCCCTTGGAGAGGCTCTTTCTTGTGCACCATCCAGTTGCCTGAACAGGGTGGCACAACAGACGGGAAAGCGGAGCAGCCCCGCCATCTCTCTGATCTGTTCCTGGGCCTCCCAGCCGCACAGAGGAGTTGTGCGAAGGAACGCCCTGTTCCTTTCGCCCACAGGACTGTGGCCTGGAGCAGGGCCTTACGGCGGAGGCTTAATTAATAACAGGACATTCTTGATCGGCCCTCCATTAACCCCAATTGAGTCTCCTAAATCATCACTCATTAAAGGCACTTGGAGCCCTGGGGAACAGGACAGTTTACCAGCCATCAGATTGCTTGTTGCCATTAAAGCTGGTTAATCAGTGACTTCTTCCTGCTTGACTAACCAGCCCAGTGGTAAATGTTTGACGTGGCCCCAAACTTCCAGGCCCAGACAGGTGGCTGCCTCTCCTTCCTGGTTCTCCTTTCCCTCATCCCTGCAGGGCTGGTGTCCACACTGCAAGTTCCGACTGGGGATAAGTCTTATGGAGGTCCTGGTGCCCTTCGCACTGTGCACGGACACGTAGACATGAAACCTCCTGGCGAGAAACCCCAGAAGTGGGGGTGGAGTGGAGGTTTTTAAGGTGAGGGGGGAAAAGTCAGGGAGGGGAGAAAAAGAAAGGGCCATAAAAGGTGTTTGCAAAGTGATGGACGGAGAGGGGGGCTGAGAGCACTTATTCTCCTCTCTACAAACCAAGGTCGTTTGTGGCAACCAAGAGAAGGTTCTTCATACGATGACACATAATTCATGGAAGGAACTCATTGCCACATGATGAGGTGGAGGTTGACTTTTCCAGAAGGTTGAAGCGATTTGTGGATGACGGCCTCATCAGTGGCTCTCTGGGAAAGCAGCCCAATGAATCCTCCATGGTCAGAGGAAGCATATCTGTGACGACAGGGTCAATATGAGGTAGGATGGTTGCAGGGATTCCTCATGCTTTGAGGTGGTATTGTCCCACGTCTGTCTGTCTGTCTGTCTGTCTGTCTGTCTGTCTGTCTGTCTGTGTCACTCTCCAGCTGCTGGAAGTGGAGCAGTGACTGGTGCTGCTTCTCACTCTGCTCCAGAGTCCAGCAGGGCTTCAGGATGTTTTCCCCAGAGTTGAAAAATCCACCCCAAATCTAATTGGGCTTCCGATTCCAAAGCTGGCAGCGGAGTTTGCGGTTTCCTGGACACCTCAGAAGCATGAACCCCACATCCATTCAGCAGGGCATGAGGCTGTCAAGGCTTCAGGGGGCTGGAACTGGAGCCCTAAGAAGGCGGGTTGATTGGGGGCACCTAAATAAAACTGGGAAGAGCAAGTAAGTCTTGTAGTGCTAATTTTTGGTCCTGGGCAGTTGAGTTGGCACTTCAACGTTCCCCTCTTCCCAGACCTGGCCTTCCTCCCAAGAGGGTCCAGTGAGGAGGGTCCCACCAGGGGATTGGAGACATCATTCTCAGGTGTTTTCCACCCAGGGGTTTCTACTTGGCGCACAACTGGGAGTCCAGAGAGAGGTGCTGGGACACAACCTGAGCCTAGGATGAGTCCTGGGGAAAGAGGCAGAGAGTGGATTTCCCTGCAACCTTCCAGGTTCAGGATGGGACTTGTCCTCAGTCCTTTTTGGAGAAAGCCATCCATGGTCCTGGAGTGCATCACTGGCTGGGGGTGTCAGGTCCCATCTTCATAGGGTTGCCTTTTGTCCTGGAAGACAGAACTGTCCCACTTTTCAGGGATTGCATTCATGCACTGGCAAGTTTGACAAATCCTGTCCCAGTTTTGTGGAAGACAATTATTGCAACCCTACATCTTCAGTACACGCAACAGGGGTAGGCTTTGGCCTCAAGAGCTCCAGAACCCAAATACCAACTGGCTGCCTGGCTGACCCTCTCTTGGGCAGGGCTCCTCCACAGCATTCTCATTCAGGTTCTGAATCCCTGAGCTCTCTCTTCTTGAGACTGGAGTTGAAAGACTGGCCCAGGCCCCCCTCCTTTGTGATGGACAGAAGGTGCCCCTGAGATGTAGGACGGCTTGCCTACAAGTCCCTTTGGCCTCTCTCCCTAAGACCCTTTTAATTTGCTAGAGGAGGCAGTTCCGTGACCAGGAGCAGCCTGGGGTCAACTCCTGGATTTGCAAAATCACCGCTCCGTCCATTTTTTAATTTGGAGGGCTTTGCATGGCTGGGATTTGGAGCCTGCTCAGCAAATTGGGCAGCAGTCCCCAGGCTCCAGGGAGCAGAAGGGAGGCCAGGCTGGACCCAGAGGCAGTCCTGCTGGGCTGGTGTGCCCGGAGATGGGAAACAGAGCTGCTGCCAGGCAGAGGGTCTTGTACGCTGCCCCCAAAGAGGGAAAGGATATGATGCTTTCTTTGTCCCCACGGAACAGGGGCAAAAGCTGCAAGGCAGAGCCAACAACCATGAAGGGGGACCTTCAGGCTCAATTCCCAGAAGATGTCACCAGAACCTAGAGCATCAGAGGAGCCCGGCTGGCTCAGGCCCAGGCAGAGCCCGCCAGGTTCAGCTCCCTGTGTCTCACAGTGGCCCACCAAGGCACACAAGACCACAAGAGACCAGCATCCTGTCCTGTTCCTGGCACCTGCATTCTGAGACTGATGCCCTCGAATCTCCGGAGTCATCAGGCCCATAGCCCGTGGCCCGTTCTGTCCTGCACGTGGGTGGAAAACCCCTGCCTGGCTGCATTCCTGGAGTTGCATTTCCAAGGGGAAGCAGCACATGTCCTCCTGCCTCGGCAGGGCTGTTTCTTCCCACCATCCACCGTTGGCTTTCCCAGCCATTCCCCTTTCAGCTTGTGACACCCGGGTTAGAAAGTGCACTAAACGGGAGTTTAATTTGACTGACAGCACCAGACTCTGTGGCTTCATTTATCTTGACCTGACGGGGTCTGAATCTGGTGTCTCCTTGGGCTGGACTGTGCGTGAGAGAGAATGGTTGCAAACGCCCCCATCCCCACCTCCAGAAAGGGCCACCCCCCCCCCCAACTGAAGCCACAGCTTTCCTTGCAGAAAGTGTGGTGCACTTGTCCCAACTTCTGAGTTGGGAAACAGCAGATGCTGAGCTGGGAGGAAGTGGCTGATGGGGGGGATTTAAGGGGTCCCTTCAAAAATGACCCTGAAGAAGGGATCCCTGTCAATGGCAGGAGCCATCAGGCCAGGACTGTTTCTTGCTCCACCAGCAGGCCTGCTCTTTTGGCCAGCGAGGCTGAGCTTTCCTGGGTTCCATCTTGGAACCTCCTTTGCTTGCTGCTGCTGATCCTTGACCAACATTCTTCCCCTTTGCAACATCAGAGCAAGCCACACATGCAAATAACATGTTCAAAGCACAGCTGAGCATCTTCCTCCTCACAGTGTCTGCAGCCACCTTGGTCGAGGACGGAGGTGCAGTTCTGGTGCTGCCAGGCCAGGGAAAGGGGCTTCTGGTGGAGCTGATTACTGGAATCTTAGCGGTCCCAACCCAGCCAGAAGAGATGTCCAGAGAGCAAGAGGTCTTTCCCCTGGAGGATGATGCCACAAAGGAAATGATGCTGAGTCAGTTTTGGAGGACTGAGACAGTTTTGGAGGACAGTTCATTCCGGAACCCCAATCCCTCCCCTCCCCAGCACGGCTGTCCTAGTCCTTCCAACCTTTGTCGTCACTGATTTTTTTAGTCGGTTCCAGAGTTTAACAGGCCTCCGTCAGTCTTGAAAGACTCTAGTAATGTGCTTGGCGCTGCATATGCTGCATGCAAAGCACGAAAGCCTGGGTTGGATTGTTATGGAGGATAGGCTGTTACCCAAGCAGCAAATCCCCCCTCTCCACGCCTCTGAATTAGTCCAATGGAAAGGCAGAGCCAGTACGATTGGATCCAGCTGCGTTGCAGAGCTGGGTTAAGAACAGGAGCTCACCCTGTCTTGTGGGGCCGACCCGGGAACTGAACCCTGGCCTGCTGGTTAACAGGCACAGCGTCTTTATTACTCTGTTTGGTTCAGACCAGGGTTTTTCAGGTCTGCTGGTCCGCCTCCGTCTGAAGTCCCGTCTCCGTCTGAAGTCCCACTGGAAGCAACTGGTAATGACATAACTGGGTTGGAAGCAGCAGCGGGATTCAAATTAATTAACAACAGGTTCTTTCTTCTATGTCCCATTAGTAACCAGTGCTCAGAACCAGGTGCTCATTAGCAAAGGGTTCCATAGAACCTGTGAGAACCCCCTGAAGCCCACCACTGGTTGGGAGGCCAGTTGCAAGCAACAAACTCCAGTAGGAGGCTCAGGGTGGTCAGAGGGCTTCTTCAGGAAGAAAAGCTTGCTTTGAGTCCTCCTGGTCTTGCTGCTGGGGGGCAGGTGTACGGGGAGGGGTGGAGGGTCTCACAAGCAGAATTCTCACCTGAGAATGGAATAGGGCCTTCTCAGTGGTTGCAAATTTTTCACAAATTTCACAAAGGTTTTTCACAAACCTTCACAAATTTTTAAAATGTTTTTGGGCCACAATCTTTGACAGGAAGGAAATATTTCAAAATTACTTTTCTGCATTGGATTCTGCTGGAAGATACGCATCCAACAGTATATGACTTGATGGGATATGATGTTCCAGGTGCTGGCGGCCGATGAGCCTGGCATGTGGGTGCTCAACTACGCACCAGGTGAGTCCCGGGCTGTGGCACCCTCCATGACTTGATGGAGTTATTCAGAAAGACTGAAGCAATTTTGGGGATTTTTGTGGTCACCCCCAGTATTGTCACCCCCCGAGGGTGGTACCCAGGGCCCAGGGACCTGCCTTCCCCCTTTGGGACACCACTGCTCCCTTATCAGGCTGGGGCAGGTGGAAAAACTGCACCCAGTGCAAATACCACTGGTGGGACTGGGATGGAGGGGGTAGTGCAACTGCCTAAGAGGCTGGCCTCCAAGGGGCAAGTCTGCCCTCTAGTGCCACAAGTCTGCCCTCCACCACAGGGAGGTGGAGCAGGGCATGGAAGCTTGAGCCAGAGATCGCCTCTTATCAGTGGCATAACTAGAGGGGGTGCAGTGTTGGAGGTAGTCTCACCCCTTCAAAGCCATTCCAGGTGGGGGAAACAAAACAGATCCTTATGGCAATCCTAGGAGGACATGACAAAATAAAACCTCAAAACACTCATGTGTATTGCTTTCATGTATTGCTATCATGAAATTGTATTGCTTTCATGTATTGCTTTCATGTATTGCTATCAGTTCAAATCCTATTACTATGTACTCAGAAGTAGGTACCACTGAGTTCAGTGGGGTTTACTCCCAGGAAAATACTCTTAAGATTGCAGGCTGTATTACTTATTATTAAATTTAAAATTGCCACATATAATTTATTATATAATTTTTTTGACAAACAGCCTACATGCTGCCTGCTCATAAGGAAGATTTTGTTCTATTACACAAGGATTAAAAAAAGAGATGATGTCCTGGAAAAAGAGGACCCTGATCACCCTGACTCAGGATGGCCATATGCCATAGTAAAAAAAAAGAGGACAGGCCCTGCCCCATAATGTAGGAACCCAAGAAAAATGCAGAGAATAACGAAAGCATAAATATTGTTTCCTTGTACTTCAACACTATTACTTATTATTAAATTTTAAACTACATATAATTTATTAATTTTAAGAACATACTGTCCATTTACAAGAAAAGGGAGGAGATGGACTTTTTTTACTAGACACAAAAGGCTAAAATCCAGGACACGTGCTGGAAAAAGAGGACAGATGTTCACCCTGATCACACATCAGTACTAGACTGAGCTGTTTGGAGCTTCCAGGACTCTGAGCGGAAAGGGAAGGGGGTCCAAAACTATTTAGTCAGTGGAGGGCTCTGTGCACTGCAGACCCCAAATGGGGTGGTGGTGGTGGAGGAAACTGAGCCAGAAGGGAGGGGACCCTCCATCCTCTCTTGCCTGCTGGTGAAGTGGAGCCACCAGGAGGCCTTGCTCAGGAGGTCTTTTGTCACCCTCTGCTGGCTCTGCTCAGGAGGACACCCACTCCCTAAACAACTCCCTAAGCAAGGTCTAGAGTACTGGACCTTGTTGCCCGTTCCTTTTAAACTTTATTTTGTAGCCTTTTCCACTAGACAAAGAGCACAATCCTAACCATGTCTACTCAGATGGAAGCCCCATTGTGTCCAGTGGGTCTTACTCCCAGGAAAGTGTCTTTAGGATTGCAGCCTTAAAGCCTCATCCTTTCCTCTCCCCAACTGAGGCAGCCATGCAAAAAGAGGGTGCACTGAATCCAGCAGGGGAGCGGATCTGGAGGCTTCGGGGGAAGGGCTGTTTAATCCCCTCTCCTGGCTTTGTAAGTCTGCCTCCTTGGACCTGCATTAGTGGTTTTGCAAGTGCAAATCCAAGGAGTAAAAAGAGAGTGGCCAAGAGAGAGGAGAAAGAGAGGAGAGAGGATCCAGCAGGAGCCACCGCCCCAAGTTCCCCCCTTCCACAGCCTTCCTGAAAGAAAGAAAGAAAGAAAGAAAGAAAGAAAGAAAGAAAGAAAGAAAGAAAGAAAGAAAGAAAGAAAGAAAGAAAGAAAGAAAGAAACTTTACTGTCATTGTACATGAATACACAATGAAATTTGGGTGCACTGTCATGATACAGACTCAACTGATCAATGGAGTTCTGAGCCTCTGTGTGTATGTGTGCCACCACAGACTATCTTCACAACAACCTTGTTAGGTAGGTAATTGTTCTAGAAGCAGCTTGTAGAACTCTTCCTTTTCCAGGTGGGATCCTGCACAGTGTGGTCATCACATCTGGTATCAGGAGATGCCTTCAAAGCCTCCAGTAGGAGTTTTCAGGTCAGCTAAGCTGCAAACTGCAATACCTTCTGGCTCTGATGACTCACAACAGCTTTTATTAGCTTGCAGTCTCCCATCCAGGAGCTGGCCAGGTCCTTCCCTGCTTAGCTACCTTCAGCAGCCCTGCACTCAACCACCAGATCTTGCTTGCTGCTCCCCCTTCCCACCCCAGCCTGATAGACGTGTTTCAGGGAGCAGTTCCAAACACAGATCCCCCCTACATGCCCTACCAAGTGACATGAGACTGTACCGAGCAAGCATGCGCAAAGCTGCATGTGAGCATAAGAAAGCAGGCTGTGAAGATTCACCTGGACTGGTCTAACTGGTGGAAATGCTGCAAAGAAAGTTCCAAGATAAAGCAGTCCACAGAAGGTAGGAAGAAATGGGTTCCGAGATGGAAACGAGAACCTGGTGAAGGCGAAAAGGAAGAAAAGTGGAAAAGCACAAAAGAGAAACTAAGGGTGAAATCCAGAGTAATTACCGGGAGTACTTGCTCCGGAGTAAGAACAAGTTACTCTGGATTGCAATATGAATTTCCCATTGGTTTTCATTAGATGGTGCACTAACTAGAAAGCAGGCCTCTGTCAGTCTTAAAAGACTATGGTATCGTGCTCAGCGCTGCATACGCTGCATGCGAAGCACAAAAGCTTGGGTTGGATTGTTATGGAGGAGAGGCTGTTACCCAAGCAGCAAATCCCCCTCTCCACGCCACTGAATGAGTCCAATGGAAAGGCAGAGCCCATACGATTGGATCCAGCTGCATAGCAGAGCTGGGCTAAGGACAGGAGCTCACCCTGTCTTGTGGGGCCGACCTGGGAATCGAACCCTGGCCTGCTGGTTAACAGGCACAGTGTCTTAGCCACTTGCGCCACCCACAGCCCAACAGGTGCACTAACTATGGGTGCACGTAATGTCTCTTATGTGCTCCTGTAGTTACTCTGGATTGTGCCCTAAGACGAACCCACCAGGGGTTCATTAACAGGAAAAAGGAAAGGTCTGTCCCTGGCCTCCGAGGGCAGAAAGCAGCAGCAGGTGTGAAGTGCAGGCAGCGGCAAGACAAGAAACGGCCCCAAACCTACCCAGAGTGTGACACAAAGAGCCCAAGGAAGCCCGTTTCCCACCTCAGCGGACAGAAATCTTCAGTGGTTTCTGCTTTCCACCAGCGTGGCTTTGCCCCGTAAGCATACTTTCCGTCTCGCGGTTCCGGCCTGCCCCCAGTCTGCCCCAAACAGTGTTGCCTTTGTTTCCAGCGTCCTCCTCAAAGGATTGCCTATTCCCAGCTTTCTGTGGGGCCTCGTTGACGAAGTCGGATAACTGTTCTCTGCCGCCTGGTCTCGGGAAACGTCTTGTGACGCTGCACGGCCGAGTGGAGCCTGGAAGTTCCCATGTGTTAGGACCTTCCAGACTGGGCTGCTGTAATGCGCTCTCTGTGGGGCCACCCTGTGAAACACTCTGGAAACTGCCATGAGTGCCGAGTGTAGCGGCTGGGAAGTTCCAGGGACCAGAGAACTCTGCTGGGCTGTTGCTTCAGCACAAGGCTGGCTGCCCGTTCACTTCTAAGAAGCGCTCGTTCTAACAACACCCTCAATGATCTGGGTTCAGATTACCTGAAAAACCACCTTCTCCATACATTCCAGCCTACTCATTTAGGTCAGCTGAGGGGCTCGTCTACAACTACCACCTCTAACAAAGCAAGGAGCCCAAAACATCCCGTTTGGTCAGTATTAGTCCTCTGTAGCTCTCAAATATTGCTGGGACTTACAATGCAATCCTAAGCATATCTACTCAGAAGTAGGTGCCATTGTGTTCAATAGGCTGTGGGTGGCGCAAGTGGTTAAGACACTGTGCTTGTTAACCAGCAGGCCAGGGTTTGAGACCCGGGTCGGCCCCACAAGACAGGGTGAGCTCCTGTCCTTAGCCCAGCTCTGCGACGCAGCTGGATCCAATCGTATTGGCTCTGCCTTTCCATTGGACTCATTCAGTGGTGTGGAGAGGGGGATTTGCTACTTGGGTAACAGCATATCCTCCATATCAACCTAACCCATGCCTTTGAGCTTTGCATGCAGCGTCCAGCACAATACCATAGTCTTTCAAGACTGACGGAGGCCTGCTTGCGTTCAATAGTACCTACTCCCAGGAAGGTGTGGTTAGGACTGCAGCCTTAATTGCGCTCCCTGAACTTGTTTTCCCAACCATGTGTGAGGTCCTGCTTGGTTATTATGTTGCACTGACTGATGCTCCAGTTACTGTTTCTAGTGCTTCTTAACCTGCTATGATACTTTGTATTTTATCGGCTGTCCTTATTACTTTGTAAGTTGCTGGGACATTGCTTTGGCACAAGGAAGGAGGAACACACATTTCTCAAATAAAAAAGATTATTAAAAGTTTGGCAATGAGGGCTGATGTTCTTGCCAAGTGCCCCAACGTGGTGCATTGCGATGCAGGGAGCAGCATCAGGAACGCAACTCGGACACCCGACTTGGCCTCCAGTCCCCAAAAGGCACATTTTTCTCTGACTCAGGAAGCAATCAGTCAAGGGGGTGAAAGAGGAGAAAACAAATAGAAGAGCCCAGGGAAGGGGGAGGCACTTCAAACTGTGATCTCACTTCTCCACCACGTGGTTTGTTTGGCTCTGCTGTGACCTTGGAAGGGAAGGGAAGCCCCATTGAATGACTCTGAGCCAGGCTGCATGACAGGAACCCCAAAGACAACGTCAGAGGCAGCACACCTTTCCCAGACCCTACCCCTTTCTGGTTCCTGAATTCCTGTAGGTCAATAGATATTTATGGGACAGCAAAACTGGAGACAGAAAAGTGTTCTAGGTTTATTAAGGCAGCGATCCAGATTTTAGGAATCTTAGAGCACAAAGAGACAACAACCCAAAAGCAAATGTGTGCATCAATCATATGAGCAAATCAATCAATCAAACAAGGGGAACAGGACTCAGTGGGATTCTGTTTCTGGTTGGCCCTAAAAGGCAGCACTTCTTACGGGGCTGGGAGCAGCAGGAAGCAACCTTTGGCATCCGGCTGAGTAGCCAAAGTGTTTTTGGTCCCAAAAGCACCTTCTGCACTGACTCTTCCACACAACCCCCCCCCCCCCCGACCCCAGTGAGAACAGTGGGAAAAATCCCAGGCCAGGCTGGTGCTTCTGAACACAGAGAAAAGGGGTCTGCAACAGGGCACTGAACGCTACTTAATTCCAGCCCCATCCCATTTCCTCCCTCACTTCCATCCAGCTTCACAACTGGGCCAGACCATCCAGAAACAAAGCCCACCACTTTTGGAGACTGCCGGAAACGGGATTCCACGAGGAGAAGGACTGGCCTCAGGCGTCAAAGAAGTCGATGTGGGCTCCCGACTCAAAGGCATCTGCCTGGAGGAGGCCCAGCAGCTTCTCAGCAGACACATCACAGTCCAGCAGGGTCCCGCTTTGCTTCATGTGCAGGAACTGCTCCCGCAGCTCTGGATCTCCCGACTGGGTGCGCGCCACCTCCTGCATCTGGGTGTCCAGAGGGCCTGGGGGGAGATAGGTGGGTGTCACAGGAGAGGGAGGAACAGATGGTGGGGTGAAGGGTGCCACAGCCCAGGACTCACCTGGTGCATAGTTGAGCACCCGCACATCAGGCTTCTCAGCCGCCAGCACCCGGAACATCATATCTCGGGCAGCCTTGCCAGTGCAGTAGAGAGTCCAGGTCTTGAAGGGCTGCAGGGCACAGAGCGAGGA
Organism: Cryptoblepharus egeriae; assembly: GCA_030015325.1. NCBI lineage: Eukaryota > Metazoa > Chordata > Lepidosauria > Squamata > Scincidae > Cryptoblepharus > Cryptoblepharus egeriae. The sequence continues at coordinate 609,907 of JAREYC010000007.1, forward strand.
AATGTTGACCACGGTCCGGATCAGGCCTGGCTGGGCAGGGAAGGCCTTCAGCAGGGCAGCTGTCAGGCAGAGGGCGGATGAGACATTGAAGTCCAGGTAGTTGGTGACCTCAGCTGGGCTGGTGAAGTCCTGGAAGGACTTGGAGACGTCGCCCAAGGAGGCTGTGGAGGGGTGGGTGGGTGGGTGGAGAGAGAGAGTGAGCCAGGCAGGGTGACTAAATGTCCTCTTTTTCCAGGATGTCTCCTCTTTTATAGCCTTGTGCCCTGGGAAGAACATTTTTATTGTCCTCCTGTTCCTTGTCAGCAGGCAGCATGCAGCCTTCTTGTAATTAATAAAATACACGTGCCGGTAATAGTTTTAAATTTAGCATACCCATATTTACTCAAATATTTACTCAAATCAAATTTGCCATCAAATCTAATGCGCGCTCTGATTTTCAAAGGTTTGAGATAAAAAACGTTGACTGGCTCTTGTAATGCACAGCTGCAGAGCAGGTGCAAAATTTAATTGGACCACATACAAGGAGTGAGATGACAATAATAATATAACAACGGGTTTCTATTGTGATCTTTACCTAATTGTACTTCTTTATACAATAGAGTTGTTACATTTTTATGACAATACAGTATTGAAATACCGACCTACTTATAATCAAAATATTGTATTTACTTGAATCTGATGCACCATCTAAGGGGGTTGTGGTGACGCAACTGGCAAAGATGCTGTGCTTGTTAACCAGGATGGGTCACTTGAGGGGTCCCTCCCGTGGTTTTGGACCATGCTTGGACCAAAGGTCACAGGTAGATGACCTCCATGCTACCTGAGCTTGGGGGGAGGGGGCATCCTGTCTGCTCTGGCCCTTGGGGTGGGGGCCGAGGCTGCCATCCTTTGCATGCTTTGCATCCTGGGAGGAAGTCACATAGGATTAATTCCAGCAGGCTTACTTCTGAGTAGGCATGCACAGGATGGCACTGAGAAGCAGTAGCATAGCTGGGGGGTCACAGCATTGAGTTTTGAAGGGAGGCCTGCAAGGGGTTCCTCCCCCTCAGAGCCATTCTGGTGGCATAGCTAGAGGGAGGCATGCAAGGGTCCCTCCCCGTCGGAGAAATTCCGGTGGCGTAGCTAGAGGGGGGCGGCAGAGGGAGGCGTGCAAGGGGTCCCTTCCAGGCAGGGGGTGCCAACCCCCTCCAGCTCCGCCCGCAGAGCCCCTTCCCCGACGGGACCCACCGGCGCTGTTGACGATCAGCAGGCGGCGGAGGGGCTGCTCGACGTGGGGGTCGCTGCAGGCGTCCAGGAGGGTCCGGAGCCCCTCCTGCCGGGCCAGGTCGGCGACCACCGGGCGGAGGGTGACCCCGGGACAGGCGGGGCGCAGCTCCCCCTCGAGCCGCTCCAGCGCCTCCCCCGAGCGCGCCGTCAGCACCAGCGCCGAGCCCGGCTCCAGCCGCGGAGCCAGCAGGGCCGACAGGCTGCGCCCGAAGCCCCGCGACGCCCCCGTCACCACCGCCAGCGCCCGCCCCGTCCAGCACCTGGCCCCGGGCTCCCCCATCGCCCCGCCGGGAAGGGAAGGAGGGCGGAGGGAAGGCGGGACACGGGGCGGGGCTGGCGGAGCAGCTGAGCTTCCCACGCTTACCTGGAAGTAAAACCCATTGGCCGTAATGGGGTTACTCCTGAGTAGACCTGCCTGGGACTGAGCTCAGGCTGGAATCCTAGCCATGCTTACCCTAGGCCCTTGACTGCAGTGGGGCTTACTTCCGAGTAGACCTAGGGATTTGGCCACGTCTGGAATCCTGTCCACACTTACCTGGAAGTAAAACCCACTGGCTGTAATAGGGCTGACTTCGGAGTAGACCTGCCTGGGACTGGGCTCCAGCTGGAATCCTAGCCATGCTTACCCAGGCCCTTGACTGCAGTGGGGCTTACTTCCGAGTAGACCTAGGGATTGGGCCAAGGATGGAATCCTGTCCACACTTACCTGGAAGTAAAGCCCACTGGCTGTAATAGGGCTGACTTCGGAGTAGACCTGCCTGGGACTCTCAGGCTGGAATCCTAGCCATGCTTATCTAGGCCCTTGACTGCAGTGGGGCTTACTTCCGAGTAGACCTAGGGATTGGGCCAAGGATGGAATTCTATCCACACTTCCCTGGGAGTAAGATCCTGGGTGTCCTGGAAAGAAAACATTGGTTGTCCTTGTGAGTGGGCAGCATGTAGCTGGTTTGCAATTACTGAACCAAGTCAATGAGAGGTCAGGGCTTTCCATTTACCATCAAGCAATACAGAGTTTCAGTGGAGTTGTGGTTCTGCTGAGAGGGGTCACAGTTGTTGCCCCGGTTTGTGCACTGGCCTGGGCAAGGGGGCAGCAACCACAACCACAACCACAACCACAACCACAACAGCAGCACCAGCACTGGGGTGTCCCAGCCAGGCAACATCTGGGGTGCCTGGGCCTTGACCAAGAAGAGACATGGGACAAGAGCTCCCTCTAGTGCTGGCAGGAAGGAGAACAGCCTGGCAATGAGACTCCCTCTTTAGCTAGGTTTTTATCAGATTTTTAATCAGTGTCTTATTGAAGATGTTTTTATATTTGTTGCTTTTATTATGTCTCTTAAATATTTTAATGTATTGGAATTTTATTGTTGTTTTTATGGATTGCCTTGTGTAGCCATTTAAAAAAGCAGGCCTCCGTCAGTCTTGGAAGACTATGGTATCGTGCTTGGCGCTGCAAGCCTGGGTTAGATTGTTATGGAGGATGGGCTGTTCCCCAAGCAGCAAACCCCCCTCTCCACGCCACTGAATTAGTCCAATGGAAAGGCAGAGCCAATACGATTGGATCCAGCTGGTGTCACAGAGCTGGGCTAAGGACAGGAGCTCACCCGGTCTTGTGGGGCCGACTCGGGTCTCGAACCCTGGCCTGCGGGTTAACAGGCACAGCGAATTAACCACTTGTGCCACCTAGCCATTTATGACTTAGGCCTCAAGAAAAGAGAACCAGTTTTGCCTAACACCACTTGGATTTCAAAGGCCTGCCTTAACATTTGCCACCCCCCATAAAGCAGTCAAGTGACCCACAGGAAGATCAGTAAGGCCATCCTAACAGGATGTTTGTAAATAGTTATTTTAGAAATGTTTGTAGCAGTTTCTAGTTTCCCTTCTTTGTCCTGTTGCCCCAATTTTCTTGAAACTGTTTGACCCCCTCCCAGTTTAAGCTGTCCTATAAAAGTGATCTCCCCTTGTGTGTCGCTGCTGGTCAATTATTCTGGGATGCCAGTCCCTGGATCTGGTAGTTTCTCCTGCTTCCTTTGGCTGTTTTCTCCCGATGAACCATTGGATTGCCTATTTGGGCTCACTTGTAAGTTGCCTCAGGTCCCTTGGGAGAATGGTGGGATACAAATAAATTGTTGTTGTTGTTGTTGTTGTTGTTGTTGTTGTTGTTGACATTCAAAGTGGAGTGAAGCAGGGCTTCATCCTTGCGCCAACTTTATTCAGGATCTTTTTTGCAGTCATGCTGAAGCATGCTTTTGGAAATGCAACAGAGGGAATCTATCTCCGGACCAGATCAGACGGAAAACTCTACAATCCCTCCAGAGTAAGAGCAAAGTGATGTGTCTGCAAAGAAGGCAAATGCCATTTTAGGCTGCATTAAGAGGACTGGAGCTTCCAAGTCGCGAGAAGTTCTAGTTCCTCTTTATTCAGCATTGGTGAGACTCACCTGGAGTCCCATGTTCAGTTCTGGGCTCCTCACTTGAAGAAAGATGCAGCCAAGCTGGAGCAAGTCCAGAGGAGAGCGACAAGAACTATCAGTGGGGTGGAAGGGAAGCCCTACCAGGAAAGGTTGGGGGAACTTGGGATGTTCAGCCTGGAGAAGAGGAGGCTGAGGGGAGACCTGATTGCCCTCTTCAGATCCCTGAAGGGCTGTCATACGGAGGAAGGGGCTCATTTGTTCATAGCTGCTTCTGAAAGCAGAACAAGAACCAATGGGGACAAACTGCAAGAGAGGAGATTCTGGTTGGATATCCAGAAAAAATTCCTGACTGTGAGGGCAGTTTGGCAGTGGAAGAGATTGCCAAGGGAGGTGGTGGACTCTCCCTCACTGGGGATCTTCAAGCAGAGGCTCAACGAGCACCTGTCAGGGATGCTCTAGGGGGATTTCCTGCTGCAGGCAGGGGGTTGGACTAGATGACCTACTAGGTCCCTTCCAACTCTAGGATTCTATGATTCTATGAAAGTCCACAGTCCAGCTGAAATGCTTGCAGGATTCCCTTTTCTCTGATGCTGCTGCTGTTACTGCTGACTCTGCCGAAGACCTCCAACTACTTATGGACCATTTTAACAAAGCCTGCCAAGACTTTGGACTAACAATCAGCTTGAAGAAAACACAAGTCATGGGTCAGGACATAGATTCACCTCTCTGTATTACAATCTCTGAACACGAGCTGGAGGTTGTGCATGACTTTGTGTATCTTGGCTCAACTATCTCCAACACTCTCTCCTTAGATACCGAGCTGAATAAACGTATTGGTAAAGTGGCTACCACGTTTTCTAGATTTACGCGTGTACGGCTTAATAAGAAGCTCACGGAATATACAAAGATCCAGGTCTATAGAGCCTGCATCCGGAGCACACTCTTGTACTGCAGTGAGTCTTGGCCCCTTCATGCGCGGCAGCAGAGAAAGCTGAACACATTTCATATGCGCTGTCTCCAACGTATTCTTGGCATTACTTGGCATGACAAAGTTTCAGATGGTGCAGTCTTAGAACATGCTGGTATCCCTAGCATGTACACGCTTCTGAAACAGCAACGTCTACGCTGCCTTGGACATGTCGTGAGAATGGCCAATGGTTGGAAACCAAAAGACCTCCTGTATGGAGAACTAGTGCAGGGAAAGCGCCCTAGAGGGAGACCACAGCTGCGATACAAGGACATCTGCAAGAGGGATCTAAAGGCCTTGGGAATGGACATCAACAACTGGGAAACCCTGACCTCTGATCGTTCAGCATGGAGGCAAAAGACGCAGCATGGCCTTCTTCAATTCGAAGAGATGCTCATACGGCAGGCTGAGACAAAGAGGCAGTCCCGGAAACAGCGAAATATGGAGG